>MBPM02000002.1:2080361-2759116 GCA_001695595.3 Plasmopara viticola | reverse complement strand
GGAAAGAATATAAGGTCAAGTGTCTACGAGGACGAACATGTGCTGTCCTACTGTTTGTGGATGACTTCGCTATAATTGGTCATCCAATCCTAGAAAAAAGAGCTACTGGCTCAATTAATTGCATTGACCTCTCTGGTAGTTACGTCGTCATTAATGTAGAGTCGAAGTGGGCACTCGATGGTAGAATGCAAAGTGAATATATTTAAAAGGTCTTTAATTCGCAACTACTTGCTACCTCTAAGCCAATCATTAATATAAGCCAATCAGAACGACTTGCTATCCGGACGTAATCATTTTCCCATCCGAGCGCAATCATCTTGCGCACGCGTGTACACCCGCCTGGCCATGACGTCACTGTTGCTTGGTCGCAACGTTGACCGGAATCGAACGGGTAGCTTACCGGTAAATTACGGCTAGTCGAGGCATCGTATCTTCAACACTCCCACTTGACTCGTCAGCACTTAAAGACTTGATGCTCAGCTTGTTCCGAAGGGTTAGAACTGGACAGCAGTATTTGGCTTAATCACGATATCAGCAAGCATGTCGTGCGTCGGACAATATAGCACCATGACTTGATCGTCTTCTACTTTCTAACGCACGAAGGGGTAGCGGATGTCGATATGCTTGGTGCGCCTGTGAAATTCAGGATTTTTGGCCAACACGATGGAACCTTGATTGTCCTTGTAGATCTTCACCGCTTCGTTTTCCACCATCTCGCCAAGCTCGCATAGCAACACCTTGAGCCATACTGCCTCTTGAATTGCTTTCAAAAGCGCCATGTACTCAGCCTCTGTCGACGATAGCGCCACCGTTTGCTGTTTCTTGCTCTCTCAGCTGACACACCCTCCGCTCATCATGCATGCATAGCCACTTGTTCTTCGTCTTGATCCGGAATCCCCGGCCGAGTCCGCATCCGAGTATCCTTGGAAACCTTTATCGTATCTTGCTCAAAACTCGATACTGTGCGTCTTTGTGCCTCGGATGAAGCGAAAGATCCTTTTGAGAGCTTGCCAATGTGTCGGGCACGGGTCCGCAGCAATTTGGCTAAGCACTCCCACTGCTGCAAGGTCCGAACGTGTGCCGATCATAAGATAGATGAGGCAGCCCACAACGTTCCGGTACGGCACACCCGCCATTGTCACATCGTGTTTGCAACCACCTTCACCCATTGACTTGGTCAGCTTGAGGACTACATCTTGTGGCGCCCGTACGGACGTGCTGTTGTCCATCTTGAATTTCTGATGGATGTCGTCCGTAAACTTGGTCTGTTGCATCATGACTGTCCCTCTATCAGTGTCTTGCATAATCTTCATTCCAAGAATAGCTGAGCTTGCCCATGTCGGCCATTTCGAAATGTTTACTGAGCACTCGCTTGGTATCTCGGAGCATCTTGTCGCAGCTGCCTGCGAGAATCGAGTCGTCGACGTAAAGCGTGACACAAATCATGTCTTGATCGTCACGTTTTATATAGACGCAGTGGTCTGACTCGCACTTCTTGAAGTCCAGTACAAGCATGAAATCGTCGATTGTCTTGTTCCACATTCGGGCGACTGCTTATGTCCATACAATGATCGCTGAAGGTTGCACACATAGTCCGGGTGAATGTCGTTGCTGAATCCATCCGGCTGCACCATGTAGATGTCCTCATCAAGCAAACTATTGAGGAAAGCCGTTTACACATCCATCTGATAAAAGATAAGACTGTGCTTGGCCGCCAAATTGAGCAACATCCTGATCAGAGTAAACTTGGCAACGGGCACAAAGGTCTCCTCGTAGCCAATGTGATGCTTTTGTGAAAAGCCTTTTGCCACCAAACATCGCCGACTTGAACGTGGTCGGCATTTCTCTCACTGGATCAACGACAAAAGCAGCCCCGAAGTCTTATGCCGTCACAAACATCTCATCCAGCGACTGATACCGGCTGGAGCACTTGGGTCGTGTAATGTCTGCAGCTTGCTCTAGCGACTGAGTCTGTTGATGTCGCTTGCTGCCTTTCTCAAACCCATTGTCTAGAGTCGTCTCTTCATTTTCGTAGTCGGTGTCATCGGGCTGCGAAGAATCATCACTTATTTTATCATCTAGAACAACTACTTCACTCTTGACCTTCTGTCTTCCGCCATCAAAAATGTCCTCCATAAATTGTGCATAGCGGCCAACCAACAAACGACCGCTATCCACTTCTTGAAAACGGTACGCCTTTCTATGCTCTGAATATCCGACAGCGTACTGATCGAGCGTCCAACTTGGATCGCTTTTCTTTTGGAACTTGAACGTACGCATGGCAGCCGAATATCTTGAGATTCACTAGCAGTGATTTCTTGCCTGTTTAAACTTTGTGCGGCGACTTGTCGTGATTGGCAACACGCGTTGGACACCGATTCCGAAAAAGTGTGGCTGTCATCACTGCTTCACCCTAGTATGACTTGGGTAAGCCAGCATTTTTCATCATGCAGCGGGCAATTCCACAAGCGTACTATTCGTCCGTTTGGCTATCCCATTCAGCTGAGGAGTGTACGAGAGCGTAAAGTTTTGGATAATGCTACGTTTTGCACAGAACTTGGTCATTGCACCAAAAATATATTCGCCACCATCGTCACATCGAATTGTCTTGACACGCTTGTTTGTCTGTGTCTTGGTCAATGCAACGAATTTGACAAACTCGTTGGCCACCTCAAGTTTTCTTTTCAGCATAAAAAAATATGCAAAAAGGCGGTTTTTCGTCCATAAATGTGACGAAATAGCGCTTGCCGCCGAAAGTTGGTGTTTGCATCGGCCCACAAACGTCACTGTGTATGGCTTCCAGCACTTCTTTGAAGCGACTTGGGGATGACTTCATCAAGCTCACCCTTGTCTGTTTACCGAGCGCGCAACCGTTGCAGAGCTCCCACTGGCTCACCGAAGTCAAGTCGATTCCAGTGCCATAGCCATTTTGATAATACCAAAAAGGCCAGCATGGCCAAAGTGGTCAAGTTGAAGGTGCCAGAGGTACGAATTCGTGTCCCCATGGCATCCCGACGGACTCGCCACATTTTCCCCGTGCGTTAGAGTTGGCTTCATGCACAACTTAAACAAAACTTTACCTTCTCGGGAGCCAATTTTTCCAACGAATGTTCTTTGCTTGCGCGTGTTCCCTTCGCCTTCAAACGTTACCGGGCTGACATCCTTAGTAAATCTGCCAACGGAAAACAAGTTGCACGAAAGCTTGAGGATATGTAACACGTTCGCAAGCAAACCTTTCTTCATCCCACGCGGAGTTGTCATAGGCATGACAGTGTCACCCGGACCAACTGCTTAAACGACACCGTCGTCAGCAAGATGCACGTCCAATGGGAAAATAATTGTAGTCATGCATGTTATTTTTGGAGTACGTCATGTGATGCGTTGCACTCGAGTCAATCAGCCACACGCAGCTGTCCTTAGCGTCGACAACAGCCGAAAATAGGAAATGTCTTCTCCAAGCTGCGTGATGTTCGCAGGCTGCGGTCGCTGCCGCTCCGCTTTTTCGCGAGTCCTTACAAGACACTTGGCGATCCAATGCCTGCTTTCACCGCAATAATGACAGACCGTTTTGGCCTTCATCGGTGGTTGACGACCCTTACGCCGTCCGTTGTCGCTTGACATAAACGCTTGACCTTGCGTGTGCGTTGTTCCATCGACGTCACCACCTTGTTCCCTGCGCTTCATGTCCTCGTGTGGTAGTCGAGACGTTACGAGCTCCCACGTTAGCAAATCTGATCGATACTCCAATGCCGTAATCAGAGACACAAACGAGTTGTTTTAACTAGCCAGAAGCGTCATGATCAAGTCGTCTTCGCTGACCGGAGCTTCGACCGCATCGAGCTGTTCCGCCAGCGTCTTGATCTTGTTAATTTGCCCCAACATGTCATCACCTTCACCCATCATTAACATGAAGAAGCGTCGACGAAGAAAGAGCTTATCGGCCAAAATCCTCTTCTCGAAATGCAACGTCAGACGCGACCATGCATCATGCCCACCATCAGCCGACCGGACCAATGGCAGTTGCAAATCTTCCATCGCAAGACAGATGATCGCCATGGCCTTGTGCGATTTTCTCCTAAAAGCGACTTGGTCCAGCGTGGTGAGGCAGCGCTCAAGCTTGACTTCCTCGGAAACGACCTTCCACAGATCGCGTTCCTCGAGCACCATCCGCATCTTGAACTTCCATGTGTGAAATTTGGCTCCATCGAATATGTTGATTCGACTGGAGGAAGGGATGTCTATTGCGAAGGCAGAGCCGGGAGCAGAGGTTGCAGGGCTTGGACGCATCACCTAGGTTAAAGGTCAAAGTGAGCACTAGATGGTAGATTGTCAAGTGAATATTTATATAAGGTTCTAAGTGTGCTACTACTTGCTACCTCTTAACCCCGTATTAATTGGAGCTAATAACGACTTACCGTCCGAGCGTAATCATATTCCCATCCGGGCGCAACCATCCTGCGTGCACCTGTACACACGACGCCTCTGTTGCTTGGTCGCAACGTTGACCGGAATCGAACCGGTAGCTTACCGGTACATTACTGCTAGTCGAGGCGTCGTATCTTCAACAGTTTTTTTCACAGAAATAAAGCAATCGAATCACATGTACACCACATCTGCAGCGACGCTTCCATCAGTGGAGCGGTGCTTGTTAAGCTTATGGATCCTTGTATGGCGGAGAAATCACAGCAAAGAGCTCGTCAATGAGCAACTATCAGTAGATTTGGTCAATAGATACCTTGAGCACAAATTTACTATCGATAAAAAGCTTTTCAAAATCGCTCACTAAACGCAACCGCGATAAAATCGCGCAGTATTTAATAAACCAACCATTGCGCATTCGAAAACTTCTCGATCACGTTAAAAGATGTAAAAATTACCTGAACTAAAATCGTTTTGACGCAAGTCACATCTCACTAAGGATTCTTCATCACCTATATTGAGGTAGCGAATAGTGCATTTGTTACCGTCGGTTCAAGTCAGTGTTACTTGGTTGTATAAACTACTTCGTATCAGACTTTAGCAAATGCAAAAAAATTGTAGCAGCAACAGAAATTAAAGTGGTCAAAGTTGTCGTCTTACATGTCAAAAGCGCTTCGCATTTCTCCGTGCTTGCCTTGCTGTCTTGTAATTGTCGCTAGTGTCCTCAGCACAGACTCTATATGTACACATTATAAGTTGCTATCCTTTCGTGGGCGTCGTCCATACAGCCGCTCCTTCTCTAGTTTGACGAGCAATTACTACAGCAATCATTGCCATCCTTGCTCTTTTGACCAAAAACCTTTTTTTGTAAGTCGCTGTGTCACTTACTGATTGACCTAATTAGAACGAGTCTAAACAAGCCAATCTTTGCACGAGCATCAGAAGCAGCAAATGGACCTTCATAGTTCAATTATATCTTTTTAAAACACGCTTGGTTCGATCGAAGATGGAAAGTGCTGGCTTGAGCTCGACCACGACAGACTAGAGAATACAACTGCTGAGTCAGCCGATCAGCCAACCAACAGCTTGACGTCGAGTAAAGAAAGTGATTCGATCTTTTAAGCCACTTATGTTGTAGGGCAGCCGACCGGTCATGACGCACTTGTGACTTGCGATCACTTCGTCTTGATGTCTTAAAAAAAGAAATACACAATGCAGTCAGAAACTTGAGGGGAAGTGTGCAATAAATGCAGTGTGAAAGTGAATTTTATCACACAAATTTGCCATCGTCAATCTTTGTACACAGCATCTATTCATCAAAGTCTAATGTTTAACATAGCCGCCGTGATGAAGTCATTGTACTCAACCAGTTGATCCTGGGAGACCATAGCCACTTCTTAAGCGGCTCCGTGGAGACATACGAAGGCAATGTACGTCCATGCCCATTTTCTGGTCCGTCTACCGTGGATTAATTTTTCCTCGGTTTTATCCCCAGTTATATCATATTCAACGAGTTTTCACGTTTGACTTATTAGCAGATACATTAGATGCGTTTCACTCGCGCAGCAAGTAAACCGTCAAGCCACAGGACTCGTTGTTGTCCCTACGGACTGCAACACAGTCGCCCCATTAAGTCATTGACTAGGTATCCAGCAAGTTATGAAATATCCGAATTCTAAAGCATCTGAAAATCTTATCTTACTTTCTTTGAGATATTTGCTTTAGCATATGGCTATGCCGATGCATGCTATTTTTTTTGGAATCGTTACGATACTCGATTAGTTTTCCGTTTAATACCTATAGGTTGTCAAAGAGAACCTTTATTCATGCTTTATCGGCCCATGGTCGGCTGTGGCTAAAGCAAGTTGTAAATAGAGAGCAAAGACGCAAACGTAGTTTTACTGCAAGATCATTTATGATCAAGTGTTTGCTTTTGTACACAGGACTTAGAGGCTTTGTTAAGAAATATAAGCATAGGTTCGACGAACACCGTTTTTGTATTTCAAAAGGTAAGGTCCATCACCATCGAATACTGACATTGACATTGAAGTATATATCGACATTAAATTCATTTTGGACGCTATCGACACCAAATCTGCCTTTGGCTGGCTCTAACTGAAGCTACCAAGAACGAATGCTGTGTGTCGCTCTCCATTGCGGGCCATCCAAAATATTAGAATCGTCGGCATGGCCCAGGTTGTCAGGATTGAACGCAAGTGAAACAACAAGAGATTGTGACCGCACAGCAGCAACGGGAACGGTGGCGATAGGAGCTTGGCGACAAGATCGTATGGTGTGCCCAGGCTGTCGTGGAGCTCTATGATGCTATTGGTCTCCCGCAAGCGCCGATTGATCGAGCAATATCGATAGACTTTTGGACTTCCTCAGTCGGGAGAAGATCAGTATGATCCAAAAGTGTTCGACAACAAAAGGCAGTGCTATCTCAATCAGTCAATAACGTCGGAGGATGTTTATGCGTTGTCCTTTCCTTAAGCGCTTAAAAACGTCCTCGATGCTCTGCGATTTGTCATTCTGCAGCTGTTGTTGTGCTTGATCTGGCTGTATCGACCACCAATGCGCGTCGAAATCTTCCCGCACAAAGGGGGATGTTCTTGATTTAAATTGGTGCTTTGAAGAATGCAGGGAATTGAATGTCAACTTGCCTGGACAGCTCGAGCAAGCAGGAAGGCTAGCATCATACTGCGCGTATACAGACTTCAGTTCCGCTACATATTCCCAAAAAGTTCGCAAAGAACATTCCATATCTCATTTTAGCGGTTGCTCGCTTTCTTGCAGTCTTATAGTCGCCAACTGTTCGTCGCAGACAAGCCGACAAGCACTGTCCACATTGCCTTGCGAGCATTCAATCCACCTTTTAGAGCGACGTGCGCGCTGCCAGCTTTCGACGTGAATGTATGGTTGTAGTGCTGCTTTTCACGCGTAAGGCAGTCACAAATCTATTTATGCAAATCAACCAAATTTCCTCCAACTTGACATGGCTGGGCACTGTTTGGTGCATTGCCGTCAGTTCTCGATCATATTTTTCCCTTTTATCGCTCTGTAAGAAAATTGCCCATGTCTTATGACGCTCTTAAAAAGGCATTGTCCGAGGCTAGGATTTTGAGAGTCTTGGCAAAGATATAAGTGGCAATGTTCCAGCGGTAGAAAAGAAAGTTGGCTCATGAAAAACGTCATCAAGTGCGCGCATTGATACATACTCGCGATCTGTCATAATAGCTGCTGAAGTCACAGCAAAGTTTCGGAAGATTCCTCGAATCATACGCAATACCCAGATGTAGTCTTGTAGTTGTTTAGCCTCCATATAGCACTTCGCAGAGCTAAAAGGCTGTGAGGCGCATGATTTTTGTAAATTTCTCGGCCATAAAAAGAAAGACCATTGAGGGGAAGCTAAAATTATAGTATAAATTTAATGACATTTTAGTGTGCGAATTTCCTAAAAATAAAAGAAAACTTTGCAGCTCTATGATCGCTTACCTAGGATTTCTCGTAACTTGCAATCTCACCGTATAGAATAGTAGTATACATACAAAATATATTACGTGAATAACGAGGTTCCAATACAAATCGTAGTCCACGAGAACAAAATCTCAATGTTCACACACGGATGCCTCAAAAAAATTTCCTCGACATGTGATTCATCGAAGGCTTCCACGTAGAGCTCGACGTCATAAGTGATAGCTTCAATGACTGCTCGTGCGCTTTGTGACGTTGAGCTTTACATGTCAAAATAATGAATCTCAAAAATGTTGTGTGAAGTTCTGTGCAAGCCACCATGCCTTGATGTGCGTGATCTCATCTTTGAGGCCCCTCTTATGACCGGGTCCCACTTCCACCCTATTGAATCATAATTTGTCGAGTATTTCTGCGTTTTGCGAGCGATTTGCTTTCGGGTAATGATTGCAGCCTTAATCACAGCCTTCCGCTTATACCAGTCAGTGACCTCATCCAATCTTCAGAGAATCATGGCTCATATCGTCGCAAAGTGCAAAGCAAGCGCTTGCGTTTATGTTTGATACGGTATTATCGGAGTCATCAGCTAAAGTATTCATCTCGCTCTCTGCAGCAGGTTCGGCAACCACAGTTTCAGTATTAGCAAGCCGATAATTCGCTTGACATTACCTAGGTGCGAGATCTTTTACTTCTTTCGATTTGTGCGATTTTTGACATTTAGAAGAGAGGTCGGTTGCAACTTGAGTTGGCAAAATACAACTCATCATCAACACTTGATCTCGTCCCTTCTTCATTTGGGGCCAAGAGGAATAAGGCATTTCTCGCGATACGCCTAAGGTCAAGAATTTGTCGTACGTTTTTCCTTCCGCAAGGTGTACGACGTCCGACAGAAAAATCGTGTATATAATGGGTCAAATGTTCGGGGCCTATCTTCGTAAGCATGCTTCACCAAGTACTGTCTTTAAGGTCGTAACAGCGAACGTTGGTGCAGAGACGAGAGTGGTCCATGTTGAAGATACAGGATAAGGCATAGGTTGCGCGAGCGTATCTATTTTGTATAGGCGCGTATGGATAGACGTATAGAAGCTAAGAGAAGCTTCGAGAAGCTTCTAGTAGGATAGGCTTAGAGGTAGCATAGGGAGAGAAGCGAACTAAGGACCTAATACATTCCTTTTCAACTTTGCCTTCTACTGGAGACCTGCAACAAACAACAGGTTATGAGCCCAACGACTGGACCAGACAACGCGTCAGGCGCACCGACTCCAGTAAGCTTCGACTCCGGCCGCGAAAGGGCCGAAGCATCTCCATAGTCGTGGAAGGGACGTCGGCAGCTCGCGAAAGGGGCGACGACGTATCGGCAAGAATTCTGGCCACCCTTACGGACCACAAGCGCATGGTGTGCATCACGTGTGCGCAAAGTAAGCAAACCAAGAACTCACAACCAAAGAAGGATAGGGGTATGCACTCTCCGATAGATCACATTGGTGGTGTCATCTGCTCGGATCTCAAGGGGCCGCTGACGCCAAAGGACCGACCGGGAAACCGATACCTCATCAACCTCATTGATCACAAAGGCAATTACTGTCGAGTCTTTTTCGCGCGTACCAAGGATGAAGCGGCAAAG
The DNA here is from genome assembly GCA_001695595.3 of Plasmopara viticola. NCBI lineage: Eukaryota > Oomycota > Peronosporomycetes > Peronosporales > Peronosporaceae > Plasmopara > Plasmopara viticola. Next base: position 2,749,602 of record MBPM02000002.1, on the reverse strand, counting down.
AAGTTCAAGCACTTCTTGATATTCTTTGAGAAGCGTTTCGACTGCCGCGTCCACGTTTTACGAACTGACGGTGGAGGCGAATACCGGAATGTCGATCTATTGTGTAAGTCTGTCGGCGTTTCACGGAACGTGAGCGAGGCCAGGAACCAAGCATCAAACGGAAAAGCTGAACGCATGCATCGGAAAGTGCTAAACATGGCACGATCCATTATATTCGCAAGCAAGCTTCCGCTGTTTTTCTGGGGAGATGCGGTTGAGTACTCGGCGTTCATTATGAACAGAAGCTCCTCATCCGCGAACGCTAATAATGCGTGCCCAATTTAAGTACTTACAAAGCAAGTGCCTGATCTTCGCGAGATCGTTGCGTTTGGTTCGATGTGCACGGTGTATCGCGACCTGAGGAAGAACTCGCTTGCGCATCGGGCACAGGTTGGCACTATTGTGGGCCGCAGCGATGAAATCAAGGGTTATCGCGTATATTTGCGGAAGGACAAGGTCGTAATCATGACACAACATGTCAAAAATATCGAGGAACCAATCAACAAGACGATCGAGCAGCAGCAGCATAGTTATGGCACTAAAGAGGATACATCGCTGAGTCGAGATGCCGCTGAGAAAAACGAGATCACGGCAATTCAGAAGCCGTGGATGCGTGCACCACATGTCACGCGTGGGGTGACAAGGCGCGCGGCACGAGACATAAGTCAGCATGCGGATACTATTGGGACTGTTGTGCAAGTTCATGAAGCAAATCCAAGAACGTACGTTGAAGCAATGTGCAGCCCGAAGACTGCAGAATGGAGACAAGCAATGCTTGAGAAAATTTCGGCGCTTGAAGATAACAGCGTCTGGGATGTGATTAAGAGACCGGCTGAAGCTAACATGGTGCACAGCAAATGGGTCTTCAAGACTAAGACCGATGTGAACGGGGAAGTGGAGCGTCTTAAAGCACGATTGGTCGCGTGTGGGAATGAACAAGTATTCGGCATTGACTACGGGCTTACGTTTGCCGCCGTCATGGACATGTTCACGGTAAAGGTGATTCTAGGACACCGGCAAAAACGGTGACATCCCAAACGCCTATGTCAAGGCCGAAAAGGAGGTGCACCTTGAAATTCTACTGCACGTACAAAGTAGAATGAGAATCAAAGAAGAACAGCTCAAGGCGCTTGGAGTGGGCAATGCGAGCGAGGTTGCACTACAGCCAAAGAAGAGCCTGTACGGATTGAAGCAGGCGGGACGATTGTGGAACCAGCTTTTACACGCAAAGCTTACAGAAGCAGGTTTCAAGCAGTGTTTTAGCGACATGTGCCTATATTTCAAGCGCGACACAGAAGAACTGATAGTGGTGGGTGTCTACGTCGACGACCTTCTTGTCACAGCAACAGGTGCTGCAGCAATGGAGAATTTTCTCGTCGCGATGGCATCGCTATCGATCAAGAACCTTGGACCGGTATCGAAGTTCCTTGGCGTACGAGTGGTAGCGATCAACGTGCATACTTATGCACTGGATCACGAGGAGGCCATAGGCGAATTGTTGCGAGACACGGTATGGAATTGGCAAACTCAACGCGAACGCCTATAGGCGAAGACTGCTATGATGAATGCGCGCCGGGCAATGTGCTGCCACAGGGAGGCGCAGAGTTAGGTAAGCCAACTATTCGTTCGTTTTAGTCTCTCGTCGGAAGTTTGCTCTGGGTCGCGAGATGTACGCGGTCAGACATCGCGTTCGCAGTCCATAAGGCGACGCGTCAAACTCACGCGCCACACGTGCGAGACTGGAGGCCAGCAAAGAGGATTGCTCGCTATCTAAGTGAAAGCAAAATGATGAAGCTTGAGATGCGCGCTAACAATATGCGCGAAAAGGTATTCACTCTAGAGTCATACAGTGATGCTGACTTCGCTGCCGACAAGGGGGACAGAAAGTCTCTAACAGGCAACATGGTATATTTAAATGGGATGCCTGTGAGCTGGTCTGCAAAGAAACAAATAGGAGTCTCATTATCTACGTTGAAGGCCGAGTTTGTTGCAGCTTCCGAGTCAGCACGCGAACTTCTTGGGATATGCGAGATGGTGAAAGAGGTAGGACTTACGCCAGCTCTGGCCATACAAACGCATGTTGATAACCAGGCAGCTATTCGTCAGATCGAAGGCGAGACCTCATCTCTAAAGTCGAAACACATTGACGTGCGATTAAAGTTCATCAAGGAAATTACCCGTCGCAGAATCGTGGAACCGCGCTATGTACGGTCGGAGCTCATGATCGCGGACCTGCTTACAAAACCAGTGAACCAGCACAAGCTGTCAAAGCCCCGTGGCCTGGTAGGGTTAAAACTAGACGCAGACAAGTCGAACGACCGAGAGGAGGAGTGTTGAAGATACAGAATAAGGCACAGGTTGCGCGAGCGTATCTATCTTGTATAGGCGCGTATGGATAGACGTATAGAAGCTAAGAGAAGCTTCGAGAAGCTTCTAGTAGAATAGGCTTAGAGGTAGCATAGGGAGAGAAGCGAACTAAGGACCTAGTATATTCCTTTCAATTTTGCCTTCTACTGGAGACCTGCAACAAACAACAGTTCATACAAAAGATACCGCAAGAGATAACACTGCGTGTCCCAATCAAGCAAAACTCAAGTATGTATAGACTCCATCTTTTGTCGCACTCTGAAGTGCATAAACTAAGCTATTAGCAATTAAAATACCTTATTTTTCATTGTGCAATCAACACTTGATCGAATCGACGGTAATGTTATGTTTTAAGCAATTCTCCTCTTGACTATAGTATAGTATCTACAAATGTCTGATGATATTCTTTGTGCTCGTGTGCTTAAAAACTGCGGAAGATACTGAAATTGCTGGACAGTAAATGGACGCCTAGGTTATAATGAAAAAAAAAACGTCAAGATTTCGCGACATTCTTCTCGAATCTGTATATATTTCTTAGCATACCTTCTACAAAATAATTTATTGTCGCGGTTAAGAATCAAGACTCTGCAGTATATGTGCTCGTTGAGCCAAACGTATCTCGTTGTTCAAATGGTATCGAGGCAAAACAACTCGCATAACGGCTGGCGATCAACAATAAGCTCTTTTTCTTAATTTGGCACGTTACGTTACAAGCGGGTGCAAATCAATTGTCTCTTTAAATTCGATCGGCCCATTACTTTTGACCAGCAAGTATGGCCTCGAACCCCTGTCTCACAAAATGCGCCGCACCTCAAGCGTTTGCCGCAGATATGAAATCTGCGCGACTGAAACGGCCGTCAGCACTACCATTTCGGCAAGTGTCCACCACATGATCTGGTCGTGGGTGCTTGTGATCACTACAAAGCAAAAAAAGATACATCGGGTCAGATTTCCAGTAATTTTAGAGATTTATCGCCCTCTTCGTTGATTTAGGATGTGCGAGCTGACGAAGACACTTAAAACGTACGCTGGTCTTGGTAATTCGTTAGTGCTTTCATATACGCTTGAGAATCTCTGACCGTGTCGAGATTTACGCTTAATTCGTAGACGAGATCCTCCAGCCCCACTACGTGCTCTTTGAGTTCATTGCAACAGATAAAAAATACTTAGTTCACTTAGGGAACGTGTTCGACTCAGATGTACCACTAACTGATTTTCGTCGCGTCTGCATTCGACAGCACTTCGTGATTCGGGTCATCGGCATGAAAAGAGAAGCCAATGAATACGTCCCCCACAGAGGAGCGATCATTCTTAAAGCACACCGAGTGCATACCACCGTGTCCAATCGGGCTTACGTACCTTCCCACGGCGCCCTTGTGCGTGTATACAACTTGATCCTTGCCGTCCCGAAGTTCCGTCTCCAGCTCGTCCGCGACGCCCCTTAACACTTCAAATGTAAGCGAAATGCCGTGTTTGTAGCTTTCGCCCTCTACGTAAAAACATTCCGAAGCACGAGACGAGATAATCACGTGCATGGCCGCGACCCACGGCAACAGAGCGGACGCCAGCCCAAGTACCCACATCAGTGTCTTCATTTTGTGACTGTAGTGTACCCTACACAAAGGCTACAAAAACTATAAATTCAATAAGATGGCGTCCGTGCGGCGTGAGCTTGACCGATTGTTCGCAGTGCACATGGTTATTGCAGTCTTAACGGGGGCTTTGTGCTTTTTCACGCCGCACTCACTTCTCGCACCATTGCTTGGCGATGCTGGTCATACGCACATGGCTCATGAGTTTGTGCGACTCTACGGTGAGGTTACCAATCGTACATTTCTTGCTGCTCTTAGTTTACACCTCTTGCTAGTACGACACTCACTCTTTTACTAGCTGTGTAACTTGCTCTTGTCTATAGGTGCGTTGACTCTGGCACAAGGATGGATGGTGTGGCGTACACGGCTCGTGAGCGATGGAATCGTTCGTCGTACATTCTGCCAAGCGTATTGTATCTGCTTTTTGCTACAAGCGCTGGTACTACTTCGAGCGCAAGTTGCATCCCCCGAGAACCACTCGATGCTGCACTGGATCAACATTCTCTTTCTTGGTGCATTAAGCTCTGCGTACGGCTACTTTCTTGTATTTAAGTCAATTAAGGCATTTGAGCTACCAGGCATGGAGAAGGGGTTGCTGTGATCTGAGCGTTTGCATAGCAACTGACGCAAGCAAAGTGGAGTAGGACCTCTATGTATCGTAAACCTTCTATAGACCTTTTAGAGTTGACTAGCTATATTGTTTAAATATCAAGAGGGTCATCAAAGGTACCGGCAGGGGTCCTAGATACTTGACTCCCAGTCTGAGGATCCACAGAAAAATGACTTGTGATTGGGCCCTCTGCACTAGAAGAGCGAGGTGCTGGAGCACGAGACGCTGGTGTTGTAAATGCTAACGGACTCGTGGAAGCGCGTGACCCAATGGAAGGTGACAGCGAAGTGACAGCAGGTTGGACCGATGTCGAGGAGAGCTTGCGCTTTTTTCTTACTACGAGTACATTAACAGGATTGGCTGCAGTGCTGCCTTTCGAAGCTTTACCCGTATCCTTATTAGAATCCGAAGGCTGCAAATTTTGCTTGCCGATGGCGTTCTTGGTCGGAGTTTGCTCTTTTAAAGCCACTTGAGACTGGGCTTGACTTTTCGCTTTCTTACGCGCCTTCTTGGGTGTCGCAAACATTCGACGCATCTTGGCTTCGTTCAAAGCAATTTGATCTGCGTACAAACGACACAAACCAGGTCATTATCGCGTACTACTAGGGCAATAACAAATGAACGTTTGAAGCTCACCTTCGTAACGTACGCTCGTCCCAAAGAAACCCTCTTCAAAGTGAATGAACGAAATGTAGCCATCCGCTGACGAAATACTCAGTGTCTGTCCGTCTGCAGTCCACGAAGCGTCAGTCAAGTCTGCATAGTGCAGATCCTTTATCATGCTAATTGGGTGAGCTTGCTGTTACAGCAACCGTAAACTCTGGTCAGCTAGCGCAACCACGAAACAGATGTGAAATAGTAAAATGTACCTGAGTGTCGTAGATGGTGACAGCGTCGAGTGTGATCACAGCAAAGACGGAGCGTAATTCTGTTTGAAAAAAATTAGACACTGGAGAGGTTTCACCTTGGCGACGTAATTTGTACATTACAGGGCTACAGCGAACGGCCAGTGAAGCCTTTTCCTGTCCAGGTAAGTGGAGTGTTGGCTGGCTTAGATTTCCACGTGAGTAAGCGTACACTGTGTTTACAGGGGACGCCGACTTGTTAGCGCAAAAAGTCCCAGTTGGTGTCAGAAAGTAGTTTCCATCAGGTGTCCAAGCAGGTCGTCGTGCAAACGCTGGACACGTATCGTCTAGAAACATTCGATGTTTCGGCGGAGCTAAAGCTTTCGTGGTTGCATTCCCCAAAGTCGCTCCGACAGCTTCGTTCTGGGTGTTATCCTCGTCCACCTTGTCGTTCTCGGTTGTTATCGCTGACAAGTTTGGTTTGCTGGGCAGCAAAGGAAATTCACGAGTCTTTAACGTCTGAATACACATAAATTTGCGTCCCTTCTTCTTCCCATTCGGCCGCGTTGCTGCTCCAAAGCCACTGAGCGCGTAAACTTTGCAGGAGCGATCATTTCCTTCGGTAACAATAAATTCGTTAAGTGGATCCCAAGCGACGCCCTGCACGTATTGCGTGTGGTCCTTGCGTCGCTCAGCGACGTCGCCCTTTTCGACGTCCCATATGACACAACGATTGTCGACCGACGAGGAAGCAAGGAAAGCCGAGTCAGGTGACCACGATAGGTCAGTTATGTCGCCTTTGTGACCTAAAGACAAGATGGTGCGCCCAACGTCACTGAGCGACGAAATCTGGTCCCAGCGCCAGCCATCGCCCGCTGTCTTTGTTGGAGAATCGACGCCTCGACCAGCAACTACATATCGGTAAGTACCGGTATCTGCAATCAGTTGGTGACTACTTAAAATTAGCACTTATAAATATATTCACTTTTGCAATTTGCCAACTAGTGCCCAAGTAACATCTTCAATTGGTTATGAGCCCAAGCCCCGCCGACTCTGCCTTCCCACCCCCTGACTCTGCCTTCGCCACCATGGACGCGTCTACGCCAAGCCGGATTAACAAGTTCGACGGCACCAACTTCCACAACTGGAAATTCAAGATGCAGATGGTGTTGGAGGAGAAAGATCTGTGGGACGTGGCAAGTGGCGAGATTAAGTTGGAGCAGTGCGTCACTTCGCTGGACCAAGGAACCTATAAGAGGAAGTCACGCAAGGCGCTTGCGATCATCTGTCTCGCGATGGAAGATTCGCAGCTGCCACTGGTTCGTTCTGCGACTGGCGCGCATGATGCATGGTCAAGACTCGAAGGACATTTCGAGAAGAAGAGCCTCGCCAATCGACTCTTCCTTCGTCGACGTTTCCTGACAGCAACAATGGATGAAGGTGATGATGTGCTTCAGCACATTAACAAGTTGAAGACACTAGCGGAGCAGCTTGATGCGATCGGGGCTCCGGTTAGCGAGGACGACTTGGTTATCACGCTTCTGAGCAGTTTGAGTGAATCGTACCAATTTCTCATCACGGCACTGGAGTCACGTGCTGATTCGTTGACGTGGGATCTCGTGACGTCTCGGGTACTACATGAAGACATGAAGCGCAAGGAACAGGGTGGCGGCATCGATGGAGCCGCGCACAACCAAGGGCAAGCGTTCATGGCTAATGATAACAACAAGCGCAAAGGACGTCTTGTGCAGGCGAAGACAAGTGGATCTTGCCATTACTGTGGGGAACAAGGTCATTGGATTGCCAAGTGTTCCGCGCGAATTCGTGATAATGCGGAGCGGCAAAGGCCACAGCGTGCGAATGTCGCACAAGTTGAAGATGTTTCTAGCGACTTTCTATTTTCGGTGGGTGGTGACACAAGTGCTACCAAGTCAAGCAGTGTTTGGCTGGTAGACTCGGGTGCAACTCAGCATATGACGCACTCGAAAGAGTACATGATCAACTACAAGGTCATGTCTCCGGTGGACGTACACCTCGCTGATGACGGTATTGTTCAAGCGGTTGGAACGGGTGACATAGTTATGTCAATGCAAACACCACGTGGAATCAAGAAAGGTGTACTTACACGTGTGTGGCACATTCCGAAACTACTGCGAAATTTGTTTTCAGTGGGCCGTTTTACGAAGGATGTCGGACCAGTTACCTTTGAGCGAGATGGTTGCTTTGCAAATGCAAAAGGTTTGCGATGGCAGCTTGGTGCTCGCGAAGGAAAGGGTTTGTTCAAGCTCTGCATGACACCAATTCCAGCTGAGGCGGCAAATGTGACAACTTCGATGGGATGCCATGGGGACACCAATTCGTACCTCTGGCACCTTCGACTTGGTCACATTGGCTTAAGTGGATTGGATGCCATTGTTAAGAAAAACTATGGAACTGGTATTGACATTGCGTCTGTTAAGCAGTGGGAGGCGTGTGACGGATGTTCGCTTGGCAAACAAACGCGTACAAGCTACATCAAGTCATCACCTAACCGTGCGAAACAAGTGCTGGAGGTCATCCACAGTGATGTTTGTGGCCCTATGCGGACGCCTACTTTTAGTGGAAAGCGATATTTCGTCACATTTATTGATGACAAATCACACTTTTGCACGGTATACTTGCTGCGCAACAAATCCGAAGTTTTTACCAAGTTTGCTGAATATGTCGCGCTTGCTGAAACGCAAACCGGATATCGAGTAAAGTCGCTTCGCAGTGACAATGGTGGAGAATATACATCGCACAGAATGGCCAAGTTTTGCAGTGACCGGGGAATCGCTCAAAAGTTCACCCCGCCGTACACACCACAGCTGAATGGAGTGGCTGAGCGCATGAACCGAACGTTGGTTGAGTGCGCGAGGTGCATGATGGAACACGCTGGATTACCAAAAATTTACTGGGGCGAAGCAGTTATGACCGCTGCATTCCTACGAAATCGTTGTCCTACACGCGCTGTTTCTCACGACAAGTCACCTCACCAAATTTGGACCGGTAAAAAGCCATTGCTGGCAAACCTTAAGGTGTTTGGTTGCCACGCATTTGTCACGGTTCCCAAAGAAAAGCGCACCAAACTTGATGCAAGGTCGGTACGCTGCCGCTTTATCGGTTATTCCGAGCATGAAAAGGCGTATCGTTTTGAGGAACTACAAACCCGTCGTGTGCTAGTCAGTCGCGATGCCAGGTTTATGGAAATGGTCTTTGATACTGTGAAGCGTGATCACTGCAATGAAGAGGTTGTCATCGAAGATGTCGAAGAAACTGATGAAGAATCACAAGAAGAAGAGGCAACTTCTTCCGATGTTGACATTGAGGTGGGCAGGAAACGTCACCAACGAAATGAATCGCTCGAGAAAGCAACAGAAATTCCAAGAATTAAGCGGCATACAATCTTCAGCAAAGGTCGTGGACTTAAAGAGATGTCGGCAGCAGCACAAGACTGCTTCAATGTTGAGGCGGCCTACGTCATGGATTCAGTGGGAGAAATGCCGACTTCATTCAAGTCGGCTATGGAATCTAGTGACGCTGTAAAGTGGAAGGAAGCCTGTGACTCAGAGGTTAAGTCCCTGCATAAAAATCAAACTTGGGAGATTGTGCCATTGCCAAAAGGACGCAAGGCGATTGGATGCAGATGGGTTTTTCGCGTGAAAGAGAATCAAGACGGGGAAGTTGAAAGGTTTAAGGCTCGTCTTGTTGCTAAAGGCTTCTCACAGAAGTACGGCATTGACTATGATGAAACGTTTGCACCGGTGGCGAAGCTCACATCAATTCGGATCCTGTTTAGTCTTGCTGCCAAATACAGCCTTACACTGCATCAAATGGACGTCAAGACAGCGTTCCTTAACGGACCGTTGGATGAAGACATATACATGGAGCAACCGGACGGCTTTGTGAATCAAGAGCACCCGAATTTTGTTTGCAAGCTCAAGCGGTCACTATACGGCCTGAAACAGTCACCTCGCATGTGGAACAAGACCATCGACGAGTTCATGCTTAAGCTTGGGTTCAAGAAGTGTGAGTCAGACCACTGCATTTACTTGATGCGAAACGACCAAGCCATGATCTTTGTGGCTCTTTACGTTGATGATTTAGTGCTCGCAAGCAGCAGTGTCAAGATTCTACAAGATACCAAGCAAGCATTAAGTAATCGATTCGAGATGACTGATATGGGCCAGCTCAAGTTTTTCCTCGGAATTGAAATTGAGCAAGACAAGACAAGTGGAGTTATTTCGATGCGACAGAATAAGTTTGCAAGTGACATTTTGCACAATTTTAAGATGGATGCCAGTAACCCGGTCAAGACACCTCAAGATCCGGGCCTCAAACTGACAAAGAATATGTGTGAAGACGGTTGTAAACACGACGTGACCATGGCTGGAGTCCCCTATCGAAATGCAGTAGGGTGCGTCATGTATCTCATGGTATGTACTCGACCAGACCTCGCGGCAGCAGTGGGAGTACTCAGCCAATTTGCGGCAGATCCATGTCCTACTCATTGGCAAGCACTCAAGCGGGTCTTCAGGTACATTCAAGGGACAAGGACACATGGTATTGAATTCCAACCGGGCTGCGATGATGGACTTCGAGGTTTCACGGATGCAGATTGGGCTGGAGATATTGCAACAAGAAGAAGCACGAGCGGCTATGCGTTTATGATGAACGGCGGATGCATCAGCTGGAGAAGCAAGAAGCAACGTACGGTGGCGCTGTCATCTACTGAAGCTGAATACATGGCGTTGTCGGAGGCAACACAAGAGGCTATATGGCTAAAGGCTTTCTTGTGCGAATTGGGTGAGTTGACAACTGATGAAGCGGTTACAGTTTACGAGGACAATCAGGGCTCCATTGCATTGGCCAAGAACCCGGAATTTCACAAGCGCACCAAGCACATCGACATTCGTTATCATTTTGTTCGTGAAAAGGTAGAAGATGGCCAAGTGGTGTTGCAGTATTGCTCAACAAACGACATGATGGCCGACATGATGACCAAGCCAATCAGCGCTGTGCAGTTTCAAAATCTCCGGAACAAGTTGGGCATCAAGTCGCCAAGTGCTGACGAGGCGAGTGGGAGTGTTGGAGAATCGACGCCTCGACCAGCAACTACATATCGGTAAGTACCGGTATCTGCAATCAGTTGGTGACTACTTAAAATTAGCACTTATAAATATATTCACTTTTGCAATTTGCCAACTAGTGCCCAAGTAACATCTTCAATTGTCTTGGGTTTGGTCCAAAGAATGATCGACGTGTCGTCACTGGCGGACGCCAAGTACACACCATTGGGTGAAAATCGCACACAATTAACGCTACGATCGTGCCCCGAGAGACTGAAAATGAACTCAAGCGCTACGCCGCTTTTGGCCGTGATGTCCTCCATCTCACCCACGCGCCACAACTTGATCTCCTTGTCGGCACCTCCCGTGGCCAATAGTGGCTTGTCAGATGTCGTTGCGTTTTTATTGTTTGGTCGTAGAAAGTCTAATGACAAGACAGCCTCATTGAGCCCCGTGGGGCCACAGTGTAGCCTAATTTCTGGCGTCGCCACGCGCACCGGCGGGACTTTGAGCTTCGGCATGGCTAATGACGAATTAAGGGTTTTCAAACTTCTCAAAGTCATAATCCCACGAGCCTAAGTATCTAAAGCAAATTAGCCTTCAGACAGAGTACTTTAAAACTATATAATACGCAAAACACGCAAAAAACGTTTGTTTTCTGCTTATGTAGATAAGATGAAAAGACGACGATGGAGACAATAGCGATAAAATAACACATATTAGTTAGATCACCAGCAATACGTGGATTATCCCTTCATTTAGTTCAAAGTTCTTCATGTTCTTAATCCACGCCAACGGATTTATGTGCAAACAGCTTCCCGGGTGTTTATGTTCATCGAGCGTCACAGCTTCACAGCCGTTATTATCCAACCACACGTGTTCTAATGAGATCGGCCTAGCAAGCAACAGTTATATCACCGTCCACGATAATGTAATTCAATTCGCTATAACGGATTTCCAGCAATGTTCAAACTGGAAGTAAACAACAATTTCATCTTTTCTTCCAGTGTGAATCCTTCTGACGAGAAGTCATCGAAGTCATAATCTTTCGACACCCATCCTTTAATAATCGCCTTTGCTCTGGCCAACTGAGCTTGATGGTACAAACAGCGCCTGAAAGGACGTAGTGTTGACCCGCTTGGAAAACGAAGTGTCCTACCATCCAACTCGCCAAATGTTGTGAGCACATTGAACTGCGGCGCATTTGAAGCGTAGATGGGACTTGTGCTTGTCCTCCAATGTGCTGGTACGGATCCACCTCCAAGTACATCCCACTGCTGTTGAGTCAAGCTGTCCACGAGCAGCTGCGTCTTGATCATTGGATTGAAAATCTTTAAAATGAACTGATCTTGCTTGTCGACAAGAAACGCAATATCGAGGTCATCGAAGGCGCTTTCGATCGGTTTGAATAACAGCAATCCGTTTCTCACATCGTCAATATCCTCGATTTGCACAAAATCACCTTTGAGGCGATCGTGTTCTCGTCGGAAAATATGAGATGCAATCACAACAGGGCTCGGTAGACCGATATTCATCACCATGCAAAGAAGCATCGAGTCGCCGTTCTGGTTTTTCCCACAATCACATTTGTAGTCCCTCACCAATTGCTTCTTCAGCTTTTGAGTTCTCGTAGCCGTTGTACTGGAAACGTAAAGGAACGTGTGTTGGAACAACGTGGTAGCAATTGCTGCTAAAGGAGAGACAGTGTCCTCTTCGGTTGGAACCACCACCAACACGTGAACAGGGGTGTTCATAGTCTCGATATCCTCCATCGTGAGTTCGAACGCAACGTCTTTCTCCGACAAGCCGACCAACTGGAGTGGGGCTGCCACAACCTTCAATGGCTTGAAATCACTCGTGTCACTGATTCCTTCGTCCACCTGCTTTTGGGTCAACCACGCGTCGCCCTTCTTGGCGAGGAACAGCTCCAGTTCATCCGGATCGCATGTGATTGTCTTCTTCTTCTCCTCCTTGATCTTCTTCTTCAAGTCTCCCACAAGATCGCTCGCATCGATCTTCACGGGGAATGGGTTTCCCTTCACTCCAACGAGCGCGCTGAACAGCGTCACCATGTTTCCAATTGCTTTTTGCGAGTGAGGGATGTTCTCTCTATCCATATTTCAGCCAATCAAATGTGCAACCCAAAGTTGGGTTTTTGACGTCACCCATCTGGGTGATTTAACAACTGTAGATACAAAATATATTTATTTATATAGACACAAAAATCATGGATATTACATATCTATCCGATACCGATGATACTGGTTATGTTGAAGATGCCGAACAACAGGAACCGGTAGATACCGAAATACCGAGTGATTTATATGAGTACTCGAAAATAGAAAAGCATTCAGCATCTGACATAATACAGCTCTGTAAAGAAATTGATTTAATTAGTGCAAGTATCAACAAGTGTCAGTCTATAAAGGAAAAGCACACTAATGCGGGAAAACACGTATTTTGTCGTATCCGTCATAATATTTGAACACAACTCCATCAACTTTATCATTTCGGATGTTCTCAATGATCGCTTTACGCAACATACGATTATGTCCAGTATCAATGCACCATTGTTTGTATCTGGCATTCAGTGTTGTTAGTGGAATTTCGAGATAATCTCCTTTGCTAACAAATCCATCTTTGAGTAAACCTTCTCTATCTTTTGTGAAGATCTCTTCTTTGAAGTATTTTGAAATGGATGATTCAACCTTTTTTTGAGCCAATTCAGAACGCAAAAACTCCAATTCTTTCATTATCACATCGATTCTATCATCTTTTGGAGCAACTTCATCCACTTCAGGTCCTCTGTATCGTCTGATTCTATTCATAATGACTCTGTATTAACGAAGTGAAACTTCTGTATTTAAATCGTAAAAATGTCTCAATAAATCAGGTCGATTGTGTTGTTTGCTATACAGATACAACAGACTCCATAAACCACAATAATTATCATAGGTCCCTTGAAACTGTTTATTATTACATTCCATATCACCCAGAATTCTTGGAGGCCCTAAACCCATCGAATCAAAGTATTCATTGTTGCACACACAAACCCAATGGCCTACACCTGAGTCTAATCGAAGTAATATAATATAGCTTCCATTCCCTAGGGGGCCTCTGATTTTTCTAAAATCTATTATCCCATCAACATGAACATTCAGCTGATTTGCGAGCTCTTGTAGTTCATTAGATGTCCTCCATCTCACCCACGCGCCACAACTTGATCTCCTTGTCGGCACCTCCCGTGGCCAATAGTGGCTTGTCAGATGTCGTTGCGTTTTTATTGTTTGGTCGTAGAAAGTCTAATGACAAGACAGCCTCATTGAGCCCCGTGGGGCCACAGTGTAGCCTAATTTCTGGCGTCGCCACGCGCACCGGCGGGACTTTGAGCTTCGGCATGGCTAATGACGAATTAAGGGTTTTCAAACTTCTCAAAGTCATAATCCCACGAGCCTAAGTATCTAAAGCAAATTAGCCTTCAGACAGAGTACTTTAAAACTATATAATACGCAAAACACGCAAAAAACGTTTGTTTTCTGCTTATGTAGATAAGATGAAAAGACGACGATGGAGACAATAGCGATAAAATAACACATATTAGTTAGATCACCAGCAATACGTGGATTATCCCTTCATTTAGTTCAAAGTTCTTCATGTTCTTAATCCACGCCAACGGATTTATGTGCAAACAGCTTCCCGGGTGTTTATGTTCATCGAGCGTCACAGCTTCACAGCCGTTATTATCCAACCACACGTGTTCTAATGAGATCGGCCTAGCAAGCAACAGTTATATCACCGTCCACGATAATGTAATTCAATTCGCTATAACGGATTTCCAGCAATGTTCAAACTGGAAGTAAACAACAATTTCATCTTTTCTTCCAGTGTGAATCCTTCTGACGAGAAGTCATCGAAGTCATAATCTTTCGACACCCATCCTTTAATAATCGCCTTTGCTCTGGCCAACTGAGCTTGATGGTACAAACAGCGCCTGAAAGGACGTAGTGTTGACCCGCTTGGAAAACGAAGTGTCCTACCATCCAACTCGCCAAATGTTGTGAGCACATTGAACTGCGGCGCATTTGAAGCGTAGATGGGACTTGTGCTTGTCCTCCAATGTGCTGGTACGGATCCACCTCCAAGTACATCCCACTGATGTTGAGTCAAGCTGTCCACGAGCAGCTGCGTCTTGATCATTGGATTGAAAATCTTTAAAATGAACTGATCTTGCTTGTCGACAAGAAACGCAATATCGAGGTCATCGAAGGCGCTTTCGATCGGTTTGAATAACAGCAATCCGTTTCTCACATCGTCAATATCCTCGATTTGCACAAAATCACCTTTGAGGCGATCGTGTTCTCGTCGGAAAATATGAGATGCAATCACAACAGGGCTCGGTAGACCGATATTCATCACCATGCAAAGAAGCATCGAGTCGCCGTTCTGGTTTTTCCCACAATCACATTTGTAGTCCCTCACCAATTGCTTCTTCAGCTTTTGAGTTCTCGTAGCCGTTGTACTGGAAACGTAAAGGAACGTGTGTTGGAACAACGTGGTAGCAATTGCTGCTAAAGGAGAGACAGTGTCCTCTTCGGTTGGAACCACCACCAACACGTGAACAGGGGTGTTCATAGTCTCGATATCCTCCATCGTGAGTTCGAACGCAACGTCTTTCTCCGACAAGCCGACCAACTGGAGCGGGGCTGCCACAACCTTCAATGGCTTGAAATCACTCGTGTCACTGATTCCTTCGTCCACCTGCTTTTGGGTCAACCACGCGTCGCCCTTCCTGGCGAGGAACAGCTCCAGTTCATCCGGATCGCATGTGATTGTCTTCTTCTTCTCCTCCTTGATCTTCTTCTTCAAGTCTCCCACAAGATCGCTCGCATCGATCTTCACGGGGAATGGGTTTCCCTTCACTCCAACGAGCGCGCTGAACAGCGTCACCATGTTTCCAATTGCTTTTTGCGAGTGAGGGATGTTCTCTCTATCCATATTTCAGCCAATCAAATGTGCAACCCAAAGTTGGGTTTTTGACGTCACCCATCTGGGTGATTTAACAACTGTAGATACAAAATATATTTATTTATATAGACACAAAAATCATGGATATTACATATCTATCCGATACCGATGATACTGGTTATGTTGAAGATGCCGAACAACAGGAACCGGTAGATACCGAAATACCGAGTGATTTATATGAGTACTCGAAAATAGAAAAGCATTCAGCATCTGACATAATACAGCTCTGTAAAGAAATTGATTTAATTAGTGCAAGTATCAACAAGTGTCAGTCTATAAAGGAAAAGCACACTAATGCGGGAAAACACGTATTTTGTCGTATCCGTCATAATATTTGAACACAACTCCATCAACTTTATCATTTCGGATGTTCTCAATGATCGCTTTACGCAACATACGATTATGTCCAGTATCAATGCACCATTGTTTGTATCTGGCATTCAGTATTGTTAGTGGAATTTCGAGATAATCTCCTTTGCTAACAAATCCATCTTTGAGTAAACCTTCCCTATCTTTTGTGAAGATCTCTTCTTTGAAGTATTTTGAAATGGATGATTCAACCTTTTTTTGAGCCAATTCAGAACGCAAAAACTCCAATTCTTTCATTATCACATCGATTCTATCATCTTTTGGAGCAACTTCATCCACTTCAGGTCCTCTGTATCGTCTGATTCTATTCATAATGACTCTATATTAACGAAGTGAAACTTCTGTATTCAAATCGTAAAAATGTCTCAATAAATCAGGTCGATTGTGTTGTTTGCTATACAGATACAACAGACTCCATAAACCACAATAATTATCATAGGTCCCTTGAAACTGTTTATTATTACATTCCATATCACCCAGAATTCTTGGAGGCCCTAAACCCATCAAATCAAAGTATTCATTGTTGCACACACAAACCCAATGGCCTACACCTGAGTCTAATCGAAGTAATATAATATAGCTTCCATTCCCTAGGGGGCCTCTGATTTTTCTAAAATCTATTATCCCATCAACATGAACATTCAGCTGATTTGCGAGCTCTTGTAGTTCATTAGCCGTCGATTCACCCAATTTATTTAATTAAAAAATCATTATGTAATGTTTATATATAGCTAATCATAATATAACAGGCATTAACCTTCAATTTTAATAATGAGTGATAGCACCCAATTAGCAGATTCGTTTTTATCCGATTCAACAACTAATCCGGATCCAGTTGTCAGTGTCAGCAAAGACAAGCGTGTTGTAAATGTCGTTGATGACAACAACGGTTCGTATCAATCGGGAACTGTCATCATTAATGCGACTTCACAACTAAATGGCTCTACTGAGTATGGCAGTCTTCGAGATGCATATGTAGTCGTTCCTTATGTAGTAACGGTTAAAAATACGTCTGCCTCAGCTCTTAATGGTACTCTAAATCGTTTTGCGGTAGGATTAAAGGCTGGTGTATGGAACATTTTAGATAAATTAGCGGTTGAAATCAACGGTAAAAGTGTCATTACCAGCAATGACTATAAAAATTATTGGAACAATTTACGTGCTCAAACTGAATGGTGTGATGATGATTTATTGAAGAACGGTGCAGACTGCTATCTTGCTCCAGATGATGTAGTTAGTCTAAATTTCCCACAAAGTAGTAGCAATCCTACCGCTTCAACACAAGGAGATGGTTTTGTGAATAATTCAGTTAATGCTGCCACAACTGTAGCTACTGGTTTAATTCCAGAAACAACTCCAGCTCTTAATAACGGACTAATCCAGCATCTTATTTGGAATCCACAACAAATTGGTACCTCTGATGCCACTGGAGCAACGATTACAGCAACAAACCCTCTTGGTTGGCCGACAACGCGAAGTGGTGCAATTCTTTCTAAAATTCAACAACAAGGTACTGGTAGATACGTAGCTGGCGTTACTACCGCAGGAGGTGTTGCTGGTACGTGATATTATATGCTAAAGCTTTGTTTAGTTGATCTCCATCCAATCTTTAAGGAATTGGATCTTGTTGCGAACCCTCAAATCAAATTAACGATGACGTTCAATACCGGCTTTGTTGATATCACAACTGCAACTGGTGATTTAATGAGCTTATCCTCTCTCTCCCTAAACGGTTGCTCGACGGTTCCAGTAATGGTATCAAGTGCGGCCCCAGGTAATCCAAATGCAGGGAAACTTACAACTGGCGGAGCTGGCTCACTTCGAGTAGCTTTCGGCGTTATGTCCAACAACATTACACAGATCTCTACTTCTGGTCAAATCTTCCCATTTACAACGACTCGTGAGCTTCAAAAGTTCATTTGTTATTGCCCTAGTAGCACGCAATAATGACCTGGTTTGTGTCGTTTGCACGCAGATCAAATTGCTTTGAACGAAGCCAAGATGCGTCGAAGCCCAGTCGCAAGTGGCTTTAAAAGAGCAAACGCCGACCAAGAACGCCATCGGCAAGCAAAACCTGCAGCCTGCGGATTCTATTAAGGATACGGGTCACGCTTCGGAAGGCAGCACTGCAGCCAATCCTATCAATGTACTCGTAGTAAGAAAAAAGCGCAAGCTCTCCTCGACATCGGTCCAATCTGCTGTCACTTCACTGTCACCTTTTATTGGGTTGTGCGCTGACAAGAGTCCGTTGGCATCCACAACACCAGCGTCTCGTGCTCCAGCACCTCGCTCTTCTGGTGCAGAGGGCCCAATCACAAGTCATTCTACTGCGGATTCTCAGACTGGGAGTCAAGTATCTAGGACCCCTACCGGTACCTTTGATGACCCTCTCGATATTTGAACAATATAGCTAGTCAACACTGCAAAGTCTATAGAGGGTTTAAAATTCACAGAGGTCCTACTCCACTTTGCTTGCGTCAGTTGCTATGCAAGCGCTCAAATCACAGCAACCCCTTCTCCATGCCTGGTAGCTCAAATGCCTTGATTGACTTAATGACAAGAAAGTAGCCTTACGCGCAGCTTAATGCATTAAGAAAGAGAGCAACTTCAAGTGGTTCTCGGGGGATGCAACTTGCGCTCGAAGCAGTGCCAGCGCTTGTAGCAAAAAATAGATACAATACGCTTGGCAGAATGTACGACGAATGATTGCATCGCTCACGAGCAAGTTCGTCGGGATCTTGGTCCACAACAACGGATCCATGTGTGTAAAGCCTTCCAGATATTCATTCTCATCGAGCGTCAAAGCTTCCGCGCCGCTTTTACCGAGCAATGTATTGTCGCCCTTCCTGGCGAGCAACAGCTCCAGTTCATCTGCATCACACGCGATCTTGTTCGTTTTTTTTTTTCTTAATCGCACCCTTCAAGTCTCCCACAGACTCGCTTGCATCGATCGTCACGGGTAACGCGTTCCCGTTAATTCCAAGGAGCGCGCAAAACAGTTTCACGATGTTTATGCGAGTGCAAGTCGTTTTTTCTCTTTTAATTTTAGCCAATCAAAAGGTGCAACCCAACGTTGGGTTTTTGACATTACTTATTTGGGTAACTGCAAATGTTAAAAAAATATATCTTCTTAGACAAAAATAGCACGTATCAATCCGATATACCGATGATACTGGTTATGCTGAAGATGGCAAGTAAATGAACCGGTAGATACCGAAATAAAGAGTGATTTGTACAAGTATCTGATCGAAGTTCGAAAGGTCTTCGACCGTCGAACAAGTTCCAATTTCTTTATGATCACATCGATTCTATCCTCTTTTGGAGCAACTCTAATCACTTCAGGTCCTCTGTATCGTCTGATTTTATTTATAATAACTTTATATTAACGAAGTGAAACTTGTGTATTAAGTCGTCAATAAGTCAGGTCGATTGTGTTGTTTGGTATAAACCCCAATAATTATCATAGGTCCCTTGTACTGTTTATTATTACATTTCATATCACCCAAAATTCTTCGAGGCCCTAATCAAAGCATTCATTGTTGTACAAACAAACCCAATGGCTAACACCTGAGTCTAATCGAAGTAATATAATATAGCCTCTATTTCCTCGTAAAGCTTTGACAGCCTGACAGCTAGAGAAATTGCTCTCAAACCTAGGGCTCTCGAGCGTCGCCCTAACGGTAATCTCCAATTGGTATGAACGTTTAGCTGATTCGCAAGTTGTTGCAATTCATTAGCGGTTGATTCACCCAATTAATTATATTTATGTAATTCTTATATATAGCTAACCATATCAAAATAGGCAAAAACCTTCAATTTCAATAATGAGTGATTCTATTCAACAACTAGTACGTATTCAGTTGTCAGTGTTAGCAAAGACAAGCAAGTTGTTAATGTCGTTGATGACAACAAAGTTGTACCGATCGGGGACCTGTCATCACTAATAAGAGTTCACAACAAAATGGCTAGACTGGATGGGTAGAAGTACCAAAGCACAAAACTATACCAATTTGAATCATCAACATAATCACAGACGTAGAAAATCAACACAACATGTGTTGATCAGATGATAGGTCTTTTCTGGATGTAATGAAAATGTCATTCGATAGCTGCCACTACGCGATGAAGTAACGAGATGGAGTTCTTACAGTATCTTTTTCATAACAAAGTTACAGAATACGATTTAATCGTGACCAAATTAAATTGTTATCCTGGATTATCTTCATAAATTATGAATGAGCATACCCCATTTACCACATAGACGTCTGTAGTTTTGGAGTGTGGAGGAAAATGTTTCAACAGTTATATCACCGTCCACGATAATGTGATTGAAACCGCTATGGCGGACTTCCAGAAATGTTCGAATTGCTAGAAAATAGCAATTTCATCTTTTCTTCTAATGTCAACCCTTCTGACGAGAAGTCATCGAAGTTATAGTCTTTCAGCACCCATCCTTGGGTAATCGCCTTTGCTCTGGCCAACTGAGCTTGATGGTACAAACAGCGCCTGAAAGGACGTAGTGTTGACCCGCTTGGAAAACGAAGTGCCTTACCATCCAACTCGCCAAATGTTGTGAGCACATTGAATTGCGGCGCATTTGGAGCGTAGATGGGACTTGTGCTTAACCTCCAATGTGCTGGTACGGATCCACCTCCAAGTACATCCCATTGCTGTTGAGTCAAGCTGTCCACGAGCAGCTGCGTCTTGATCATTGGATTGAAAATCTTTAATGTGAACTGATCTTGCTTGTCGACAAGAAACGCAATATCGAGGTCATCGAAGGCGCTTTCGATCGGTTTGAATAACAACAATCCGTTTCTCACATCGTCAATATCCTCGATTTGCACAAAATCACCTTTGAGGCGATCGTGTTCTCGTCGAAAAATATGAGATGCAATCACAACAGGGCTCGGTAGACCGATATTCATTACCATGCAAAGAAGCATCGAGTCGCCGTTCTGGTTTCTCCCACAATCGCATTTGTAGTCCTTCATTAATTGCTTCTTCAGCTTTTGAGTTCTCGAAATCGGTGTACTGGAAACGTTAAAGAACGTGTGTTGGAGCAACGTGGCAGCAATTGCTGCGTATGGAGAGGAAGTGTTCTCTTCGGTCGGAACCACCACCAGCACGTGTATTTCGCCTTCGTTTGGCTCAAATCTCTCTCCAAAGTTCGTCGGGTTCTTGATCCACAACAATGGATCCATGTGCGTAAAGCCTTCCGGATGTCCATTCTCATCGAGCGTCACAGCTTCCGCGCCGCTTCTATTGAGCCATGTATTGTCGCCCTTCCTGGCGAGGAACAGCTGCAGCTTGTCCGCATCGACTGCCTTAAGTTTGTTCTTCGTCTTTGCCTTAATAGCATCCTTTAAATCATCCACAAAATCGCTCGCATCGATCTTCACGGAGAATGGGTTTCCCTTCACTTCAACGAGCGCGCACACTAGCTTCATCATGTTCCCAATTGCTTTCTGCGAATGCGGGACGTTCTTTCTATTCGTATTTCAGCCAATGAAATGGTGCAAATAAAGGTTGGGTTTTTCACTTGGTTCATTGCAAAATTATTGCTGACTCTATAAATAAATACGGTCATCGTTTTGGCTTCTGATTGCCTTTTAATGAAAGTGGTTTCGATCATAAAATAACCGTAATACTTCTAGCTCTATATCTCCAATTTGTAAACACAGCTCACAACCCCTTTTTGAAAAGAGAAATGATTATATTGGACACTCGTGTTTTGAGTGTTCATATGCATATATGGAGAAAACTAGCGTCAGCCCCTATTGATCATTGCGATGCAAAACTCCGACATCAAGTATGATTAGCGGTTTCCGATTTTTTGGTGCTCAAAATGAACCCTTTTGCGTGCGACAACTTGTCGATCACTGCACGAGCGGCGTATTCAGACGTTAAAATCTCGTGAATTTTGTACGCAACCCAGCAAATCAAATTCGTCGGCGACAACAACCAAGAACGACAAGGTGGACGAGAAGAACATCCAGAACTAAGCTGTCGGAGCGACTTCGGGGATGCAACCACGAAAGCTTTGGCTTTGCCAAAACATCGAATGTTTCTAGATGATACATGTCCAGCGTTTGCAAGATAATCTGCTTAGACACCTGATGGAAACTACTTTCCGACATCAACTGGGACTTTTTGCGCTAACGAGTCGGCGTCTCATATGAACACAGTTACACTTACTCACGTGGCTTCACTGGCCGTCCGCTGTGGCCCTGTAATGTACAATTTACGTCGCCAAGGTGAAAACTCTCCAGTGTCTACTTTCCATCAAACATAATCACGCTTCGTCTTCTCTGTGATCACATTCGACACTGTCACCATCTACGACACTCAGGTACATTTTACTATTTCACATCTGTTTCGTGGTTGCGCTAGCTGACCAGAGTTTACGGTTGCTGTAACAGCAAGCTCACCCAATTAGCATCATAAAGGATCTGCACTATGCAGACTTGACACCGATCCTGTGGTGCAGTGGTTTACTACTCACTTCAGGACCGGGAGGTCCCGGGTTCGATCCCCGGAGCCGGATAGACTTGGGTTAAGTGTAATGAACAACCCTATAGCACTTGCTTGACATGGCTTACACGGCCCCTAATTAGGGGTAACGTACTCCATCATCACTATGCAGACTTGACTGACGCTTCGTGGACTGCAGACGGACAGACACTGAGTATTTCGTCAGCGGATGGCTACATTTCGTTCATTCATTTGAAGAGGGTTTCTTTGGGACGAGCGTACGTTACGAAGGTGAGCTTCAAAAGTTCATTTGTTATTGCCCTAGTAGTACGCGATATTGACCCGGTTCGTGTTGTTTGTACGCAGATCAAATTGCTCCGAACGAAGCCAAGATGCGTCGAATGTTTGCGACACCAAAGAAGGCGCGTAAGAAAGCGAAAAGTCAAGCCCAGTCTCAAGTGGCTTTTAAAGAGCAAATTCCGACCAAGAACGCCATCGGCAAGCAAAATTTGCAGCCTTCGGATTCTATTAAGGATACGGGTAAAGCTTCGGAAGGCAGCACTGCGGCCAATCCTATCAATGTACTCGTAGTAAGAAAAAAGCGCAAGCTCTCCTCGACATCGGTCCAACCTGCTGTCACTTCACTGTCACCTTTTATTGGGTTGTGCGCTGCCACAAGTCCGTTAGCATCCACAACACCAGCGTCTCGCGCTCCAGCACCTCGCTCTTCTAGTGCAGAGGACCCAATCACAAGTCATTTTTCTGTGGATCCTCAGGCTGGGAGTCAAGTATCTAGGACCCCTACCGGTACCTTTGATGACCTTTTTGATATTTAAACAATATAGCTCGTCAACTCTAAAAGGTCTATAGAAGGTTTACGATACATAGAGGTCCTACTCCACTTTGCTTGCGTCAGTTGCTATGCAAACGCTCAAATCACAGCAACCCCTTCTCCATGCCTGGTAGCTCAAATGCCTTAATTGACTTAAATACAAGAAAGTAGCCGTACGCACAGCTTAATGCACAAAGAAAGAGAATGTTGATCCAGTGCAGCATCGAGTGGTTCTCGGGGGATGCAACTTGCGCTCGAAGTAGTACCAGCGCTTGTAGCAAAAAGCAGATACAATACGCTTGGCAGAATGTACGACGAACGATTGCATCGCTCACGAGCCGTGTACGCCACACCATCCATCCTTGTGCCAGAGTCAACGCACCTATAGACAAGAGCAAGTTACAGTTATCAAAAGAGTGAGTGTCGTACTAGCAAGAGGTGTAAACTAAGAGCAGCAAGAAATGTACGATTGGTAACCTCACCGTAGAGTCGCACAAACTCATGAGCCATGTGCGTATGACCAGCATCGCCAAGCAATGGTGCGAGAAGTGAGTGCGGCGTGAAAAAGCACAAAGCCCCCGTTAAGACTGCAATAACCATGTGCACTGCGAACAATCGGTCAAGCTCGCGCCGCACGGACGCCATCTTATTGAATTTATAGTTTTTGTAGACTTTGTGTAGGGTACAGATGAAGACACTGATGTGGGTACTTGGGCTGGCGTCCGCTCTGTTGCCGTGGGTCGCGGCCATGCACGTGACCATCTCGTCTCGTGCTTCGGAATGTTTTTACGTAGAGGGCGAAAGCTACAAACACGGCATTTCGCTTACATTTGAAGTGTTAAGGGGCGTCGCGGACGAGCTGGAGACGGAACTTCGGGACGGCAAGGATCAAGTTGTATACACGCACAAGGGCGCCGTGGGAAGGTACGTAAGCCCAATTGGGCACGGTGGTATGCACTCGGTGTGCTTTAAGAATGATCGCTCCTCTGTGGGGGACGTAATCATTGGCTTCTCTTTTCATGCCGATGACCCGAATCACGAAGTGCTGTCGAATGCAGACGCGACGAAAATCAGTTAGTGGTACATCTGAGTTGAACACGTTCTCCAAGTGAACTAAGTATTTTTTATCTGTTGCAATGAACTCAAAGAGCACGTAGTGGGGCTGGAGGATCTCGTCTACGAATTAAGCGTAAATCTCGACACGGTCAGAGATTCTCAAGCGTATATGAAAGCACTAACGAATTACCAACTCCAGCGTACGTTTTAAGTGTCTTCGTCAGCTCGCACATCCTAAATCAACGAAGAGGGCGATAAATCTCTAAAATTACTGGAAATCTGACCCGATGTATCTTTTTTTGCTTTGTAGTGATCACAAGCACCCACGACCAGATCATGTGGTGGACACTTGCCGAAATGGTAGTGCTGACGGCCGTTTCAGTCGCGCAGATTTCATATCTGCGGCAAACGCTTGAGGTGCGGCGCATTTTGTGAGACAGGGGTCCGAGGCCATACTTGCTGGTCAAAATTAATGAACCGATCGACTTTAAAGAGACAATTGATTTGCACCCGCTTGTAACGTAACGTGCCAAATTAAGAAAAAGAGCTTATTGTTGATCGCCAGCCGTTATGCGAGTTGTTTTGCCTCTATACCATTTAAACAACGCGATACGTTTGGCTCAACGAGCACATATACTGCAGAGTCTTGATTCTTAACCGCGACAATAAATTATTTCGTAGAAGGTATGCTAAGAAATATATACAGATTCGAGAAGAATGTCTCGAAATCTTGACGTTTTTTTTTTCATTACAACCTAGGCGTCCATTCACTGTCCAGCAATGTCAATATCGCCCCCAGTTTTTAAGCACACGAGCAACAACAATATCATCAGACATTTGTAGATACGAGACTAAAGTCAAAAGGTCAATCGCTTAATGATCAACATAACATGTTTGTTCCAATTTTTGTCAACATCTTGCTATTACCGTCGATTGATCAAGTGTTGATTCCACAATGGAAATTAATGAACAGCGGCTTTCATTGTTTATTGCTTTAATTTATGGACTTCAGAGTGCTACCTACGAAAGATGGAGTCTCTACACACTTAAGTTTTGCTTGATTGGAAAACGCAGTGGTCACTCTTGCAGTATCATTTGAAAGCTAGTAATCACAGTAACAATATGGCTGTGCGGTGTATGAACCACTCGCATCTCCGCACCAGCGCTTGCCGTTGCGTCTTTGAAGACAGTACCTGGTGAAGCAAATTATCCATACTTGAACGAAGATAGGTCCCGAACATTTGACCGATCAAATACACAATATTTTGTCTAAATCCGAACAAGATGAACGACAAATTCTTGACCTTAAGCGTATCGCGCAAAGCGCCTCAAAATCTCGTTGCCACAAGTGAAGAAGGAACGAGATCAAGTGTTACTGATGAAATGTATCTACCCGGCTTAAGTTGCAATCGGCCTCTCTTCTGCATGTAAAAAATCGCACGAATCGAAAGAAGTAAAAGATCTCGCACCTAGGTAATGTCAAGCAAATTATCGGCTTGCTAATACCGAAACTGTCGTTGCTGAACCTGCTGCAGAGAGCGAGATAGTTACTATAGCTGATAATTTGGATAATACCGTCTTAAACATACACGCAAGCGCTTGCTTTGCACTTTGCGACGGTATGAGCCATAGTCCTGTGAAGATTGGAAGAGATCACTATTTGATTTAAGTGGAAGGCTGTGATCAAGGCTGTAACCATTATTCGAACGTACGACAAAGATAATTTAAATAGGGTGAACTTAACCATAAGAGGGTCCTCAAATAGAAGATCACGCACACCAAGGTATGGTGGCTTGCACAGACATTCATTATTCCAACGCGTACTAGCATTTACTGTAACAACGGCCACACAATCACACGAGCAGACATTAAATTTATCTACTTGCGACGTCGAGCTTCACATGGAAGTCTTCGATGAATTACATGCCGAGGAAAAAAACTTTGAACCATCTGGGTGTGAAATTTAAGTTCTCATGAACTCTACTTTGGAACCTCGTCACTCACATAAAATATTTTGCATGTATCGTTCACGATATTACTTTTTGTGTCTCCTCCGCATTGCTCGCGCAAACGCTTGAGTTGCGCTACTTGGTTCCACACAATTTTGAAGCACCACGATTTTGAACGGCTCAGATTCTCCGATTTCATCCGTTCTCTCCATGTCAATATGCGCCACTATCGTTCTGCCACGCGCGCCGCATCGCTGATTAGGACGCGATCATTCGCCACCAAAGCGTCTGGACTGCGTTCCGTCGTATTCAAAGACTATTTGCGCACGGTGCAAATGGCTGAATCCAAGGAGACTGTACTGCCTGGCGACCGCGACCTTTTTTTTCTGCTACCTAAAATCTTCGCTGGCGTCAAGCATGTTGGCGTGATTGGATGGGGATCGCAAGGACCTGCACGGGCACAAATTCGCGCGAGACACTCAAGGGTACGAACAGTAAGGTGAAAGTTGGTCTTCGCGAAAGTTCATCCTCGATAGCAAAGGCTCAAGCTGCAGGTTCTAGTGAGGAGAATGGCAATGTTGGTGAAATGTTTGACGTCATTAAAGAGTGATGTAATGTAATGTATTACGTTATCGCGTTGCCAAGTTATGCACGTGCTAGGCTCTATAGCTAGTCCACGGCATAGAGTGGTGTCCGCATACGTCGAGTCTCGTTCGGCGGGCAGTGCATCCAGCACCGAGGTCGTGAGGGTCTTCCAATTCTTTCGGTCTTGTGCAAGGGTACGAAGCAGTTCGAGGTCTTGTGCTGTCCGGAGTCGAAAGCCGGAGCCACAGGAAACAAGGTCGTGGTCGAGTGTTGAGGGGAGCGTGGTGCGGGGACGTCCGCGCCATTTTGCTGCGGTGGAGAAGAAGTAGGCGCGCATCTGGAGGTTAGCTGGAATGTCGGGATTGCGGCGAAGTACATGGCCAAACAGGCGCCAGCGAGCTTGTGTCAGTCGTAGTCTCAGCGGCCGCTCATCACAGAGGTCGTAGAGTCTTGCATTCGAAATGTGTCGGGGTAGCGATAGCCAAGAGCGTAGCGAAGCTGGCGGCGATGGGAACTCTCGAGGCCGTGGAGCTCTGACTTGGTAAGAGCCCAGGTGGCGCAGTTGTACAGCAGAATCGGTAGAACGTAGGTGTTGTACAACCGAATGCGGGTCTTGGGTGAGATGAGCGTGGGGCGGAGCCAGACGGATTAGAGGCGGTGGAGCGCGAGGGTGGCCAGGGACTTGCGTCGGGATAGATCTTTAATATCGCCGAGGAGTGTTCCGAGCTTCGTCTCTCACCTATTTAAGCAGCCAATCCTGAGCCCACGCGAAGCTGAGAGTGACTGGGTCCAAGCACACTGTAAGATGACTGCTTTGCTCAATAAGTACTATCTGTCAGCGAGCTGCAAAGAAACAATTTCATATCTGCACACCCGTGGATAAAATTTTACGATCTATGATATAGATTAAGACGTGTCAAGATATTCTCGGCGCTCAGTTATATCCCTATTGGATCGTTTACGTAGCACCGAGTTGAGGAGAAGCAGTCGGTGCCACTCTCATCGAAACACTTAAGTCATATGAAGGACGATACGTAGATCTTTCTGGTCAAGCTCTTTACGACCTCGAAGAAGACAAAAGCTGTCTACTTTGAATTGCATCAGTCAAACGAAACAAACGTGTGGCGCCAACACCTTGCACAATTAATGTTGTAAAAATGCGACCCGGGTATATATTTACACTTCTGCCCCTTATCTATGTAATGTGTTTTTTTCCAACTGTGACTTTCTGAGTCAACTGTACCAAAAACGGGGGGTAGTCACCGATTCGTAAAATCGGCAAAAAAGCTTAGACCCGCCACATTAATGCACCACTGGATGCGGCTGCGTTTCATGAGTCTAACGCATGTTCTGCATCGCCGCAATCTGCTTTTGTTTTCGAGTTATCATTGGTGACGTGAAGCTATCGCCCCATATTTGTGCGACATCTGGGTGCTCGATGACATGCCTCACATGAAAGGTCTAAAAAGAACGGCATATTGATATATGGGTTCGGTTTGTGGCTTCGCGCCGGAGATTTGCCATTCAGGATCGCGTGCCCGACGACTTCCTCTTTCGACTCAGCAACAGCGGACAAGCCGCTCAGCGCGATGGCGCCGTCCAGATGTACTCGCAAGAATGGGTCATGCCCCGTGTCAAGCGCTGCGGATGCGACCACAACGGCGTCCCTGTAGCTGTCAAGATGACGCGGAAGAGAGGCCAATACGGCCCATCGAAGAATGTCCCCGAGACAACGCGCCCAAGATGCTCGTGTGTCGACTACGTGGATGGCGACCTCTTTGATACACCACTCAAGCTCAAGCCAATCTATGCCGAGAAAGGAAAGTGCTCCTTGCCAGTGCCGCTTCCTGAGCCCACACCCATGTTCACGTCTCTCGAAAAACCTGGCGATGTTTTGAGGCTTCTTAGTTATTCTCCAGAAGCCATCGAATCCTGGTTTGGGCACGCAGCCACAGCTGAGACTCGCGAGGA
Organism: Plasmopara viticola; assembly: GCA_001695595.3. NCBI lineage: Eukaryota > Oomycota > Peronosporomycetes > Peronosporales > Peronosporaceae > Plasmopara > Plasmopara viticola. Next base: position 2,720,801 of record MBPM02000002.1, on the reverse strand, counting down.
TCCATCGTCTTGGATGGGTGAGCTTGACACGTCCAAGCGATTGGTCATCACGACCATATGAAATCGGTGACAGGATTATCACGCATGGATTCAAATCGGGCTGGGGTATGCGGATGAAGAAAGGGTCCATGTATGGGAGACGATATGCAGCTGAGTTTTGCGCAGAATTGTACGAGCTATTTCTTCAAGGAGAACGGCGACAGTCAGATAAGTTCGGGCCTGGAGGAATGCCTGAGATACTGCAGCAACATCATCCAGACCAATATGATCTCACGAAGTCCGACAAGAAATCGCAATATTTCGGATGAGTGTCAAGCCACGCGCTCCGACTTCGATTGTGCCTAGTTCATCAAGTGAGCAGAGTTCTGTGCGTCCCAGAGCTGCAGATGCGGGCTATCAGACAGTCAGCTCAAGGCAAAGTTCAGCAGTCTTAAGAATCGACGGAACGATGTCTCGTAGGCAGTATTATACGTGTCATACACAAATGTCTCATAAATTAATGGTGACTCTCGAAAAAATGATATCCTTTATCTGGCATAAAATAGAGGTCCCAAATCAGCAAGAAGTTTTGAAATTGATCAAAAATTAGAATCAAAAAAATAATATACTATTTCTATAGCACTATTAATTACCTGGCGTTTTAGGCTCTGTACGCTAAATTTGCGATTGTGCCAAAGCTTGTATGGCATGTAGTCTTGCGAAGAGTAGTGCTGATTAGAGTCGTAACATAGCGAGCATTTTCTGCCTACACAATCTTGCATCACCTACAAGAACGCGTACAAATGCGCACTTTATGGACATGACGGAACTGCCTTTATTTGTCCCATTACCGTAAGTTAAGTTTGTTGTGGGCCTAAGATCTAGCACTATTTGTAATGTAATGTATTACGTTATCGCGTTGCCAAGGTATGCACGTGCTAGGCTCAGTCTGGCTAGTCCACGGCATAGAGTGGTGTCCGCATACGTCGAGTCTCGTTCGGCGGGCAGTGCATCCAGCACCGAGGTCAAATGGGTCTTCCATTTCTTTCGGTCTTGTGCAAGGGTACGTACCACTTCGAGGTCTTGTGCTGTCCGGAGTCGAAAGCCGGAGCCACGGGAAACAAGATTGTGGTCGAGTGTCGAGGGGAGCGTGGTGCGGGGACGTCCGCGCCATTTTGCTGCGGTGGAGAAGAAGTAGGCACGCATCTGGAGGTTAGCTGGAATGTCGGGATAGCGGCGAAGTACATGGCCAAACAGGCGCCAGCGAGCTTGTGTCAGTCGTAGTCTCAGCGGCCGCTCATCACAGAGGTCGTAGAGTCTTGCATTCGAAATGGGTCGGGGGTAGCGATAGCCAAGAGCGTAGCGAAGCTGGCGGCGATGGAAACTCTCGAGGCCGTGAAGCTCTGACTTGGTAAGAGCCCAGTTGTACAGCAGAATCGGTAGAACGTAGGTGTTGTACAATCGAATGCGTGTCTTGGGTGAGATGAACGTGGGGCGGAGCCAGACGGACCAGAGGCGGTGGAGCGCGAGGGTGGCCAGGGACTTGCGTCGGGATAGATCTTTAATATCGCCGAGGAGTGTTCCGAGCTTCTTAGTGTGGTGCCAGGTTTCTTCTCGGGATCGGGCGTGTCGAGTGGCGCCCGACGGGTTGCAGTGGCGGCGGATTTCGGTGACTTCGGTCTTGGCTTCGTTTTTTTTTTTTCAGGGTTAGAAGGAAGTCATCAATGCGGTGCTCACCTCTATCGTAGATCTTGGTTTCGCGGAGGCCAAGGATATCGACGCGGTAGCGCCGGAGATCTTCGGGGAGTGTTACGTGCTTCTTGCGCTTCGAACCTAGAGAATTCACATTAAAGGAGCCAATCCGGATGCGGTTGGCGCGATTAAGGGCGTGGAAGGGGGTTTGGCCTGGTGGTGGAGACCGTCGCGTCGAGGGTGAGACTCGTTAGAGACCTGCAGATGCCCGAGAGCACCTGCCCGAAGCGCGCGAGCATTAAGCCCCCGCGCTTGGAAGGAGGGCGTCACCCCAACCTTTTCCGAAAATAGCACTATTTAATGATGTTAAATTGCCAATCGAAAGATAGTTTGCTAAAGAAAACTCCTCTTCTATCACCAAGCGCTTAATGCCAACAAAGACAACGTGACACCAATGGAAAGGCAACAGATGAGCCTTTTACCACGTCGACGGTCTCGTACTGTTGTACTCGGCGTTTACGTAACGTTTTTAGCAGGCTGCTTGCGGGGATTGGATTCCAGCCAAAACTGCAATAATTCCCGCCAATAGTATTGTAGATAGCAGTCATTTATTACAATAAAAAGCAATAAGATTATGTTGCTCGCTCATATTACATTATTTACTCGCGTCTCGCGTCAGCCTGTCAAGTAAAGCTGCTTTAAAAACCTCGTTTCTCTCTTCCTCTCGGAGATCCCGAGCTCTTGTGTATTCATCGTCACTTGTTTCATTGAATCTATTGCAGTAGATTCAATTCCTATATTGACTGCACTCGTCAATTAGTACGCAACATGTTGCAACACCAAATTACTGGTACAAGATGGAGCTCTAGCATTCATCCACGGCACGCCCCCAGATACTTTATAAGAAAATACATCCAGGCTTCACCGTTTTATCGCCCGTTCACATTCTGATCCCCGCAGCTCTATAGCCACACATTCATCGCAGGCTCTTCGTCGTCGTACAAACGCGAGGCCATGTTGACACTCTTTGACGCCCCAAAATTGCTCGTCGATGCCGGTTTTTGGGCCAAACTCGAAGACGTGCCGCGAGTCACGATCGGACCCGATCCTGGTGGTCGTGAGCCAACCCGCCGCAAATTATTTGTTCGCGGGTTGTCTCCAAAATTGATGGTCGTATGGCGGTCTACACAAAAGAACACGAAACCAAATCGCTCAATTAGTCAGCACATCTCTATAGTTTTCAGCATCGTGTCACGCACCGCCTCTGCGTCCCATGGTTCCCGTACTCTGCTCTCTCTTTACTTTTACTTGTTGCGAGTTCAGCTTGTTTAATCTTGCCAGCACGTCTCTCCTCTGAGCCAAAAGTTGCGCTAAATCAATGTCGCTCTCTCGTCCACTCTCCGACAGCATTGTAATGGAGCTTCTAGGGATCGGAATGGCACTGGGATTGTCCAGCGCATTGGCCGCTGTCTTTGAGATCGTAGGACGAGCAATTCGTTTGTACTCTTTCACACTCGCTACTTCTCCATCCTCTTGAATGTCGTGTTGCTTCATGCAATTGATACAAAAACCCAGTTTAAATGGATTCGGAGAAAAGTCCGTGCACATATTTTCCTCGTCCGGATCGTCCACAGGTTCTCCCCATCGTGCGTGAATGACTGAGGGCGAATTGATCGGACTGCCAAGAATACAGTCAGCATCAAAAGGTTGCAACCCAAACATTTCGCCCGCGAGGCATCCAGGGTCTTCATATGAGCGATAAATGGGCACGGATTCCTCTGGCGGCATCAACACGGGACGACGGCCAGTCTCCGTCCGACTGCGATACATTCGCGACTTGGCCAGGGGAGTAGGCTCTTCAAACGAAGGGGCACGAGGTGGACGTGCTGCGTGGCGACGGGATTTGTGAAAGCGCTCAGAGAGCGATTGTCGTCTAGTAAATCGCGCACTCAAGGGTTACAACCGCGCGCCAAAGCACGTAATTTCATACTAAAAGACGTACTCTTTGCGACGACGTCGACTCGGGGTGGCGGTGGGGGAAGGAGCTTCTAATAACGTGTCAAGATCAACAACCTCGACGTTCGGGGCCGACCATCGACCCCGCGCAGCTTCCTGTTCGCGGACAGTCCGTCTACCGAGACAAACACAGCGTCATCCACAAGCCCAAGTCGGTACGAATTAGAACCTTCGGTCGTACCGTTGCAAAATCGCCGCACTATCGGTCGACAACACTTGGAGCTAATGGGACAAGTGCACATACAACCCATGAGTCTCTCGTGATACCGCACGCGGGTAAGATTCTTCGTGTAAATACCTCACTGTCACGGGTGCATGAATTGCCCATACTCTTGCCGTAGGATGGCAACAAGACGTAGCGGGCTCGTGGGCTCAAGCGCTTCACCGAGTCGAGCAGACTGACGCGGTCGGTGGTCCTGATTCGGTTTGGAAATGCTCCAAGTAAAAGCGAAAAGTGCTCCCCCTTTCGCTCTTGCCACCGCGTCCATACCCTACGAACGAGACTTGCGGTTAGTATGTCGTGTCCCAATCGAAAGAGCACGGGGGGGCCTGTCTGTTGCAGAGAGGCAGTTAGGGCAGGCCAACAAGACCTTGGCGTTTGTATGGGGCCATAATCTGGTCGAGGTAAAAAGAAGCGGTCGGTTGACTTGGCGCTCGTAAAGGCTAGGAATAGACGTGCTCGCGGAGTATAAAGTATTACAGGTTGCCCTTTAGCCTGATGGAGCACTGCGAGTGAGACCCACGTCGCAAGACGTGCGATGTTGCCGTTCAGAAGAAGAAGCGACTTGCATTGAGGAAAAAAAGTATATCGAGGTAGTTACGACGGCAATGACATTGATTAAAAAGAGTCATTACACATATTCCTTGCCCCTTGGACAGCCCACCTTGATTTTTGATACGGCTCGTTGATTGTACCACTTCAAACATTTTAACACACATCAATTTGGCTTGCAGCAACTCGCTCGTAAAAAACCCTCTCGTCGTAAGAACGCTGAGGACGATATTCACATCGAGGCTACATTAGACATTGACGTCTCTCGGACCATATTAGTTTTTAATAGATAAGTCGCAACTGCATCTTCCATTGCTACCGTATTATTGGATTATTAGGTTACATGTAGTTACCGCTATCACACTAGAAATTACAAAGTTGACATGCTATAATTTCACGATGTAAAAGTTTACTTTGCAGGTGAAACATAGTTCATGTCGGCCTCGGTGTTAGTCATTGCTGGCACTTTACTTGCCTGAGGAAAGCCTCTAGAAAATGTGGACTGAAAACAAGAAACTGTCATCAAACGTTAGAATTCAAGGCTCTTGAACTTCACAGCCTTCGCAAAAGCTTATGCGCACTAAGTAATCCCACCCCAATCAAGAAAGGGTTTTTTCCCCTAGTTAAAATATTATCTATTGTCTTGCTGCCCAGAACCTTCTACTAAACTACATATCTATACACAGGTAGCCACATAGTAAACAAATTGTTTACATGTGAATCCCAAGTGTAAACCACTTAGGAAATACGAATCTATCTGAAGTTTTTAACCAACATACAACTCGGACTCAGTATGCTCCCGTTTCACAACGCCTTCTTGTCTGCTACACAAGCCGCGATATTCCCTAGCACTGCTGATTGTAAAAGGTAAGCCCCTGGATTTAACGGTTGTAATATTTCGAAAAAAACCTCAACGATTCAGTATGGGTCCCTTGGTGAGAAAAAGGTTTTGTTGGGTGAGTACGCAAATTGAGCTGCTGGCTACTTGACCTCCTCGCATGATGCTTCTTTGCGTAGCCACCCATTTCGCTGCGACCAGTACATGTATCCATGGCGTACATGCCTCACCTTGCCTTTTGAGGGCTCAAGTCTGTCCACTGTGCCACTGCGCCCTTTAAACGACGGGCATAAGTGGGTCCTCGCTGTGCAACAGTCTATAAAACAGCCACGACCCTTTGCATTGCTCATGCCGTTCGAATAAGTTGAATGCACAGCCATTTACGATCTGCGACTGGAAGAGAGGCAGTCTCGAACACGTTACTGTCGTTCATTGTGGGGTCAGAAGCAGGGAAATACCAAGTGTCGCCAACACGTTGGGGACGCACGGAGTACGGCAGTGGCTCATCGACCGTCACGCGAGGACCGTGCACTTGATAATGGACTTGATGCCGTTCCTTCCAACGAAGGAAAGCACGGTTGTGAATCATTTGAAAGTGATGGTCGCGCATCTCGTCGTTCGAGACCATAAGCGTGCGTCCCCCGAGCTTGACAGCGGCGTAGAGCCAGTACCAATCGTCATTGTTGCCCGGTTGGCAATTAAACATGGAATGCTGCCGACGCCATTGCGCGACTCGCGCGCGATACGTGATTGGCACTTGTTGGTCGGAAATGCGACGCGCATGGAGCACGAGCAAGACCTTTTTGCTCTGTGTCTCGTAATGCTGCATCATATGCTCAATCTGCGCGTAATTAAAGCCACCACTGTTATCACTTCAAGTTAGTCGCTGCGAAAGAAATGGTCACTTTTGTGGGACATGCAAGGAGACGCACGCACCCATCAAAGTTCTGGTTGCAGTATCCCACGTTGGCGCCATCAATGACAACGTCAAAGGGTCCAAATGCCTCGAGCCAGTGTTTAAACTCGTCCCATTGAGCCCTCCGCTGTTCGTCCGTGCGTACGAGCTTTTCGATCTAGTGCAAATGTGGTTAAAGGAGTCTTTTAAACCAATCGCCGTACTATTACTTCACTCATCGTTTGGTAATACGCACCTTTGCTAGCAGCTCTGTCGTCTGTTCCGGCGACAGCTCGATCGATTGCAATTGGTCACCCGTCTCCAAACACTGACCGTCACTGGTCACTGTTTCCTCGGTGATTTTCCACTTGCACCCATTTACTTGCGCTGCTTCACTAGAAGGATCGATGAGTAGCATATCTGATAAATCGGAGATCTCGCGGCAAAAACGCACCTCGTAAACCAAGCGGTTAAAACTTGCCACGTCATTAAACTGGGTTGCCAAATCTCTTCAATCAACGTGTTCAAAACAGTGTAAAACCGCAAAGCCGAGCCAGTTTTCACACATGCACGCAGCAGCGCCACGTAGTCCTCTTCGGCCAAGCTCAGCTCGTGTGCAAGCATCAAGTCATGCACCCAAAAGCACTTTTCCAAATTGCCTCCGTCACTGTGCATCTGGAGCAGCGTACTAAACGTCCGGAGTTTCGGTACGACCTTGGCCGCCTCCATCTCGGCAAGAATTTGTTCGCACGTTTCAAAGTCCTGCGCTTTGCTGCAAAGCTTAATCATGGCGCTGTACATGGGCTCGTCGGACTCGGCATTCTTCGTTTGTACCATCAAGGTTTTTGCCTGCTTCATATCCTGGTAGACCTTGTACGCTCCCGACTTGTACGCTACGGGGTCATCGGCCTTGCTGCATACATTGATCACGACATTGTAGATGTACGGGGCAACCTTTACACCCTCGTTTTTCATCTCTTCGTAGACTTTTAAGGCTCGAAACGCATCGTTTTGCTGAGCGCACTCTTGCACTTGAATGCGGTAGTGATACTCAATCTTTTCTGCGGGTGTCTGCACATTTCAAGATTGGTTAAAGCTCCAATCGAAAACATGGTGTTTTCTGTTTCACGAAACCTGCTTGCGCTCGCGTCGACGCTGCTTTTTTGTCAACTTTCTAGCTAGTTTTGACACATAGTGTATGGTTGTCAAGAATTAGACGAGGAAAATGAGGGAACGCACCATGATCGGCGCTATCGGCTAGTGCGGGGCGCTTTAGGCTGGCCATTCCTTTCACCGTTTATACTTAATAAATCTTTTATTTGTGCGAATTATAAAATTCACCAGAAGGCATTATAAGGTTTTAAGCGTAGCTTCAAAATAGTCCTTTCTTCTTGGGGGGAACGGAAAAAATATAAATTGAATGGAAAAAGTACTCCTCCAAAACAAATAATGATGAAAAGGCAAAAAGAGCCTAGCAATAAATATTTTTGCAACAAAAAATATACATGTAAGAAATAAATAATAGAGAATCCATGCCTTTGAATAGTAACTTTACCGCACACAGTCTGCGGGCAGCAATTGGTTATATGCAATAATTTCATGCGTTTGCTCCATATGCACTACGCGGCATGGCACTAGCAATAGATAACACTTTTTTCAGGAACAAAGTTGGAGGTGTGCTGTTGGTGGCGTGTTTCAAATATGTTAACAATGAGATTCAGATTGTTGCAGTCGCATTTGTCAGCAGTGAGACTAAAGCAATTTGGGCGTGGTTTATCAAGATCCTGTTCCAGAATTTATCTTAACTTCCAGCCTTTGTAATATCTGATCGCGACAAGGATTTAGTGCCAGTAATGAAAGAAAAGGGCAAAGAGATACCACATTTCTTTTGCTTACGTCACCTTATGGAGAATCTCAATCTTGAGTCTAAAAACAAGACGTTGAAGAAACATGCATCGGGCTTAGCACGTGCACTTACCAGGCAATTGTACGAAGCCAAAAAAGAAGACTTGATGAAGCTAAATCACGAGGCATGGCTGACGTTGGCCATGGGAAGTTGTCCATTGCCCATAGTCCATGCTCACAATATGGAATGCTTACTTCCAATAACGTCGGATCCATGAACGACGCGCTGAAAAACATCCGTGAAATACCGATCTTGCATTGTATGATGGCAATTGAACGCTATATCGGTACGAAGTGACTCAAATTTACTGGACAGACCAAACAATGGGGTGCGCTGCCAGTTGCATCACTTTAATGTCTAAAATGTACGAGGAAACAATAAGCATGTCCATATCCGGCTACGTCGCTCGTTGTGTCGGTCCAAATTGAAACCAACAAGCCAATAGAGAATGCTGTTGAGGAAAACAGTACCAGTGGTACCTGCACATGCGGTTATGTGGAGGATATGAATGCTCATGTCGACACCCCATAGCAGCACTCAAGTTTTCAGATCAGCTGTCATGTGCAGAATTGTTATTTGGTGATATGTGGTCAACCAAAACGTATCTACTTGCCTACGATGAAGTACTCGGAGTGAAGCCATTTGTGACAAAAAGTGAACTGGTAAAGAGTGACCATCCTCTACCAAATTCGTCCAAAAGAAAAGGATGACCTAAAAAGAAGCGATTCGAATCACAGCATGCTACATTAGAAATTGACGCGCCAAGAAGTGTTTATTGATGCGGCAGCTGTGGTCAAGTAGGACATAACAAGCGTCGATGCACCAGTAATGCGCAGCATAAAAGTATTCTTTTTCGTGAGTTAGGTAGATTTTTTTGTTTTATATTTTTGATAGCTTTTCATGTCGTAGGTAGTTTTTTTTTCATTCTGGATAGACTTTTTCTATTTAAATATATTTTTTTTTCATTTAATTTGAAAGAAGGTATATTATTTCATTCTCATTTTCTTCTTGTCATGCATATCAAACGTACATTTGAGCTTTAGTGTAGTATAAGGGGATGACGCATAACGCAAAGAGGTAGTAACAACTAGTTTGCACCTATCTACGGCTCATCGAACGCACTCACGCGGACGTTGCAACCTCAACCATCGTCAAGTCAAGATTTTCAGGGATTATGGAGAAAGCTAGCTTTGATGAAGCGTTGTATTTCAGTATCCGGTTATTGTACGGACAATGAACGCTCGATCAAGCAGTCAGCCAAGCCTCGGGATCATATAGAATAACGCGGGGTATCTGGTGACTTGAGTAGTGCTAGACGAAGAGCTCAACCATGGAAAAATTGGATTTTCATCAACTTTTTTTCTGTAAGCTAAATTTACGCTGAGAAAAAAGAGCTTGAATATAGATGTTGGTCTATGCTTTAGACGGCTGTGCCGTAGTGTGGAAGCTAATCGATACCCAAACGTAGTGAAAAGCTCCAACGCTAGATGATGAGAGGCTAACACCTGGACCAGCGCGCGGTGCAGATGATAGTTGTGATGATTAAATCTCAAACGACTTGCTTCACGCAGCCACTCTTGTGAGACGACAGATATCTTGTATTGCAGCTAAACTCTCGATCTGAGTCCTTGATGTTTTCGATACTTGATAGACATGTAAGCTAGTAACGCATGGTGTCATGGAAAGTGTATGCCAGTTAGCGAATGTAATAAGATGGAAGCTGATGTACCATATTTTGATGTTTTGGATCGAACAGTGTTTGCTGAGCAGTCTGCACTCGTGTAGAAAGCATGGACATAGTATTAAGCCCTTCACCATTTTGTTTAGCGTGCAACCGAAGAGAGTTAGCACCGCCGCGGAGAATGCCAAATTGTCGATTGAATTTGAGGCTGAGTCAAAAGATGCTAAACTGCGATCGGATTCTGGGTGTTTTGACTTTTTGCGTCGAGTATGCTGATAAACACTGCAACTTTACAGCCGTGCACTGTAAGACAGTTGGTGCGTGACTGCAAGGTGTAGTTTGTATTTGTACGATCTTCCATGGGAGCGCAACGAAATAAAAATAATAACCACTTTGACAACTGATCGATAAAAAAGGCAGAAATCGGTAGATTATAAATCAAAAAGGTAAAGATGCGCACCGATGGCGGAGTGCTTAACGCCTAAGAAGTAGCAACGCACCACGGCAAATACAACATAATACCCACGCATCTTGTGTCCTGGCGACAGCGAAAAAAACACATAATGAAACTCATTGGCGGGAAAGGTTAAGCCATTACGCATCTATACACAAATGGTGAAGGGATTCAATACGTTTGCTTTTAAAAAGCCAAAACCATTCATGCTAAACCTAAGCTTCGATTTAAATAAGTCAAGTGTACGGAAACCATAACGACTGCAAAAGACAATATTACCACCAGCAGAGCTATATTCATACCACTAGGATTACAAACCTCAAGTGGATTACTTTAAGGATATTTTTTACCGACATATGACATTCAGCCGGAAATTTGTCAAAGCATTTCGCTCAACTATCAAGTTCAAATGCAAGCCATTAGATGGTACATTACTCAATCGATGTAGCCAAATGCTTCGATCAGTCCACCGATCTAGAGAAGAACTGTTAGCAATACTTCAACCTAGTAAAGGTTTACTTGCGGTTCTCAAAATATAATTGCGATCAGGTATTCATCCTTTCCGAGCCAAAGAAGTTTTAAGAGCGGTAGTTTGACAGATATAATTGAGGCACTACGTTCTTCCTTTATTATCCGATCACGAATGAATTTATTTAAGCCGTACAAGTTAGCACTAGTCAATATCAAGAAGCATTTTTGTATTTTCAGGGATAAAGTTAATATAATTCGCTCAAAATCGATAGAATCTAAACATTCCATTAGGTTTCTAAAGCCAATTAACGAGATATTGCTTCCTCACCTCCGTCAACCAATAATGCAGGGATGGAAGAATCGTCTACATTGAGTATTAAAGGACATCTTGGAGTCACTGATTTGCTTTAACGCGTCCGGCCACACGACATTTTATATTTCAAAAGCTAAATTCTCATTACAGTGCTCATTAAGGTTATCTAGCTGAAGGTGTTAAGTCTTTACAAACCAAATTTGTCAGATAAATTATTTGCAATGAATATTCGAACAAATGTATTGGCTGCATATTTGTTATCAAGTGTGAAAAAGCTGACGGCGATCTGTTATGGATTTATATACATTCGTTTTCGAAGTCGTAATGATTTTTGATGTTATCGATTTCCAATTTTGTGCAACAAGTACAACGAGCTCGAATTGATGCTGTTGAAGATATGTGCAAAGCAATGGAGACGACGACATATGCGACTACTGACGCTTAACTATTGCGTGACATGATATGCGTGCCCACACATCAGGGCATAGCTCTAAAGCAGCGCGAAGCTGCTGTAAGTGCGCACATTCCCGAAACATAATTGCCTTTTTGAAGTACCAAAACGTGTGCCCAAATTAATCCAAATCATGAGTGTTCATAAGTGGTCGTTGACGGTGCTGCACAGAAGCCCGAAGCTTGCGGATTTTCGCACTTGTGCTGCCTATATTATTGATTGCACGCCGGAAATAACATATGCACCGTAATAATTGAAATTGAGCGCACTAAGGGCATCTTGCCTGAGTCTTCATCCGAGATTATCGTGATAATTTGAAGCGGCTATTATGCCTCTTGTGCGTACCTCGGTGATCTAATCGACCTCATAAGAGTAAAATCAATTGCCATTTGTAGTGGCGTGTATGTAGCTGTAGCACTTTTAACCGCAAAAATGCATCTATTCTTTACATGGAGTGCAGCGTCAGCTCAAAACTAAAGGTCGGGGGTATTGATTAAGTAATGGCACAAGTTTGGAGTCACACCGAGCATTAAAAACGAAGGTTTGACCAATTTCGAGTCTTAAGGCGCATATTATTTAAGTTCGTATACTTGCGTTGATGGTCGCAGACAGAGTATATTCATAATCGGAGCCCCAAAGACGTCACTTTAAAAGTAAAGTACAAATACTGGCCCGCCTTATACGAAAACCTTTGAGAATCAACGCGACCACCAATTTCTAATCAATTTTTACTTTCCAAGTGTCGACGTTATTGCAATTTGACCACCGCTCTCAAATAATTAGTAGTTGCAGGTTATTTGTGACAGTAGAAAAGCATTTCACCGACATTTTCGTCGGCAAACGAGTCTGGCAAGTAATGCTTGGTTGAAGTTTGGTCGAAATTGAAATTCATCTCCTAGTTGGAGTTTAAATCAACAATGTACAGGATCACAAATGTATACGCACGACTCAATTGCTTTTTTCCTAGGGGAGACAATGTTCAGGTAAGGTGGTCGCGCTCAATCAATCTACAAGGCAAAAGATCGAATACATCTGTATGTAAGAAATTGCTGGTTTCTTTAAGTAACAAGCTATAATCTTTGTCCGGTTGAATATATATGGCAGCCGTGTTCGACGACGTAGTATGTGCTATTATGCGTATGCATATAAATTCCAGAGATGACATGGCTTTGTCCTCAAGCACAGAAGTCCAACAATCATGTATGTCCTCGAATGTGAGCATGCAAGTATGTGTCAAGAAAAAACTATAAGCTTATCTTGCCTGCTACGAGAGGCTCCGATGCTTTGTGCTTCTAGAAGACTTTGTAATAAATTCGCGAGATACTTTCTGACAAACCGCACTAAGATTTCAACTACCTGTTGCTGTTCATGCTTAAAGCAGGTCTTGAGATCGACGTGTTTTGTCATATCGGTCTTGATGCACCCACACAGTACTTGCGCGATACGTTTGCCCTTCACATAATTTCCGTTGCGCATGAGCTAGATAAAGCGTCGTAGCAAAGCGCATTCGAGGCAACCGATAAGCCCAGACCAATTTATGTTTTGGCCGCACCAATTGTGTGCTTTGTCGACCTTCACGGTAGACACAAACACGACGTATCTTTAAAATAATCGGATCTTGAGAAGACTTGAAACGAGAAAAAAAAGAGAATCATTGCGATGCCCATAGGTTTCTGTATAAAGACCCATAGGGTGTTATATGTTGTATCGGAAACAAGCTGTTATGTTATAAACGCACCACAAAAAAGCTCAAGATTGTATTGTATTGTATTACGTTATCGCGTTGCCAAGTTATGCACGTGCAAGGCTCAGTCTGGCTAGTCCACGGCATAGAGTAGTGTCCGCATACGTCGGGTCTCGTTCGGCGGGCAGTGCAGCCAGCACCGAGGTCGTGAGGGACTTCCATTATTTCGTTTAACTCTGACTTGGTAAGAGCCCAGGTGGCGCTCTGGTGCTATAGACCGTCGCGTCGAGGGTGAGACTCGTTAGATACCTGTAGATGCCCGAGAGCACCTGCCCAAAGCGCGCGAGCATTTAGCCTCCGCGCTTGGAAGGAGGGCGTCACCCCAACTTTTTCCTTGCGCTCAAGATTGTATCGTAATGTAATGTAATGTATTACGTTATCGCGTTGCCAAGTTATGCACGTGCTAGGCTCAGTCTGGCTAGTCCACGGCATAGAGTGGTGTCCGCATACGTCGGGTCTCGTTTGGCGGGCAGTGCAGCCAGCCCCGAGGTCGTGAGGGTCTTCCATTTTTTTGCTTTGCTCTGACTTGGGTAAAGCCCAGGTGGCGCCCGGTGCTGGAGACCGTCGCGTCGAGGGTGGGACTCGTTAGAGACCTGCAGATGCCCGAGAGCACCTGCCCGAAGCGCGCCAGCATTTAGCCCCCGCGCTTGGAAGGAGGGCGTCACCCCAACCTTTTCGATTGTATCGTACATAAAGTAATATGACCGTGCGTGCTATGCTTGATACAATACTTGATACCTCCTTTGATACTTTTCGTGGTACTTCTACTCAATCCTTTAACACCCATGGACGCAAACGCTACCTATAATACTTAAGAGTCTGCTTGCAGCGCTCTTAAGCATTTTTTTAAATAAAAGGCTTTGTTGCTCGTGCCCGGCGGCAGATGCGTTAATGATCACAAAGGTGGCGATACAAAGCCAATACCTTGTATGCACTTGCGCATCTTCCAAACAACGTCATGACCGAGAACAACGGCTGCCCTTGGGGCTGCATGGTGATGGTCAGGTATACTTGGTCAATTAAGTGGTACGGACATTCACATACACGAGGCCTTGGTCATGAAATCAGTGCACGCCCAGGGCCGCACACTGGGCCCAGCTGAGTTGCACAAGGTTCTTGGTCTTTTGCAAGCAAGTACAAAGCTCTCGCGTATCGTAACTGACCTTCGCCTTCAGAATAATGTTGTCATAACACCTCACGAAGTTTCTCATATTGCTTAGGCTGAGCGCCGCCGCTATTCGGCAAGTCGCCCCCCCCTCATAACACTTCTCGATGCTATCTCTAGAAGGCTTCAAAGCTCCTCGTTTTACTAATTCGATGGACAAAGACGACTTACTCCCCTTTGATTGTTTACCCGTCTACCAAGGAGATTCGCACAAGATTTTCGGCAGGAAAAGTTTGGCTTAAGGTTGCAACGTACAAGATTGATCTTCTTTTGTAAAGAATGACTGGGTGAGGTCAAGCAGTTTAGTCGATGTGCTGTCGCGTATGAGCGAACACATGTCTAAACTGTAACACCATCGGCACTGTAGACATAGAGGGATCAGCATGGGGCATGCGGTATGGCACCTGTTCGGCTTTCAATGTAGCCTTGCGCTTGACTGCGCCAACAATCACTTGTCCGAATATTCAAGCGAACAATCTTTCAAACCTTTAGCCGAAATATGCACATGTGTTCCAGCGCACTCACGGACTAAATTGTGCGTATACGTATCGTGTCAAGATGGTCGATCGACTGCTAAATGATGCTGCAATTGTGCCGCTTGCAATTTAAAAGCTAAGAAATAGGAGACGAATAAATGTAAAGCAATTCTAATCCCGAATACTAACTCTTTCTCGCCAATGTACGGAATTAGTCTCCTAAAGCCAAGCTTGTTCGCCGCGCACTTACTCTACTTGTCTTCATTTTCGTGATTCGACCTCGTACACAATACTTCACACATCATGCTTTGCTTCTCGTCGTAATTTATCGCAGACTGATCTTTCCAGCATACTACATCACGTCGATATCAACTCTTGCTGTGCGGTTCTTCCCGTTCGCATTTTTGTAGGATTAAACACTAAAACCGTCGTAGATTTCGTTCGAGACGATAAAGAGATGGAGGTGTGTAAAGCCGTGAAACTCTTGGCGCTGCGTCAAAACCTGATAGACATTGATGGGACGAGCTGTGGCCATTGTCGATTGGGCGTACATAAGACAGGGACGACAAGCACACCATCGATTGCTGGTAAAGTCTTCGATAGCGGGATGGACAGCACCACTTCACTCTGGGTTTCGGATGACGCTTGCATGACCACGGACGCTGCCTTCAAAGGCCCATGTCGCGTGACGGTTCCGACACCGCCTCCTTCGAGTGCTCTCATACAAAACTTGCCGGTGGCAAGTTCTTGCAGCCGAAACTTCTCGACGCCGCAACTGCAATTCGGAACTGGAATCTGCAATAATGCGCGAATTTGATCGGTGGAACCAACTCGTTACCGCGCGTTCATGGTTGCCTCGACTGCCAAAGATGAAAATGCCAAGTAGCAGACACTATGCTCATTTTCATCGCGATACAAATAAACCACAATGTGCTGTATCCGATCCTCGAAAGCTTTCTGCTGGAACAGCCGAACTTGGTCCTTCAACTCATCGAGATTGTGGGGAATAAGTGATCAAACGTCTCGGATGATCAAGAATCTTGGACGAGATTGAACCTTCGTAGCCACTCGTCTTGGCTCTCTAGGTGAATCGCATCGGCGAACCACTGGCACCTCTCTTTGGTCCATGGATTCAAAGAGATCAGTGGATCACTGAGCGAACGGTAGGCTACCTCCCTTTTTCTCCATCATGGTAAAAAAGCAGCAAGAACACCTCCAACACCGACATTCCAATTTCAGGACGGCCAACCACAAGAATTGTACGGAGCGATCGATCTGACTTCGATCGTTGCTTGGCGGCAGTCAGCAGTACTCGGAAAAGAAGTGGCCACAGCGGCGAGAATTGCCTTTATGCACGAAAACTGGGCAAGATTGGATCCTTGTGCTACAGCTCAAAAGTCTCTTCAAAACGCGGAAGAGACAAAGTCATGAGTTGCGCCGTCAAAAGCTGAGTGCGGTGATGTAGTAAGCATTCTATCATGTGTGCGATATTCAAGGTCTGCGCTAGAGTGCTCTCCAAAATCCTACTTGTATTTGCACATGAATCAAGGAGTTGGCAGAAAAAAAGAGCTTGAAACTGTGCTGGAGCAAGCCTACCCAATTGCAGAGTCTCCTTTGGATGGGGCAAGTTTTGGTCATTGCGAGCCCTATTTAAAGGTAGGAAGAGCGAACGACCAGCCAATGGCACGACCAGTACCACAGTCATGAGTCACATGGCCACCGAGCACGAGTCCAGGTTGCGGTTTGAGCTTTAGACGCATTTCGTTCATAAACGTCGAAAGGCACAACCTTAGCCGAGGTTACTTCGCGATTGAAGATGACGAGAAAAACGTGTGGTTTTGCGCTGGTCGAGGGAGAAGGCAACGCATTAGATTCAGCCGACTACGTTGATTGTTGATTGCGCGAATGAGGCCGAGACGCAGTGAAGGCGAAGTGTCCGCACAATCTCGCGAACGTCGATGCGGCCGACCTCACCGTCTTCGCGAACGGTCTGGCGTTGGAGGAAGAGTCACCGATTGGGTTCAAAGAAGGATGCGCTCATCGTGCAAGTGCCTCAGCGCGCAGGTGATATGGATGTCCGCGGTAATTTGAACCGAGCACAAGTTCAATTCGCCACTGGAGAACTGAATTATCTTCTCAACAAAGACCCGGCAAGGTAAAGGTTGTTACAGTCTCCCGCTTTAACGTCCGGAGAAGCGCTGGTATGCTTGCTCCAGCTCTGTCTCAAGCTCTTTTGTTCTGATGACTCCTTGCTTCATTTGTAAATATAAAAGTATATGGGATCACCTCAGTAAGCACGATATCGTTCGAGAGCAGTCAGAATTTCGCCCACTTGGAATAAATGCTTACTTGATCACCGCACTAAGCTTTGACGAAGCAACTCATGACTTTGTTACGTATAAGAGAGACTTCCGAGTTGAAACACAAGCGCTTAATCTTTAGTTTTCAATATGAATACCGCTTTCATTGTTTGTTTGCTTCTGGGATATTGTAGACACTGAGAAACGAATAATGACGGCTGTCGATGTTGAGAAAAACTAAACTTCTCCCCTTCCTCCTCTGCGTGCTCTGACTGATACAATGTAAAGCAATCGTCACAAATACAAACTTATTTCGTGTCCGGCGGTACAAGCAATTTTCTACCAGAGTGCTCACCACAGACCGAAGAGCAGCATTTTCGACAATGATGGCGCGATTGAAAACCCTTGGCACTGACAGATCTAGCAGAAAGAAATGGGCACACGATCCAGCGCTGCTTTGATCTTAATTTCACTCGGCTTCTCGAGGCAACTGATGATGAGTTGGCCAACGAGATGAGATGATCCACCCGTTCATGCCTGTCTTTCGAGGATTTGACAAGATCCTGCCTGAAGTGGTACTTGGTAATGTCGATATTCGCTAATTGCGCCAACGTCGTTCCCAAACATGTTCAGTCCAGGAGCTTCGAGCCTTGCAAAGTAGCCACATCCAAGCAAAACTGATCGGTGACCTCGACAATGGGATCTCCGAGGCTCACTGCACCCCCAAAATCAACCAGCGTGGCGCCACATTGTTCTTCAAAACCCAGGACAATATTCGCGGTTTCAAATCAGCGAAGCAATACTTCGTTAAATGAATATGGCAAAGTGCTTTAAAGCAATCGTGCGCAATGGTGACCAATGCTCGAGGATCAATCGGAGACTGTTGCGTGAGCAAGTCAGCAACACACCGGGCAAAGAACGGCATCACGATAAGATGCCGCCGCTCGTTTTCGGTAATTACATGCCAAAAGGACTTATAAAAGTGAACAATACTCGCGTGACCTCCCAACGCGAAATTGACATCAACTTCTCTCTAAATCACTTGCTTGGACATCGCACCATACACTTTCGCAACCAAAGTTCTACCAAATCTGGAATAGGCATAGTAGAAGGCAAATTTCGCTTGACTTTGGCTCAAATTAAACGAACCATCCAGTAAAACCCCTTCAGATATTCCAATGAAAATTTCGTGTCACAGACTTTATCGC
Source organism: Plasmopara viticola (assembly GCA_001695595.3). Classification (NCBI taxonomy): domain Eukaryota; phylum Oomycota; class Peronosporomycetes; order Peronosporales; family Peronosporaceae; genus Plasmopara; species Plasmopara viticola. The sequence goes on along the minus strand of MBPM02000002.1, from coordinate 2,702,440 downwards.
TGTTCGAACACTTGTGCAAATCTACAGCGCTTCTCTGGACGTCAAAGCCGGCGACTGTAACAATCTCTACCTTGCCGGGTCGTTGTTGAGAAGATCATTCAGTTCTCCAGTGGCGAATTGAACTTGTGCTCGGTGCAAATTACCGCGAGCATCCATAACACCTGCGCGCTGAGGCACTTGCACGATGAGCGCATCCTATTTTGAACCACCACACGACCCAATCGGTGACTCTTCCTCCAACGCCACACCGTTCGCGAAGACGGCGAGGTCGGCCGCATCGACGCTCGCGGGATTGTGCGGCCACGTCGCCTGCACTGCGTCTCGGAGTCGCAACACCTACGCCTCATCCGCGCAATTAACAATCTACCACGTAGCCTTCTCTCTCGACCAGCTGAAATCTTCAATCGCGAAATAACCTCGGCTGATGTTAAGTCTTCCGACGTTTATGTTTAATCGTTCGCTTTTCCTACCCCTAAATAGGGGTCTAACTCCAGCACTGGTTTGTTCTGATGTCTCCTTGAATACCTTGGAGCACCTCAGTATCCGTTCTAGAGCAGACCTCGACTTTCGCACACTTTCCATGAGAGCTAACTTAGCGGTTACTCGGGAGTTACGGGAAGAAAGGATTTTGGGAGAGGCAACTAAACGCCGTCATTTCAAGAACGACGTAAAAATAAGGTTTGTCAGAAACAAGATATGCTAGCAACAGGTACATGAACGCCTTGAAAAGCACGCTACTACACAACAAAAAAGTGGTCTCGTTGCTTGCAGTGGCCATCATGAGTCCCATAAATCCCATAAAGAATGTTTTTGGGGTCTGTCGGCTGTTCGCCACTTTGTCAAGGCGTCCACATTCATTGCCCAATACTTTGACAATTCCACCAATATTTTCGCAAAGTTGCTGAATTGAATACGAGACACATCATCGAGGGTCGTGTGGTACACGCAACCATTGTCGACGTTGCATACTATAATTCGATTTATTTTGTAAGGCATATAATAAAAACAACCAAAAACCTCCTAATCACAGACAGATAGATCCACTTTAAAAAATGTGCCATTTTTGAATTCCACAAAGACAAAAGTTAAGGCTCCGTTCCCTGCTCCATGCTTACATTAAGCGTCGAAACTCGGCAATGGCCCGTTCAATACTCGCCTTCTCCGTCTCCAACGCCGCCTTTTTCACACCATCCGCTTCCCGCACGTCTTCGGGCACTTTGGTCTCGTAATCGTCCCGCGTCATTTTCTTGTTTAAGCTCTCGACCGACACGGCAATCCGTGCGACTTTCTTGCCCAACTTGGCAATTTCATTGGCAAAATCGACCAAGCCCGCAAGGAGCACAAACAGCTGGAGTTTGTCATTGACACTGTGCATCGCACAGCCCAAAGGTGGCTCCTCGTTGACGAGGCACTCGACTTCTCCTGCTTTCGCCAGCGTCTTGAAATCCTCCACGTGCGTCTCCATGATCCGCTTGAGGTTCTCGTCGTGGCACTTGATGAAAAACGTTGGCCGCACACTGTTTGTCAGGCCATACTCGGCACGGACGGAACGAGCCGCATGAATCACTTCCTTCACAACCTCCATGTTGGCTTCCACGTCCGCGTTCGTCCACGGCGCCATCACCAGCGGGTAGGACGCAATCGTGATGCTGGCCGTCGAGCGTTGGCCAGGGAGGCGCTGCCACAGCTCTTCCGTCACGAACGGCATGCACGGGTGCAGGAGACGCAAGCCGACTTCAAGACACACGAACAACGTCTGCTGGGCCGTCGCCTTGGCGTCCACATCGTCGCCATTCATCACGGGCTTAATGAGCTCGAGGTAGACGTCGCAGAGATCATAGAGCCAAAACGTGTACAAGGCATTCGTGAGGGCCCCAAACTCGTAGGTCGCAAACGACTCGTTGCACACGTCGATTGCGTGGTTCAAGCGGCTCAAAATGTACCGATCGCGGGCATGGACCTTAACATTTGTCAAGACCGTCGTGGCCACGTTTTTTGTCGCGACAAAATTCCCTTCGAGGTGCGAGAGCGCAAAGCGCACGGCATTCCAGAGTTTGTTGCAAAAGTTGCGGTACCCCACGAGGCGGCCAATGTCCAAGTTAATGTCGCGCCCTTGTTGCGTGTAGGCCAAGAGGCCAAACCGAAGCGCATCCGCGCCACACTCGGGAATGCCGTCGGGAAACTCGAGCCGCTGGGCCTTTTTGGCCTTTTCGACCTCTTTGGCCGGCAAGTTGCCACTCTCGACTTTGGTCAGCAAGTCTGCGAGCGAACACCCTCCAATGATCTCGAGCGGATCGACGACATTGCCGAGACTTTTCGACATTTTGCGGCCATACTTGTCCCGCACCATCGAGTGGAGATAAATGGTCTTGAACGGCAGTTGCCCCGTCAATGTTTGCCCCAGAAACACCATTCGAGCGACCCAAAAGAACAAAATGTCATAGCCCGTTTCGAGTAAATCTGTCGGGTAAAAGTGGGCCAAGTCTTGCGTCGTGTGGGGCCACCCAAAGACTGCAAACGGGAACAAGCCGGCGCTCACCCACGTGTCGAGCACATCGTCATCTTGTTCCAGTACGAGCTCCTCGGGTGCCACATTTAGGGTACGTGCCGCTTTGTGCCGCGCGTCGTCTTCCGAGATGCCGGCAAACCAGCGACTATTTGCCTCTTCGGCATGTTTGTCCACAAACGGTTCGTGCTTGAGACGGGCAAAGTACGCGGGGATCCGGTGGCCCCACCACAATTGACGGGAAATGCACCAATCGCGAATGTTTTCGAGCCACCGAAACCACGTCTTTTCGTGACTCGCGGGCAAGATCGCCAGTTCCTGGTTCGTCACAGCGGCCATGGCATCGTGGGCCATGGCGTCGCAATTCACAAACCATTGAGGCTTGACAAGCGGCTCGATGATATCGCCCGACCGGGAACAGATCCCAAGCCGCATCTTGTGGCCTTGCTTGCCATGAAACAATCCCTTGGCGTCCAGAGCCTTTTCCACGGCCACTCGAGCATCGTACCGCATTAACCCGGCAAACGCCCCGCCGTGCTCATTGATTGCACCATCGTCGGTCAATATCGTGATAAACTCGAGCTGGTGGCGCTTGCCACATTCGTAATCGTTGGGATCGTGCGCAGGGGTGATTTTCACGGCCCCGGTACCAAAAGTCGGGTCGACCAAGACAGCGTCGAGGATGATGGGAATCCGACGGTCTTGAAACGGGTGGACCACGTACTTGCCGTGCAAATGCTTGTACCGTTCGTCGTCGGGATGGATTGCAATGCCAGTGTCGCCCAACATGGTCTCGAGCCGAGTGGTCGCAACAATGATCTGTTCATCGGTCCCTTCGACCACGTACCCAAAGGAAGTGAGGACGCCAAATTCGTACTTGTGCCCGGCCTTGTGCCCGGGTACCGCTAATTTGGTCCGGGTGTCGATATCAATGTAGTCCACCTCAATCTCGGACAAGGCCGTCTTGAGTTTGCAACTCCAATTGATCATCCGCGTCGCGCGGTAAATCAAGCCTTGGTCCCATAATTGACAAAAAGCGTGGCGGACGGCCCGACTGCAGTTGTCGTCCATGGAAAAGTACGTGCGCGCCCAATCGACGGAGCAGCCGACACTGCGAAATTGTTGATGGATGCGGCTTTCGTACTGCGTTTTCCATGCCCACACGCGGTCCAAGAAGCGCTCTCGCCCGAGATCGTGGCGACTTTGTCCCGTTTCTTTCAGCAATCGCTTTTCCACGACGGATTGCGTGGCAATGCCGGCGTGGTCGGTACCGGGTACCCATAACGTCGCGTGGCCCAACATCCGGTGCCACCGCGTCAGGGCGTCCTGGATGGCAACAGTCAGTGCATGGCCGAGATGCAACGAGCCCGTGACGTTTGGTGGTGGAATGACCATGACAAAGCGCTCGTCCGCCTTGGCACTTGCGATCTTGTCGTTCGAGCACGAAAAGAAGCCGGCGGCTTCCCACCAGTCCTGCCACGCAGCCTCGACGGCAACGGGACTGTAAGCCGCTAGCATTGGCTCGCTCATGTCTTTCTTGTCGCCCTTGGGCGTGTTGTTCACGTACGTGGGCAAACTCGAGGTCTCTTTCTTCTCCTTTTTCTTCTTCTTGTCGCCCGTGGACGCCCAGCGGTTTGGATCTTTTTCCTTCTTGACGCTGCCACTCGTCTCGGCGCGTTGTGCCTTTTTCATGGCATTTTTGCTTAGTTTGGCCGAAGCAGGAGCATCGGCGGGAGTGGGCGAGCTGTCCGCCATTGGGCAAGTGGCTGGTCGATGCGGTGGGTACTGAACTGTCAAACTAGATATGAGGTCGCGGATTTTACGAATTGATGAACATAGCATTCGGACTTATAACTTAATATCTTTTTAATTGGGTATTGATCCACAATCATGATGAACAGGGCATCGGTAGTCATGCTTCTATACCACAACTGATCGAGATCCGTCATATACTGTCTAGCGAATAATAGCAAGTGTTGTCTGCATTGTCCAGAGACTTGGCAATATACTTGTATCAGCTACTGTAATCATAGGAAGTCTCACTCTATCGCTCATAATACTATCATCTATCTGGCCAAAGCGCGAATGACCACATAAACCAATTAAGTGGCGAGCTCCTAGCCAATCAGTTTTGCTTGTATTTGCCTATGTGAACGTCACCATGACATCCGTCCTTTCCAACGTCCTAAGTGCGAGGAGGACGTGAGTGAAGTGCAGATTAAGTGGCATGGTCCTCCCCCTCTTTATCGTCACGACGGTCGGCGCAGGTGCAGCCACAAGTTACGGCATGTACCAGCTCGGTACGAAGCTAGCGCTTCCTTCCTCAGTCAACAAACGTCCACCCAAGCACGCGAGCAGCCTCGCGGTGGGTGCCATTGCCGCGGTCACAGCGTACTCCGTGCAAAGGCGGGTATTGATTCGTTATGTATCACAGTTGCTAACGTACGAGGTACCCAAGAACGTGACCAATTGGACGTTTCGCAATTACTTGAGTGTTGCAGGGCCGCTCATTGCACCGCGTGTGGCCATATTCTCGACGTCAATGACACTTATGGGCTTTGTCGCTACAAAAATAGACCTGCGTCAAGGCTCGAAAAGTAGATGTGCTTAAATGGCAAGGGTATTTTATTAAAAAGGTTATTCTAAAATAAGTTTAATTATGTCGACGTTCGTCATAACATGAACAGGACAAAAACTAATTACGTGGCCTTAGCACTAGTAGCGTGTAATTTGTCGCCTCTTTTGCGAGGCAACGAGAAGGGATAGAGGACATCCGATCCAGCAACTTGCATACTTTACTTGTTCTATATAGTCGTTGCCTTCAAGACAGTGTTCCCTCATTTTCGTAGCGGATCGCATGTTTTTTTACGCGGCGGGTGCCGTAGTGTCCCAGAAAATTATTCAAAATGGATGCTTAATAAATGCTTTTGATTGGATAATAGTGGATGCGTTATCAGTATCGCTGAATGTGATTTGTCATTATGTGACAAAGGGTTTCTCACGAAACTCAAGTAATTCGACTCTACGAAACGTACATCATCTGTAGATAGCTACAATCTGATGCAGCCAATAAATGGGGTATTTTGTATGCCAACACGAAAAAAATGGCGATTTTCAGGCGCACCCCGAATTTCCTTCTCGCCAACGTCCAACCAATGACTCTGCGACAGTTACGCAAGACGCTTGGTGCTCACTCGATAATGCTCATGAAGGCCCCTAACGAGGCGGATCAGAAGGGACGTCGTGTGCGTCAAATGCCCCGTTTATTGTCGCCGCCACTGATGTCGACATGCTTACACTTAAAATCTGTGAAAACCGATGCGGCAATCATGTGAAGTAGAGAGACGAGGTTACCATAGAACAGGCCACGAGTATATCCGTGTCCAGCGTAAAGCTTCGATTTCATGTCGGCTTTGCAACCTTTTTTGAAAGTGAAGGCACCGTGATTTGCTCCCGATTTTCCCCTCAAAAACGGCAACTCGGACCTCGATGACCTTCGTGACGACAAGAGGCATGGGGTGTCTCCTCTGTGGCAATCATGTGCCAATCATGTGCGGCTTCGTACTGCTAATCGTGGTGGAAAACGCCTCTCGCACTGGGCAAACGAGCCACCAACTTCATGGCATAGTCGGGCGTGACAATCAATGAACCGCATGGCTGTTCCTCCTTGGCATATCCAGCTTGAGTACAACAGAACGCTTTCGATAATCAAAAGAAGTGATCGCTTGCTTTGAATTTACCCGTCTCCCTGTCATTTAGCATCCCTAACTATCCATAAGTTCCTTTTGCGGAGCTCAAGCTGTCGGTAGACGGCGACGATCGCGCTGGTGGGCGCTTCCAGCCAAGGGCAGGGGAGAGAAAGTTTGGGTCTCGAGCAATGGTACCGATGGAAGGGGCAGCCAGGTGGACGAAGGGAACGAGATGCGCCAAGCTTTGGGTACATTTGGGTTATACAAGCCTGCATTGTCGTACACTGAGATAGGTGAAGTAGGACCATGACAGGCGTGGGATCCTCTTAAACTTAATACGATGCGCTGTACCATGTTTTGGGACATGTTGGCCCAACGTCAAATGCGATTTGTACCGCCCACATCCACCAAGATCCAGCGGCTTTGCCATTCCTCAACCTGCTGACTCGTGTCTCTTTCCTTTTCTTCAATGCTTCGTCACACATGGCGTTGTCGAACGCTTGCCTTGCACCGCCGTCGTGCCTTCACCACTGCATCCCGTGACGTTGCGCCAACCTTTGACTATATCATTGTGGGGGCAGGCTCTGCTGGTTGCGTGCTTGCCAATCGATTGAGTGCCGATCGAAGCAACAAAGTCTTGCTCGTGGAAGCTGGACCAAGTGATCGGAAGCGATGGGATTCGTTCCTCATTGCCATGCCCGCGGCGATTCCAGTCAACCTGGCTGGTACACGGTACAATTGGAATTTTACCACCGAGCCGCAAGAATTTCTCAATCATCGAAAAGTAGTGTACCCGAGTGGACGCGTCCTCGGTGGGTCCTCGTCGTTGAATGCCATGGTCTATAGTCGCGGTCATGCCAACGATTACGATGAGTGGCAACGCAGCGGGGCGCACGGATGGAGTTACGCGGATTGCCTCCCGTACTTTCGACGGTGCGAGAACCACCAACTGGGGGGGGATGAGTACCGTGGAGGGGACGGTCCGCTCCACTTGGTACGCAATACCCAACCAAACCAACCCCTGTTCCAAGCGTTTCTGGACGCGGGGGTCGAAGCAGGGTACCCGTTTACGGACAATCTCAATGGGTACCAGCAAGAAGGCTTTGGATGGCAAGATTTGACCATCCATCGAGGCAAACGATGGAGCACGTCGGCGGCTTATTTACATCCAGTCATGGACCGTGAGAATTTGACCGTCATGACCGAGACGTTTGTGAACAAAGTGCTGTTTGAGGGCAAAAAAGCGATTGGCATTGAGACTGAAGACGTGAACTCGAAAGCCAAAGCCAAGATCTTGACACGCAACGAAGTGATTCTGTCGGGTGGGGCCATCAAGACGCCGCAAGTGTTGATGCTCTCGGGTGTGGGGGATGCCGATCATCTAAAGGAGTGGAACGTGCCGTTGGTACACCATGTACCGGCCGTTGGCAAGAACATGATGGACCACACTGGAGTGAACTTGCATATTGCATGCAAACAGCCCGTGACCTTGTACAATGCGTCGAAACGGTACCCTGGCAATGTACTTAAAATTGGGTACGAGTGGGTGACGTCAAAGACTGGGCCAGGTGCGAGTCCGCATTGTGAAGTGGGTGCATTCATCCGCACGTGAGTTGTTTGGCACAATGAAAGTGGTACCTTTCTGTTGTTTACTCATGTATTTCCTCTTGTGGTATAGGGCTCCTGGCAAACAACAGCCTGATTTGCAGATTATTTTCAGTCCGTGTACCGTCAATTTGCAGTATCAGATGCGCGAAGACATTGGGCATGCCATGAGTGGGCACATTTGCCTCATGCGCGATGGAAGGAATGGTACCATTACGTTACGCAGTGCCAATCCGCGCGATCCTCCACGCATTGATCCCAAGTATCTAAGCCAAGAAGACCAACGCGTGACCCTTCGTGAAAGTGTCAAATTGACACGTGAAATCTTTGCACAAAAGGCATTGGCCGAGTTTACAGGCGATGGCATTTCGCCGCGCAATAGTGTCCAGTCGGACGACGAAATTGATGCGTGGCTTCGCAAATATGCTGGAGGAGAGTTTCACCTTTCGTGTACCGCCCGAATGGGACAGGACGAAAACTCCGTGGTGGATTCTCACACTCGCGTGCATGGGATGGAAGGATTGCGGATTGTCGATGCATCCATCATGCCAAACATTGTAAGTGGCAATACGAACGCAGCTGTGATCATGATGGCGGAGAAAGCGGCGGATATTATCTTGGAGCAACCAGCGCTACCAAAAGCAAGTGTACCAGTGTACCAGCCGAGCAATTGGCAACATAGTCAACGTTGAAAGTGCAAGAGGGAAATAGTTGAGAAGGGATAAATAAAATGAGCTCTAAAAGTAAAGCAAATATTTGATTAAAAAGGTGGGGCAAGGTCGAATAATCTTGAAAAATATTTGATACAATTTGTCGACAACAAAATCATATTTGCGAAGTTATAAAATTTCTGAATAGTTATTTAATTTGGTGACATTGTTAATTGTTAACGTGACACAAATGGGAATTGACGATAGGAGTGGCAACGCTTCCATTTGGGACCAATTGGTGCCGACGTCGGGGAGAGTGGGATTCATTAAAGGTCAAAGGGACCCATTTCCGAGCATTTGATGTCGTTTTGGCTCGACTTGACCCAATTGCACTTCGTCGGATCCAAAGCAGGCGTGAATTACTTGGATCGAGAGGAACCCACTGCTTAGCGAGGTGTTGTCTTGGGCTGCGTTGGTCCGCACCTTGTTCCTCGGATTTCATCAAACGACGCACCCAAATCAGCTTTGCATTGGCTGGATCAAGCGGCACCCACAACGGCTCGAACTTCGAAGCGTCGACCCCATCCACCGTGGTACCAACCTCATTCACCGTGGGATGAGATGGCGCCACAGTCGCGTATTCTATCAAGTTACTAAGCCTGGCGTTATCGTTCATGTTGATGACTCCATCAACGTCATCTTTGTCTTCGACTCTGGACGCCCCACGAATCATTCCCCAATCACTGCCAGTTTCCGCGGCCTCTTTCTCACAACCAAATCGGGCCATCTGGTTCGAAACGCTCTCGTGTTTGTCGCTTCTCCCTTCCATCTCTACCACCCACTGTACATCATTCACCACTTTCTTTTCACCGTCAATCGTCGCATTAGGACGACGCAACTTAATCAACTTCCAATTGTTTAAATCACGTGTAAAACACGAATGTGCCAGTACTAAATCCCTCCTTCGTGACGTTTGACGACGTTTCCTGCTCGTGTTGCAGTCCACTCTGTCACTTGTCCGACTGTGATTTGCTTTCGTGCTCGCCTCAAGCGCCTCTTTGACTGCGAACTCCCACCTTTCAAACGTCACAGCGTCACCAGTTTGAAAAGTATGGCGTTTTTTACCATGTCGGACTGTAAATCGATGTCGCTTGATGTTTCGCGTGGTCGGTGGCTCTAATTGTGCCGGATATTGCAATCGAAACTCTTTCTGACCTCCCAATAGTGATGGGCGGGAGATCACAACCACGGGAGCTTCGTGTTCGGGTTGCGCTACCATTCGCACGTCGGCTTTGTGCCTTTTCATTTATTGCATCGACTTTTGAATTAGAATAAGACCAAAAAGGAGAAAAAGGCCCAAAAGTTTCACGTACCAAAAGACTTTCCATGTTTTCATTTGCATGCGAGTATCGAGTTGGAACATCTTGCTTTGCGTTCGAGTATCAAGTTTCAACATTCTTGCCTTGAGGAGTTGCTGGCGGGTTTTAAAGTGGCAATGGTGGTACTAGCGTTCAATCCGAGACCGTGGTGGCTTCCGATGCCTTTAAATGAGCAGTTTCAAGCCTTGACACATGGTTTCGACTGGCCGCCGCGGCATGTGAGCGTGGGCGAGGGCTCCTGAGAAGTGACGCTTAAATAAATGGTATATAAGGTAATGTGTAACGGTATACTGTTTGGTGTAGCTATTAATATTCACAGTGAGTCGTACGACGAGAATGTCAAATCCCGTGGTAGAGCGATTGGGAAGGCTCATGATGTAGTCATTTCCATTGTAACACACGCTATGGTGCTTATAGCTAACGTTAACGTCTCACATTGAAATATTCACCGACCAACTTCTCCTCTCAGCGCCTTCGTTTGTCGCTTTCTCTTATACGCCAGCAAATCAGTTCCATCTTTGCATTTGTTCAAATCATTTGCTCGGTAGGCTTGAAGTTGTAACATTCGGTCGGTCTCTTAGCAATTCTCATGTGTCCTGTTTGCATGTGAGGACTTGAATGCTTTGTGCCAGCAAGAACGGTAAGCCGGATCAGTTGCAATCGCTCAGAGCCCCCATAACTTTGTCAAGAAGGTACGTGTTTTGACATTTGCTTGACACAATACGTAGCAATACCCTAACGGACATAAACCCTGCATCAACGTGCAATTTCCTTTGGCACTAAAAAGCGATTCCCTTTGCCTAATTTCCAAAATGTAATATTCGACCTCTTTTCGCAAGACATTTCGCTCCCTAGATTGCAGATCCGCCAGGATCACGTGCGTACCACACCTCACAGAATGGCACGGCAACTATCCGGACGCTTGACGATCCATGTACTCGACTGCCGCGCCGCACACTCTACGAACCATGGCTGTCGCAATTCTACAACTCGACGGCAATCGACATTTATAGACAGCGCCCCCACCCTGTTTTTTTTCTCGCCAATCTTAGGATACAGATACCGATACTACCGGTAGAGGTGACCCGGACCTCATCTGCCCAACTGTTTTCTTGCCAACTTCGTGCCAAGTTGTGCTCATTGCCACATTTGACCCAAACCGTCATTTGCGTACTCAATTAACGCACGAAACCTCGCAAACATCATGCACACTTTGACCTATACGGCCACAGTGGCCATCCTTCTCTTTAACGTCCTCGACGCGCTCGAGACGTGCAGCAGCAACGTCTTGATCAAAGCGTACGAGGGGCTCAATGTGAACGCCGAGCTCAAGTCGTGCATGACGCAACACGAACTCAGCGCGGCCCTCGATGGCTCAGTGAACCTCTCGAGTGACAATGCTGCCTCTGCACCGGATTATGTCAAGGCGCTGTGCTCTGCAGACGCGTGCCAGACCATTCTAGCGGCCCTTGTCGCGAGCGCCAACTTTAACTTGACCAACTGCATTGTGGGCAACAACATTGTGCTGATGGACGAAGTGTCCAAGCTCCAGGCGACGTGTACGGCTCTGTCCACGAACGAAGCAGTCCCGGATTCGACAGTCTCGCCCGCTGCTCCAACCGAGATTCCAACTGCTGCTCCGACCGCCGCTCCGACCGAGCCTCCAACCGCTGCACCGACTGAGGCTCCAACTGCTGCTCCGACTGAGGCTCCAACCGCTGCTCCAACCGCTGCTCCGACTGCTGCTCCAAGCGAGGCTCCAACCGAGGCTCCAACTGTTCCACCGACCGAGGCTCCAACTGCTGCACCGACTGCTGCTCCAACTGCTGCTCCAACTGCTGCACCGACTGCTGCACCGACTGCTGCTCCAACTGCTGCTTCAACTGCTGCTCCGACAGATGCCCCGACAGCTGCACCGACCGAGGGTCCAACTGCTGCTCCAACCGATGCCCCGACAGCTGCTCCACCGACCGAGGCACCTGCTACGCTACCGACCAGTGCTCCAACTGCCATGCCAACGAATGCGTCGACCGATGCGCCGGAGCAACACATGACGCCAAAAGCGGGCAGTAATTCCGTGCAATCTGGCAAGAATTGTACCTAGTGAAGCGATTCTCACCATTTTACAACACGTTGCCTCTCTGTTTTAGCTGTCTTAATTCAATGGTCTGACGGTCTCATTTCTTACCTCGCTAATTAGCCTTCCATTTCCGCAATCTGTAGCTAAAGTTTAGATCTAAGTCGGAGCTCGCGCGTGGATTTAGAGCACGAGGACCGACGCTGCCTTCGTCAAATCCGCAACCTTTTAGTCCAGTCGCTGCATCTTCATCGTCCTAAAAGCGTCTGTGATGCTCTGTACAACCTTAGCAAGCCATTGTCATTGACAAGTAGTAGAGAGTTGTCGTGTACCTCGCAACAACTTGCGCGACCGCCATAAAACCCAACAAGTTTATCGACTAATAGTGCGAGTTTTTATTTTAAAGTTACTGACATGCCCGACTCCATAAGCTTTACAAAGTCAAAAGGTTTGATCAACTTAGCAAGACAAAAACTGGGATAAGTGTCTTAAGGCAAGCGGCTGCTTTGAAACGCCTCCTGTGCTTCTTGTCCCAGTCTCTTGTTACCGACACTGTAGCATGGCTAGATAGACTTGCACTCGGTCGCGGTGCAATCGTGGTACACCTTAGTCAGATCAAATTGCTGACTATAATGGGATTTGATCTCTTTAATCAACGTGTCTCAAAGTAAAAAACACACCAAATGCACGACAATGTGAAGCGTAATTTGCCTCTTGAGTACACATTGAACCAAATCGACGCAGAACCTGCCGACAAAGAAGATCGAAAGACAGACGAAGCTAAGCTAAGCAGGTAGGCTTGGCAGCAGCCATCCTTAAAGAAAGCGTTAATTATGCTTTAATTAGCCTGTAAATAATTTAAGGGACAATGAAATAAATAAATCTATACCTTTTATGAGAAAAATCTCCTCCAAAACAAAAAATGGTGAAATAGCAAAAAATTATACCTCAATAAATAATGCAATGGCAAAAATATACATGTAAAAAATAAGAAAATAGAGAATTTATACCTGTAAATAGTAATATTACCGTCTTTTCAAAAAACACGCTTGGTACGATCGAAGATGGAAAGTGCTGGCTTGAGCTCGACCACGACAGACTAGAGAATACAACTGCCGAGTCAGCCGATCAACCAACCAAAAGCATGACGTCGAAATATAGTAAGTGGTCCGATCTTTGAAACCACTTAGGATGTAGGGCAGCCGACTGGTCTTTTGAAGAGATAGTTGAGATGCAATGCAAACAGAGAGATGGCGCGGGTTTAAACCCACTTGTTACAATGTGGTGTGTGGTTATATCTTATGCTGCCAGTTGCATCACTTGTATGTTAAGAATGTGGAAACAAATCAAGTATGTCAATTTCAATTACATCGTTTGTTGTGTCGATTCGAATTGGAACAAACAAGCCGATGGAGTATGCTGTTGAGGCAAACAGTACCAGTATTACTTTTTACGTTTATGTGAAGGATATGATTGCTCCATGTCGACACCTCATAGCAGCACGTGCATAATTGTTGCTTGGGGATATGTGGTCAATCAAAACGTATCTACTTGCCTACGATGAAGCCCTCCAAGTAAAGCTACTTGTGACAGAAGGTGAACAAATTAAGAGTGAGCGTCTTCCACCAAATTCCTCAAAAAGAATTGTAAAAGCGAATCGAATCACAGCATGCTACTGTAGAAGCTGACGCGCCAAAAAGTGTAAATCGATGCGGCAGCTGTCGCCAAGCGGAACACAACAAGCGCCGATGCACCAGTAATGCACAGCATAAAAGTACATTTTCTTTAGTGGGTTTGGTATACTTTTTTGTTATTAATTTCTCAAAAGTTTTTTATGTCGTAGGTAGATTCCTCCATTTCAGTGGAAAGGTTGTGATTCATGATAGATTCCATTTGATTCGAAGAAAGGTAAATTTTTTCCATTCTCCTTATCCACGAAGAAGATTTTTTTTAGCAGAATAAAAATATTGTTTTAATTAAAATTTAATTAATAGATAAATCGCAAATACAGCGGTCTTGTTTTCTTTCTGCGAGTACGCCGACTATGTTAACTTCGTCGCTGCTTGACCCTTTATACGATCAGCTTCGCTCTTTTTCTGGGTGTCTACTTGGCTACTGTCATTGATGGCGACTATTACGGAGGCTCATCATGCAACAAAATAAAACGAGAACCGCTATTTGTCTGATACTTCGTGTTTACAGTCTCTAATAACCATAAATAGACTTTTAAAAAGGCTTTCCGCGCCGGGACCGTGCTGCCTATTCCATCGACCAAAGAGGATGGGTTTATTATCTACTTTATTGGTAACCATGAGCTTCCACGCGCGAGTTATATCGTTGCATAGCTTGTCCAGCTTCTACTAAAATGAGCATGACGCTGCTGTGCCATCTGTGGTTTCGACACTGATGGTCGTATCATGTCGGGTGGCTTTGCTAGTTGCTAGTGCTCGTTTTCAGCCTGAGTTGAGTGTCTACAGTGCAGCTACACAAGAGGGATTTCCAGTCGGGCAGGCCTCTCTGCCTTGACAAATTGACGCGTGGCTCGACTTTGCTTTCATGGGAAGGTAGAGGACGGCAGCAGGCTTGCGATCTTGTACCAAGTATTCAAGACGCGACGTTCTTGCACATTGGCCACATTAAGGCTTGTATTTTGTATAGCGTATAAGGGGTATCTATTTCAAGTGTCGCGTTGAACGGTGGCAGAAAACCTAGTAGTTTTAAGAATAAGATGTTGAAGAAGGCGCCCGAAGCCGCGGGCTATTGTGCGCGTGACAAAATTGATAATCAAGAATGGACTGGCATGTAGCCCACAAGGCGGTAAGAGCACTTATAGGCGACACAATACGAAATGAAATAGGGCAGAATCTATCATTGCCCGAAGAGTGGCGCAATTTCTACTGCGCAGTGCTGGATGAAGACAGAACCCAAGAAATGCCGTGAGTGGCAAGGTAAGCTCTTTTTTGAGGAATCACCATTAAGGGCGAGTATGATGCTCGAAACATGGCGTTCTATCTGCTTCGCAACGTTCGTAAGAAACAGCGTTCGGTGCATATATGGCTGGCCGTTGACCAAGGCATCGAAGGCGTGACCCTGAACAAGCACTTGGAATCGTACAGTTCCCAATTGGTTACGCATTTTCTGAACAGCATTTTTTGTAAATAAACGAGACACTGTTGGCTGAGGCCGATGCATTGAGACACCACCCTTCTCATCCATTTGAAGCAGTACGTACTCTGCTAAGCGGGGGCTCTCATGGGCACATCTCTCAACGCATACTTAGGTGCATTATTGCGCAGACGTGCTGACGCGATTACGACACTAACAGTCGTGCCGAGACGCAGGTCTCGTCAAGATAAAGTCAACAATGCATGGCGCTAATCAATCAGTACAAAACGTTTCGTCATCGACGTGGAAAGTCTAACGTAGGCATGTCGGGAACGAGCAGTAAATTTTCTTTAGAGTTACGATAGAAGGCAAGATCAGTTGAGAGCATATAATGTGTGCTTGAACAAGACCAATTTTTCATGAGCGAGCTTAGAGAGAAAATAGCATAGCGGAGGTGATAGTCATTTGAGGGGATAACACTTAGCGCACGGAGTTAAATTTTTATCCCGATAAATCCACAAGAGTCTCGTTATTTCCGAATAAAATAAATTTACGATAAATCCTTTCTTCGACGAGCCATCTCATAAAGGCGTGCGTTATAAAATTGATCAATTACAGGAACTAAGTACTGTGGGACACTGCAGTGGCGCTCACTTAAGGGACAATATGACGTCGTTGACACACATTTTGGTGCAAGGTACGGTGGAAATGTTATGGTAGAGTGATGATTAAACAATTTGTGTCGGAAAAGCAAAAAATTGTGCATCATTATGATAAGCTAAATGAGGCCATCATTCGGCCCAGACGATTCACCAATATAATGGGATGTAAAATTTACAGTGCGCTCAAGTAAGCTATCGCCACCTGAAAATCCATAGAAGATTTTGCGGAAGAGGCCTTTTTTTAAGACAAGGAAGATTACGGTGATGACGGAGATCAAGTGATCGTGCTCAAATCTCTACAGCCAGAAAACATCGTCTGTTCTTGGCAAAAAGCTATACATGCTTGTGTAGTTATGGAATCACCTGATAGGGTTAAATTCATTCCTTATACATGCATCACTACGGATTGCAAGACAGTGGCTCTCATTTTTGCGGAGTATAACTATATAATACTGCATAAACGGAGCGAGATATTTTAATTGATACGCTATTGCGTCGCCTAGAAGGATCATCTCACATCTACAACTCGTCCGTATTAATTCTGGTCGTGGCGCGTACGCGTGAGATGGTGAGTATGTAGCTCGGCTAAAGGCTTTGGAGAGTGACATATTGACAGATTCGGATACAAAATTGCCGGCGCGGTCAAGTGTGAGAATACATCAGCTCCCGATGAAAGCTGGACTGTTCTATTACAGCTTTCGTCGAGGTGAATAGTGTGAGGTGTTACAATTTGCGTCCTTCTATAGCTCTCGATACACTGCGTGGCGGTCAGTTTTGGCTAAGAAAATGCGTCAAGCTCGGTATACACCCACTGTTGGTGAACCAAGTCGATAGAATGAGTATTCGATTGCGTGCACCTGCATTGTATGCCAACGGATAAAAATATCGCTTTGTGTTGCCGCGCCACTGGCAAGCTTTCCGAACCATTGCACGGCGGTGTTCTAGTACGACACGGACTACAAAAGTCAATCGCCTCGGACCAAAGTCTTTATTCCACAAGGGCTCTTAGAAAAAGTGTTTTTAAGGTGCTTGTAATATCCTGGACATGTCTACAGCAAATCATTCGTCAACCAATGGTCAGAATGAGTGAGTATATCGCGCCGTCAAAAATGTACTGCGCAGTAATTGCGTGGAGACGCTAAAGGCGCTGACGCAGCATACCTTCGCTCGTTTAATTTGCACCATTCATGATTTAACAGGCTTCTAGGTGTTAGGCATCATTAAAAAAATAAGCTCGCTGATTTCGAGAGCCCTACCACATTGTAGTTTCGGTCTTGGTATGGCGAAATAGTAAAGCGGCTTGTAGATCTCGGCTACTCCACAAAAGTCCAAGACTTAGTGTCAAACTGACTTTAACTTTTGAGACACGACCGTGAAAGCAGATATAAAACAATAAAGCCAAGAAAAAACGCAATTAAGAATTTTCACTATTAAAGACTACAAATGTAGTTGCTGCTGTGTAAAAAATAAACTGCATCTCACTTTATCGTTCTATTCAAGCTCAAAGCAGAGAGACACCTACCGCATACAATTAGCCTTCTAAATGAAATGCTGACGCATCCATTCTATGTGAGCCTTTTCTGGTGAACGCGCCGCGGTATACGCAGGCATAGTCACGGGAGGCCAACTCATCGGCTGAACCAAAATTTGATTTCGGGGAATGGATTTCTATAATCTCTGTCTTGAGGGAAGCGCGTTGAGTGATTTGCGCTACAACTGCACATTCATTATTTCCAGCCTCTCTTCTTGCTAAAGAGGGTGATTGTAACTACTACGCGAATTTCAATATTGTGTAGCGCCGCCACTAGTGTCAAACCCAGAAATGAAATAAGTATTTTAAATTCTACAAGTCATGAGAGCTGAGGTCCCACTTGAGCAATTCTTGACACCGTAGACGGTTTCAGATTTTGGTGACCAGCGTCATCAGCAAGGCTACCCTACCCGCCGCTGGACTGAAGGCGTCAAGGCCAGCTCTTTGGTGATTCCTTCGAATGCATTGCTGACATGAGCATGATACTTCAAGTCAAAGATTGTAGAGCGACAGTCAACTATAAGTTGACAATAAATTTGCCGGACGAGTACGCACTAAATATGACGCTTTCCCAACGCATTGACTTTCCTGTGGCGAAATGTAAGTAGTACGTATAACCCTTGTGCATTTTGTACAGTGCGTAAGCAGCGTTTTGCCGTTCTCCGTCATCTCATTAGGCGTATCTCAAGCCTAAACTCTTTCAAGCCGCTAAATGGGAACGGAAATTCGCATATGACTACTTGTACTATGAGAGCATAATGCTGAATGATTTTGTGCTTAGCGTAAGCTGAGGTCAGATCTTTACTAACATAGGCGCAAATATTACTAACATTGCCTCGCGGATTATCACAGCCGGCTCGCTGGAAGCAAACATATAAATCGCCCATAGAATTGGAATCACGCCGAATTTATTTTGCAGTGGCTGCACCTTATCTTCTTGCATCTCATCAAAATGTCGTTTACATTTTTGAATCTTTGATGACGAGCACGTCTTTGGGATGCTCAACGGTAATTGACCTTTCGCGAGTATGCGGTGTTACACGCACGGGCGTGTGAGTGTGCGGATTAGATGAGTGCTCCGTATGAAGGAAACCATTTTAAAATATGATACGAGCCATAGGCTCACGAGCTTATCATGTACTTCACAAGAAGAGCACTCACACTCCCCACCATTTATGCCGTGAAAGGCAGATCCTGATCGTTCGTGAGGCTTGGTCTCATTTTCTGTAAGCAAGTCATAATTGACGTGCATAATGCGAGTGTGCTCTATGAGCGTCGGATAGTTATCCGACTACATAGTGTGCTTGCGCCCAAATGCGTGTTATTAAAGACTTGACTCGAGGCTAGAATACTGTCAAATTCAGATTCCGATGCTGCACTACGCGCGGAAAAAAGATAGTCACTTGACCAGGCCTGTGTTTCTATACGAGAATATCCCTTAACTTATTAGCTGCGCGGGCATCTGACACGTAGCACAAATTAGAAGGTGGTGTTTGGCAGACAAAATGAAATTTCTTATGAACGAAAGATCACTAGGGTTTGAACTAACAACATTTTAGCAGATCACGGCCAATGTGAGTCACACTTATTGATGGCATTACCATATTGCGTGGCACAAGTAATGTGATATCAACAAAGATGCAATCTTTGGCACTTAAGAGCTAGCAGAAAAACAATACATGGTCTACCGATCGCTTTTTAATTTCGATAGTAAAAATTACTATGTTAGATTGTAATTGAAGGATGTTTTGCTTCAAAGGCTTTGGCATTAATTTTGATATTGTTTAATACACATTTAGGAATATATAGAGCTATGTCAAGTCCAAGTATTACGACTAAAGCTAGAATTTGGAGCAGACAGATAGGGATCAGCGACTAGAATAGAGTGAGGGACAAAGATTAGACTCATGCCTCCTCTGAGAAGTTATTACCTTACTGCACTGTATGTCGTCTTCTCTAGTGTACTCAATTTGCGCTGCAAAGTCGATCAGGTTTCCCTGTGGTCACACGAATTTTCAAGCAAGTTGTTCGGCTTATAAGGTACTAAAAAGTGTGGTCATCAGCGCTGATTATTTACTTCAGCTTCACCGCCTGATAAACTTGTAGAGGATCGGAGATGAGATGGATAAGCTGGGAAGAAATAAATCGGGTTCTGTCATTGGTCCAGAGCGATGACAAGCTGAGCGCTTGCCAAGCATTCCATACGAAAAGATAAAACATGCTGTAGCTTTATTATCCTACTCTGGTACAATAACTTCTTGTTCACGAGTTTGTGTGGTCAGCATCGACTTATATCAAACTTTGAGCCTATATGTCGCGTCCAAGGCTACACTTTAAAGTAATTTAGCTACGTATCCAGATCGGGATTAAGCTGGGCCATAAATTTTGGTGGCAAGAAGTATTAGGTTGAAAGATACAGATTCACGGCTATGGGCGTAGAAAGTTGCCACATTTTATACATCTAGCAATTTGGCCATAGTGAACGTCATTCTGTTCGTGCAACGATTTTAATGGTAAGTTGCCATCCAATCTGCGCTCTTGTTGGCTCATGCTTCATAAACTGTTCTCATATCACAGATAAACCCGACTAAGCGCAACGCAAATCCGTCCAATCCGTTAGTTAGTATCTACAAGTACATGACTTTGGGGCTCACTTACTGACTAAATTGTAATAACTTCATTGCAAATAAGCCCCTTTCACTGGTAAATGTTGACATGCCGTTACGACGACTTAAATGCTACACAAACTATGCTGCGACCAAAGCTTAATCGCTGTGCAGACAAATTAAATACTTTTAAAAACTGCATTAATTAAGAGCTTCCACTTTTTGTGTAATTATGAAGAAATAACACAGCACCTTGCGCAGAGGTGAGGTCTAAGATCTTTCGGTGAGCGAATGTTCACAATTTTATTTGTAGAGGGATCATCGTGTGCATAGATAGCAATTGCTATTTACTTTACCATCCTACTCTCACTTTTGTCATCCCTGTAGAATTAGTATATTCACAAATTCTGATAAAAAGGATGAAGGACGAAGTGACAACAAATCTGTACAGCACATCAATGTGAAAGAATACTAGAGCCAGCTTCTACTATAATTTGAGTGGGTCTTTGGCCAAATCGACAAGCTGCGCATCGCATTCTTTTGCACAGCATATGATTTCATTGCTAGGATAGCGATATTGCTTCTCAAAAAAGCCGTGCTTCGAAAGTAAGAAATGGTGACGAGCATGACCGATGGTGTTCGTAAATTAAATGATTACATGGATAACATAAAAGAGGAACAAAATTTTTTCAGGTATGAAATTGTGTAGCAGGACTACAAATACAATAAAATTGTCTGATGAACATGATTGGTGGTGTACGCTACTGATTGCTCGAAAATTGTACGTCGTATATACGCGATTGATGGCAAGGCAACACATAGATCAAGAAATATGTGAGCAGGGGAGAAAGAGATTTATATTTTAAAGTCAAGTCTGCTTTATATCTCCTCTGTGATGGAGTCTTCGCCTTAGATGCCGCTTGCGCGAATGCTATATGAGCACAGACGACCTAAAATACTGACACAAATGGTGAAGGCTACGAATTTTGCACAACAAAGCATAAGTATGTCAAAAATATAGCAAACACTTTGCCTGGTAGTGTGTGAGGGTGTAGCACCGGTCACCACCGTCTACTTACACGACGTATATTCAAAATATAGCTGAGTAGTGGCTGATGAGATTGATTTAACAAGTAAGAGAGCGAGCATTACCGCCATGGGTATTATCGATGTAAAAGACGTACGACTTAATTTTATTACAACATCAAATGACCGACGTCCTCTAAGCAGTGAAGTATTTGAGTTAAAGCATTTGAAAGGAGCTGTTAATCGTTCTAATTTGGTGGATCAACAATTCCACCGAGCTTAGTAAATGGTAGTGCCAATTTTTCTGAGCATGCAAGCAAGATAGATGATTATATATACACGCGGCACAGCTCTGAACTTCAAAACTATTACTACGAGAAGGCATCGATCTAAGACGAGTCTGTGTGCTGATGTCTCGTCTTAGAACTTTAATAGACGCTAAAAACGACGCGAGATAGAGTTACCGCAAACAGATGTGTCACAGAGAAATATCAGATCAGCACGTGCCAAACGATATGATTTTAAGTCGTTTCAGGATATCAAGTAAACAAAGATGTAAATCCTTAAAGCAAAAATATCGGGTGACAGTGTAGCTGAGAGCCTTGCTACAAGCACTTTTTCCTCCATATACGTTTTTTTTCGTATATGTGAGAATACACCCAGCACTCACTTAAGCCAGTGATCTTCGAAGCTTTATGAGAAGACCAAGCGTAAGATATTTTATTGAGCAGTATGTGCACGACTGACTTACAATCAAACGGAAAGTGCCTTTTGAAGAAGCGCTTCAAAAGAGTGTTTATACGCATTGTT
The DNA here is from genome assembly GCA_001695595.3 of Plasmopara viticola. NCBI lineage: Eukaryota > Oomycota > Peronosporomycetes > Peronosporales > Peronosporaceae > Plasmopara > Plasmopara viticola. The sequence continues at coordinate 2,680,794 of MBPM02000002.1, read as the reverse complement.
GTGGCTCTAAAAGGTAATTAGAAGGTAATCGATGGAACTATCCTATACTTAAGTCTTTATTGTTCTATCAATATAGAAACGTCTGTGGAGTTCATGCAACCATATTTTGTTTACTCTTGAGAAAAATAAGAGACACGACAAAGCTTGTATTCTCAGGTCCATCTTGAATATATAAACGGTCGCTCTTTAAATACAAAGCCTTTCCGTGCGGGTGGTTTGTAGACACCAACAGTTAAGTAACATTATACAAGGAACAGCACAAGTTTGCGTATCATTTAAACTTTGCTAGACATTAAAGTATCATGACGTCACATATCCACTCGACAATCGTCATGGTCACTCGATCACAGCGTTTTCTTGAGACTTTAGTAATGCATTCAACGCGACAACGAATGTCCGTTGTATACAAATTAATATATGATGGACCGACAATCGGCGGCAAATAACAAAATCAAAAGTGGGCGAGGCTGACGTCTCAACAAATTAAATAGGTGACAGTACTTAAGTTATTAGCCAAGAAAATCGAATGCCGCAAAACAGTAACAAAGATCTACGAGCGATGAATAAATATAGTCTGGTCCTCAATTAAATATTACAAATTTGTGTGCTGCCTGGCTTTAGAATGCAAACTCCATATCTCTTATGTACATCATCGTAGCAAACATGAAATTCTTACGATATTTGTGTCAGGTATGCGTCACACGATTTTAAGTTAGCACGTACTAGCATAACAAAAACTCCTTGATCGGTGCAGCGACGAGCGCGAAATTCAATATTTTCTTCGGTACTCATTGTTGCATTCCACCAATTGGTAGCGTAGCCAATGACATGGTTGTGCGTGTATCTCTTTTGTAAAGTAAAGCTCCTCACATATCAGGTATTCGTGTCACGGTTGAATGAAACGCCAAATGACGTTTCTACTTATAGCTATACATTGACGATAAGCTGTATGTAGCGAGAAGACACCATATTTAGACCAATTTTGAAAAAGCATCGTGATGTATTAATATTAATGCATGTTCGTATAAGATTTTAATTTACACCGTGCCAAACAAAATTTATTAAGTCTGTACGGTTTGCCATTATCTGTATAATGACATTGCCACGCTCGTATAGCCTTAATTTTTCTTCGACAAAACAGCTATGAGCGCACTTTCTCGATACCTTGGAAATAACGAGGCCAAACCGCAAAAAAATATAAACCCTGCGTGGTTGCCTTAACAACTACCGGCCAAGTCTTTTTAAGTACAAACCGCCTTGCAGAGTTCGAAGTTGTTTAAAAAAAAAAATCGCGCCGAGCTTCGATAACTTCTAAAGGCTCGATAAAACTACAGATGAAGAGTTAACGGACGCCCATACGCTGGGCACAGTTTGGAGGTGTACCTCCTCTTTATCAGCATTATTCTAGCCATGACAATTAGACCGCGCAATGTTTCTGGCTCTGTGAGCCTCTCTGTGCCTATGCCAATCTCTGTTGAAAAAGTCGCGTATGGCAGATATCTTCGTTTAGCGCACGGTCAGATCATAAGGCTGGTACTCGGAGAGATGGTTGTCGGTCAACCTAGCCATATTTTGGAGCCCCTGACCAAAGTTCTCCACAACTTTCTTCTTCGAGTGAATTTCAAAGAAGCGTGACCGTGCGCAGTGCTCATAAATAGGTGGCAAAGGTTTATGCCAGTGGCTCCTTCAGTTCCTTTGACAGTGAAATTGCCGCCTCGAGTAATGCATTGTTGTTATTGGGCATTTGTGTACTTTCCGACCAAAGACAAATTCATTTATCGATTTTACCATTCGCAACGAAACGAGAATCATGGCTCTCAAACTGAATGTTGAATGTTCTTCTCTGTGTTTTGAAGGTCTTTTAGCCCACCGCGAATCGTTCAATTTGGGCGGACATCCGATGCTGACAACCTCGTCATCTTTTGTCAAAGATGCTTTGACTTAGTGCTCTTATAATTGAATAGTGTGCGCTGAAGTTGTCGAGTCTTTGTGCAAATAAGAGGTGCACCCCCTCGGGGCCAAGCAGGGATATCAGCTTATTCAGTACAGCCTGCATTCCCTGAGGCAATTAAGCTTACTGTTTTTATTCTCAAAAAGCTTAAGACTGAATGACTCGAAACAGATTGATTCTAAGTAAAATGGGGCACCATAATTATTTGTCTGAGAAGGCGTGATTTAAGGAATCTAGACTTCGTTCAATACGTAAAGTCAAAACGAGTAGCAGATGAAAAATCTACAGAAGAGAGTTCTTTGGCTTGTCTTTTCGAAGGTAAAAGCCTAAGCTTCACCGGCTACATTCCACAATAGGCGCTTCCGCGAAGTCTTTATGAGCCTGCACTGCCTGCTCCTTGCAGCATATACTTTTCTTGTAGAGCTCGAACGCCATATTGCGTTCCAGATCTCAGAAGCAGGGATGCTTAAGCCTATACAAGCCATCAAATGGTCAAGCAGGGTGAACTACTCGTCCAACCGAATCGAAAAATATCGAATTTCTGCAAGGGTTCAAGTGGTCACATTATCCGCGCGAGCGTAGCATTGTTATAGATCGCCGGTGTCAAAAATAATGCAATAATGTAACTTTTCGATCTTTGTAATGGACCGTTCTTTGCTTCCATTCCTTAAAATCAACGTGCGCAATAAAATCTAGGCCAAAAAACTGCTAATTTAAAGACACAGTTTGTAGGCCGACGTTTCTCAAAGTCAGACAACTATTTTGTGAGGTAATTGGTCGCAAATGTGAGACATAAAATAAATGTTTTTCGGGTATCCTCCCGGATCTTGAAATAATCGTGCTTTTATAGTAAGCAAAGCTTCTACGATGTCTTAACGCAATCATTTATACGAGAGTTTAGACTTTTGAACCGCATCGCTGAGTACAGTTTCAATCAGTCCTAGTTTGTGCAATAATTTTTATTCAGTAATTCAAACATTGCATTCCGTGGTATAAATGCTTGTAGGGCGACTGTGAGTCAAAATTTCTCAAAGGCTTCTTAAAGGGACGCCAACTTTTCCGACATAAGCCAACGTTCATTGCACAATATTTTGGCAATTGAAAAGCACAATGCTGTCAAGTCAGCCTGCAATGCCGTGGTAGCACCCGCCACATGAAAAAGGTCTAGGTGGAGGATAAAAGCACCGCCAAACATTACTTGATTACGTTCCCAGTAGCTGACTGTGCAAAGTATTCAAATACACGTCGGTATACATCACATACATTCGTAGAAATTTTCTTGAAAAGTTTAGAAACATTACGCGGTGATGCTTTCGACGATGGAGTCTGAAAGCATTGCTTCATGTTTAAAGCGATCACCTTATCAAGACCGCAAAAGATCCGAAGAATGATGTTCTTTTTGCTGTAGAATGTCGGCATCACGACAAGTCTCCAGTTCGTGTCTTTCGTAGCTGCACTCAGGACGCGTAATCCTACTTCGTCAGTGTCGCTTTGGCTTGTCAAATGTTTATTTCTTGAAAAGGGAGGACTCATATGTATTTCGGGATTTGTGTATACATAAAGTTAGCGGCTCCCTTTTTACATTTGCAGTTACCCAAATAAGTAATGTCAAAAACCCAACGTTGGGTTGCACTATTTGATTGGCTAAATAAGAAGAGAGAACACTCGCAGAAAGCAAATGGAAACATTGTGAAACTTTTTTGTGCGCTCCTTGGAATGATGAGAAACGCGTTCCCCGTGACAATCGATGCAAGCGAGTCTATGGGAGACTTAAAGGATGCGATTAAAGAAAAGAAGCCGAACAAGATCACGTGTGATGCAGATGAACTGCAGCTGTTCCTCGCCAGGAAGGGCAACAATACGTTGCTCGATAGAAGCGGCGCGGAGGCTTTGACGCTCGATATAATGGATATCCGGAAGGCTTTACGCACATGGATCCGTCGTTGTGGATAAAGAAACCGACGAACTTGCTCGTGAGCGATGCAATCATTCGTCGTACATTCTGCCAAGCGTATTGTATCTGCTTTTTGCTACAAGCGCTGGTACTACTTCGAGCGCAAATTGCATCCCCCGAGATCCACTCGATGCTGCACTGGATCAACATTCTCTTTCTTGGTGCATTAAGCTGTGCGTACGGCTACTTTCTTGTCTTTAAGTCAATCAAGGCATTTGAGCTACCAGGCATGGAGAAGGGGTTGCTGTGATTTGAGCGCTTGCATAGCAACCGACGCAAGCAAAGTGGAGTAGGACCTTTGTGTATTGTAAACCCTCTATAGACTTTGCAGTGTTGACTAGCTATATTGTTCAAATATCAAGAGGCTCATCAAAGGTACCGGAAGGGGTCCTAGATACTTGACTCCCAGTCTGATAATCCGCAGTAGAATGACTTGTGATTGGGCCCTCTGCACTAGAAGAGCGAGGTGCTGAAGCACGAGACGCTGATGTTGTGGATGCTAACGGACTCGTGGAAGCGCGTGACCCAATGGAAGGTGACAGCGAAGTGACAGCAGGTTGGACCGATGTCGAGGAGAGCTTGCGCTTTTTTCTTACTACGAGTACATTAACAGGATTGGCTGCAGTGCTGCCTTTCGAAGCTTTACCCGTATCCTTATTAGAATCCGCAGGCTGCAAATTTTGCTTGCCGATGGCGTTCTTGGTCGGAGTTTGCTCTTTTAAAGCCACTTGAGACTGGGCTTCGACGCATCTTGGCTTCGTTCAAAGCAATTTGATCTGCGTGCAAACGACACAAACCAGGTCATTATTGCGTGCTACTAGGGCAACAACAAATGAACTTTTGAAGCTCACGAGTCGTTGTAAATGGGAAGATTTGACCAGAAGTAGAGATCTCTGTAATGTTGTTGGACATAACGCCGAAAGCTACTCGAAGTGAGCCAGCTCCGCCAGTTGTAAGTTTCCCTGCATTTGGATTACCTGGGGCCGCACTTGATACCATTACTGGAACCGTCGAGCAACCGTTTAGGGAGAGAGAGGATAAGCTCATTAAATCACCAGTTGCAGTTGTGATATCAACAAAGCCGGTATTGAACGTCATCGTTAATTTGATTTGAGGGTTCGCAACAAGATCCAATTCCTTAAAGATTGGATGGAGATCAACTAAACAAAGCTTTAGCATATAATACCACGTACCAGCAACACCTCCTGCGGTAGTAACGCCAGCTACGTATCTACCAGTACCTTGTTGTTGAATTTTAGAAAGAATTGCACCACTTCGCGTTGTCGGCCAACCAAGAGGGTTTGTTGCTGTAATCGTTGCTCCAGTGGCATCAGAGGTACCAATTTGTTGTGGATTCCAATTAAGATGCTGGATTAGTCCGTTATTAAGAGCTGGAGTTGTTTCTGGAATTAAACCAGTAGCTACAGTTGTGGGCAGCATTAACTGAATTATTCACAAAACCATCTCCTTGTGTTGAAGCGGTAGGATTGCTACTACTTTGTGGGAAATTTAGACTAACTACATCATCTGGAGCAAGATAGCAGTTTGCACCGTTCTTCAATAAATCATCATCACACCATTCAGTTTGAGCACGTAAATTGTTCCAATAATTTTTATAGTCATTGCTGGTAATGACACTTTTACCGTTGATTTCAACCGCTAATTTATCTAAAATGTTCCATACACCAGCCTTTAATCCTACCGCAAAACGATTTAGAGTACCATTAAGAGCTGAGGCAGACGTATTTTTAACCGTTACTACATAAGGAACGACTACATATGCATCTCGAAGACTGGCATACCCAGTAGAGCCATTTAGTTGTGAAGTCGCATTAATGATGACAGTTTCCGATTGATACGAACCGTTGTTGTCATCAACGACATTTACAACACGCTTGTCTTTGCTGACACAGACAACTGGATCCGGATTAGTTGTTGAATCGAATAAAAACGAATCTGCTAATTGGGTGCTATCACTCATTATTAAAATTGAAGGTTAATGCCTGTTATATTATGATTAGCTATATATAAGCATTACATAATGATTTTTTAATCAAAAAAATTGGGTGAATCGACGGCTAATGAACTACAAGATCTCGCAAATCAGCTGAATGTTCATGTTGATGGGATAATAGATTTTAGAAAAATCAGAGGCCCCCTAGGGAATGGAAGCTATATTATATTACTTCGATTAGACTCAGGTGTAGGCCATTGGGTTTGTGTGTGCAACAATGAATACTTTGATTCGATGGGTTTAGGGCCTCCAAGAATTCTGGGTGATATGGAATGTAATAATAAACAGTTTCAAGGGACCTATGATAATTATTGTGGTTTATGGAGTCTGTTGTATCTGTATAGCAAACAACACAATCGACCTGATTTATTGCGACATTTTTACGATTTGAATACAGAAGTTTCACTTCGTTAATACAGAGTCATTATGAATAGAATCAGACGATACAGAGGACCTGAAGTGGATGAAGTTGCTCCAAAAGATGATAGAATCGATGTGATAATGAAAGAATTGGAGTTTTTGCGTTCTGAATTGGCTCAAAAAAAGGTTGAATCATCCATTTCAAAATACTTCAAAGAAGAGATCTTCACAAAAGATAGAGAAACCTTACTCAAAGATGGATTTATTAGTAAAGGAGATTATCTAGAAATTCCATTAACGATACTAAATGCCAGATACAAACAATGGTGTATTGATACTGGACACAATCGTATGTTGCGTAAAGCAATCATTGAGAACATCCGAAACGACAAAGTCGATGGAGTTGTGTTCAAATATTACGATGGATACGACAAAATACGCGTTTTTCCTAGTTAGTGTATTTATAGTTGATATTCTGACACTGATAAATACTTGCACAAATCAAGTCAATTTCTTCGCAAATTTTTATTATGTCTGATCCTGTATGCTTATTTATTTTCGAACAATTTAGTCGAATATCTTCAAAATCAATATTATCGGTATCATCGGTACTATCGGTATCTATAGGTTCATGAAGCTTAACATCTTCAACATAACCAGTATTATCGGTATCGGATAGATATTTATATAGACACAAAGAGCATGGATATTACATAAATATATTTGTATCTGCAGTTGTTCAATCACCCAGTTGGGTGATGTCAAAAACCCAACGTTGGGTTATATCATTTGATTGGCTGAAATATGGATAGAGGGAACGTCCCTCACTCACAAAAAGCAATTGGAAACATGGTGAAGCTGTTCTGCGCGCTCGTTGGAGTGAAGGGAAACGCCTTCTCCGTGACGATTGATGCGAGCGAGTCTGTGGATGACTTGAAGGACGCGATCAAGGCGAAGAATGAGAAGACAATCACGTGTGATCCACGGAAACTGCAGCTGTTCCTCGCCAAGAAGGGCGACGCGTGGTTGGATCGAGATGGCGCGGAAGGTTTGACGCTCGATGAGAATGGACACCCTGAAGGCTTTGCACACATGGACGAGTTAAACTGGATTGAGGATTACTACGGCGAAGAATTTCAAGCAAAACGAGGGCAAATCCACGTGTTGGTGGTGATTCCAACCGAAGAGGACACTGTCTCTCCTTTAGCAGCAATTGCTACCACGTTGTTCCAACACACGTTCCTTTACGTTTCCAGTACAACGGCTACGAGAACTCAAAAGCTGAAGAAGCAATTGGTGAGGGACTACAAATGTGATTGTGGGAAAAACCAGTACGGCGACTCGATGCTTCTTTGCATGGTGATGAATATCGGTCTACCGAGCCCTGTTGTGATTGCATCTCATATTTTTCGACGAGAACACGATCGCCTCAAAGGTGATTTTGTGCAAATCGAGGATATTGACGATGTGAGAAACGGATTGCTGTTATTCAAACCGATCGAAAGCGCCTTCGATGACCTCGATATTGCGTTTCTTGTCGACAAGCAAGATCAGTTCATTTTAAAGATTTTCAATCCAATGATCAAGACGCAGCTGCTCGTGGACAGCTTGACTCAACAGCAGTGGGATGTACTTGGAGGTGGATCCGTACCAGCACATTGGAGGACAAGCACAAGTCCCATCTACGCTTCAAATGCGCCGCAGTTCAATGTGCTCACAACATTTGGCGAGTTGGATGGTAAGGCACTTCGTTTTCCAAGCGGGTCAACACTACGTCCTTTCAGGCGCTGTTTGTACCATCAAGCTCAGTTGGCCAGAGCAAAGGCGATTATTAAAGGATGGGTGTCGAAAGATTATGACTTCGATGACTTCTCGTCAGAAGGATTCACACTGGTAGAAAAGATGAAATTGTTGTTTACTTCCAGTTTGAACATTGCTGGAAATCCGTTATAGCGAATTGGATTACATTATCGTGGACGGTGATATAACTGTTGCTTGCTAGGCCGATCTCATTAGAACACGTGTGGTTGGATAATAACGGCTGTGAAGCTGTGACGCTCGATGAACATAAACACCCGGGAAGCTGTTTGCACATAAATCCGTTGGCGTGGATTAAGAACATGAAGAACTTTGAACTAAATGAAGGGATAATCCACGTATTGCTGGTGATCTAACTAATATGTGTTATTTTATCGCTATTGTCTCCATCGTCGTCTTTTCATCTTATCTACATAAGCAGAAAACAAACGTTTTTTGCGTGTTTTGCGTATTATATAGTTTTAAAGTACTCTGTCTGAAGGCTAATTTGCTTTAGATACTTAGGTTCGTGGGATTATGACTTTGAGAAGTTTGAAAACCCTTAATTCGTCATTAGCCATGCCGAAGCTCAAAGTCCCGCCGGTGCGCGTGGCGACGCCAGAAATTAGGCTACACTGTGGCCCCACGGGGCTCAATGAGGCTGTCTTGTCATTAGACTTTCTACGACCAAACAATAAAAACGCAACGACATCTGACAAGCCACTATTGGCCACGGGAGGTGCCGACAAGGAGATCAAGTTGTGGCGCGTGGGTGAGATGGAGGACATCACGGCCAAAAGCGGCGTAGCGCTTGAGTTCATTTTCAGTCTCTCGGGGCACGATCGTAGCGTTAATTGTGTGCGATTTTCACCCAATGGTGTGTACTTGGCGTCCGCCAGTGACGACACGTCGATCATTCTTTGGACCAAACCCAAGACAGCGGGCGATGGCTGGCGCTGGGACCAGATTTCGTCGCTCAGTGACGTTGGGCGCACCATCTTGTCTTTAGGTCACAAAGGCGACATAACTGACCTATCGTGGTCACCTGACTCGGCTTTCCTTGCTTCCTCGTCGGTCGACAATCGTTGTGTCATATGGGACGTCGAAAAGGGCGACGTCGCTGAGCGACGCAAGGACCACACGCAATACGTGCAGGGCGTCGCTTGGGATCCACTTAACGAATTTATTGTTACCGAAGGAAATGATCGCTCCTGCAAAGTTTACGCGCTCAGTGGCTTTGGAGCAGCAACGCGGCCGAATGGGAAGAAGAAGGGACGCAAATTTATGTGTATTCAGACGTTAAAGACTCGTGAATTTCCTTTGCTGCCCAGCAAACCAAACTTGTCAGCGATAACAACCGAGAACGACAAGGTGGACGAGGATAACACCCAGAACGAAGCTGTCGGAGCGACTTTGGGGAATGCAACCACGAAAGCTTTAGCTCCGCCGAAACATCGAATGTTTCTAGACGATACGTGTCCAGCGTTTGCACGACGACCTGCTTGGACACCTGATGGAAACTACTTTCTGACACCAACTGGGACTTTTTGCGCTAACAAGTCGGCGTCCCCTGTAAACACAGTGTACGCTTACTCACGTGGAAATCTAAGCCAGCCAACACTCCACTTACCTGGACAGGAAAAGGCTTCACTGGCCGTTCGCTGTAGCCCTGTAATGTACAAATTACGTCGCCAAGGTAAAACCTCTCCAGTGTCTAATTTTTTTCAAACAGAATTACGCTCCGTCTTTGCTGTGATCACACTCGACGCTGTCACCATCTACGACACTCAGGTACATTTTACTATTTCACATCTGTTTCGTGGTTGCGCTAGCTGACCAGAGTTTACGGTTGCTGTAACAGCAAGCTCACCCAATTAGCATGATAAAGGATCTGCACTATGCAGACTTGACTGACGCTTCGTGGACTGCAGACGGACAGACACTGAGTATTTCGTCAGCGGATGGCTACATTTCGTTCATTCACTTTGAAGAGGGTTTCTTTGGGACGAGCGTACGTTACGAAGGTGAGCTTCAAAAGTTCATTTGTTATTGCCCTAGTAGTACGCGATAATGACCTGGTTTGTGTCGTTTGCACGCAGATCAAATTGCTTTGAACGAAGCCAAGATGCGTCGAATGTTTGCGACACCCAAGAAGGCGCGTAAGAAAGCGAAAAGTCAAGCCCAGTCTCAAGTGGCTTTAAAAGAGCAAACTCCGACCAAGAACGCCATCGGCAAGCAAAATTTGCAGCCTTCGGATTCTAATAAGGATACGGGTAAAGCTTCGAAAGGCAGCACTGCAGCCAATCCTGTTAATGTACTCGTAGTAAGAAAAAAGCGCAGCTCTCCTCGACATCGGTCCAACCTGCTGTCACTTCGCTGTCACCTTCCATTGGGTGCGCTCCACGAGTCCGTTAGCATCCACAACACCAGCGTCTCGCGCTCCAGCACCTCGCTCTTCTAGTGCAGAGGGCCCAATCACAAGTCATTTTTCTGTGGATCCTCAGACTGGGAGTCAAGTATCTAGGACCCCTACCGGTACCTTTGATGACCCTCTTGATATTTAAACAATATAGCTAGTCAACTCTAAAAGGTCTATAGAAGGTTTACGATACATAGAGGTCCTACTCCACTTTGCTTGCGTCAGTTGCTATGCAAACGCTCAAATCACAGCAACCCCTTCTCCATGCCTGGTAGCTCAAATGCCTTAATTGACTTAAATACAAGAAAGTAGCCGTACGCACAGCTTAATGCACCAAGAAAGAGAATGTTGATCCAGTGCAGCATCGAGTGGTTCTCGGGGGATGCAACTTGCGCTCGAAGTAGTACCAGCGCTTGTAGCAAAAAGCAGATACAATACGCTTGGCAGAATGTACGACGAACGATTGCATCGCTCACGAGCCGTGTACGCCACACCATCCATCCTTGTGCCAGAGTCAACGCACCTATAGACAAGAGCAAGTTACAGTTATCAAAAGAGTGAGTGTCGTACTAGCAAGAGGTGTAAACTAAGAGCAGCAAGAAATGTACGATTGGTAACCTCACCGTAGAGTCGCACAAACTCATGAGCCATGTGCGTATGACCAGCATCGCCAAGCAATGGTGCGAGAAGTGAGTGCGGCGTGAAAAAGCACAAAGCCCCCGTTAAGACTGCAATAACCATGTGCACTGCGAACAATCGGTCAAGCTCGCGCCGCACGGACGCCATCTTATTGAATTTATAGTTTTTGTAGACTTTGTGTAGGGTACACTACAGTCACAAAATGAAGACACTGATGTGGGTACTTGGGCTGGCGTCCGCTCTGTTGCCGTGGGTCGCGGCCATGCACGTGACCATCTCGTCTCGTGCTTCGGAATGTTTTTACGTAGAGGGCGAAAGCTACAAACACGGCATTTCGCTTACATTTGAAGTGTTAAGGGGCGTCGCGGACGAGCTGGAGACGGAACTTCGGGACGGCAAGGATCAAGTTGTATACACGCACAAGGGCGCCGTGGGAAGGTACGTAAGCCCAATTGGGCACGGTGGTATGCACTCGGTGTGCTTTAAGAATGATCGCTCCTCTGTGGGGGACGTAATCATTGGCTTCTCTTTTCATGCCGATGACCCGAATCACGAAGTGCTGTCGAATGCAGACGCGACGAAAATCAGTTAGTGGTACATCTGAGTCGAACACGTTCTCTAAGTGAACTAAGTATTTTTTATCTGTTGCAATGAACTCAAAGAGCACGTAGTGGGGCTGGAGGATCTCGTCTACGAGTTAAGCGTGAATCTCGACACGGTCAAGGATTCTCAAGCGTTTATGAAAGCACTAACGAATTACCAAGACCAGCGTACGTTTTAAGTGTCTTCGTCAGCTCGCACTTCCTAAATCAACGAAGTGGGCTGACACAATGTATCTTTTTTTGCTTTGTAGTGATCACAAGCACCCACGACCAGATCATGTGTTGGACACTTGCCGAAATGGTAGTGCTGACGGCCGTTTCAGTCGCGCAGATTTCATATCTGCGGCAAACGCTTGAGGTGCGGCGCATTTTGTGAGACAGGGGTTCGAGGCCATACTTGCTGGTCAAAAGTAATGGGCCGATCGACTTTAAAGAGACAATTGATTTGCACCCGCTTGTAACGTAACGTGCCAAATTAAGAAAAAGAGCTTATTGTTGATCGCCAGCCGTTATGCGAGTTGTTTTGCCTCTATACCATTTAAACAACGCGATACGTTTGGCTCAACGAGCACATATACTGCAGAGTCTTGATTCTTAACCGCGACAATAAATTATTTCGTAGAAGGTATGCTAAGAAATATATACAGATTCGAGAAGAATGTCGCGAAATCGACGTTTTTTTTTCATTACAACCTAGGCGTCCATTTACTGTCCAGCAATTTCAGTATCTTCCGCAGTTTTTAAGCACACGAGCATAAAGAATATCATCAGACATTTGTAGATACTATACTATAGTCAAGAGGAGAATTGCTTAAAACATAACATTACCGTCGATTCGATCAAGTGTTGATTGCACAATGAAAAATAAGGTATTTTAATTGCTAATAGCTTAGTTTATGCACTTCAGAGTGCGACAAAAGATGGAGTCTATACATACTTGAGTTTTGCTTGATTGGGACACGCAGTGTTATCTCTTGCGGTATCTTTTGTATGAACTGTTGTTTGTTGCAGGTCTCCAGTAGAAGGCAAAATTGAAAGGAATATACTAGGTCCTTAGTTCGCTTCTCTCCCTATGCTACCTCTAAGCCTATTCTACTAGAAGCTTCTCGAAGCTTCTCTTAGCTTCTATACGTCTATCCATACGCGCCTATACAAGATAGATACGCTCGCGCAACCTATGCCTTATTCTGTATCTTCAACACTCCTCCTCTCGGTCGTTCGACTTGTCTGCGTCTAGTTTTAACCCTACCAGGCCACGGGGCTTTGACAGCTTGTGCTGGTTCACTGGTTTTGTAAGCAGGTCCGCGATCATGAGCTCCGACCGTACATAGCGCGGTTCCACGATTCTGCGACGGGTAATTTCCTTGATGAACTTTAATCGCACGTCAATGTGTTTCGACTTTAGAGATGAGGTCTCGCCTTCGATCTGACGAATAGCTGCCTGGTTATCAACATGCGTTTGTATGGCCAGAGCTGGCGTAAGTCCTACCTCTTTCACCATCTCGCATATCCCAAGAAGTTCGCGTGCTGACTCGGAAGCTGCAACAAACTCGGCCTTCAACGTAGATAATGAGACTCCTATTTGTTTCTTTGCAGACCAGCTCACAGGCATCCCATTTAAAAATACCATGTTGCCTGTTAGAGACTTTCTGTCCCCCTTGTCGGCAGCGAAGTCAGCATCACTGTATGACTCTAGAGTGAATACCTTTTCGCGCATATTGTTAGCGCGCATCTCAAGCTTCATCATTTTGCTTTCACTTAGATAGCGAGCAATCCTCTTTGCTGGCCTCCAGTCTCGCACGTGTGGCGCGTGAGTTTGACGCGTCGCCTTATGGACTGCGAACGCGATGTCTGACCGCGTACATCTCGCGACCCAGAGCAAACTTCCGACGAGAGACTAAAACGAACGAATAGTTGGCTTACCTAACTCTGCGCCTCCCTGTGGCAGCACATTGCCCGGCGCGCATTCATCATAGCAGTCTTCGCCTATAGGCGTTCGCGTTGAGTTTGCCAATTCCATACCGTGTCTCGCAACAATTCGCCTATGGCCTCCTCGTGATCCAGTGCATAAGTATGCACGTTGATCGCTACCACTCGTACGCCAAGGAACTTCGATACCAGTCCAAGGTTCTTGATCGATAGCGATGCCATCGCGACGAGAAAATTCTCCATTGCTGCAGCACCTGTTGCTGTGACAAGAAGGTCGTCGACGTAAACACCCACCACTATCAGTTCTTCTGTGTCGCGCTTGAAATATAGGCACATGTCGCTAAAACACTGCTTGAAACCTGCTTCTGTAAGCTTTGCGTGTAAAAGCTGGTTCCACAATCGTCCCGCCTGCTTCAATCCGTACAGGCTCTTCTTTGGCTGTAGTGCAACCTCGCTCGCATTGCCCACTCCAAGCGCCTTGAGCTGTTCTTCTTTGATTCTCATTCACTTTGTACGTGCAGTAGAATTTCAAGGTGCACCTCCTTTTCGGCCTTTACATAGGCGTTTGGGATGTCACCGTTTTTGCCGGTGTCATAGAATCACCTTTACCGTGAACATGTCCATGACGGCGGCAAACGTAAGCCCGTAATCAATGCCGAATACTTGTTCATTCCCACACGCGACCAATCGTGCTTTAAGACGCTCCACTTCCCCGTTCACATCGGTCTTAGTCTTGAAGACCCATTTGCTGTGCACCATGTTAGCTTCAGCCGGTCTCTTAATCACATCCCAGACGCTGTTATCTTCAAGCGCCGAAATTTTCTCAAGCATTGCTTGTCTCCATTCTGCAGTCTTCGGGCTGCGCATTGCTTCAGCGTACGTTCTTGGATTTGCTTCATGAACTTGCACAACAGTCCCAATAGTATCCGCATGCTGACTTATGTCTCGTGCCGCGCGCCTTGTCACCCCACGCGTGACATGTGGTGCACGCATCCACGGCTTCTGAATTGCCGTGATCTCGTTTTTCTCAGCGGCATCTCGACTCAGCGATGTATCCTCTTTAGTGCCATAACTATGCTGCTGCTGCTCGATCGTCTTGTTGATTGGTTCCTCGAAATTTTTGACATGTTGCGTCATGATTACGACCTTGTCCTTAAATATACGCGATAACCCTTGATTTCATCGCTGCGGCCCACAATAGTGCCAACCTGTGCCCAATGCGCAAGCGAGTTCTTCCTCAGGTCGCGATACACCGTGCACATCGAACCAAACGCAACGATCTCGCGAAGATCAGGCACTTGCTTTGTAAGTACTTAATTTGGGCACGCATTATTAGCGTTCGCGGATGAGGAGCTTCTGTTCATAATGAACGCCGAGTACTCAACCGCATCTCCCCAGAAAAACAGCGGAAGCTTGCTTGCGAATATAATGGATCGTGCCATGTTTAGCTCTTTCCGATGCATGCGTTCAGCTTTTCCGTTTGATGCTTGGTTCCTGGCCTCGCTCACTTTCCGTGAAACGCCGACAGACTTACACAATAGATCGACATTCCGGTATTCGCCTCCACCGTCAGTTCGTAAAACGTGGACGCGGCAGTCGAAACGCTTCTCAAAGAATATCAAGAAGTGCTTGAACTTCTTTGCCGCTTCATCCTTGGTACGCGCGGAAAAGACTCGACAGTAATTGCCTTTGTGATCAATGAGGTTGATGAGGTATCGGTTTCCGGTCGGTCCTTTGGCGTCAGCGGCCCCTTGAGATCCGAGCAGATGACACCACCAATGTGATCTATCGGAGAGTGCATACCCCTATCCTTCTTTGGTTGTGAGTTCTTGGTTTGCTTACTTTGCGCACACGTGATGCACACCATGCGCTTGTGGTCCGTAAGGGTGGCCAGAATTCTTGCCGATACGTCGTCGCCCCTTTCGCGAGCTGCCGACGTCCCTTCCACGACTATGGAGATGCTTCGGCCCTTTCGCGGCCGGAGTCGAAGCTTACTGGAGTCGGTGCGCCTGACGCGTTGTCTGGTCCAGTCGTTGGGCTCATAACCTGTTGTTTGTTGCAGGTCTCCAGTAGAAGGCAAAGTTGAAAAGGAATGTATTAGGTCCTTAGTTCGCTTCTCTCCCTATGCTACCTCTAAGTCTATCCTACTAGAAGCTTCTCGAAGCTTCTCTTAGCTTCTATACGTCTATCCATACGCGCCTATACAAAATAGATACGCTCGCGCAACCTATGCCTTATCCTGTATCTTCAACATGGACCACTCTCGTCTCTGCACCAACGTTCGCTGTTACGACCTTAAAGACAGTACTTGGTGAAGCATGCTTACGAAGATAGGCCCCGAACATTTGACCCATTATATACACGATTTTTCTGTCGGACGTCGTACACCTTGCGGAAGGAAAAACGTACGACAAATTCTTGACCTTAGGCGTATCGCGAGAAATGCCTTATTCCTCTTGGCCCCAAATGAAGAAGGGACGAGATCAAGTGTTGATGATGAGTTGTATTTTGCCAACTCAAGTTGCAACCGACCTCTCTTCTAAATGTCAAAAATCGCACAAATCGAAAGAAGTAAAAGATCTCGCACCTAGGTAATGTCAAGCGAATTATCGGCTTGCTAATACTGAAACTGTGGTTGCCGAACCTGCTGCAGAGAGCGAGATGAATACTTTAGCTGATGACTCCGATAATACCGTATCAAACATAAACGCAAGCGCTTGCTTTGCACTTTGCGACGATATGAGCCATGATTCTCTGAAGATTGGATGAGGTCACTGACTGGTATAAGCGGAAGGCTGTGATTAAGGCTGCAATCATTACCCGAAAGTAAATCGCTCGCAAAACGCAGAAATACTCGACAAATTATGATTCAATAGGGTGGAAGTGGGACCCGGTCATAAGAGGGGCCTCAAAGATGAGATCACGCACATCAAGGCATGGTGGCTTGCACAGAACTTCACACAACGTTTTTGAGATTCATTATTTTGACATGTAAAGCTCAACGTCACAAAGCGCACGAGCAGTCATTGAAGCTATCACTTATGACGTCGAGCTCTACGTGGAAGCCTTCGATGAATCACATGTCGAGGAAATTTTTTTGAGACATCCGTGTGTGAACATTGAGATTTTGTTCTCGTGGACTACGATTTGTATTGGAACCTCGTTATTCACGTAATATATTTTGTATGTATACTACTATTCTATACGGTGAGATTGCAATGTAATGTAATGTATTACGTTATCGCGTTGCCAAGGTATGCACGTGCTAGGCTCAGTCTGGCTAGTCCACGGCATAGAGTGGTGTCCGCATACGTCGAGTCTCGCTCGGCGGGCAGTGCATCCAGCACCGAGGTCGTGAGGGTCTTCCATATCTTTCGGTCTTGTGCAAGGGTACGTACCACTTCGAGGTCTTGTGCTATCCGGAGTCGAAAGCCGGAGCCACGGGAAACAAGGTTGTGGTCGAGTGTTGAGGGGAGCGTGGTGCGGGTACGTCCGCGCCATTTTGCTGCGGTGGAGAAGAAGTAGGCACGCATCTGGAGGTTAGCTGAAATGTCGGGATTGCGGCGAAGTACATGGCCAAACAGGCGCCAGCGAGCTTGTGTCAGTCGTAGTCTCAGCGGCCGCTCATCACAGAGGTCGTAGAGTCTTGCATTCGAAATGTGTCAAGGGAAGCGATAGCCAAGAGCGTAGCGAAGCTGGCGGCGATGGAAACTCTCGAGGCCGTGGAGCTCTGACTTGGTAAGAGCCCAGGTGGCGCAGTTGTACAGCAGAATCGGGAGAACGTAGGTGTTGTACAATCGAATGCGGGTCTTGGGTGAGATGAGCGTGGGGCGGAGCCAGACGGACCAGAGGCGGTGGAGCGCGAGGGTGGCCAGAGACTTGCGTCGGGATAGATCTTCAATATCGCCGAGGAGTGTTCCGAGCTTCTTAGTGTGGTGCCAGGTTTCTTCTCGGGATCGGGCGTGTCGAGTGGCGCCCGACGGGTTGCAGTGGCGGCGGATTTCGGTGACTTCGGTCTTGGCTTCTTTTTTTTTTTTTTTTCAGAGTTAGAAGGAAGTCATCAATGCGGTGCTCACCTCTATCGTAGATCTTGGTTTCTCGAAGGCCAAGGATATCGACGCGGTAGCGCCGGAGATCTTCGGGGAGTGTTTTGTGCTTCTTGCGCTTCGAACCTAGAGAATTCACATTAAAGGAGCCAATCCGGATGCGGTTGGCGCGGTTAAGGGCGTGGAAGGGGGTTTGGCCTGGTGCTGGAGACCGTCGCGTCGAGGGTGAGACTCGTTAGAGACCTGCAGATGCCCGAGAGCACCTGCCCGAAGCGCGCGAGCATTTAGCCCCCGCGCTTGGAAGGAGGGCGTCACCCCAACCTTTTCCGAAAATGAGATTGCAAGTTACGAGAAATCCTAGGTAAGCGATCATAGAGTGAACAATACTAACCATTGTTCACGATATTACTTTTTAGAAATTGATGTTTCCTCCGTAGTGCTTGCGCAAACGCTTGAGTTGCGCTACTTGGTACCACACATTTTTCGATTCTGAACGGGTTGGCTCACATTCTCCGATTTCATCCGTCCTCTCCTTGTCAATATGCGCCTCTATCGTTCTGCCACGCGCGCCGCATCGCTAATTAAGACGCGATCGTTCGCCACCAACGCGTCTGAACTGCGCTCCGTCGTGTTCAAAGATCATTTGCGCACGGTGCAAATGGCTGAATCTAAGGAGACTGTACTGCCTGGCGGCCGCGATCTTTTTCCTCTACTACCCAAAGCCTTCGCTGGTATTAAGCAGGTTGGTGTAATTGGATGGGGATCGCAGGGACCCGCACAGGCACAAAATCTGCGCGAGTCACTCGAGGGTACCAACATCAAAGTGAAAGTTGGTCTTCGCGAAAGTTCATCCAAAGGCTCAAGCTGCAGGTTTCAGTGAGGAGAATGGCAATCTTGGTGAAATGTTTGACGTCATTAAAGAGTCCGACATGGTGGTTTTGCTCATTAGTGACGCGGCTTCCGTAAGTTTGTACTCTAAAATTTTCCCTCTTATCAAACCGGGTGCTACGCTCGGTCTGTCGCATGGGTATCTCCTGGTACATCTCGAGTCGATTAACGAAACTTTCTCCAAGGACATTAATGTCGTCATGATGGCGCCCAAGGGCATGGGCCCGAGTGTGCGCCGCTTATACGTACAGGGAAAGACGGTAAACGGAGCTGGAATCAACTCGAGTGTGGCGATTCACCAGGACGTGACTGGTAGCGCTACCGAAATTGCTTTGGGATGGAGTGTTGGTGTTGGCGCACCCTATACGTTCTACACGACCATGGCCGATGAGTACAAGTCGGATATCTTTGGTGAACGCTGCATCCTGCTTGGCGGGGTGCACGGGCTCGTAGAATCGCTCTTCCGTCGTTATGTGCAGAATGGCATGAGTCCCGAAGATGCGTTTAAAAGCACGGCCGAGTGTATTACTGGTCCATTGGATAAGAAGATTTCCCATACCGGTATCAAGTCGGTATATGAAAGTTTCAAAGGAGAAGACAAGATAATCTTTGAGAAGGCCTACACAGCCGCGTACACGCCGTGCAGTGACATTATTGAGGAAGTATACGACGACGTGGCGTGTGGCAATGAGATTCGTAGTGTGAATAACGCTGTCGCTCGCCACGACCGCTTCCCATTCGGTAAGATTGACCAGACGTACACGTGGAAAGTTGGTGAGAAGGTACGCGCTGCTCGTGACGGCAACTTTGTTATGAACCTCTTTACGGCTGGTTCGTACGTGGCCATGATGATGGCACAGATTGATGTGCTCATTAGCCATGGTCATTGTTACTCGGAAGTCGCGAATGAGTCGGTAATTGAGTCGGTGGACTCGTTGAACCCGTACATGCACGCACGCGGTGTGGCCTACATGGTCGACAACTGTTCGACAACGGCACGTCTTGGCTCGCGCAAATGGGCACCTCGCTTTGACTATATTTTGACGGAACAAGCGTATGTTGCGGTTGATGACAACCAGATCAAGAATGAGGCCAAGATTTTGAGTGAATTCAAGACGCACAAGATTCATGATGTACTTGCTGTGTGTGCGTCCATGCGTCCCAGCGTTGATATTTCTGTTGAATAAACGTGGAACTAATTAGTCATACATTACTTATAGTACTACTAGTTTAATACATGTAGTACTTCTAAAAATTCGAGTATTTCATACTTTCCGCCAAGTCGATGCAGAGCGAGGCGTCGGTGCAAGTAGCGCTTCTACCAAGCGAGTAAGTTTCAAATTGCCCTTTGCATCTGTACAGCTTGCAATTGTTTTGGTTAAATCGGCCAATTCTCTGCCTGATAGGACGCTCATTTGGCAGAAAGGTCCTAACGTCGGCAGCGGGCGCTTTGGACAGGTGTCGGTCGCTTTGCGATTGCCAAGGTGCTGCAGAAAAATAATAGCTTCTCCAAATGTTCTTGAATTGCTCATTTGTGACTGCTGATGTCAGTGCAGAAATGCTTGCAGTCAAACAAGTTTTTATTCAGGAAGAGCTTGACCAGGGTCACGACGTGAGTACTCTATCGTTGCAGCGCGCACAGAGCTTAAAGCAGATTGAGCACGAGCTCGACGTCCTGCAGCTACTACAGCGTCACAGCCACCGCAATATTGTGCGCTTTCTCGGAAGCGGTGAGTGTATACATTTTTTGTCCGTTACGTAGGTGGATTTATCATTATTTTGTGCCGATAGAGCGCTATGGACCGACGATCAACATTTTTATGGAATACCTTCCGGCTGGCTCACTGAGCAAGTATTTACTGGTTTTTGAAGCAGAAAACAGTATTTGACGCTGAGCGTGGTTGTATTTGTGAATTTTACTGTAAGATTGTTAAAGCAATTTGGGTTTTTTAACGAAAACATGGTGCGAGCTTATACCCGCGATGTGGTCCATGGTGTGGCGCATTTGCACGAGTTGGGCATTGCACATCGCGATCTCAAGTGCGCCAATTTGTTGCTGGCAGAAGACGAGCCCGGAGGTGTGAAAATTGCAGATTTTGGGACAGCAAAGATGATACCGGAAGAGGAACGAAGTGGTGGATTTGTCGGAAAAGGAGATCAGGAGAAGCGACTGGACACAGCAAGGTGCGTTGCGCTTTGTTGTTTCGTAATTTGCTACTATTTTGATGCGAACCTCGCGCGCAATAATTAATCGGCTAGATCTGTGCGTGAAGGCATGGGCTCACCGTTCTGGATGGCGCCAGAGATTATTCGTGCTGAAAGAGGAGCAGATTCGTGGCGTAAAGCGGATATCTGGGGCATCGGCTGTATCGTGATTGAATTGGCTACTGGGAGGCCTCCATGGGTATGTTCGTTTTTGTCGGTAAAAGTTGTGTCGCAATGATGTATTATAGTACGGTCAATTTACTGCAGAGAAATTCCTCCAATCCGCTCACTGCCATGTTCCACATCGCATCTGCGACCACAATTCCAGAATTCCCGGCAAATTTATCGCCCTTAGCTCACGACTTTTTAATACGGTGTTTTGACAAGAACCCGGTCACTCGTCCATCCGCAACCGAATTGCTCCAGCATTCATTTCTGAGCGGAAAGTTGTAGGCATTATGCAAATTGTCGGTTATAGTTATCATAGCTGGAACACTCAAGCATAAAATATGTGGTTGCAAAGGATAAAGTTTGTTTATTGCTCCGACTTCTTGTCGACTTAATTAGTCTTCGGTATCTGGTGACGTAGAGTAAATGCCAGCAATTTACCAAGTATTACGTCATGGTTTTCATCCACTATCGTCCGCGCGGAAAAATTGTAACTTTTTGTCCGTAATAGTTGCTTTGTTTCCTTAAACTGAATCATTGCCAACAAAACTGCACACAACATCAGTGTGTCTTTCCAACTATTCGGTTAAAATACTTAATCTTACCTCTTAGCGGTGCCCAGGCATCGGTAGCCGCGTAATTTATCTGTGCGTCGCTTAGAGTAGGCGCTTCCCAGTCCGACACTTGCAAACCCTTATCAAGCGAGCTTCCAAGAAACACCTGGCACGCTGTCTTGAGCCCTGGTCGCATGCACCCCAACTTGTGTGTTATATACAGGGTGTCGATCGTCGAATTGACTGCTTGCACCAGATTTAACAATTTCAAGTGCCGAAAGTCATCACTCAAAGAGTGGCCGGCTTTCAATACGACAGGATCAGCAAGCAAGTCATGCAGCACCGGAGGGAGGGGTTTGCCACGTTCGAGGCGATACAAAAACGCCCGCTCCAAAGTGCAGACCTGGATTAGGCAAACAGGGTTACCCTTTGCCCCCTTTAATGGGTGTAAATCCGGCCTTGCCTCTGTATCGACGCCCACAACCTTTTGTTCCCGTATATAAGCTGCGTGTTCCCGCTCCTCCTTTTCCGAGTGAATGAGCGATATACGTCCATCAAAGCTGGTCGTAGGCAACTTGTCATAATCACCCAGCGTTTTCGCACCCAAGCGTTGGAACAGCGCTGAGCCCTCGCGAAATAGTGGCAAGTGCATGGCACGCGCGTGTTTTACTTCCTTTTGCCGCAGCATTCGCGCAAACTCTTTTTCACGCTTCTTTGCGCCGGCATCAACATGATGAACACTAGCGCTAGCATTATATTTGGCTATCGAGGCAGCAGGGAGCGGCATTTGTTGCAGCGCTTCAACGGCCAGCGTAGCCCGTAGACGGTTCATCTGCTCGCGCTGCTTCTGACCCGCATACGATATTGTAGTGTCCTTGCCAGTCGTACAGACTCTTCGCTTGCTGGAGAAAAGAGCAGCGCGACATGCGCGCTCCAGCGCACGGGTGTTCCGTAGGCGCAGCATATATTACATAACTTGTACACAAATAATATTATTGTATGAGAAATAACGCTATTTTACATCTTCGTGTTTCAATTTAAGCAATTGGACAATATGTATGGGGTCGCACATATTCCTCCAGTGCCCGAGCCGTCGCTACCCAAGTTCTCGACGCGAGAAGCTCGCTTCCGCAAAGCGCGCGATGCGAATAGTCTGATATTCTTCATCCCTACTCGCTCAAGCTTGCTGCTACCATTGCTTCGTCCTGTGAACCATGCGCGTAAGGAACAAGGCGCGCGCTGTTTACAATTGTTGCAAAACGTTGCGTTGATTCCTAGTTGCAAGAGTAAAAAGTTACTTGCAACCATAACCCAAGCAATCAAGATGCCCGTATCTACAGGAACTCGTCGTCGCCTAGAAACGAACTTACGCCCGCTGATGGTTAGATTACGCGACGAGGATGAAGAGAGTGGAGTACGGCCGTTAATTGCACTGCAACTTAAGGAGAAGGTGGCCGAGTGTTTGCGTCACTGGATTGCTGATCCGATCGAGGGTTTTGTGCTCAGGAAAGAACATGTTGTGAAAGGCATGCGACTCGATGATCTTGTAGTTACTCCTGTTGGCGCGGGGTACTTGCGGGGGTACCGTAGCACCGACAGCGTTTGTACAATCGTGTACCCGTGGGGCTACGGTTTTGTCCACATTAAAGACGTTGAAAAGGTGCAGCAGGCTCTGGACAAACATTTGAAGAAACGCATGTACCATGAGTATGTCGCGCTGAAACATCACCAACTGCACGAGCAGATCGAGGGGTTATTGGGGAATTTACCGCCAGCGCTCAATAAGAGTGATGTAGCCAAAGAGAGGATAGGCGAGGAAGAAAAATATGGTGTTGAAGATTGCGAAAAGTTGCTCAAGTCTTTTGAGGAGGAGGTGCGTTTTTTTAGTTTGGACAGTCGATGTCAATGTGAACTTATGTCATTTTTATTGCAGCATATGAACACAACACTTTTGCGTAAAGATCTGAGCTTCGTTCGTCGTATAGACGCAATAGCCGAAAAAGTGAAGAATTTTCGTCGGTCGCAAACAGTTGAGGGACCTGATCGCAAAATGCTGCGCATAGATGAAAACGACGAGCGAGCAGGTGATGCTGAGCAGCAGGATTCTGACGAAACAATGCAATTTATCAATAGAGAAGGAGAGCAGGAGCAGGAGCAGGAGCAGGAGCAGGAGCAGGAGCAAGAGCAAGAGCAAGAGCAAGAGCAGGGACAAGAATTGCGATTTTTAAAAACCGAAACAGTCAAGCCGACTGATCGGCAGCTGTGATAGTAGCATAATCATTTTAATGTAACACCACATTGCAATATAAATTACTGTAATCTATCTCGGACAGATTCAGAAAAGTTATTTCTTCTTGAGATATTGATGAGAATACAGCGTGCTGTAATGTTACAATGGTATTTCCCCAGATTGCTTTGAGCTCTAAGTTTTGCTTAAAAAATGATGGCCCGGGAATTTAAAATATCGACTTTAGAGCCGAATTTAACATCATAGAAATAGGTTAAAAAAGACATAAATGCTTCTAATTTAGTACAAATACTTGGGCTGCAAAGTTTTCTTTTATTTTTAGGAAATTCGCACACTAAAATGTCATTAAATTTATACTATAATTTTAGCTTCCCCTCAATGGTCTTTCTTTTTATGGCCGAGAAATTTACAAAAATCATGCGCCTCACAGCCGCCTTTATTGTAATATAAATCTATCATCAGCTCATGCAGAGGTCTCAATTAAATTGCCTTCTTTCGAGAGTCGTAGTCTGCAAGACATCTGAGTTGCAAGCAACTATATATTCTAGCACTTTGTACAATGTGTCTGTCTTCAATACGATACTGCTCTGATTGCCTATTTGTACGGACACGTTCGCATTAATCTTTTCTGAAAGTGTCCATTGGACTTCGAGTCAAGAGACAGAAAATACTAGACGTCCAAGTTCGAGATTTAAAAATGGTAAGGGTTGAAGCAAGCTGGCAGAATACAATACACGCCCCTTTCGCGAACTCATTATATAGTGCACCATGTTTGAATTCTACGTCGATGAAAATTGGTGCTCACCCTTTGAATAAGGTCATCGTTTTGGCTTCTGGTTGTCTTCTAATAAAATTGGTTTAAGCCATAAAAAACACGTAACACTTCTAGCACCTATATTTTGCAAGCACAGCTCACAATCACTTTTCGAGAAGAGGAACATATATTTTGGTTTGTGTATGCAAATGCATATATGAGAGAACTAGCGTCAATCTACCGCAGCCCATTTTGATCCTCCCAACCGTGATGCAAATCTCCGACATCGGTATTTTTAGCGGAAATCACTCGATACGCTGTTTTGGTGCACAAAACGAATCCTTCTGTGAGCATCAATTTGTCTATCACTTCACGAGCGGCCTGCACAGAGTCAAATATGCGCCCATTAAGGTCTTGTGGGCCGTCCTTTTTGAGAGTTGGGAGCCGTGAGAAATACAACCACGTGCAAAGTTCGCATTGTTGGGAATTGTGTGTTTGAACGAAACCGATTTACAATCTACTGTTGTTGTTGATAGTGAAAACAATACAGTTACGTCTTTAGTTCTAATTACTCAAAGCAACCAAATGGATGCCAAGAGAGATCGTCTTTATTAAAAAAAAGAGTGCCCAAACCCCAAAAATGAGCGCCTGACAATGGCTCCCAGTAAATTTCTTCGTGAAAACCCATTCTTTATGGTTTTTGACCTCGATGGGGGTCGTGTCGCGTCAGACAATCTACATTACAAAGTTGCTTGAGCGCAGGAAATATTGAAGGCCACTAAAAAACCTATGGCAGCGCGAAACCTGAGGTCGAAATTTGGCACAAATTCGGCAGTAACGATGTCTTTAGCATACAACATGGCATCTGATACTCTGATGTTAGCATGCTTGCATATTAGTCGTTGCAAATCGCACTTTGGCCTTTGAATACACCACATGGTGAAAGTGTTCAGACTTTTAGCTCTGCGAAGTGCTATATGGAGGCTAAACAACTACAAGACTACATCTGGGTATTGCGTATGATTCGAGGAATTTTCCGAAACTTTGCTGTGACTTCAGCAGCTATTATGACAGATCGCGAGTATGTATCAATGCGCGCACTTGATGACGTTTTTCATGAGCCAACTTTCTTTTCTACCGCTGGAACATTGCCACTTATATCTTTGCCAAGACTCTCAAAATCCTAGCCTCGGACAATGCCTTTTTAAGAGCGTCATAAGACATGGGCAATTTTCTTACAGAGCAATAAAAGGGATAAATATGATCGAGAACTGACGGCAATGCACCAAACAGTGCCCAGCCATGTCAAGTTGGAGGAAATTTGGTTGATTTGCATATATAGATTTGTGACTGCCTATACGAATTACATAAATATAATTAATTGGGTGAATCAACCGCTAATGAATTGCAACAACTTGCGAATCAGCTAAACGTTCATACCAATTGGAGATTACCGTTAGGGCGACGCTCGAGAGCCCTAGGTTTGAGAGCAATTTCTCTAGCTGTCAGGCTGTCAAAGCTTTACGAGGAAATAGAGGCTATATTATATTACTTCGATTAGACTCAGGTGTTAGCCATTGGGTTTGTTTGTACAACAATGAATGCTTTGATTAGGGCCTCGAAGAATTTTGGGTTATATGAAATGTAATAATAAACAGTACAAGGGACCTATGATAATTATTGGGGTTTATACCAAACAACACAATCGACCTGACTTATTGACGACTTAATACACAAGTTTCACTTCGTTAATATAAAGTTATTATAAATAAAATCAGACGATACAGAGGACCTGAAGTGATTAGAGTTGCTCCAAAAGAGGATAGAATCGATGTGATCATAAAGAAATTGGAACTTGTTCGACGGTCGAAGACCTTTCGAACTTCGATCAGATACTTGTACAAATCACTCTTTATTTCGGTATCTACCGGTTCATTTACTTGCCATCTTCAGCATAACCAGTATCATCGGTATATCGGATTGATACGTGCTATTTTTGTCTAAGAAGATATATTTTTTTAACATTTGCAGTTACCCAAATAAATAATGTCAAAAACCCAACGTTGGGTTGCACCTTTTGATTGGCTAAAATTAAAAGAGAAAAAACGACTTGCACTCGCATAAACATCGTGAAACTGTTATGCGCGCTCCTTGGAAATAACGGGAACGCGTTACCCGTGACGATCGATGCAAGCGAGTCTGTGAGAGACTTGAAGGGTGCGATTAAGAAAAAAAAAAACGAACAAGATCGCGTGTGATGCAGATGAACTGGAGCTGTTCCTCGCCAGGAAGGGCGACAATACATTGCTCGGTAAAAGCGGCGCGGAAGCTTTGACGCTCGATGAGAATGAATATATGGAAGGCTTTACACACATGGATCCGTTGTTGTGGACCAAGATCCCGACGAA
Source organism: Plasmopara viticola (assembly GCA_001695595.3). Lineage (NCBI taxonomy): Eukaryota > Oomycota > Peronosporomycetes > Peronosporales > Peronosporaceae > Plasmopara > Plasmopara viticola. The sequence goes on along the minus strand of MBPM02000002.1, from coordinate 2,653,858 downwards.
CTTGCTCGTGAGCGATGCAATCATTCGTCGTACATTCTGCCAAGCGTATTGTATCTACTTTTTGCTACAAGCGCTGGCACTGCTTCGAGCGCAAGTTGCATCCCCCGAGAACCACTTGAAGTTGCTCTCTTTCTTAATGCATTAAGCTGCGCGTAAGGCTACTTTCTTGTCATTAAGTCAATCAAGGCATTTGAGCTACCAGGCATGGAGAAGGGGTTGCTGTGATTTGAGCGCTTGCATAGCAACTGACGCAAGCAAAGTGGAGTAGGACCTCTGTGAATTTTAAACCCTCTATAGACTTTGCAGTGTTGACTAGCTATATTGTTTAAATATCGAGAGGGTCATCAAAGGTACCGGTAGGGGTCCTAGATACTTGACTCCCAGTCTGAGAATCCGCAGTAGAATGACTTGTGATTGGGCCCTCTGCACCAGAAGAGCGAGGTGCTGGAGCACGAGACGCTGGTGTTGTGGATGCCAACGGACTCTTGTCAGCGCACAACCCAATAAAAGGTGACAGTGAAGTGACAGCAGGTTGAACCGATGTCGAGGAGAGCTTGCGCTTTTTTCTTACTACGAGTACATTGATAGGATTGGCTGCAGTGCTGCCTTCCGAAGCGTGACCCGTATCCTTAATAGAATCCGCAGGCTGCAGGTTTTGCTTGCCGATGGCGTTCTTGGTCGGCGTTTGCTCTTTTAAAGCCACTTGCGACTGGGCTTCGACGCATCTTGGCTTCGTTCAAAGCAATTTGATCTGCGTGCAAACGACACAAACCAGGTCATTATTGCGTGCTACTAGGGCAATAACAAATGAACTTTTGAAGCTCACGAGTCGTTGTAAATGGGAAGATTTGACCAGAAGTAGAGATCTGTGTAATGTTGTTGGACATAACGCCGAAAGTTACTCGAAGTGAGCCAGCTCCGCCAGTTGTAAGTTTCCCTGCATTTGGATTACCTGGGGCCGCACTTGATACCATTACTGGAACCGTCGAGCAATTGTTTAGGGAGAGAGAGGATAAGCTCATTAAATCACTAGTTGCAGTTGTGATATCAACAAAGCCGGTATTGAACGTCATCGTTAATTTGATTTGAGGGTTCGCAACAAGATCCAATTCCTTAAAGATTGGATGGAGATCAACTAAACAAAGCTTTAGCATATAATACCACGTACCAGCAACACCTCCTGCGGTAGTAACGCCAGCTACGTATCTACCAGTACCTTGTTGTTGAATTTTAGAAAGAATTGCACCACTTCGCGTTGTCGGCCAACCAAGAGGGTTTGTTGCTGTAATCGTTGCTCCAGTGGCATCAGAGGTACCAATTTGTTGTGGATTCCAATTAAGATGCTGGATTAGTCCGTTATTAAGAGCTGGAGTTGTTTCTGGAATTAAACCAGTAGCTACAGTTGTGGCAGCATTAACTGAATTATTCACAAAACCATCTCCTTGTGTTGAAGCGGTAGGATTGCTACTACTTTGTGGGAAATTTAGACTAACTACATCATCTGGAGCAAGATAGCAGTCTGCACCGTTCTTCAATAAATCATCATCACACCATTCAGTTTGAGCACGTAAATTGTTCCAATAATTTTTATAGTCATTGCTGGTAATGACACTTTTACCGTTGATTTCAACCGCTAATTTATCTAAAATGTTCCATACACCAGCCTTTAATCCTACCGCAAAACGATTTAGAGTACCATTAAGAGCTGAGGCAGACGTATTTTTAACCGTTACTACATAAGGAACGACTACATATGCATCTCGAAGACTGCCATACCCAGTAGAGCCATTTAGTTGTGAAGTCGCATTAATGATGACAGTTTCCGATTGATACGAACCGTTGTTGTCATCAACGACATTTACAACACGCTTGTCTTTGCTGACACTGACAACTGGATCCGGATTAGTTGTTGAATCGAATAAAAACGAATCTGCTAATTGGGTGCTATCACTCATTATTAAAATTGAAGCTTAATGCCTGTTATATTATGATTAGCTATATATAAGCATTACATAATGATTTTTTAATTAAAAAAATTGGGTGAATCGACGGCTAATGAACTACAAGATCTCGCAAATCAGCTGAATGTTCATGTTGATGGGATAATAGATTTTAGAAAAATCAGAGGCCCCCTAGGGAATGGAAGCTATATTATATTACTTCGATTAGACTCAGGTGTAGGCCATTGGGTTTGTGTGTGCAACAATGAATACTTTGATTCGATGGGTTTAGGGCCTCCAAGAATTCTGGGTGATATGGAATGTAATAATAAACAGTTTCAAGGGACCTATGATAATTATTGTGGTTTATGGAGTCTGTTGTATCTGTATAGCAAACAACACAATCGACCTGATTTATTGAGACATTTTTACGATTTGAATACAGAAGTTTCACTTCGTTAATATAGAGTCATTATGAATAGGATCAGACGATACAGAGGACCTGAAGTGGATGAAGTTGCTCCAAAAGATGATAGAATCGATGTGATAATGAAAGAATTGGAGTTTTTGCGTTCTGAATTGGCTCAAAAAAAGGTTGAATCATCCATTTCAAAATACTTCAAAGAAGAGATCTTCACAAAAGATAGAGAAGGTTTACTCAAAGATGGATTTGTTAGCAAAGGAGATTATCTCGAGATTCCACTAACAATACTGAATGCCAGATACAAACAATGGTGCATTGTTACTGGACATAATCGTATGTTGCGTAAAGCGATCATTGAGAACATCCGAAATGATAAAGTTGATGGAGTTGTGTTCAAATATTATGACGGATACGACAAAATACGTGTTTTCCCGCATTAGTGTGCTTTTCCTTTATAGACTGACACTTGTTGATACTTGCACTAATTAAATCAATTTCTTTACAGAGCTGGATTATGTCAGATGCTGAATGCTTTTCTATTTTCGAGTACTCATATAAATCACTCGGTATTTCGGTATCTACCGGTTCCTGTTGTTCGGCATCTTCAACATAACCAGTATCATCGGTATCGGATAGATATGTAATATCCATGATTTTTGTGTCTATATAAATAAATATATTTTGTATCTACAGTTGTTCAATCACCCAGATGGGTGACGTCAAAAACCCAACTTTGGGTTGCACATTTGATTGGCTGAAATTTGGATAGAGAGAACATCCCTCACTCGCAAAAAGCAATTAAAAACATGGTGACGCTGTTCTGCGCGCTCGTCGGTGTGAAGGGAAACGCGTTCTCCATCGACATCGATGCGAGCAAGTCTGTGGACCACTTGAAGAAGGCCATCAAGACGGAGAATGAGAAGACAATCACGTGTGATCCACGGAAACTGCAGCTGTTCCTCGCCAAGAAGGGCGACGCGTGGTTGGATCGAGATGGCGCGGAAGGTTTGACGCTCGATGAGAATGGACACCCTGAAGGCTTTGCACACATGGACGAGTTAAACTGGATTGAGGATTACTACGGCGAAGAATTTCAAGCAAAACGAGGGCAAATCCACGTGTTGGTGGTGATTCCAACCGAAGAGGACACTGTCTCTCCTTTAGCAGCAATTGCTACCACGTTGTTCCAACACACGTTCCTTTACGTTTCCAGTACAACGGCTACGAGAACTCAAAAGCTGAAGAAGCAATTGGTGAGGGACTACAAATGTGATTGTGGGAAAAACCAGAACGGCGACTCGATGCTTCTTTGCATGGTGATGAATATCGGTCTACCGAGCCCTGTTGTGATTGCATCTCATATTTTTCGACGAGAACACGATCGCCTCAAAGGTGATTTTGTGCAAATCGAGGATATTGACGATGTGAGAAACGGATTGCTGTTATTCAAACCGATCGAAAGCGCCTTCGATGACCTCGATATTGCGTTTCTTGTCGACAAGCAAGATCAGTTCATTTTAAAGATTTTCAATCCAATGATCAAGACGCAGCTGCTCGTGGACAGCTTGACTCAACAGCAGTGGGATGTACTTGGAGGTGGATCCGTACCAGCACATTGGAGGACAAGCACAAGTCCCATCTACGCTTCAAATGCGCCGCAGTTCAATGTGCTCACAACATTTGGCGAGTTGGATGGTAGGACACTTCGTTTTCCAAGCGGGTCAACACTACGTCCTTTCAGGCGCTGTTTGTACCATCAAGCTCAGTTGGCCAGAGCAAAGGCGATTATTAAAGGATGGGTGTCGAAAGATTATGACTTCGATGACTTCTCGTCAGAAGGATTCACACTGGAAGAAAAGATGAAATTGTTGTTTACTTCCAGTTTGAACATTGCTGGAAATCCGTATAGCGAATTGAATTACATTATCGTGGACGGTGATATAACTGTTGCTTGCTAGGCCGATCTCATTAGAACACGTGTGGTTGGATAATAACGGCTGTGAAGCTGTGACGCTCGATGAACATAAACACCCGGGAAGCTGTTTGCACATAAATCCGTTGGCGTGGATTAAGAACATGAAGAACTTTGAACTAAATGAAGGGATAATCCACGTATTGCTGGTGATCTAACTAATATGTGTTATTTTATCGCTATTGTCTCCATCGCCGTCTTTTCATCTTATCTACATAAGCAGAAAACAAACGTTTTTTGCGTGTTTTGCGTATTATATAGTTTTAAAGTACTCTGTCTGAAGGCTAATTTGCTTTAGATACTTAGGTTCGTGGGATTATGACTTTGAGAAGTTTGAAAACCCTTAATTCGTCATTAGCCATGCCGAAGCTCAAAGTCCCGCCGGTGCGCGTGGCGACGCCAGAAATTAGGCTACACTGTGGCCCCACGGGGCTCAATGAGGCTGTCTTGTCATTAGACTTTCTACGACCAAACAATAAAAACGCAACGACATCTGACAAGCCACTATTGGCCACGGGAGGTGCCGACAAGGAGATCAAGTTGTGGCGCGTGGGTGAGATGGAGGACATCACGGCCAAAAGCGGCGTAGCGCTTGAGTTCATTTTCAGTCTCTCGGGGCACGATCGTAGCGTTAATTGTGTGCGATTTTCACCCAATGGTGTGTACTTGGCGTCCGCCAGTGACGACACGTCGATCATTCTTTGGACCAAACCCAAGACAGCGGGCGATGGCTGGCGCTGGGACCAGATTTCGTCGCTCAGTGACGTTGGGCGCACCATCTTGTCTTTAGGTCACAAAGGCGACATAACTGACCTATCGTGGTCACCTGACTCGGCTTTCCTTGCTTCCTCGTCGGTCGACAATCGTTGTGTCATATGGGACGTCGAAAAGGGCGACGTCGCTGAGCGACGCAAGGACCACACGCAATACGTGCAGGGCGTCGCTTGGGATCCACTTAACGAATTTATTGTTACCGAAGGAAATGATCGCTCCTGCAAAGTTTACGCGCTCAGTGGCTTTGGAGCAGCAACGCGGCCGAATGGGAAGAAGAAGGGACGCAAATTTATGTGTATTCAGACGTTAAAGACTCGTGAATTTCCTTTGCTGCCCAGCAAACCAAACTTGTCAGCGATAACAACCGAGAACGACAAGGTGGACGAGGATAACACCCAGAACGAAGCTGTCGGAGCGACTTTGGGAAATGCAACCACGAAAGCTTTAGCTCCGCCGAAACATCGAATGTTTCTAGACGATACGTGTCCAGCGTTTGCACGACGACCTGCTTGGACACCTGATGGAAACTACTTTCTGACACCAACTGGGACTTTTTGCGCTAACAAGTCGGCGTCCCCTGTAAACACAGTGTACGCTTACTCACGTGGAAATCTAAGCCAGCCAACACTCCACTTACCTGGACAGGAAAAGGCTTCACTGGCCGTTCGCTGTAGCCCTGTAATGTACAAATTACGTCGCCAAGGTAAAACCTCTCCAGTGTCTAATTTTTTTCAAACAGAATTACGCTCCGTCTTTGCTGTGATCACACTCGACGCTGTCACCATCTACGACACTCAGGTACATTTTACTATTTCACATCTGTTTCGTGGTTGCGCTAGCTGACCAGAGTTTACGGTTGCTGTAACAGCAAGCTCACCCAATTAGCATGATAAAGGATCTGCACTATGCAGACTTGACTGACGCTTCGTGGACTGCAGACGGACAGACACTGAGTATTTCGTCAGCGGATGGCTACATTTCGTTCATTCACTTTGAAGAGGGTTTCTTTGGGACGAGCGTACGTTACGAAGGTGAGCTTCAAAAGTTCATTTGTTATTGCCCTAGTAGTACGCGATAATGACCCGGTTCGTGTCGTTTGTACGCAGATCAAATTGCTTTGAACGAAGCCAAGATGCGTCGAATGTTTGCGACACCCAAGAAGGCGCGTAAGAAAGCGAAAAGTCAAGCCCAGTCTCAAGTGGCTTTAAAAGAGCAAACTCCGACCAAGAACGCCATCGGCAAGCAAAATTTGCAGCCTTCGGATTCTAATAAGGATACGGGTAAAGCTTCGAAGGCAGCACTGCAGCCAATCCTGTTAATGTACTCGTAGTAAGAAAAAAGCGCAGGCTCTCCTCGACATCGGTCCAACCTGCTGTCACTTCACTGTCACCTTTTATTGGGTTGTGCGCTGCCACAAGTCCGTTAGCATCCACAACACCAGCGTCTCGCGCTCCAGCACCTCGCTCTTCTAGTGCAGAGGGCCCAATCACAAGTCATTTTTCTGTGGATCCTCAGACTGGGAGTCAAGTATCTAGGACCCCTACCGGTACCTTTGATGACCCTCTCGATATTTAAACAATATAGCTAGTCAACTCTAAAAGGTCTATAAAAGGTTTACGATACATAGAGGTCCTACTCCACTTTGCTTGCGTCAGTTGCTATGCAAACGCTCAAATCACAGCAACCCCTTCTCCATGCCTGGTAGCTCAAATGCCTTAATTGACTTAAATACAAGAAAGTAGCCGTACGCACAGCTTAATGCACCAAGAAAGAGAATGTTGATCCAGTGCAGCATCGAGTGGTTCTCGGGGGATGCAACTTGCGCTCGAAGTAGTACCAGCGCTTGTAGCAAAAAGCAGATACAATACGCTTGGCAGAATGTACGACGAACGATTGCATCGCTCACGAGCCGTGTACGCCACACCATCCATCCTTGTGCCAGAGTCAACGCACCTATAGACAAGAGCAAGTTACACAGCTAGTAAAAGAGTGAGTGTCGTACTAGCAAGAGGTGTAAACTAAGAGCAGCAAGAAATGTACGATTGGTAACCTCACCGTAGAGTCGCACAAACTCATGAGCCATGTGCGTATGACCAGCATCGCCAAGCAATGGTGCGAGAAGTGAGTGCGGCGTGAAAAAGCACAAAGCCCCCGTTAAGACTGCAATAACCATGTGCACTGCGAACAATCCGGACAGATTCAGAAAAGTTATTTCTTCTTGAGATATTGATGAGAATACAGCGTGCTGTAATGTTACAATGGTATTTCCCCAGATTGCTTTAAGCTCTAAGTTTTGCTTAAAAAATGATGGCCCGGGAATTTAAAATATCGACTTTAGTGCCGAATTTAACATCATAGAAATAGGTTAAAAAAGACATAAATGCTTCTAATTTAGTACAAATACTTGGGCTGCAAAGTTTTCTTTTATTTTTAGGAAATTCGCACACTAAAATGTCATTAAATTTATACTATAATTTTAGCTTCCCCTCAATGGTCTTTCTTTTTATGGCCGAGAAATTTACAAAAATCATGCGCCTCACAGCCGCCTTTATTGTAATATAAATCTATCATCAGCTCATGCAGAGGTCTCAATTAAATTGCCTTCTTTCGAGAGTCGTAGTCTGCAAGACATCTGAGTTGCAAGCAACTATATATTCTAGCACTTTGTACAATGTGTCTGTCTTCAATACGATACTGCTCTGATTGCCTATTTGTACGGACACGTTCGCATTAATCTTTTCTGAAAGTGTCCATTGGACTTCGAGTCAAGAGACAGAAAATACTAGACGTCCAAGTTCGAGATTTAAAAATGGTAAGGGTTGAAGCAAGCTGGCAGAATACAATACACGCCCCTTTCGCGAACTCATTATATAGTGCACCATGTTTGAATTCTACGTCGATGAAAATTGGTGCTCACCCTTTGAATAAGGTCATCGTTTTGGCTTCTGGTTGTCTTCTAATATAAATGGTTTAAGCCATAAAAAACACGTAACACTTCTAGCACCTATATTTTGCAAGCACAGCTCACAATCACTTTTCGAGAAGAGGAACATATATTTTGGTTTGTGTATGCAAATGCATATATGAGAGAACTAGCGTCAATCTACCGCAGCCCATTTTGATCCTCCCAACCGTGATGCAAATCTCCGACATCGGTATTTTTAGCGGAAATCACTCGATACGCTGTTTTGGTGCACAAAACGAATCCTTCTGTGAGCATCAATTTGTCTATCACTTCACGAGCGGCCTGCACAGAGTCAAATATGCGCCCATTAAGGTCTTGTGGGCCGTCCTTTTTGAGAGTTGGGAGCCGTGAGAAATACAACCACGTGCAAAGTTCGCATTGTTGGGAATTGTGTGTTTGAACGAAACCGATTTACAATCTACTGTTGTTGTTGATAGTGAAAACAATACAGTTACGTCTTTAGTCTAATTACTCAAAGCAACCAAATGGATGCCAAGAGAGATCGTCTTTATTAAAAAAAAGAGTGCCCAAACCCCAAATATGAGCGCCTGACAATACAGTTACGTCTTTAGTTCTAATTACTCAAAGCAACCAAATGGATGCCAAGAGAGATCGTCTTTATTAAAAAAAAGAGTGCCCAAACCCCAAAAATGAGCGCCTGACAATGGCTCCCAGTAAATTTCTTCGTGAAAACCCATTCTTTATGGTTTAAGACCTCGATGGGGGTCGTGTCGCGTCAGACAATCTACATTACAAAGTTGCTTGAGCGCAGGAAATATTGAAGGCCACTAGAAAACCTATGGCAGCGCGAAACCTGAGGTCGAAATTTGGCACAAATTCGGCAGTAACGATGTCTTTAGCATACAACATGGCATCTGATACTCTGATGTTAGCATGCTTGCATATTAGTCGTTGCAAATCGCACTTTGGCCTTCGAATACACCACATGGTGAAAGTGTCCAGACTTTTAGCTCTGCAAAGTGCTATATGGAGGCTGAACAACTACAAGACTACATCTGGGTATTGCGTATGATTCGAGGAATCTTCCGAAACTTTGCTGTGACTTCAGCAGCTATTATGACAATTCGCGAGTATGTATCAATGCGCGCACTTGATGACGTTTTTCATGAGCCAACTTTCTTTTCTACCGCTGGAACATTGCCACTTATATCTTTGCCAAGACTCTCAAAATCCTAACCTCGGACAATGCCTTTTTAAGAGCGTCATAAGACATGGGCAATTTTCCTTACAGAGCGATAAAAGGGAAAAATATGATCGAGAACTGACGGCAATGCACCAAACAGTGCCCAGCCATGTCAAGTTGGAGGAAATTTGGTTGATTTGCATAAATAGATTTGTGACTGCCTTACGCGTGAAAAGCAGCACTACAACCATACATTCACGTCGAAAGCTGGCAGCGCGCACGTCGCTCTAAAAGGTGGATTGAATGCTCGCAAGGCAATGTGGACAGTGCTTGTCGGCTTGTCTGCGACGAACAGTTGGCGACTACCAAGAATAAGACTGCAAGAAAGCGAGCAACCGCTAAAATGAGATATGGAATGTTCTTTGCGAACTTTTTGGGAATATGTAGCGGAACTGAAGTCTGTATACGCGCTGTATGATGCTAGCCTTCCTGCTTGCTCGAGCTGTCCAGGCAAGTTGACATTCAATTCCCTGCATTCTTCAAAGCACCAATTTAAATCAAGAACATCCCCCTTTGTGCGGGAAGATTTCGACGCGCATTGGTGGTCGATACAGCCAGATCAAGCACAACAACAGCTGCAGAATGACAAATCGCAGAGCATCGAGGACGTTTTTAAGCGCTTAAGGAAAGGACAACGCATAAACATCCTCCGACGTTATTGACTGATTGAGATAGCACTGCCTTTTGTTGTCGAACACTTTTGGATCATACTGATCTTCTCCCGACTGAGGAAGTCCAAAAGTCTATCGATATTGCTCGATCAATCGGCGCTTGCGGGAGACCAATAGCATCATAGAGCTCCACGACAGCCTGGGCACACCATACAATCTTGTCGCCAAGCTCCTGTCGCCACCCTTCCCGTTGCTGCTGTGCGGTCACAATCTCTTGTTGTTTCACTTGCGTTCAATCCTGACAACCTGGGCCATGCCGACGATTCTAATATTTTGGATGGCCCGCAATGGAGAGCGACACGCAGCATTCGTTCTTGGTAGCTTCAGTTAGAGCCAGCCAAAGGCAGATTTGGTGTCGATAGCGTCCAAAATGAATTTAATGTCGATATATACTTCAATGTCAATGTCAGTATTCGATGGTGATGGACCTTACCTTTTGAAATACAAAAACGGTGTTCGTCGAACCTATGCTTATATTTCTTAACAAAGCCTCTAAGTCCTGTGTACAAAAGCAAACACTTGATCATAAATGATCTTGCAGTAAAACTACGTTTGCGTCTTTGCTCTCTATTTACAACTTGCTTTAGCCACAGCCGACCATGGGCCGATAAAGCATGAATAAAGGTTCTCTTTGACAACCTATAGGTATTAAACGGAAAACTAATCGAGTATCGTAACGATTCCAAAAAAATAGCATGCATCGGCATAGCCATATGCTAAAGCAAATATCTCAAAGAAAGTAAGATAAGAATTTCAGATGCTTTAGAATTCGGATATTTCATAACTTGCTGGATACCTAGTCAATGACTTAATGGGGCGACTGTGTTGCAGTCCGTAGGGACAACAACGAGTCCTGTGGCTTGACGGTTTACTTGCTGCGCGAGTGAAACGCATCTGATGTATCTGCTAATAAGTCAAACGTGAAAACTCGTTGAATATGATATAACTGGGGATAAAACCGAGGAAAAATTAATCCACGGTAGACGGACCAGAAAATGGGCATGGACGTACATTGCCTTCGTATGTCTCCACGGAGCCGCTTAAGAAGTGGCTATGGTCTCCCAGGATCAACTGGTTGAGTACAATGACTTCATCACGGCGGCTATGTTAAACATTAGACTTTGATGAATAGATGCTGTGTACAAAGATTGACGATGGCAAATTTGTGTGATAAAATTCACTTTCACACTGCATTTATTGCACACTTCCCCTCAAGTTTCTGACTGCATTGTGTATTTTTTCTTAAGACATCAAGACGAAGTGATCGCAAGTCACAAGTGCGTCATGACCGGTCGGCTGCCCTACAACATAAGTGGCTTAAAAGATCGAATCACTTTCTTTACTCGACGTCAAGCTGTTGGTTGGCTGATCGGCTGACTCAGCAGTTGTATCCTCTTGTCTGTCGTGGTCGAGCTCAAGCCAGCACTTTCCATCTTCGATCGAACCAAGCGTGTTTTAAAAAGATATAATTGAACTATGAAGGTCCATTTGCTGCTTCTGATGCTCGTGCAAAGATTGGCTCGTTTAGACTCGTTCTAATTAGGTCAATCAGTAAGTGACACAGCGACTTACAAAAAAAGGTTTTTGGTCAAAAGAGCAAGGATGGCAATGATTGCTGTAGTAATTGCTCGTCAAACTAGAGAAGGAGCGGCTGTATGGACGACGCCCACGAAAGGATAGCAACTTATAATGTGTACATATAGAGTCTATGCTGAGGACACTAGCGACAATTACAAGACAGCTAGGCAAGCACGGAGAAATGCGAAGCGCTTTTGACATGTAAGACGACAACTTTGACCACTTTAATTTTTGTTGCTGCTACAATTTTTTTGCATTTGCTAAAGTCTGATACGAAGTAGTTTATACAACCAAGTAACACTGACTTGAACCGACGGTAACAAATGCACTATTCGCTACCTCAATATAGGTGATGAAGAATCCTTAGTGAGATGTGACTTGCGTCAAAACGATTTTAGTTCAGGTAATTTTTACATCTTTTAACGTGATCGAGAAGTTTTCGAATGCGCAATGGTTGGTTTATTAAATACTGCGCGATTTTATCGCGGTTGCGTTTAGTGAGCGATTTTGAAAAGCTTTTTATCGATAGTAAATTTGTGCTCAAGGTATCTATTGACCAAATCTACTGATAGTTGCTCATTGACGAGCTCTTTGCTGTGGTTTCTCCGCCATACAAGGATCCACAAGCTTAACAAGCACCGCTCCACTGATGGAAGCGTCGCTGCAGATGTGGTGTACATGTGATTCGATTGCTTTATTTCTGTGAAAAAAACTGTTGAAGATACGACGCCTCGACTAGCAGTAATGTACCGGTAAGCTACCGGTTCGATTCCGGTCAACGTTGCGACCAAGCAACAGAGGCGTCGTGTGTACAGGTGCACGCAGGATGGTTGCGCCCGGATGGGAATATGATTACGCTCGGACGGTAAGTCGTTATTAGCTCCAAATAATACGGGGTTAAGAGGTAGCAAGTAGTAGCACACTTAGAACCTTATATAAATATTCACTTGACAATCTACCATCTAGTGCTCACTTTGACCTTTAACCTAGGTGATGCGTCCAAGCCCTGCAACCTCTGCTCCCGGCTCTGCCTTCGCAATAGACATCCCTTCCTCCAGTCGAATCAACATATTCGATGGAGCCAAATTTCACACATGGAAGTTCAAGATGCGGATGGTGCTCGAGGAACGCGATCTGTGGAAGGTCGTTTCCGAGGAAGTCAAGCTTGAGCGCTGCCTCACCACGCTGGACCAAGTCGCTTTTAGGAGAAAATCGCACAAGGCATGGCGATCATCTGTCTTGCGATGGAAGATTTGCAACTGCCATTGGTCCGGTCGGCTGATGGTGGGCATGATGCATGGTCGCGTCTGACGTTGCATTTCGAGAAGAGGATTTTGGCCGATAAGCTCTTTCTTCGTCGACGCTTCTTCATGTTAATGATGAGAGAAGGTGATGACATGTTGGGGCAAATTAACAAGATCAAGACGCTGGCGGAACAGCTCGATGCGGTCGAAGCTCCGGTCAGCGAAGACGACTTGATCATGACGCTTCTGGCTAGTTAAAACAACTCGTTTGTGTCTCTGATTACGGCATTGGAGTATCGATCAGATTTGCTGACGTGGGAGCTCGTAACGTCTCGACTACCACACGAGGACATGAAGCGCAGGGAACAAGGTGGTGACGTCGATGGAGCAACGCACACGCAAGGTCAAGCGTTTATGTCAAGCGACAACGGACGGCGTAAGGGTCGTCAACCACCGATGAAGGCCAAAACGGTCTGTCATTATTGCGGTGAAAGCAGGCATTGGATCGCCAAGTGTCTTGTAAGGACTCGCGAAAAAGCGGAGCGGCAGCGACCGCAGCCTGCGAACATCACGCAGCTTGGAGAAGACATTTCCTATTTTCGGCTGTTGTCGACGCTAAGGATAGCTGCGTGTGGCTGATTGACTCGAGTGCAACGCATCACATGACGTACTCCAAAAATAACATGCATGACTACAATTATTTTCCCAGTGGACGTGCATCTTGCTGACGACGGTGTCGTTTAAGCAGTTGGTCCGGGTGACACTGTCATGCCTATGACAACTCCGCGTGGGATGAAGAAAGGTTTGCTTGCGAACGTGTTACATATCCTCAAGCTTTCGTGCAATTTGTTTTCCGTTGGCAGATTTACTAAGGATGTCAGCCCGGTAACGTTTGAAGGCGAAGGGAACACGCGCAAGCAAAGAACATTCGTTGGAAAAATTGGCTCCCGAGAAGGTAAAGTTTTGTTTAAGTTGTGCATGAAGCCAACTCTAACGCACGGGGAAAATGTGGCGAGTCCGTCGGGATGCCATGGGGACACGAATTCGTACCTCTGGCACCTTCAACTTGACCACTTTGGCCATGCTGGCCTTTTTGGTATTATCAAAATGGCTATGGCACTGGAATCGATTTGACTTCGGTGAGCCAGTGGGAGCTCTGCAACGGTTGCGCGCTCGGTAAACAGACAATGGTGAGCTTGATGAAGTCATCCCCAAGTCGCTTCAAAGAAGTGCTGGAAGCCATACACAGTGACGTTTGTGGGCCGATGCAAACACCAACTTTCGGCGGCAAGCGCTATTTCGTCACATTTATGGACGAAAAACCGCCTTTTTGCATATTTTTTTATGCTGAAAAGAAGACTTGAGGTGGCCAACGAGTTTGTCAAATTCGTTGCATTGACCAAGACACAGACAAACAAGCGTGTCAAGACAATTCGATGTGACGATGGTGGCGAATATATTTTTGGTGCAATGACCAAGTTCTGTGCAAAACGTAGCATTATCCAAAACTTTACGCTCTCGTACACTCCTCAGCTGAATGGGATAGCCAAACGGACGAATAGTACGCTTGTGGAATTGCCCGCTGCATGATGAAAAATGCTGGCTTATCCTAGTCATACTAGGGTGAAGCAGTGATGACAGCCACACTTTTTCGGAATCGGTGTCCAACGCGTGTTGCCAATCACGACAAGTCGCCGCACAAAGTTTAAACAGGCAAGAAATCACTGCTAGTGAATCTCAAAATATTCGGCTGCCATGCGTACGTTCAAGTTCCAAAAGAAAAGCGATCCAAGTTGGACGCTCGATCAGTACGCTGTCGGATATTCAGAGCATAGAAAGGCGTACCGTTTTCAAGAAGTGGATAGCGGTCGTTTGTTGGTTGGCCGCTATGCACAATTTATGGAGGACATTTTTGATGGCGGAAGACAGAAGGTCAAGAGTGAAGTAGTTGTTCTAGATGATAAAATAAGTGATGATTCTTCGCAGCCCGATGACACCGACTACGAAAATGAAGAGACGACTCTAGACAATGGGTTTGAGAAAGGCAGCAAGCGACATCAACAGACTCAGTCGCTAGAGCAAGCTGCAGACATTACACGACCCAAGTGCTCCAGCCGGTATCAGTCGCTGGATGAGATGTTTGTGACGGCATAAGACTTCGGGGCTGCTTTTGTCGTTGATCCAGTGAGAGAAATGCCGACCACGTTCAAGTCGGCGATGTTTGGTGGCAAAAGGCTTTTCACAAAAGCATGACATTGGCTACGAGGAGACCTTTGTGCCCGTTGCCAAGTTTACTCTGATCAGGATGTTGCTCAATTTGGCGGCCAAGCACAGTCTTATCTTTTATCAGATGGATGTGTAAACGGCTTTCCTCAATAGTTTGCTTGATGAGGACATCTACATGGTGCAGCCGGATGGATTCAGCAACGACATTCACCCGGACTATGTGTGCAACCTTCAGCGAACATTGTATGGACATAAGCAGTCGCCCCGAATGTGGAACAAGACAATCGACGATTTCATGCTTGTACTGGACTTCAAGAAGTGCGAGTCAGACCACTGCGTCTATATAAAACGTGACGGTCAAGACATGATTTGTGTCACGCTTTACGTCGACGACTCGATTCTCGCAGGCAGCTGCGACAAGATGCTCCGAGATACCAAGCGAGTGCTCAGTAAACATTTCGAAATGGCCGACATGGGCAAGCTCAGCTATTCTTGGAATGAAGATTATGCAAGACACTGATAGAGGGACAGTCATGATGCAACAGACCAAGTTTACGGACGACATCCATCAGAAATTCAAGATGGACAACAGCACGTCCGTACGGGCGCCACAAGATGTAGTCCTCAAGCTGACCAAGTCAATGGGTGAAGGTGGTTGCAAACACGATGTGACAATGGCGGGTGTGCCGTACCGGAACGTTGTGGGCTGCCTCATCTATCTTATGATCGGCACACGTTCGGACCTTGCAGCAGTGGGAGTGCTTAGCCAAATTGCTGCGGACCCGTGCCCGACACATTGGCAAGCTCTCAAAAGGATCTTTCGCTTCATCCGAGGCACAAAGACGCACAGTATCGAGTTTTGAGCAAGATACGATAAAGGTTTCCAAGGATACTCGGATGCGGACTCGGCCGGGGATTCCGGATCAAGACGAAGAACAAGTGGCTATGCATGCATGATGAGCGGAGGGTGTGTCAGCTGAGAGAGCAAGAAACAGCAAACGGTGGCGCTATCGTCGACAGAGGCTGAGTACATGGCGCTTTTGAAAGCAATTCAAGAGGCAGTATGGCTCAAGGTGTTGCTATGCGAGCTTGGCGAGATGGTGGAAAACGAAGCGGTGAAGATCTACAAGGACAATCAAGGTTCCATCGTGTTGGCCAAGAATCCTGAATTTCACAGGCGCACCAAGCATATCGACATCCGCTACCCCTTCGTGCGTTAGAAAGTAGAAGACGATCAAGTCATGGTGCTATATTGTCCGACGCACGACATGCTTGCTGATATCGTGATTAAGCCAAACACTGCTGTCCAGTTTCAACCCTTCGGAACAAGCTGAGCATCAAGTCTCTAAGTGCTGACGTGTCAAGTGGGAGTGTTGAAGATACGATGCCTCGACTAGCCGTAATTTACCGGTAAGCTACCCGTTCGATTCCGGTCAACGTTGCGACCAAGCAACAGTGACGTCATGGCTAGGCGGGTGTACAGGCGTGCGCAGATGATTGCGCTCGGATGGGAAAATGATTACGTCCGGATAGCAAGTCGTTCTGATTGGCTTATATTAATGATTGGCTTAGAGGTAGCAAGTAGTTGCGAATTAAAGACCTTTTAAATATATTCACTTTGCTTTCTACCATCGAGTGCCCACTTCGACTCTACATTAATGACGACGTAACTACCAGAGAGGTCAATGCAATTAATTGAGCCAGTAGCTCTTTTTTCTAGGATTGGATGACCAATTATAGCGAAGTCATCCACAAACAGTAGGACAGCACATGTTCGTCCTCGTAGACACTTGACCTTATATTCTTTCCAGTCGTTTTCTATCCCGTGTAGTGGCAGCTAATTAATGAAAATGTCATTACATCCAGCAAAGACCAACCATCTGACTAAACACATGTTGTGTTGATTTTCTGCGTCTGTGATTATGTTGATGATTCAAATAGCTATGGTCTTGTGCTTTAGTATTTTTTTTTGCTTGTCTTTGCTAACACTGACAACTGAATACGTATTAGTTGTTGAATCGAATAAAAACGAATCTGCTAATCACCCATTATTGAAAATGAAGGTTATTGCCTGTTTTATTAGGGTTAGCTATATATAAAGATTACATTATTATAATAAATTGGGTGAATCAACCGCTAATGAATTACAACAACCTACGAATCAGCGGAACGTCCATATCAATGGGATATTATATTCAACACCATGAGGGCAAAGCTCGGGAGCCCTAGGCTTGAGAGTTCTCTAGCTGTCAGGCTATCAAAGCTTTACTAGGAAATGGAGGCTATAATATGCTACTACAATAAGACTCAGGTGTGAGCCATTGGATACAACAATGAACGCTTTGGTTGGGGCCTCCAAGAATTTCGGGTGATACGAAATGTAATAGTTAACAGTTTCAAGGGACCTATGAAAATTATTGTGGTTTATAGCAAACAACACAATCGACCTGATTTATTGAGACATTTTGACGACTTAAACATAAGTTTCACTTCCGTTAATATAAGGTCATTATAAAAAAATCAGACGATACAGAGGACCTGAAGTGGATAGAGTTGCTCCAAAAGATGGTAGAATCGATGTGGCAAGAAAAGAATTGAAACGAGTTCGACGGTTAAAGGCCTTTCGAACTTCGATCAGATGCTTATATTAACCACTCGTTATTTCGATATCTACCGGTTCCCTTACTTGACATCTCCGCCATAACCAGTATCATCGGTATATCGGATTGATACGTGCTTTTTGTGTCTAAGTAAATATTTTTTTTTTTGCATGGGAGCCGCTAATTTCCACCCAGTATTCTCTAACTTTCACCCAGGCTGCGATTATATAGAAACCCCCAACCCCAATACACAACGGTGATTGGCTACAGTTGCCCAAAATTGAATCTAAGGACTGTAACCTCCAACGCAAATGTAAAAGATTGCGCATCGCATCGTCATCTCTTACTCAACGCCCACCAAACCGCACATTTTTAACGTCAAGACTTTTCAGCTTTTACGATTTTCACATTGAACTGCCTCCAATATATTCCAGAGCGTATCTACGGCAGTCAAAAGAGGCACACGATACGCTTGACAACCTATTGCTCATTGAAGGATTTGTTTTGAGGGTCATAAATACCAGAAAGGTTGGTCACAGAGCCGATGGTGAAGTGAAGGCTGTTTGCCTGGAGTGCTCCTGTTCTGGGAAAGCAGCCACACCATCACCTTTTGAGCAGCGCAAAAGAATTTGCGCAAACCAGCGTACTGACGGTCAATTTTCCTTGACTGTCCGTCGGATGAAAGCAGCAGAAGAACAGTGCAACTGGGCCGTGGAACTTGATAATGCCGAGAACAATCACGAACCTTTCTCAGGCCCAGCCGTACATCCAAGAGGCCGCGCTTTCGAACCTAATCACCGCGAGGAAATTCTTAGTCTCTGTCGGTCTATTCTGGCACCTACGCGTATTGTCGCCGCAATGCGCGACCAGGGAATTACCGTCACGCCTCGTGATGTGTACAACATTCGCGACCTAGAGCGCAGACGCATCCTGATTGGAAGGTCCCCAATTGCTGCGTTGCTCGATAGCCTAGAGGCCACTGCTTTTGATGCCCCTTACTACACGAAGTTTGACAACCTTCGACGCCTTACCCGCCTTTTCATTGTCTTTCCTCCGGCAAAGGAGATTTGCAACACCTTCCGGCCTGCAAGGTCTGGTTGATCGATTTAACATACAACACGAACCGTTTTGGTCTGCCTTTGATGCACGTTGTGGGGGTGAAAGCTACGTCGCAATCTTTCACCTTCGCGTACTGCCTTATGGCATCAGAAAAAGAAGAGAACTATCTCTGGGTGGTGCTCTTGATGGCGTGCGTCTTTGGTCAGTTTTTGGTTGTCCCGGGAACTTTTGTCACAGATCGAGAACTCGGGCTGATGAACGCCCTCGACAGCGTTTTCCTACTGCCAACCATCTACTTTGTCGCTGGCATATCTCCAATAATATCACGGCAAAGCTGCGGAGAACGTTTGAGAGTATTGATACCTATACAGACCTGGTTTGGCAATGGAATGCTCTTGTGTTCGCGTCGACAGTCAGCTCGTTCGACCAGCAGCATGCACCCATGCGCCAAAACTTCCCTATTCATATTATGACGTACCTGGATAACACGTGGCTCATCTACAAAGACCGATTTGTTGCTGCCTTCATGCGCAATAAATCACACTTCGGTCATACCACCACATCAAGAGTCGAGAGTGCACATTCGGCATTGAAAATGTTGATCTCTGTCTCCACTGGCGATATTTTCACGGTGGACGACGCCCGCAGACTTGCTTGCCATGGGCAACTTGCTGCAATCAAGCTCAAAAATGCGCAGGAGCGTGCGATTGCCGACTTGCAGTTGGGAGCGATGTTCTCTGCCGTCATGGGCAAGGTACCGATAGCAGGATTGCGATCAGGATTTCAGCAATACCACATGCGCATAAAGCAGGTGAAGAGTGTCTTGGTATGTTCATTTCCAGCGTTGTCCATCCTTGCAAGCACACATTTCGTGCAAGATCAGCGGCAGCGAGCACCTACAGCAGCAGGAGTGGTGCCGATATCTTTCAGCAAATTTGATAACCATTGATGGTTGGTGCAGCCATCTCGCGCAAATGTAGTCACTGGAGCTCCGACATCGATCGAGGATACTCTCAGACGACTGCGAGAGGAGTTCGATGAACCGTCCATTTACCGTCGGAGAGTAATTCTCGACCATCTTGGCGAATTGCCGGCTGCTGTAGTCCAGAATCCGCCAATGATTCGGAGTCGTGGTCGTCCGGTCGGCTCCTTGGGTGCATCACAATCGACACAGCGCAATCCTTCGATGTTCGAGCTTGTTGAAGCATCTTTGAGGCCGCAAAGGAAATGCCGACAATGTAAGCAACCTGGTTATGATATCAGAACATGCCGACAACCACCTCTTGATGCATCAATGCCTTCATCGATGTCTGTATCGACCCTTCTGGGGTCAATCTTGGTGCCCTGGGTTCTGGTGCTGACTGGGAGCACTTTACGTGGCCACCTGAGGTTACTGCGTAGCAGCTAGAGGAGCCGGAAGCATTGACGGAAGTGGACCACGGGTAATGTCGGTGGTGTCAAGGCACATGCTAACACTGCCTGGAGGCATTATGGCACTGACGCATGCCTGTGTTAGGTTACATGCTCTTAATAGTCCTCAAATAAACGAGTTTCCCTCTCTTAAACTGACTACAGCAGATTGTGCATTCAAATTGACATGGGGGAAAAGTAGATTCGAGCAAAGCTGCCTTTTGTATATTCGGTCACGATAGAGGTATTTATAGCCAATCACCATTGTATATTGGGGTTAAGGGCTCTAAATAATCGCAGACTGGGTGGATACGAATTGTAATCAAATGTAATGTCTGCGAGCCCATTGATGCACGACTTAAAGTTAATGAAAACAATTTACCCATTTATGCACGATCAACTCGAGAAAAATAAGCAATACGTAAAGACCTCTGTTATAATGCAAATCAGCGGAAGTGTGAGAAAATAGAATGTGATAGGGAGCCTTTATTTATCCCCCAGTTTTCCATCAGCTATTTCTTAAAGAATTTCTGTTTTTCCTTAAAATGTCCAATGTACTCAATCATTACAAAGTATTTTAGCGCATCCCTTTACAAAACATTCAGCGTACTTCACTATGAACGTTCTAGCACCGCTTCCAACCCTTATCTACGCGCCCTTGGATACGCATGTGCTATCATCTACGTTCGAGCATTTCACCTGTGCCATGGATGCGCAAGCAGTCGGGGCGATGCTTCGCAGTGGACTTGGGAATTTGGATAAATGAGAATGGTAAGGTGCGCGAAAATTAAAGGAAAAAAACATTGGATTTTAGCGTTTTTTGGAGGTATTCCGTTCTTGGAATATGTTCATCGTTGCCTAACTGTACCGCTGGTATTGTGTGAAGTAAGACGTCGAGTGGTCATATTTAATTTTAGGGGTTTGTATGGCGTATAGTAGAAATTTTCGCTATTTTACGGAATTTGTCAGGGAGGGAAGAGTATTTTGAGCCAATTAGAAGACAATATTAGGCCATACTGGGGACACAATAGACGCCAAGAGTCATGCGTAGACATTGTATTTTAATCGTTTCTCAAAAGACACGACAATGACTCGCCCGATCAAGCGCTAAAAAGTACTGTTTTGGTTATGATACTAATTCTGACATTGTTCTTCCATTTACGTTAACGCTGACTTTTAGATTCTGCCGCTATTATGTTTTATAAGTGGGAAGCTATATACTTTGTGATTGGTCGTGATTGGTTTCCAATTCAGTGGCAAAAATCAACGTAGGCTATTGACATTTCTGAGACGATGTCGATGCGCTCAACAATTTCTTTTTATGTATTTCGCTTCTCAGGACTCGATCCTTCAAACGAGTCTTCAAGGGCCCACAGTACTCTTTCAAACTTTTTCATCTACCCTCCATTTTGTTGGTGAGGCAAGTAAATTTAGCCATACGGCAGCTGATGATGCATAATGCCACTACTGTATTGACCATAAGGCTGAGTGGCCGCGTACCCATAAAGATCTGCGCTTTTAGTGGCCAATTGAAAGTGTCTTTATTATGTCTAAAGTCTTAAATATACATGCATACAACGAATAGATATTTTGAGTTGTCGTGACGGTCTCGATTTGTGAGTTTTTGAAACTGGGGCGGTAGAACGCGGTAGTGCGAGCAACGAAGCTTTTGATCTTTTCCATATACCATACGTCATTGTCATAGTAACGCTTGTGTCGGACCACAAACAGTGTCCCATGCGCTTTTAACAACGATACCATGTTGCGTGCACTATTCATTTGGTTCAGTACTGCGTTGAGTGGGACGGCTTCATCTTCACCTCCGGCGGTAGTAGCGCACGTGTGCACTGAACGTCGTGAGAATAACCGCAAAGACCGGGACTGCTGGTGTTAGTTATTGGCCTTTGAAGAGACAATGATTGCGGTTGGTCCATATGAAGTGCAGCGTCAATGTAAACAGTACACCTTTGGATGCGATTCGAAGAAGCACATTCGCACGGGTTGCACCAGCGACCATAGCCGACGGGCAAGAGTACGTTAAAAAACAAGTGGCGAAGCATTTCTTCTGACGCACAACCATCGCGCACACAACAGACTATGTCGGGATCGGTGCTCGGTAAAAACCAAAAGCGAGAGTGTACCGGGAGCAACTGGTAGGCCACACGGAATTATAGCTTTTCAAGTTTCGGTAACAGGAGACGGCGCAGGCATTTGTGCTGACGTACAACCCACGCAACTAGTGCAGTACCATCCGTCCATTCTATAGAGTGCTCGTTCACTGGGTGGTGCTTGTCCGGTAGTGTAGCCGACCACATCTGACTAAAAAGTAGCTTCTTTGGGATGGCGGTGAGGTGAAACGATCTCGTGGACATCGCAACGCCACAATACAGTAGCGTCGTACTACCAACGCTTTCAGGTCTGTTACGCAACGAACACACTCGCTCTACCAGTTGTGTAAGGTCCCGGTAGAATCTGCTCACCATCACAGACTGCGCGTAGACTGGCGTAGACAGCAGAGTGTAATCAACGAACGCCTCGACAAACACACTGGAGCTGGATCACGTACTACCTGCACAAAAGAAGTCGGACAAGCATCGGTGACGGAAACGGCGCGTAACATGCATCCGAAAGCTTCGATTGGGCTCTGGTATCATACGAACCGATCTGTAGCTGAGCTCTGCCTCGGACGAACAGGTTGGTTCATATACTCAAGCAAAGTTGTTGTTGTAACGGGTGTGCGCACTGGTCGGTTCCGGTAGATCGCTGTGCGTCACGATCACTTGACTTGATGCCACCACAAACTCATTTGCTTCCACCATGCAGACATGGCGTGCTATCGCACCATTCTTCCGTGTCGATACGGGAATACTGCTAACAAATCCAACCAATGCCATGGACCAAAGTCTGGGAGTATCAGTTTCGCGAACAGCACGTCAGGTGTAGTCCAGTTTCGCTCCGCCAATTGGGTTGCACCAATAAATTGTTGCTTGATCTGGAGGCGCTGCTTCTTCAGTTAGGCCTCAATTTTTGGAACTCGCAGACCACTATCCTCTCGACGCTGGTACACAAATTCCTTGAAGATCAAGTGAAAATGATTACTGGCTGGGTCATAGCGGCGTGTCAACACAAACTTGTTTTGTAACGCCTGCCACCTGCGGACCGTTAGAGCCGGAACATTCACATGCACCGTGTAGTGCCACAACCGAAACATCACCATCGTAAGAGCTAAGCTTAGTTCACACGATCATATCCCTTCTCAAAGTCAAAAATACCGATTATTCCTTTGCATCCAGGTCAGTCACCAGATCATGCAGATCAGAAAGGAAACGAACATGGTGATGCATTAATCGCCCCTTGACGAATGCTCCTTGGTCTGGGTGAATGAGCTTGCTGAGTGTCAACTGCAGTCTAAACGTGAGCGTCTTGGAGCCGATAATTTCCCGGACACGTACGCTCGCCTTTGTTGCACAGAAGTGCGATTGCAGATTGACGATGTGGGTGGGAGACGCGAATCGATTGCTGGTGGTGGTTGCACACAATGCACAGGCATTCACCGAAGATCACCGGGACGACTTGATAGAACGCGGCCGCGAGGCCATCAAGACCGGTCGATGAGTTGGGTTTCATATGCTTGATGGAGGCGGCGAATTCTATCATTGTTAAAAAACTCGAGAGCATGTCTTGGTCTACCTCAGAGAGTCGGCAATCAATCGGTCTAGCAGTTTTGCCTGTGCATGCGTATCTGGCACCAACGTACGCTCACTAGAACTTAGCGGATCGTCCATGACAGAACCCCGATGTTCCAGGAACTGGAGCGTAATCTCATGCGGTGTTGGGGACAGATAATCGCTGGGTAGCTGAAAATCTTCAATCGACACACGATACGCGTTGGAATCCAAAGGCCAAGAGAAAAACCGATTCAATTCTCCATGTGCTCTGCTTGGAAATCAAAAGCCTTGTATTGTTATACTGGCTTGTGCGCGTGAGGCGATTATGGTGCTCGCACAAAGCTTACTGAAATACTTGCTTCAAGGCAACATCACACTGCTGCTTGTATCGCGTCGCTGCTGCATCCAGGGCACTGCGTGCCGCATCCACAAGTGCTGTGTTGCTTGCGCGCAGATTTGCTTGGAGCTGGTAGAGTAGGCGTTTCATGCGTTGTTTCCACTTTTCCCATACATCACAAGGATTGGACGACACACAAAGTTGGCTTCACTCATTGGTTGCTTCTTGCTCGATGGCTTGAAATACCATCGGGTACTCCAAAAGATACGCCGGAAATTACCAATAACCGCGACTATGTGCCTGGAACCCTCGACAAAACTTTACTAAGTGAGCAAGATGATCCCCAGCATAGGCACAAAATACTTGGAATCCTTGTATATATTTTGAAAATGACAATTCGATAAGAAAATGTAGTTAAAATGTTTCTTGCGTGCCAGTTTGAACGCGAGCACTATCATATTCACTCGCCATGCATCAACTACACCCAGCGTCGCGAGCCATTTTAAATAGGAAAAACTTGCGTTGTCTAAATGCGAGGTGACGGTATTTGCATCCAATGTCGGATTCATGAAGATGTTGAAGTCACCCATCACAATATGACTGACCTCATTCTCACACGTCGCGGTGGCACTGAGGGGGGCAATGAACCGCTGTCTCCTGATAATCCAGTTGCGCATATGCGTTGCGCTCATACAACGATGCTCCATCCACATCGAAACGCACAACCAAGTTTCGGCTGGGAACAGAGAGCTTATTCACCAACGCGGCGCTTGCGTAACCTAGAGAATCGGCGCGCACCACTGTCATGACTCCTGCGCTACGTACAGATGTTGTGTGCTGGCTGGCGCTGTTGACGTCACTTATAAATACCTTTTGATGGAACCTAGCGTCGAGATGAAACTTTAATTTGGAGAATTGCGCTCGGTCACGAAACTTGGATTCTTGCATGCAGGAATTAAAATACTTAGACAAAAGGTTTTCAAAAAAGAGGTGGCCATTCTTCTTGATCCCGTTAGTGCTGACCGATAACGCAGTTACACCGTTCCACGAGATCTCCGGTGTTAGGGCAACTTTAGTTGAGCAGAAGACCAGCTACCAGGCTGGTTTGTCCATCAATTAGCTGGAGCTTAAGACATCGCCCTTCGGGCTCTTCGAGATTATTTGACAGCTAGCTTTGCCGCTCAGGATGCTGCCATTGTTGCATACATAGCTCACCAACACGCAAACGCAAGAGTTTTAACAGCATGTTGGGGCGTAGCAGACGGGCGTGATGCGCAGGGATCCACGCAACCGTGAGTCCAAAACAGCATTAGGGCAATAATCCTTATGGAAGAGCTTGGGGCGGTACACATGAGCATCAATTCAAAGAATGTCACGGCTTTCGTGGCTCGCACAAGGTTGGTCACTACAGGCGTCGTATTCCATAGCGATGCAACACATGCAGCTTGATCATTGCGCTTCGAAGGCAGCTTGGACCCGATAACCTTTATCCACTTCGTGTGAAAAGTCTTGTCTTCACCTGGCTGCGAAGCTGCGAGGATACGATTGAAAAGCAAGAGCTGGGCTACATCTTGGAAGTTGCAATTATCATCGCTCGAGGATAGCGTGGTTTCGCGCTGGCGGCGATTGTCGAGCAAACTGGATCAGCTTGTCGGCATTCGTCGCTGAGTTGAGTACCTTGTGCGCAGATTGAAAGCGAGCCGCTGACTTTTTAAGACGATCTGGAAGGAGATTTAATATTGCGTCGGCAACATCACCAAGCATAGCTTCTGCTGTTTCTCTCAGCGGAACGGGCTGCGGTCTTGACGATCTTGGTATGATGCTTGGTCAGAAAATACGAGGCCTCTGTCGACTTCTTGACAGCATCGGAAATGCGGACGACCGTCGGCTTAATCCGAAAGCTGGGTCTTGCGTTTGGCTCAAGCGGCAATTCAACAAGTTCGTATTCCGTCTCAATCTCCTCCAGCATACTGAAATTATTGCTGGTATTAACACCAGGCATATCTTTGGGACGTTCTTTGCTGGTCATATTCGTGAGATCATCCAAGCTACGAGTACGCTTGCTCTTGCGACGAACCACAATTGCAGCGTCGGTTGCGAGAAGTGCTGGAAGGCGGAGAGGATTAAATGGTTAGATCATTAAACTGCTTGATCGGCTGCTCAACGAGAAGTCCACGGACGGGGCTGGAACACGGCAAGTGACGTAGACGTGGGCTGCGTTGGTGGTGTCGGGGCTGGATCGGCAACTGCACACTGCAACGCAGAGTCAAACGGACGGGCAACAGGCTGAGTAAACCGGCGCAAACAAGAACGGGCTGGGAATGAAGTGGGCTGGACCGAAGTCCCTCGCACGGCGGGTGGTCGGTTGAGTCCAGAGCATACGCAGGCCGATATCCAAACGATATTCGCTTAGATGGGAGCGAAGCATTTTTCACATAAAGAGGCAACTCCTAAACATACCTTACTCACACGCAGTGCCCTCAGATATGAGCGTGCTTGAACAGATCGTCGACACTGAATACACACACCACGTAGCCGTAGTTACGCCAGTCGCAAGATTGACTTCGTGGAAGATGTCGTACAGAGGTCGGCAGCCAACCTCAAGCAACCGCTTAACATTCGATCAGTATCAAGAGCGCTGTCGATGCTGGAACCATCCAGGAAGTATTCCTCTTTCAGGACATCGGACTCCTTGAATTTGAACGAGCTCCCCTACAGCTAAATGGTTTGGCGTTCAAGCTTCATACATATTTCGCGTGTCTTGACCTTCAAGCCAAGTTTTCCTCCAGGTAGCCTGGACAACTTGCCCACGAGATTATCACTGAAGAGTTCGGCAAGGATTGGGTTGTTGTGTTCGCGAACGAACGACTGTAGAAACTTCTGAGAGCAGTACGCGCAAATGCACCCCCGGTTTCCAACATAAGCGCGTAACGCGCACGAGGCAGCTGATACGGGCGAGCGCTGGTAATGCTGGGTGCAATTTCCGATTACGGCATACTATTGTCGTACAGCGCTTCAATAGCTTCGACATCGCTTGCGAGAGGCTTGGAAATTTCCCGCATCTGGGCAGCATTCACTGCAGTAGTGTCACGACGAAGCGCAGCAGCATTGCGAAAATACATCCACGAGACGAATAGGAGAACTGGTACCGAAGGCAGTAGACGCAGCAACGGAAGGAGCAAGTAACGGGATCCTCATCCACATCCATATTCGCTGAAATCGCTTCCGCGTAACTTGGACGAGGATCGACTGCTGTCATCACGAATTCTTGCAGCGAAAGGGCGCGAACGACTGGATCCACAATTGAATCACGTGTAAAAATGCTGCGTTGACTGGATCGCTGATCTGGTTCAGCTGAAGAAAATGGGCGCTGACATGTTCAGATTGTGCACCGACCCAGATTGCAGTTAAGCGAGTACTGGTTGCTGACTGGCTGATTCCATGATGACTGAGTGGCTGAGGGCGATGAGACGCTTAGGTTCTTCTGTATCTGACTTGTGGAGTTGAGCGCAAATTTAGCAGTGCTTCAAGTAGCCAGACAAAGCTTAAGCTTGCTGGGAACGGAATCTACTTCTCGACGTTGCGTTGAGGCGCGCTAACGTCAGTTCGATGGTGAAGCCGTAGGTAACATGGCCATAGAATTTCATCGCCTTTTCAAGATTCGGGGTCGTCCCACCCACTCCTTCTGACTACCAGGGTCAACACGCCTG
Organism: Plasmopara viticola; assembly: GCA_001695595.3. Classification (NCBI taxonomy): domain Eukaryota; phylum Oomycota; class Peronosporomycetes; order Peronosporales; family Peronosporaceae; genus Plasmopara; species Plasmopara viticola. The sequence goes on along the minus strand of MBPM02000002.1, from coordinate 2,626,076 downwards.
GCCGTTTAGGAGCTACTGACTTGCATAAAGAAGGTACAACACCGAGGTGGGGGTGGCATCCTTCCATGTTCCTGGAATGCCGATACTAGCTCTACTTCTATGTGGAACACGTCGCGAAACAGAGTCGCCATTACGAGTGTCAGCAGCCTTAAGTAAAATGAGGCGGTTTTTCAGCTTTATGAAACCCATTGGAGTTGTTGAAGCGACTTTTTGGATCTAAAGTAATGATCAACCGCCGCATCTTTTGCAAGCATGTAGTTTTGCTGCGCATTGGTGTATGATTGGATTTATTTTACGTAGGCTTGGCCTCGTTACGAACTCGATCAATCTCTACGCTGAGCGATCTCTAGCCCATCAAATGAGCGAGTGCTCTCTAAGCTTGCGAATATCAAGGGCTTCATTTAAGGGATCCGCATTGCCACCCATCTTTCTCTACGTCTCGTATGACACCGAGTAAAATCTCCCTGTAGGATGCTCAAGCACACACAAAGCTGCTGAAAGGCTGCGACAAGAGAAACTTGCATCAAACTTTGTATCGTCGACAAATGTCAGACTGCGTAACCTTTTTGCTGTGTTTCTAATTTGACGCTGTACTCCCTTTTAACAAAAGTACCCTTAAATTGAACCTTTTCACAACTACTTTAAATACGGTCCTATTCTTCCGTCGACCTCCCACTCTCACCCTCAACTCTGCTGCTGCTCTCTCCATCACAAAAGATCTCAATAAACGACGATTTCTTCCACCAAGACCTCTCCAGTCGCCACTGTACCCCTTTGTCCTTAAACTTTCTCTGCTCATTGAGCCGTCGCAACTGGAGATGCAGCCGCGTCTCCGCCTCCACTACTTGCGTAGACGCACAATAGAGCGAGAGTCCTAGTGTACAGATACAGCAGCCGTACCCAAAACTGGTGCAGGGTACACACGGCCAATGGTCCAGCAGCGCGTCGTTGAGCAGAGCTATACTCGTCGCAAAGTCGTCGCGGGTTACGAGCGCACGCAATTGGGCCGACTCGGGGTACTCGTCGTCATAGCTGGACGCCAACCCATTCACAAAGACTTCGCCCGTAGGCTTGAGCACTGCCAACCGACTTGATGCCATGAAAACGTACCCTACTTGTGCCATGCTCGTACCAGTAAACCGGTACCCCGTCGGTTGCCCAACGAAGGTATGTCGGTACGTCGTTTCGCGAGTAGATTAAAACGCGTCCGTGATGGATAGTATCCGAGCGCCGAGCGCCCTACGTCGGCCTTTGCATCCACGCGCCCACTCGGAGCCCTTTAGTCAGAATTGGTCTCTCCATCGCCTCTTCCTGCGTGCCGAGTACAAAGAGTGTTTGCGCGTGATCGAAGACGTGTTGAAAGACCACCACGGCTTGAGCGAATATCCACTGTACGTCAAGGCGTTAATCCTTCGCCAATCCGGACAGATTCAAGAGAGTTTGCACCTCTTTCAAGCCGCTGCGTGCTTGAATCCCGAGAACAAGGAGAACCTCAAGCAAGTCGGACGCTCGCTCTATCTCTTGGGCAAACACACGGCCGCCATTGAAGTGTACGAAGAGATCTTGACCATGGGGCGCGTGGATGATTGGGAGATTTTTCATAGTATGGGGCTGTGCCACCTCTACTTGAAAGACTATGACCGTGCCGCGCACAGCTTCCAGCGCGCAAACACGATCAATCGGCACGACGCGACGTTCCTGCAGCTTGGCAAAGTGTATACGCTCCAAGAGAATGTCAAAGCGGCCATCAACGTGTACCTCGAAGCGCTCGAGTTTTCCCCCGAAAATCCAGAGATTCTCACGACGCTTGGATTATTGTACCTCCGCAGTGGCGAGACGTTTCGGGCCTTTGAGTACCTCGGCAATAGTTTGACGCACGATCCACGGAATCCCAAGACGATTCTTGCCGCCGGCTCCATTATCCAGGATCATGGGGACATGGATGTTGCGCTCGTCAAGTATCGCGTGGCGGCGGCCCAGACGCCGACGTCGGCCCAATTGTGGAACAACATTGGCATGTGTTTCTTTGGCAAGCAGCGGTTCGTGGCGGCCGTCGCGTGCTTGAAACGGGCCTTGTACCTCGATCCGTTCGAGTGGATCACGTCGTATAATCTAGGCCTCGTGCATCTGAATACGAGCCAGTACGCTTCGGCCTTTCACTTTTTGAGCGCTGCCATTAATCTCAAACCGGATTTTCCAAGCGCGTACATGTATCTGGCGATTACCTTGACTCGGTTGGATGATTTCGAGAATGCGTGTCATGCGTTTGACAAGGCTATTGAAATGGAGAGGTCGGTACCTGGCTTGCAATTGAGCGCATGACATTGAGTGGGTTTTATTTATTGTTGTAGCGATCACATGTTTCACTTGAACTACGCCATTACATTGTACAATAACGACGAGATGGAGCGAGCTAGGAATCAGTTTGATCGCTTTGAAGAGCTCTATGAGATGCTGGACGGCGAAGCGCGCTCGGCGGACGCGGACGTGCTCGAGCAGCGGCAAGCTTTACTCTCTGCGCTCTCGGACTGATTGCGTCGCTGAGGAAGACCCACTTTATTGCAATACATCAATAGCAACAGTTTTACAATGGGCAATACGTCGATTTTTAAGGTTTACAGCTAATCGTTCGTGTTGATGGCTTTTAAAACGAGGGAGACGACCTCGCAAATATTGGCCGGATGCATGCGAAGGCCAAAAACGGCGTCAATATATCCAGAGTGCGCGACGACAGCAACGCTGCGCTCAGGACTCGTTCTAAAAGCTTAAGTAGAAACCTTCCCGCAATCTCTCGATGAGTATTGGTCCATAGCGAGTCCTTTTCCTTCTTGATGGGGACACTACGACTCGTTCAATACGAAGGCTCCCTCTTTCCAGCGCTACGTCTCAGCTGCTCGGGCCTTTGCTTTGCGCATTCCAACGTTGTGACTCCCCTCGGCAAAGACGCACTAGGTAGATGACCATACTTCCCAGCTTTTCTCGCTGCAAGAGTTGCTCTTTCGATTCCTTACACGATAACAGTGTGAGCTGAAAGCGCCTAAAAATTACTTTCGACTCGAGACTGTCGCTTTGTGGAATCAATGCAAAGAATTATCGCTCGCTCGCACCGTAGTGCCTTTATTTGCCGGACGTTCATTCCCAATCTCTGCGCGATCCGTCGTTTTCGTCATTTCGATCGTCTTTTAACGGATCCGACGGATGCGACAATAACGGGCAGCGAGAAGGCCGTTACAGTAGCCCGGTAAAAATGCTACACGTTGCGTCAAAAGCTCCAGTTCGCGACAAGTATAGGGTGCCCTGGGTTTTCTTTATTGCAGACGTTACGGTACGTACAAAATGTCGCAGCGAAAGATATCATTTGTACTGGCACTTACATGGCTGATTACTATTTTGGGAGAGCGGCCTCAATGCGACCAGAGGTACGATCGTCAGCGATTTGCTTTGCTGCCATCGTACTCAAAGTTTACTCACGCCCTCGATAACTGTCCGAAAAGATGGCGCGCTTCACCGACACGTCTTCGAAAGCTGAGGATCAATGGTGAAATCTGGCATAGCTAAGGACCTTGTTTTCTACGCCTCTACTGAGACGTTAGTAGCGTGAATGAGCATGAAAAAGCTTTATTTGCATCAAATTTTCGTGCGATCGATCGGTATGAGCGCTCTCCGCTATCTATACTCTAGACTACAAGTTATGATGTACAAGGCGTGAGGCCTCAGAGGCGAGGCATATGCTGAGGCTGCGACACGCAGCTGCATGACATAAAAGTAATTCTTTTGATTGGTTCGACTTTGTCGCGTATGTCTTGCCTGCTTAAAAAGAGAAAATTCGATTACGGAAGGGTGGGTGTGTGACAACCACGAGGTCGTGATTAGCACTTTGCCTTTCGCCCCTTCAAGCGCATTGCCCGCTATTTTTGCAATGCAGCACTTTACGATCAAAAAAAAATCTCTCTCGCGATCGAGCTCGACCGTTCGACAACCCAGCCAAAAGCGCGTGCGATTGAGCCCGACGCTAATGCCTTGTGCGTCAAAGGCTGTGGTAACGCGCGAGCCATCGACTTCTGTCGTGGCATCCCCGACTTGCCACTCTACTTTAAGTTCGGCTGAGAAAAATGCGCAAAAGTTGGCCAAATTGCGATGCAACTTTCTAAGTGACATTGTGATGGTCATTCAAGAGCTCAAGGTGATCTTGACCAATGGCCCAGGAACAGCCTCCCCAGACGCGTCGGTGCCACCTTCAGTCATGCTGAAGCTTGTGCGCACTGTGCAGACGCTTGAAAAGCTACGTACGCTACTACTGATGAACCCAGCGCGACTACAACGCGTGTCGTTGGCGCAATTGGAGACTGTGGAGCACCAGATTACCAGGAATCTCCTCCCGCTTGCCACCCTTTTACGCAGTTTTGAAGACGAAGAGACGAGCGAAGGCGTCTCTCCTGTGGAAGAAATCACGATCAAGATGGAACAGAGCTGGGACCGGCTTTACGACGCCGGATCGCCACGCTCGTTGTCAGGAGCATCTGTTGCGCCATTGCCTCGACACGATTGGCACTTTCTGTCGATGGCGCTTAGTCTGCAGCTGTAGCGAGACAAGAAGTCTACTACGCCCTCACGCGCTAACTTATGGTGAACTGTAAACCCTTATAGAGCTAAGTATAGAAACTCTAGTTCATTATAGTATCTAATTTCGAGGCTCCTTGGTCCGTTTCTTCGAGTGTGTGACACATGGAAATGTCTCTGTGTCCATAAAAGATGGTGATTCTTAAGTCTGTAAAAGCCTGTACGCACGATAGCGATCCAACGAGATGTCGACACGATTTGTGCTTTCCCACTGCCGAACCACCTCTCGTGATTGTAAATCGGCGAGACGAATCGGTTCAGGCACACGATACTGCGAGCATGCTTGGACGATCCGGACGCAAGTATCGAGTGACAGTGCGTGGCCAACCGACACGTAAACGGGATTCTTAACCGCGGCTGTGCTGCATAGCGCAGCTCCCCAAACCTTAATCACTAAATCAGTCTACAAATACCTTAAAAAAACAACCTCGAAAGCCATGACATTTCTTACCCGGCCAGATTTTCCTGTGAGTTTTACGACATTGTGCTGTTGTGCTCGCGCAGTGGCCATTAACTGTTTTACGTCGGATTTTGTGAGACCATCGACGTGAAGAAACGTCTTGCCCACACCGATCGTTGGGACATTTTCGACCACTCCAAAGTGAGAGGCCAGGCCAAAGCCTTGGGGGTGCAAGACCCCGTTGCCGTCCACTAGAATAACATCTGGGAGCAGGTCTGTTGCATAAATCACACAAGTTGCTCTTTCTGACAAAAAGACTCGCTCTTGGACTCTCTACACACCTGGACGACGTTGGCGGAGCTCAATCAAGAGTTTAGTGAGCGCGGGTACTTCTCGGAATGCCAAGAATCCGACAATGTACGGAGCCGGGAGAGCCACGTAGGTGAAGGCCTCGTAGAGTAGCGTCATGGATGGGAAGTCAAGTACCACCATGGCGGCACATGCGTGCTCGTCCAATCCCTTGAGGAAACTAATATCCACTCCAGCTACTTTTTGGAGCACTTGACACGGGCTGGTCTTGTCAGTAAGAGTAGCACACTTAGTAGTAGGACGATCGAGTTGCCACTTTACCGCATCCGATTCGATTAAACGCTGCTTGAGCTCATGTTGTTCGACTGATGCAAAGTGTCAATGGTCTGCTGTCAGACAAGCAGCACAATAGCAAGCAGTTTAGGAAAGAGAAGAAGATACAAGTCACGCACTTCTCCATTGCGCCACAGTAGTGGCTGCGACGCGTCGCGCCATTTAAATGCTCGGTCGGTCGATTAAATCCGAGGTGTTTACTAAAGTTGCTCTTTATTTCGTATACGGTAAACGCTAAATGCCAAGCGACCTTCTGGTCACATTCTTCACTCCACTGCCGCAACAGGATCTTCTGGCAAGAGTTTCTTCACCAGTCTCTTTTGTTCATCGGACAAAAAAGTTGGAAACAGAATCTCGTGGTGCACAAGCAAGTTGCCCGATTGAGATGGATAATTGTGCACGGGCATGCCCTCGCCTTCCACCGAGCGCACCTCGAAGGGTTTTGTCACGTCCGAGGTGGCAAGCACCACAGTCCGATCGTCTAAATGCTTAATAGGCTTCTTGTACCCCAAAAGCGCTTCTTCCAGCGAGATCTCCAAATTGTAATGTAAATCGTCGCCCGTGCGGCTAAAAGTTACAGTAAAAAAGAGCAAGGACGTTCGTAAAAACTACAATGTATAAACACCCACAAATTCGTACCGAAACGAGTCGTGGGGCACCTGGTGGAGGCGGAAAATGACGTTGCCTGGCACGATTCCTGGACGCTGCTCGCTCTCGCGCTCAAACACAATTTCATGTTGTGACGGCATGCCCCGTTCAATGTCAGCAGTAAGCACCTTGTCCTCCTTTACAACCTTCTTGCCATGGCAGAATGGACACGCTTTCTTAAAAGTCTTGCCACGTCCACCACATTTCGGGCATGGCTGTTGCATCTGCACAGAAAAGCCCGGTCCCATCTTCTGTTGTACCAGTACGTGTCCTGATCCACCACATTTCTTGCATGCCGTGGTCTTTCCTCCTTTTGCGCCAGTACCGCGGCACTTGCGGCAAATGACATTGCGCGAGAATTGTGCCTGCTTTTGAGCACCGTTATAAAGCTCTTCAAGTGTCACACGCACATCTACGGCGGCATCAGGACCGCGCTTCTTCCCGCCCCCCCCCCAAAGAAAGCATCAAAAGGACTAGAAGGGCGGTCCCCTGCTTTGTCGTCGCGCTCGAGACCTTCAAAGCCCTCCAAATCGTATACCTGGCGCTTCTGCGGGTTCGAAAGCACCTCGTACGCGCGTGAGATCTCACGGAAACGACTTTCGGCCTCTTCGTCCCCTTTGTTTTTATCAGGGTGGTACTTGAGACTCAATTTGCGGTAAGCCTTTTTGATCTGAGCTTCCGACGCCTCCATTGTCAGTTCCAACGTCTCGTAAAAGTCAACGTGTTCATGCTCATGCTCGTGATGATGCTCATGTTGCCCTTCATTGAATCCAAAATTAAAGTTAAACGCACGAACGCTGCGACCGAGCGCCACGAGTGCTAGCGATAGCAGTAGCAACACGAGACTCTGTCGACGTGAAGTAGGCATGATCTCCAATGACACGTGGAGACGCATTTTACTCTATTTATGCATACTTTATGTTCGATAGCAAGGTAGTGATGTGGTGCCCACATGTTGTCTAGAATAATGTACAGCTTGGGGCCTACAGCAAGACGCACCACCGATTGAAAAAGGTGTGGCTCACGTCTAGCTGTCCATGGACGTTCAGTCGATCCAATTTCGTACACATCTTGGTACCAGTGGGGTTTCCTTCCATACGCTTCGCAGCTGGAAATTGCCGCATGATTTGACGAATGTCGTGGTCCGACATGTACGGGTCGAGAAACCAATTGCGCGTCTTCACGCGTTGAGTGGTGCTAGCGTCCACGGTCCTTGTTTCAGCACTCTCGTAATGACTAAAATTAAGGGCAAGCACCAGCAACACGAATGCATTGTGGGTTAATTCAGCATCGCCACTCTCAACAAAGACCGAGTCCGACACTAAATAACGTCACGTCAATCGTACACGATAAGAACCCTCTCAAGAACTTGCACGTACATGTCCATGCCACAATCGTGGCACTTTCCAGATTCCACTGTAAAACGGCATACAGGCCTGCAAGGAAGGGGTGACTGCCAACGTTTGCGAAATGTTTTTCAATAAAGACGGCGACCCGCTCTACCATCTTTGTACGATCGTCTGCCATGCGCACGTAATTGGGTTGCACACGCACCGATAGCTGCGGTCGATCGGTTTGATCCGTCAAAAGTTCGTAATTTGTCCCCTGCTTCTCCAGTGCTTGGGCCTCAAATTGCGTGTACTACAGGGATTGGTAGCAATCAATACGCACAATGATTCGCTAAATGTAGTAAAGCACGTCATCACCCGTTCATTGGCAACGTGCTCGTGGTATGCCGCCCGCACTTCATTCTTCACACGTTCCAGCATTTCAAGGCTACACATCGAGACACAAAATCCAGCTTTTCAATGCTAAAAGCCAAAGCGCGAGCACCTCTTTCAAGTGTCTCGTTCTATCAACTAGCCGGTAGTAACACGCACCTTTTGATAAAGTTCTTTTCATGGCTAGGCACCATACACTTGTAAAGTCCCAAAGCGTGCACTGCTTCGTTAAATTGCTCATCGGCTCCTGTTTCTCCCACTGCCGATATACTGTAATAAACATCCATGAAACGGCATCAACGATATCTTCTTTAAAGTCGGTCCAGGCGATTCAATTTTACCTAATTTCGTCCACTTTGCTCGCCTCAAAGAAATCTAAGACGCGTTTGGCTGTCTCGTCATGGTTGTAGTAAAAGTTCGCACAAAGTTCACGCCAGCGCTGTTGCCGGACGATATGATTGTCCTCGAGAGTCGAGCACTGGCAATCTGAAGCACGTAAAGTCGTTAGAACTGTACTCAATCGACAACGTCTCTTGCCGCGCACCATCTGCAGCCATAATTGTAGCGCAAAAGACCCTCTGAGCTATGTATACAAAGTACAGAGACTGACACAAATCAACGACTAAACGTACATTTTGAATAAAGATAACCAAACGGGTTGCTGCATAAAGCTGAGCTTTTGTGTTGAACTAGTCAAATTAATGAAAAGAAGGGGTACGTATATATAATAATTAAAGAAGACTTCGGGCAACTTGAGATCACAAACTATTAATCCTACGCCTTAACAGGTAGAATGTTTAACTGAACCTCGCATTGTCTCCGAAATGAATTGAATTTCTCTCTCGCATCTCGCGGACGCGTAGTTTATACTGATTGGTAAATTTGCTGAATTTTAAGGGCCAGAGGTGGTGGCAGCTGTGCCGTTTCCCTCTCTGTTGCCGAGCAGCTACATGCTCACAGATAATTAGGTGTGTATGATCTCCGCACTTCTTCACCCGAGAGACCTTAGACGCTCTCCCGTGAGATCGCACAAATCTACTTCACCTGTGTTTGTCCTGAAATTTTAAAGAGAAAAATTAGAAAGCAAGGTACCTACCGGCGTATTCTGAGTTTCACCCCCGCTTGAGCTTTCGTGCCTGCAAGCAAGGTGGGCGCGACCTTCACAAACGTATTTAACAGATACGAGAGCTGATAGCCTTCTTTCTAGGGCCCCTCTATAAAGCTAGCTAATAGTGTTCATGTGCTCATAAATCCTGAGTGAGGGGGCTGCCTTGCACTCAAATATTGGCACCATCGTGACAAAAGTCATTCTTTAAGCGGAGTACAGTCATAAACAGATCTACTTCTACAGGATGCCGTGAAGTGTAGTTCCCAAAACTACGGGATCTCGGGTAGTAGTCTACGTGGGCCCAGTCCCAATGATCTTGAGCGTTACCAAATTGAGCAACATCCACTGATACTTTTGCGAGCGAGATTACATGATTCGTGCCTGCTTAAAGCGGGTGGCGAGGTGGATTTTCGTCTCACTAATAATTATAAAGGATTGCTCGTAAAGCCGGTCCTGGGGAAAGAAAGATCTTTGTCACCAGTGCGGGCAAGGCAAAGATAAAAAGGAGTGTGTGGTTAGTGCACATCATGGGGCCTTTGCTTCAGAAAGCTTGACAGCACTCGAAGGAAAAATCCGAAGCAGATGAATATTGTTCTCACACTCAAGTGTACAAGATTGTAAACCATCTCGGGTTGCTTTAAGTGTAAGCAACGAAAATGAGTTAGCCTTCTTACGACTGCAGTTAGCCGAAACAGGCTGAATGATTGTTTTAAACAGGCAGTGATAACAAATGCGGTACTGTCTGGCCGGCTATTTAGACGATCCTAAATGCCCCCGGGGTCAAAATCGACCTAGCTGTAAGATTTGAACTTGTTATCAGCTTCTTACCACTGACATGGACAAATCCGATTTGACTCTGGGCTTGCCGTGGCTAATAAAGAACGATCTGGCGGTACTGTTGCACGGTCCAGCTCACTATGAGCATTAAATGGTCCCTTTGTCGCTCAAATCTTGGGTACAAAAAATAACTGGTGACGAGTGCGGGAATTTCGACTCCCACGCCATGCCATTTTAAGCCTTATTAGTGAAGAAGGCGGTCATTTTATGAAGACATAGTGCTGACTAAAAATTATTTCATGGCTCACATTTAGTCAGGCGGTAGTGTAATATTAAGTCTCTGGACAGTGCATCCAAGCATTTTTTAAAATACAATAAAATATAGGATACTGAGATCCTTTAAAATTTTTGAGCTAAGACGTAGTGTACTACCTCTTAGGTTAATTTATGACATCTTCGCCTAAAGGGAAATTGTATTGACGTTTATAAGAAAGGATATTACTTTAGATTTTATCAACTTAAAATAGGAAGTGTTTTTACTCAGCCGAGAGCTCATTGTTTTTTATATTTTTGAATTATGACACACCTTTAATTGAAGCGCACCTTCCGTAGTACAAGGACCATTTAACACATTTTAACCCCTTCTGTGAATGAAGCTTCTTATAGAGTATTTTGCGTAGCTTTTCAAGTCTATCAAGCCTAATGTACTTGCCAAGGTGCTTTCGCTCATTTTATTGTATGGGCTGCCCCTTATCAGCAAAGTTATAGTTTCTATTGACGAAGAAGGCCGTCAGACGTACAAGGCGGATGCCAACTTAAGCGATTCTCCATCGAACCTAAGTCGAGTAGCTGGTCGATCATCAACGATCGTAGTTGTATCGTCGTAAGTAGGCAGGCAGTCTGTAGGATGGATCCGGCAGACCTAGCGCAACCTTTTGCTTCTAAACGACAAAGATCCGACGTACTATATGCTCTTGGAGGCACATTATGCGAATAGGCAGCCACTTCAGTAAAAAAAAAAACTTTCTCTGATTAAAGCACATATTCATGGCCCGTGTGTGCAGATGGGTGTATTGGTAAACAAGACTTACCATAAAGGTCTATCTCACGGCCCATACATCAACTCCTTCACAAAGTTACTTAAAATTGATGAGGCTTGTTTGTGGCTTTGAATTCACAGAATATATATAGAAAAAGTGCTCGTGTGCCGCTTTAGGAAGATGATGCATTTAACTTCTGATCCATATTATCTACTACTTATAGATACGGTATTTAAATCTATGACCCTCCAAAAACGTCGGTGTAAATTAAAGAACAGCGAGTTTTGCTGCTGATTATTGAAAAAAGCTGCTCCAAACATGGGAATCCGCTTGCATATGGTGGTAGCTGACCATTTGTAGCCAGATGGTTCGACTGAAAGTCTAGTCAAGTACCTCAAATCACACTGCGCAGTTTCTGTGCTGAGGCGCCACATCCGACGACCGACAAATTGCCAACGGCTGCCTTTACACTCAGCAAAGCAGTTCAGTACATCTATCCCAGAATAGCTCAAAAGCATTTAGAAGCTTCTACTTATTTGCTGAGATAGGTTTTTTAGGACGTCATCTCGGCTACCTGAGTGGAGATATAAGTATCTCCGATCGGCGTACGTTTATTTCGGGCGTTCTTTCGCCCAGTCTCTTATATAAAGGAGCCTTCTGACGACAGATTAGGTAACATGACTTATCTGCACAATAGTGGTCGGGTGGTATGTTCCGCCCATTGATTTATTTACTGCCGCGGAATGCCTGTGGTTAAGTCATACTTGTTCGTGTCAAGGGCAAGAAATGATGTTGCGCTATCAAAATTCTTATCTCTCACAACCAAGCCTTTTTTGACATTCGAACCGTTTGAAGCCGTCTGAACAGTATTTTTACCTAAAAACGACTTTCTTTCGCTGCTTTCATTCTTAAACTAGCTGTCAATCAATTCTGATTGACCACAATTGTGTCATGGCGCGTATATACAATTTGACGCGCCTTAATCAACTAAGGCTTGAAATGCTTTTTCATAAGCGTGCACCGCTGCTAATTGCCTCATCCATAGCTACGACATTCGGTTGGCTAAGTTTCATGGGGCGTATCTATTACGCAGTCATCACGAGAGCTTACAATTTCCCTCCTCCCATAGCCATGACTAGCGTTTAAATAGCCTTCATATAACAAAGTTTGCCAATAGCTTTTTTTAAGCATTGAGCAAGACGAAAGCTCACTAAGCTGACCCCCTTCAAGACATGAGCTCATTCTTACCGCAGCTAATGTAGCTAGTGTTACTTCACTCGATAGGATTTGAGTTCATTCTTCCTAAATTTAGGAGTAACGCCCCCATGGAAATATGGACAAGGGATTTGGTCATTAGCTAGGCACTCTTTTTTGAAACCACTTCACTTAAGTATTCAGTGACCTACAGACAAATGAAGCAACAAATTTAAAAAACGTATTTGGCAAACCTTTAAACTTAATTAGTCTTTTTGCCTCCTTGCCTGCAAGAAAACGTTAGCGTGAACTTCATAAACAAATTTATGACTTTAAAAATGGTGGTGTCTATTGTTGGCCACCAATCTTCGAACAAGTCAAGGTGAGCCGATTCATGGACGACATTAGAAGAGATCTGCCTCGCACTCAGCTATTCAAGGACTGGCAGGAATGGTGGAAGGAACAATTTAAATGGTTTTTCCGTTCCGCTTTTTTACAATGCCGCGAACAAGCATACGAGATACAAATACTACTCGCACATGAGGATCCTTGGTCTGGGCCACATTCCTACTTCCTCAACCAAAAAAGATTTTGTTACTTCTTTTCTTTTCAGCTTAGCTTCACCGGCTTAAATTCCACGAAAGGTACCGCCAAGGCTACCGGATCCTTTGCTCGGTGCACACTAGAGCTCGAAAAGCGCAAGAGCTGTGAAGTTTTCAGGTGCTTGACGTTGAGAAAAGCTGCAAATGCTGCCGCCCTTTCAGGTCCGAAGAAGCTTGCAAGTATTTGTAGCATTGCAAATTATGCGTCCGGAAAATGCAGGGTGTTCATTTGTTTTATTAAATAAAAAAAACTAATCGACACCGGCGCGGATTGACTACAAAGTGCCACCAAATTGCACAGAAGAGGCGCGCAGATAGATAACGAGCTTCCGGCAAGCAGCCGCTCACTTTTTTCAGATCAGCGAGTGCAATAAAAATCATTCCTAGAACTAACGTATCTAAAACGCTAATAGATCCTACCTAAAGTGTTATATATGCATTATAATTATGCTGCAATTTAAGCAATTACCATATTAATTTTGAAAAACTTCGAAGTGCTCAGCGTACAAATTGGCATAAATACCGGAAAAGAAAGTCGCTTGAGATCTTACAAATTACATCAAGCAGGCTTTTGGACTCACCGATCTCTATTGGATATTCAAAGAGGTGAACGCTACCTCTTAAAACAGGCATCTTCTCTAAGGAAGGTAATCTAACATAACTGAAGTCACCGCCGCTAATTGTCTAAGAACCATAAATTTACATTGCGCCGGAAATACATATGCATTAGCACCATCCAAATTACTGTAATTACGTATTCACAGACTAAGGAGCAAGGCTAAGATGTATAAGCTCCGTTGTAGCGACGGCCGTCTAGGATGCTAAAGATAAAGTTTCAAGTGTGATCGACATAATTTCAAAGGTGGATAGTACATGGCTACCAACTGTGGGTGACAAAATGTGGCAAAAGGGTACTTTGATCATAAGACACAACGGATGAGATAGAGACATATGTGATTCCACACGACAGGGCTTCAATGAGTCATGTCACTCCTCCTTTGTGTTCACGGCTTCTTTAAAGTTGACCGTTGGGAGTCAAAAGACTTTATTGGTCGAAATGATTCAGGATGTGTAGAAATCCATGTGAAGTATGGAAAAACAATAGTTTTAGGATGGGAACAATACATGGCTTAAAGCCATCACTGGGCTGTAGCAAGAATTCAATCCATCAGGGCTGTTCATGTTGTATCACTTCTCATATTTTAAAGCAACTGAATATCTCTTACGCCCCAATCGCCACTCAAGCCTCAGCCAACAAATGATCACCAAAAAGCTTACTCCACGGCTATGCTACACTCCTTTTTTTGTACTTATTATTTCGATTCCTTTCCTATCTATGATTCAAAATAAGCAACCTGAATTTTTTAAAGGGTAAGTATCACCAATTTATGGGTTAAGAAATTGATGGCCTTAGCTTTTTCTCGCCATTTACAAGTGACGCATGGTGGCGGAGTTCATGGATAGCCATAGGGAAGATGAAATTGGCATTGTGATTGGCACTCGTGTTATAAAATGACATTAATATATTAGCTCAGTCCAAGAGGTAGTTATTTGCTAGCTCTGAAATATCATCGTTCGGTTCGCGTCGCTGATCCGTGCCAAGTATTATCGCTGACATAAGTAACATTTAATGCGGCAAGGTTAATCAATATTTTTCACATTTGTTTGGTTGATTAAGACTTATTTTACGCATGTTTGGGTCAAAACAAATCTTCTTCTTTTCGAATATGGTTTATTCCATCAATTATTATACTACCGCAGGATGTTGTGCGCGTACTGCTGCTTGAATAGCAGTGCTGTCGCGTATGTGGATCTTTATGAAGTCTATAAGGGGCTATAGCATAAAGCCAAGCTTTTGAAATAAGAGTCAGCTTTCCGTCAATGAAGTCTTAGGAAAAATATGACTCCTGGTACACGACAGACTCACTAATCGCAGATCACCACACTTTGTACTGCATGATTCTGTTGTATTTACGGTGTCCAATGCCGGCTCCAGGAGCCGCCTCTCGGAGCCGATCGCCAACATGAACTGATTTATCTTTTATGACGCTCGAGGTCCTTGCACTATGGCTTCAAATAGTGAAGTGTGAAGCACTAGATGCAGCTTCAATTCCTTTGATAATCTTAACTCAGACAAATTTCACGAAATTTCTCTACGATCGAAAATCGGCAAAAATATCTTGGCGCAGTTTTTTATTCAAGCAAAACTTTTGAGACAGGCATTTAGTTTCTTGCCGTTTTAAAGCACCATATCGTCAGACCTGAAGTCTCAAACAAGTCTACTTTTACTTCCTACGTTCTCGGGCTTCGCTCATCTGGTCTTGGGCGACCTTGAGTAAAGTATCGTGGCAAAGTTGAAAATCTTGTGCTTATTTTTCCACGTTACAAAATATCAAACCTAATGCAACACCATCCGGAAAACAAGGAACATATTGTAAATCCTCTACAGAAGGTAAAATTCCAGTTGTAAAGTGTACACGCCGATTCGAAATTATCGCAGATCAATGCAGAAAGTCAAAATCAGTCCGTGCTTATATAAGAGGAAATCGCTTTCAGAAGGGTTTGCTCTTTCAATTTGTCCATCCGTTTGAAACCAAAAAGCCGAAGCCAAATCATGTTGCACTCCATGACTTTGGTGTCTTTGTCGAACACGATAGTCTTTGGCATGCCACGGTCCCCCATATACTCTTTGATGAGAATTTTTGCAAGTTTCGCAGTATCGTCTGTCGTCCTCAAAGCTGTTAACTTGATCGATCAACAATCACCATTGAGACATTGATACCTCTTTTGGTCTTCGGAAAAGATAAGAAGATGTCCAATTTTTGTCGGCCTATTCGTCTCTTTGTGCTTCTACAAACTGAAGAAAGTCTGATGATCTAGTCTGCTAAGCTTTGTTACGGTGACACGTTTTGCAAGTGTTGACATAGCCCTGGATGTTATGTTTTTAGCCAGTTGTGTTGTTGACGCACGGCCAAAAAAATTAGCTTTTTAAAATCCGGAGTGGCCTACCGATACAAAGTCGTGATTTTTACATGCGATACAATTTTCATATCCTCGTCGTCTGGAATATACAGTCGTGAAGTCTCATTTTCGCCATTTCAGACATACAAAATACCGATCTGCAACAGGTACTTTGGCAAAATCTCTCCCTTTATCAGCTTCTTGATAATCCTCGGATCGACTATTACATTGTATTTGCGATTTGAGCCACTGCAACCTTTCTTGTCCTGTTTGTCGTCACGATATCGCAATCCTTGGCCGCTTCTAATAGCTATTAGATTGGACAGCTTCATTCTGGACTCTAGATTGCATCAGCTGCAGTGTTATTTTCACCGGGAATCCGCTTAAACAAAGACTGATATCCAGCAAGCTCACCGAATTATCGATCAGTTTAGTGGCTTGTAGCCTGATGGGTCAGGATCATTTCCCTGCTTCTGTGATCCGTTTTGTTTGTAAATTATTGATCATGACGATATGGTCTCAAAAAACTATGAGCACAAAAAAGGTGAAATTTAGGCGACGCTTACGCTCGGTGAAGCAGCGAAGATGATCATCCAAGAGTTCGGTCGCTTCACGAGGACGTTGTTTTTTTATACTGTCATCAATTGGTCCAGCAAATGCGCAAAGTTCTTGCTGTGACTAAAAAGCACTCCATTTGCCTATCTCTCCTGGGCACTGGCCATTGTGCGACGAAATTAACCTTGTTATGGTTCATTTGGACGCATATTTGTCCGACAATAGTTTTTCGGCGTGAGATCTCAGCCACGCAGAACTGACACTTTGCCAACTTGAAGTATACTTGCTGTCCACTATCTTGATTGTGTACAGTATCTCAAGCCGTACGCGGTCTGCAAAATCTTCACTTTGCGTAATCGCGCAGATGTCCTCAAAGTAGATTTTTATTACACCTCTTAAATCTTCTCTGCAAGAGTCTTTTAAATGTTTGCGGGCTTTTGCTAAATCCCATGGGACTGACTAGATACTCAAATCGATCATCTGAAGTCGAAAACGCGGTAATTGGTATATCCAATTCGCGCAATTTCATCTGATAGTACCCATAGATAGTCCAAGCACAAAAGCAATGGCTTTCAGACATGATGTCAAAGGTGTCTTTTTAACACGGCATCGGTATCGCCAGAAAGACGTCGCTAGAAATACCTGATGATAGTCGCGCACAGAACGCCAGCCTACGGGCTAAACGCAAAACTTTGAAGCCAAAAAGGCAGACGTACTCGGTCGAACAGTGCCTGCTTACACTATCTATTTGGTATAATCAAGATTTCTTGCGTTGTCCAGGACTCCGACGCCAATATCTGACGGAAATGGGCTTGGTACCAGGCTTAAACATAACCTCGGTCTTGATTTCTTCTCGTGCTGGAGATGTCTCGCTAGGAAGCTTTGTGAGAAAAACTGGTGCCGCATACTTGCATGGCGCTTTTTACACAGCGTTTTCCATAAAGGATCCTTATATAAGCGCCCAGCTTCTCCCGAATCATGCGGGCTGACGACAAAGACAGCTTCAATGTCTTTGTCGCGGCGCACTATATTTATGAACTGGTAAGAAGAAATTAGTTGCGTCATTCTTTGGCGGCCATGGTGGCCTTGTTGCCGATAGCAGTAGAAACTTTTGCAGCTCTAGGTTTTGCTAGCCTTGCGTTGTTTAGCAGTCCATCTGACCTCACATTGATTCTAATGGCTTAGCTGAATTGTCGCGTGGTATGTCGTGTTGATGCGAGATGTCGTGCGTTCTATAGTCCAGTTGATGTCTGCATTTTACTCATGACGCCACATCATGTCGATGACAACTTTATTCTCAGGACTAGGTATGACTTGAAAAGTTTCCGTTGCCAAAGGAAAGGTAGGTGTCTGCACCTATTTTCTCGCAATTTGTCCGAGGCAATGGACAACTCGATCGTAACTAAGGTCGACATGCGTCGTCTACAGTGTGTCTTGTCTTGTCGCTGCATAAGGAGTTGAGTCAGGATAGGAAGTCACTAAGGGGCAAAAGCACTAAGCTACAAAGCGAACGAAGGAGCTCCAGAAGTTTGACTCATTTTAGCGTGCGACGACAATGACAAACCACTAACCGTTAGCTTCGTGCTGAAATGGCTACTTTTGTACTCTAGTACCTTCCATTTTGTGATGTCAATCACAGGATGACTCGCCTCCCGCTACGTGGTTGCGAGCACCCTCACTTTAAACTCTTAAGGTTGACACGACAGGTACCGTCTAACACAGTCACGCAATAAAACTCCAAAAGGTCGGTTGTTGACCAAAGCTTAGGTGGCAAGCGGGGCGAAGTCGGCGAAGGAGGAGTGTTAATTACTTAAGTAAATCAAGTGGCATTAAAGGGAGAGCTTCATGGACTCGAATAAAATTGGCTTTCAGCAATCCACTGCTACCATTATAATGGCTTTCATTCATCTACAATTCACCTACATCCTTGATCATTTTGACTTAAAAGGTATCTTGACTCTTAATGATTATATAACATCTGGGTTTTGGTCAGATACTATTTTCATATGGAGAATTCCGATGCGTACATAGTTATAGGCAATGCAGTTTTTTCACTACGCAAAAACCTTCAACGGCAAATCTACCGCCAAATGTACCTAACGAGATCCTGTCTCGATCGGTAGTTAGAAATCTCGAGATTCGTCAGTTCAGCTTGCTTCGCTCTTAAATATGTCTGTTTGAGAAGCTTCAAACCATGCGAAGTGGACAGGTCTTACGAAACAAGTAATCGGTGATCGTAACAACGAGATCCCCAAGTCTTACCGTGTCCCTTGAATTGTAACAAAGCATAATGTGTGGAAAAACAAATAAGCTAAGTAATGGTTCATCAAATGCACAACAAAAATCACTTTCTAGCAATCGTTGGCAATGGTGATCAGCGCTCAAAGATCAACCGAGGCATGTTAGATTAGATAGTCAGCAGGTCACCGAACAAAAAAATGGTTTTAAAAGTATGCCTCATTTTCTTTGCGGTAGTTTCGATGGAAATTGGCTAGAGAAACTATATAACTTTCTTGAGATTTTCTACGCAGTACCGACATTAAGGTGCTCTTTAACTCTTTCTTAAGCATTACCACATACGCGTTTGCAGCCAAAATCCCACATGGGCATAGTGAAAGCCAGATATCGTCTAAGATTGGCTCACCATCCAGTATAAATATCTCATGTGTTATTGACATTTTGCGTCACACATTTGATCGTTAATCGAAATGTTACACAGATCTGAATTGCTTCTACAGATGTCAAACCGGGCGACCGTAGCACAGCTTACTTCGTCGAGGCGTTAGTAGGCATATAAATCGGTTCTCAATAAAAAATCTGCACTTCAGCCTACCACGAAAACCATAACAAATGCACGCAGTATTTTCGACATTGGCTGTTCAACAGTCTAGAAATTATAGCCACCTTATATTACGAACGACCATTTTAAACGTATAATTAGAACGAGCATACACAAAATGATCTAGAAACATTAAAGAGATAAACGAGTCGCCAAAATACTTATTCCGAGTCGCTTCTATGTCCTGTATATCCTCTACTATACTATACCTACTTATGAGTATATAGACTATAAAGGTGGTGATTCAAATTGATAATTTTATAAAGACTTAGAAAGAATGGATAGGTATTTTTCACAACATAGCAAAGAATAACATGGAGACAAAATGAATATGCTGATGCGTTGACCCAGTAATGACTCGTGGTGACCTAACCATTTAGAGCAACACTTGAGTGACGATTCGATAGTGTGAGTATTTCAAAAATATGATTTAAGCGGAAGATTTACAGAATATAAAGTCGTAGCATTTGTCATACATGTGTATATGTGTGTAAGCAACTGGAGCTTGCTCGCAACAAAGAGAGATGTAGCATGCATCCAAAATTCAGAAACGGGAACGTTTTGTCATAACTAAACAGTTGAAATAAGGATTTTTTTAGTCGATGCCCCGGTCGTCGCCGAGGTTGTTGCTACATGTGCGCCATTGCTGACCGAGCCATTCAGAATGCAAATGCTGAATCAGATAAAATTTTAGATTATACATAAGAATTCATCAGACTTCCGTTGCGCAATTTGTCCTAGATCAACCTCGTGGCGATTCCGACGTCATCTTTACTGGTGCCGACTTCATTGTCATCGTCGATATCTTATTTCTAGTCCTTATTGAATAGCTTCCACCAATCTAAATTATATTACTTTCCATTTACCGCTCTCTCTCTGACACGAGTTCAGTAGACAAGCAGCACAATTTGCCTGGGATGCATGACGCATTATCATGCATGTACGAATTGTAAGACAAGTAACTGATGCACAGACTCTTCTGAGACGAACTTGCACAATTAAAGTCTAAAGTAGTTCTACGTTAGAAAATTGAGCGCGAGAGACAAGCCGAGTCATACGTCGAGAAACAAAGACGTCTGAGGGCTTTAGTAGCGATTCCATCGGCCAAACAACAATCAAAATAATTAGTGCTTATTAGCTGCGTCAGATTCCAATAATATTCAGATTAAGCAGAGGCGAAGAAGCGTGGCCTGATAATCATTCTTAAGGAAGCTAGGACACAATCTAAAGTTAAAGACTCGAAGCTCAAACTTATTTATTTGACGAAATTATAGGTAAAATGAAGGAGCCGAAGTTGATGTATGACGTCAAGCCAAATGGGAGGCCTAAAATTAATCACGATAGATACACATGTACGATCACGGAGGAGGATGAGCCTAAAATGATTAGCTTAAGGCAAAATTGCTGATAAGATGATTTGCTGCTGAGCAAAGTTTTACTTTTAAAGAGCAGCGAGATCAATTTGTCTAATTACTCCAAACCCCAGACCCTAGACGTAATTTCGGATCCCAATAACATCGAAAATGTTCTTTGATGTTTTACATCTATCTTTGCTATGAATTGATCTATTCGGAGAAATAACAAAAAATCAATAATAGAAATATTATATAGTATTATTATCATTAAGCCATAAATTAATATTACTTATTAATAATAAGTAACTGGTTTATGTTATTAAGGGAAATGATACCGGGCAGGCACATTTCGCTAACGGGCAGGCACTGATGTTTATATGAATTAAATTGATTAGCGTTTCTTCTCTGTGATTGGCTGGAGGGTTAATTCTCAGTCGTGATATCAATTCTCGTTTGCTACACCAATCTCAGATGCAACTTATCCCAAAACTACTTTTTGACGTTAAAACCACGAATTTCCACGCAACTTTGACGTATTCTTCCGCAGTAACATCACCATGAACACCCTGCAAACTCTTGGCAAGCTCAATTACATCAACATATAGAGTTGACGCGACGGGCAACTCAAGTGCAGGAAGTAGAGAAGCAGCTGGCAAACGCATTGTCTGCCAAATCCTTATTAAGTCCGGCAGCTCGACAGCGACAGACGCACTGGCAACAACAATTTGCTTTGGAAACGAGGTTTATTGTTGCGACAAGTTGATGACGAATGTCGACGGGCAAGCGAAGCATTGCAAGCGGCGTTTGCGCTCAAAGATGACAAGAGGCAGCCCAGCGAGAGCTTGATAGTGTCAAGGTGGAGCTATGTTCTCATTTAAGTTGTGGCCGTCAGGTCTTGAAGAAAAATAGAGACCAGTTGGTGATTGTCTTGCGCGTGAGACTATTTTGGCGCTTAAAGAAGAGTTTAAAACAAGGACTCAAGCACTGCAAGCATGCTGGAAATAACACAATTTCTCGGTGAATTCCAAACTTGAGCACTTGGCGTCACAACTACGCTCTAGTCAAGGCAAGTTGGAAGTGTTGCAACGTTTCTCTGTTCATGCCAACGATGCAATATATCTTTGGAAAAGTCTTGGTCTATTCGGTACGAAGACTTTCGTTTGGAGAGCGATAATGAGCGAAGATCGCTTGAAAAGGAAATTCGTTATTTCTAGAAGAAAGCAGCCGAAGCACAAAAAACACATCTGGCGAATTACGGACGTTAAAGCGAAGCCAAAAGAAGTTATCACGACTAAGAATTAACCGTCCAGCCAATCACAGAGAAGAAATGCCAATTAATTTAATTCAGTGCCTGCCCGTTAGCGAAAAGTGCCTGCCCGGTACCATTTCCCTAATTCTTAGTCGTGATAACTTCTTTTGGCTTCGCTTTAACGTCCGTAATTCGCCAGATGTGTTTTTTGTGCTTCGGCTGCTTTCTTCTAGAAATAACGAATTTCGTTTTCAAAGGATCTTCGCTCATTATCGCTCTCCAAACGAAGCTCTTCGTACCGGATAGACCAAGACTTTTCCAAAGATTGATTTGCATCGTTGGCATGAACAGAGGAACGTTGCAACACTTCCAACTTGCCTTGACTAGAGCGTAGTTGTGACGCCAAGTGCTCAAGTTTGGAATTCACCGAGAATTCGTGTTATTTCCAGCATGATTGCAGTGCTTGAGTCCTTGTTTTAAACTCTTCTTTAAGCGCCGAAATAGTCTCACGCGCAAGACAATCACCAACTGGTCTCTATTTTTCTTCAAGACCTGACGGCCACAACTTAAATGAGAACATAGCTCCACCTTGACACTATCAAGCTCTCGCTGGGCTGCCTCTTTGTCATCTTTGAGCGCAAACGCCGCTTGCAATGCTTCGCTTGCCCGTCGAAATTCGTCATCAACTTGCCGCAACAGCAAACTCGTTTCCAAAGCAAATTGTTGTTGCCAGTGCGTCTGTCGCTGTCGAGCTGCCGGACTTAATAAGGATTTGGCAGACAATGCGTTTGCCAGCTGCTTCTCTACTTCCTGCACTTGAGTTGCCCGTCGCGTCAACTCTATATGTTGATGTAATTGAGCTTGCCAAGAGTTTGCAGGGTGTTCATGGTGATGTTACTGCGGAAGGATACCTCAAAGTTGCGTGGAAATTCGCGGTTTTAACGTCAAAAAGTAGTTTTGGGATAAGTTGCATCTGAGATTGGTGTAGCATATGAGGATTGATATCACGACTGAGAATTAACCCTCCAGCCAATCACAGAGTATAAATGCTAATCAATTTGATTCATAAAAACATCAGTGCCTGCCCGTTAGCGAAAAGTGCCTGCCCGGTATCATTCCCCAAGAATTAACCGTCCAGCCAATCACAGAGAAAAAATGCCAATTAATTTAATTCAGTGTCTGCCCGTTAGCGAAAAATGCCTGCCCGGTATCATTTCCCTTTATTAAATGTTGTCTTTTCAATTTTATTCGTAAGTAAACCATTTACTCATTCTTTATTAAGAAAAAAAATAGATTTTCTTAGTGAGCACAATGCCATTACATATGGTTGCCTTAAAGACCCGTCAAATTCTTGTGCAAAACGACAACAACAACATGCTTATATGATTTGTAAAGAATAATGCCGGTTTACATTTCTGTGAAAAGGGAGCGAGATTATTTGTTCAGACCAAATGATCATAATTTAAACCTCAAAAATGGCTGCATTTTACAGGTATAGTCCTGAATTTGACCCAGACTTCGCCCAACTCAAAGTAATATAGGTTATCTCAGCCAAATGCAAAAAGTCATACCAACCATTCTGTGCTGGGTAAACGACACTTCGGAGGTAATACTCAATTAAATGGCTACTTATTTCCGCTTACCCCATTTGTTTGTAGCTTAAAAGCCGAAGTCAAGTTGTGTTGCACTAACACAGCAGACACGATTGCTTGCCATACCTCAAGATCATCGCAGAATGGCGTGATCCCAAGACAAAGAAGCAGTTGGAGGACTTCTTAGGCACTACAGTCTATGTCTCAAGGTCTTGCAAGGACTTTGCGCGATTTGGAGGACCATTCCACGACAGTACGAAAAAAATTACGCGTGAATCTAAATAGATCTCGGACGACCAACTACACTGATTCACCGAACCTTAACGCTTTTACCTATTCTTAGCCTTCCGGATTATTTGAATGCATATGAAATACAAATAAGCGCCTCAAATGTTGCGATCGAGGAAGTCTTGTTTTAAACAGAGATAGGGCTAGAGCAGCCAGTTGCATTTGGATAAGAAGATGAAGTCAGCCGAGTCGCACCACCTTGTTCTTGGCAAGTGCTACTTGCAATTTAGAATGCACTAACATGATGACGTGTCTACCTTCTCGATTGACCAGTTACTGTCAAAACGGATCAATAAAATATTGAGATGATTTCTGAAGCAGAAGATCACAAACTGCAGAGTAGTTCGATCGCTTGATGAGCTTGCCAAATTTCGGCCTTAGTTAAAGTGACTTTTCGGTGAAACCAGCACAGTGGCTGATGCATTGTAGCAAAATTCGTAACTTGAGCGGAAAGCTGCCCAAGTTAGCTTGCAAGAGTCATTGAAAGCGGCTAAGAATCGCGAAGTTGTAATACAATCATAATAACCAAGGTTTAAATATGCTCAATCCAAAAAGGCAATGTATGCGTAGAATAGACACCTATCAGGAAGCTGAAAAAAATAATGATGTGCCAAAATACTTATTGCAGGATGGTATTTTGTATTACCAAACAGGCGAGAATGATCTTCATTGATATACACGATGACTGAGCTACGATTTTGTATTGGCTGGCCACCCTAAAATTTACAAAACCTATCTACCGTATGTCAAAAGCACTATTGGGCAAGTACTACCAGCGCTATGTCAACACTTGCAAACTGTATCGGCGCAACAAGATTTGGAAGACTAATCCTCTAAAATTACGTCAGTCTCTTCCTGACTGAAGAAGCAGATGGGTCGACATTTCAATGGACTTTATCGTGGAATCACCAGAGATTAAACCTGCTTTCGTTACCATCACGGTGAGTGATGATCGCTAGTCCAAACTCACTATGTTTATCGCTTCAAAGACAACGGAAGATACTACTGGGACTGCTGAGATTTTCACAAAGAACTATTTGACGGACCATGGCATGCTAAAGGCCATTTTGTCTAGCCGAGACACCAAGTTCACATTTTTATTATGGCGAGCAATCAGAAATACGCAACACAATTTAGATTTAGCTTTTATCCAACAAACGGATAAGTGAATAGAAAGAACGATCTTTTTTTCGAACATTATCTTTAAGATGTCGTCAACCTAGCAGTGAATGGTTGATATGACTTTCTGCCTTTGGCAGAGATAGCCTATAATCGACGCGTACATTCTTTAGTTGGAATCTCATGGTTCGAAGCAAATGTGTGACATGTCTTTTAAAAGCCTGAATACGTGATATTAAAATTAAAGCTTCACAAGTTAGAATAGTCAGCCCAAGTATTTTTGCTTCGTCAGGAAATTTTACTCAAGGTTGAACAGAACCGGAAAAGCAAAAGGTATGAATTACGATTACGACAAGAACGGTCATATCCAAGCCTTTTCGCCATGGTATATTGGCCCATTTCCAATCGTGAAGAAAGTTTCGCAAAATTTTAACGTACCAAGAAGGATTAAACCCGCATCCAGTATTTCACACTCTATTGTTAAAGCCGTAATTAACCAAGCGTCTGAGAAGATCAGGTTGGCGAATGGCTTCAAGAGAAGGCTCGTCTAAGACGTCATTGGTCACCATGAGTACAAGGGCAACCGGTAGTATAAATAGGTGGCTTGGTGAACCAAGAATAAAGCCATTTCGGAGTCCGTGGAGAATTTGAAGCAGATTTCCCAAATCATCCACTCTATTGGGTATACAAAAAGCTTGCTTTCAAAAAAGACATCTTCTCTACGGGAAGTCATGTAACGTTACCGTCATCTTTGGCAAATTTGCCGGTGACGTCCATTACATCATACATTTTCATCGCTCCAAATACAATTACATTAATGATATCTATATAATTAAGTGGTTACACGAATTTCGACCAAGGAGCAGTGTTTAGATGTTTATGATCCTTGGAACTCAAGGTCTGAAAATATGACAATTTATACAAAAAGATGGAGAATGGCAGTCTTCTGCATAATAACAGCTGGTTGAGAGCCATCAGTCAGAATTTGGCAAGCCAAGAACCCATAGATGCTCTTCATTTGATTACATCTCTCAATAAAGTCATCTCGCAAAGATTGGTGCATCCTATCTCGGAAACTTTACGAACCAAGCGGCGAACGAGTAAATCAGGCACTGTTAAAGTCAATATCAGCCGAAAACAAGCTAAGGAATGATGAAGATAAGGCGATCATCATGTCGGTGTCTTAGCAAGCAGTAGATATGGATGTTCATTGTAGTCTAAACCCGATTAAAGTGCAATTCGCAACTGAAGAACTAAATGTTTACTTAAGGAAGACTTAGCAATGTATATTTTGCTACTGTCGCTCGCTTCGACAACTGCAAAAGCAATTCAAATCCGTGCAATTACTCGATCAACAATCAGGTCTGTGACGCAAAATACCATTGAAATACGTCAACAAATAATTATAGTGGAGGCATGTCACTTAAATTGCCCTCTTGTTGCTTGATCTTTTCAGGTGAAGGCTGGCCAGACAAAATATTTCCTCAAGCCGTGCAATTCATGAATTAGCTTGCAGAAGATGGTCCACTAAAATTAAGCCAATGTTAATCAACATTTGAATTGTATCATGTCTATTCCATATTTGATAAAATTTTGTTAGCGAGACTGTATAATACGACGTTCAAACAGGTGCTTCTAAGGAAAGTCGATATCAATACTTCATTAAGAAGTCACACAAATATATCTCGGTCTCTTAAATAGTAATGCATTATCACCTTGATGCCATTCATCGTTCGGTGTGCTGCTGATTTGCTGATACAACATTCTTTGGTTGAGCTTCAAGCGTTGATTACCATTTGCCATATATATTCGAAGAACTATCGCTTTGCTGATTTGTAATTCGCGGATTTTATGCTTTTGGCGGGGACCAAGGTGGCGCCACACTTGTTAATGGGGGAAATTGTGAACCTCGGATATGGAACTGTCGATATCACGGTACAACTCTGCTTTGATTAGCTACCTTAAGGACTCGGGTGAGACACGATTGAAGCAGCACTGAAGTTTGCTGACGTCCTTCTACATAACACTTTGGTGCTCATTTATATACGCTTAATTGCGAATCTATTGCATTTTTTCACGTATAGAAAGATTAAAAACGTGTTTGTAGTTGTACAGCAATCCAGTAGGGCATTTTCGATCGCGTCTCGTTGTCGGAAATGTACTCACTCGGTTTGTGATGAGTATTATAGAGAAAACTGCATAAACGCCGCACACGGAGCCAGCTCGTGTTTGTGATGCTTGCACGCTGTATACACCGAAGCACGCAGAGAATGAAAAAGGTTTTACATTGGCATTAGTCATCGATAGTCACAAGGATCTTTCAAAATAAGTTTTAGAATCTGATGGTGATGGTGATTGGAAAAAGATACGTGTGACTATTGAATTTGTATACAGCGACAATCACCTCGCAGAGATTACTGCATCCGACATCCAGTCTTTGCTAATTGAGTGGAACAGGCGTCGCCAAGGTACCGAAAGTAGTAAACGACCTTGAGAATAATGTATATTTTAAGGGTTCAACAATTTGACGATTATCATGCAGATGCCTTAACGGGAGTAAGTCTTTTCATTCTTCCTGAAACTCACAATAAAAGACAATGACGCAGTAATGTAAACAAGAATAAAAAAGCGCTGAACACGCTAGTGTCGGAGTAGGTGTATATACCAGATCGAGTCCAGTGGTGACGTGCAGCCACAATTTGAAGAAGCAATGCACTGTGGAAAGTGTGGAGTGAATAAAGAGATGGCCAATGCTGAAGTCGTTGCTCTCAGTTATTCGCGATTCTAAAAGAGCTCAAAGCTAAAATTTTCGAAGGCTTATTGAGTGGAAGCCCAATCAATTTGGAATCACGCTACTGTCTTGTATTAGCACCGTTTCGTTGAGGTATTGACGGATCATGTCCATCGGCAGCGTGCATTGTCATCAGCTCTAAAAAAGACACATCGTGTATTCTTATCCAACGTGCGCTGGAGATTGTAGGGCCGCATCTTTTGTAAAAAAAATAAAATGTTGTTGGCATTCATCTGGAGACAACAAGTGCAACTCGTAAGCTAGTCATGACGAATAAGCAAATGTATATGGACATTATCGTGGGAAATGAATAGTGGAAGGGTGTTGAGGTCTCTTTTAATCCTAGATCTCTTGCTTCTAAATTAATTATGTAGAGCGAAATCGTAAGTTCGTCCACAAAATAAACACTATGGTACAGCTTCGTAAAAAAAACGGTTTCACAACGGATGCGACTCAGTCCCGCAAATAGTAGATGATGACACAATGTCACTTAGCGGTATTAATTCTAACCTTCCTACAATATTATCTTTCTTCTGCTACCCAATTAGATTGTTATGATCTTAAAATTGAAATCGTTGTTGTGTTTCTAGTGTAAGTGCGAGTAATATCAAGTCATTTATTAAAGTACTTCTCTGACATGGTGGAACTCAAATCGTTCGAGTAATTGCGCATTGGGAACTTATCAGCGTGTTTGATTTCAATGTCGATTTATCTCCTAAGAATACGTTTCTCTCTTGGAACTCTTGACATTTTTAAGGAAGATAGATACAAGACGTACCAATTCTGTTAGATGTATAAATTTATTTCGTATTCGAATTTGACGCGGAGATTGAAGATGACTTGGAAATGGTTCGGGCTCGTGTGCATAGATGACGTCAGTGGATGTTGAATTCGTGGATATCGAAGATGTTGACGCTTTAAGAGTTGCAGTAAAGACGAATAATGCGGACAGTCACCTCGAAGAGATTGCTGCATCTGTTCTCACAGTCTTTGCAAAGATTTTGTCGTTGAGCGAAATTTGCCGATTGGCTCGCGTGATGAGTCAAACAATGAAACTCTTATCGTGCAAGTGTCTCAGCGTGCGGATACACCCAATTTTTTTTACTGATTTCGCCGCACATTCTCGCAGAACTCTGACTGCACGAGACGCTAGATGATTAAAACTGGTGTGCAAACATTATGGATGTTTTTGGCGAAAATGACGTGACTGCGATGCATATTACTTTACGTTTGTTTTTTATGATCGCTCATGATCGTGTCGCATTTGTTTCGTCCGAGCAACGAAAAATTGTCGCTAGTGATGATGCAAATCGACGACTAAAAGAATGGTCCAATGGTGTTCAATCCCTTGAAATACGTGCTCGACCACTTTCAAATCAGTCTCATTCGTAATGTCTTTTGCTTTATCTTCTTTGATCCTTTTATAAACTAAACGATCTCAAGGGCCACAAAAGATTGACGTGATCACTTTGAACAAGCAAAAGTTTTTTTTAGAACAGCGTATCGCAAGTTAAAAAAGCACACACGCTTGACGTGGCGACGGCATATAGTGAAATAGTTGGTAAGCCTATGGTATCTACTGGTACAGAGCAGCCATTATATCGTTGTCTGGTTCTCATAAAAAGATCGGTTCGCATTATTGCCTTAAAAAAGAAGAGGTTCGAAGCATCGTATGATCTTGATGACTTCTGGACGGAAGTAACAAAAGGGAGATAGTCCACTGAAGTATAAGGAACGCCAATCAAACAATGTTTTTATTAGCCGTGGTGTTTCCGAAAGAAACTTGACAGTAGCCTTATTGATAAACCAAAACATACAAATTGAGTCACAAGAAACCTGGAAGTTCTTTGGCTTTTTGCTCGAGTGTCACACCGTGCATTGCATCAGAAAGGTACTTCTGCTGCTTTTATCGATTGTAAGTGTACAAGTACAGTGAACTCGCAGGGATTGCTGCTCCCGGTCTCACCGTCTTTGCGATCCGAGTTGCGCAAGACATGAGACTAGCGCTTTCCCAAAAAATGTCAGCATTAAATGAGCAGAAAGAAATGAATTGTCCTAGGTTTGGATGTTCAACAATCATCGTGCAAATGCCTTAGTGCGCGAAATTCGAGATAAATTCTATCATTTTTTTAAATATTACGAAAAAGTCGTCAAGGCAGTTTTTATAGTCTAAAAAAAATGACGATCACGCTGGTGTTAAATTTTGGTGTGGATGGCATTACAAATTCAGTAATGAATTGCAATCACAAGTCGACATAATAACACACTGTAGGAAGCGTAACGAAAAGATGGCAAATGATTAAGCCCACAGTCTCAATGCTGAGCTGGACATCGCGATTATTGAGGCCAACTGCACCGTAAGGCGGAAGACCACTTGATCTGTAATAGCGTTGCGATCTATAGTTGGATCCGTTTCGACTAGGATCGAACATACCGTACAAGATTTTGACCAGCAGCGTGCATTGACAATAATTCACTTAGACAAAACATTATGAATTCGTATCGAACGTACACAGTAAATTATGGTGTCGAATCGTTTGTGGAGAATGTATATGTTGTTGGTATCTATCTGGCATTTATTTATGCAGCTCGACCGCAAGCAAGTAGTCCAGTATCGCTTGAATGATGTAGATGATCTCTGGACATTGTGAATAGCGGAAGTGTTTCGGTCTATTAGTTTGTGTACTTAGAAGCATAACTACGGAGCAGTGCAAGTTCGTGAGTTCGTTAAAAACGAAAAACTACCTATGGCTTAGCTTGCGAAGCGCGAAAAGCCGATGGCATCGTGTCTATTGCAACATCATCACTCCTACCTTTCCTCATCTTTTGCCTACTCCCAACACCTCAAATTATTTGTTTTAAACACAAAGCAGACGTGCCCTTGTGTCTGTGAATAATATAAATGTACGAAATATTGAGTCAAACATTTTGTTGGAGCATCTTCAATGCTTCTCTGGACAAAGTTTGCATGGTGGGAATATCGCTCGAATTTTGTACTCATCCGCATTTTTCATATTAGAGTCTGCTTTTCTTTTAAAGTAATTATTAAATGGTTTGAATTGCCACCTGGTATCGATCTTTAATTTGTACATTTATAAGAAAAAAGAGTTTGATTGAGAACATACACGAAATAGTAGTGACTTGAAACAGATGACAAACTGTGGTGTGTGAAGATGGATTACTAATGGTAAACCATTGTAACCGGTTTTTAATGGCAAAAAATTCTCTGGTCATCTTTTTGTAAGTATATGTTCGACATTGCACGAGAAGCGGTTCATTTATCTAAGCACATTTGTCCAGCTGTTATTATTTGAACGGTCGATGTCTACTGCCGATGTTACAACTGTTTCTTCATCTGCATGTTTTGGCTGATACGACGTAAAAATAGCATCGCAAATATAAGATGTCTCCGTGTTCGATGGTATATGCTGTTTTCTATAAGCATGCTCACCACACACCAAAAGCTGCAATCCGACAATAATGGCGCGATCAATCAAGCTTGGAAATTGAGCATCAACATCTTTTGCAGAAGATGATCAGCTTGGTTTTCATTACTATTTTGATTTGACTCTCGCTCGGGTCCAAGAAGCAGCTAACGATGGGTCGCCTAACAACGTTATTTACTGATGCATGCCTGTCTTTCAAGTCCCTGACAACATCCTGTCTCGAGTGGTAAAAAACAATTATGTCAAACTTTGCTGGTTAGGCCGACATTACGTCCAAATGTGTCCAATCAAGAAATTAAGGCATTTGACTTAGCCACATCGACGCAAAACTGATCGGTGATCGCGGCAATAGTATATTCAAATCTCACCACGCCCCTAAAATGTGAGATAGCTGTAGAGAAAGCTTAGTGACGGTTGGTCGTCGGACGAGGCCTTGGAGGCGAGACGGGTGAAGCCGGTGAAGGGGGAAGAGTGTGAGTTGCTTGAAGCAAACTGATAAGTTTATTAGGTGAAAGTGTTTGCTACAGTCTAACTGGTGGCTTTCCATTCATCTACTGCTACCATCCTTAAGGCTATCAATCCTCTTTCGCCATCTGGCTCTTACACATTTTTTTAGCCAAAAAAGCCTCTTGACTCCCAACATCTAGACCCTGGTTCTGGTCTAAGACTATATAATCGCCTATATTTATGGATAGTATCATATGCTGAGGAGATGAACTTGTATGGCGTATCGGCCGTTGCCGGTAGATGCCTTGTTAAGTGAAAGTCCTCAAATCTTTTTGGATGCCCAATAGAGGTTGATGAGACCAAAACTCTGCTTCTATTTCTCCTGCTCTCAGGTGGCTTCCTCCTTGGTTTCATCAAGCCATCGAACGTTATACGGTATGTTTTTCTTCAATCTACGGTTCCCAATTGCGTTTAAAAAGGTTATCCCACGGAGCCATCGGCCTAGATGACCATATTCACCTTTTGCCGACGCTTGAGGTCCTTGCGAAACGGCTTATATCTTCAAGTGTGAAACACTTGGATGCAGCTTCAATTTCCTCGATAATCTCACCTCATTAAGGTCCTGCGAAGCTTAATCACTATAGCGAAACAGCTAATACATCTTGGCGCGAGTTTCTTTGACTGTGCAAAACCTTTGTGACGGACATCCAAATTCTTGCCGTCCAAAAGCACCATATCGCCGACTTAAAAGTTCTACACAGGCCTATTCTTGTCGTAATAGTGTTTTATGCGTTCTTGTGCTACGCTCGGCCGGTTCTGTGCGACCTCGAGTAAGTTTACTTGACGTAAAAAGGTCTTGTTGTTTTTCCCTACTTGTGAAAGTCTGGATTGATGCCACATCACCCGATATTCCTAGATCCGCAACGAGCGGTGACCTTTCAATTGTCGATGTGTCGAATATCAGAGTGCAGTAATGCATTTAAACCTTTTTGATCTAAGTTGACGACACTTCGGAGGTAATCAATAATAAAAGGATTAGTAGTCCATTCATTTGTGGCCTAAATCCCATAGCCAGATTGCGTTGTGTTCCCACTGTAGACACGATTGCTTGCCATAAGCTAATTTGGTATCTCGGGCGGTCACAATTGTCTATAACTATTATTCGTAAACTTCTTTATAAAGACCTTTGCAATTTCTGTAGTATCGTCCGTTGTCTTTGTAGCGAAGAAAGTAGCATTTTTAGTTAAGCGATTAACAACCACCATGACAGCATTGGCATTACTTTTCGTCACCAGTAAAGACACGACGAAGTCCATTCAATTGTTGATCCATCTGCCTCTCAAGAGATCCAGAGACAGACGTGTTCCTGGCGATTAAATCTGCTCAGCCTTGTCGCGCTGACACGTTTCGCAAGTGTTGACATAGCGCTGGATGCACTTCGTCATTCTTGGCCAGTAGTACTTTTGACGTACGACCAGATAGGTCTTGTAAGATCCTTACAGAATAGTGATTTTCACAGATAACGCGTTTTTGATCAGAATTATACAGTCGTGGAGTCTTGTCTTCGACTAAGCCGATTTTGCCAAGTTCTCTAATGCAAACCACGATCCAATCCATTAATAAAAGCTCGATAGATTGCTAAATAGTCCGGCTATCGTAAAACTTGCTTAAGCACTGCACTTTTTAAGACTGCTAATGATTCGTTTGAAATGCAATCAGTCCCACCTCGCTGAATACAAGATATCAAGCTGTTTTTCCTCGCTGCTATCGTGCGTTCCAGCTCTCGAAGCATTTCTTCGGGCAGTGGAAATGTATGAGGTGTAAAGCCTAATCCAGCTGGGTCGTCATCCTACATAAAAACCAAAAAGCACACACAATTGCCACTTTTGCACAAAAAATGATTTGGAAATTGCTGAAAATAACGTACTCTTTCATCCAACACGTGGTAGAATCCTACGAGATTTAAAGAAGCGTCTAACGCTGGAAAGCCGCAGCCTTGAAAGTCGTTTGCTAGAACCATTTGAACACTGTTCTCACGAATATCATTCTCATCGTTCGGTAGTAGCGCCGACAAGGACAAGTTCTTGCCACTACATGCTTTCTCACAAAGAAGGTCACTCAAGTTGATCGAGCCCATCGAACAGACAACACTGCCGTCATGACACAAAGCCGCTTCACTCTCTCGAAACGCTGCAGCAGCAGACATGCCATTCGTCACTGCCAACAATGAGGAAAAGCGCTGAGATGGTGGACAGACGCGAACTTTGGCCGGTTGCGTCTTTGTTGCGCAACAGAGACCAGAGAAGCCACGGGAAAGTGAGTCCACGGGCGGCAATAACCCAGCTGCTTGAACCGTAGTACTTCCTGATTGCAATGCTTTCAAGTCCATAGAGGAAGCACTGCTACATCAAGACAATGCAATCAATGATTGTGAGTCTCGGCAATAGCAATAAATTGTCGACTAACCTGTAAAGGAGCTTGGATATTGAAGCATAGTCTTTCCAGGAATTGACCTTATATTTCGCAGTCGAAGGTGCAACGACCCGCTCGTGGTCAATGATGTGTGCATCTTCTTTGGCTTCCTTCATTGGCCTTGACGACTCTTGCAAGACATTGTCGGTGAGATGTCTCTGTGTTTCAAGCGTCACATCTCCATTCAAAATTGCGGGAGGCCAGTCCAACTGAGTGTCAGATGACCACCGAAATGGACGAGGTGTTGAGCGATTGGTGGTAGCAGCAACGCTCGTTGAATCGGTCCTCCCTGAGCATGAGGACACTCAGCTGAACGTCGTTTCCAATTATGCATGAGCCACTTACTACCTTGTTCCAATAGCAGCTTCAAATCACAATCCTCGCGATGTGTTGGTATTTGTCCGTACGTTTCGTGACACAAAGGGCATTTGTATGCTACGAACATTGCACTTGTGAGCACGTCATTCAAATTTGCACCCACTTTGTCACTTTGACTCGCGATTTCACGCTGCCACTGCAAGTGGTACAGCAAATCGAACGCTGCATTGGCCCACAAGCTTAAATTCGGGGTTTTGGAAGTAAACGGAGCCGATACTTGTGCTGTGTGTATCGTCGGCCCTACTTTTGCCCTATTCTTGTCGGTAATTGCAGACAATGGCGAGCAATGAAGCAAGGCATCTGCCTCTTTTCGTTTGCTTTTTTTCGCCTTTGCTGGCGACGTAATCGTCTCGTTTTTCTGCTTTGCTGGTCGCTTTCTCTTCTTTGATAGCACAAGAATTGGCCTCGACATGACCGATGTGTCGACATTGCAATTATTGGCACAATTTGGAGCTGCAACTTTTATTCGAAATCGCTAAAGACAATAATTGTTTTTTAATGAAAATTCCACGGCTCACTTTGATTTCAGAATTGATTACCTGGTTCAAGTGATTCTTCGATACCTCTGTCATGCGAAGTGCCATTGTAGTCTGTCTATCCATATCGAGACATTGCCCGGATAGAATGTGCAGTATCTCCTGACTCTCCACAACCTTGCTACGCAGCAATAATCGGTCAGTTCTGTGTAGATTGCTCTTTAACAATAATTGTACCGACCCATTTTCGTATAGTAATTGCACGTTGAGATTACATTGTTTCACGCATTGAGTACAGAATCGCAGTGTGCGTTTCACCTTGAGCTCAAACGTTGCTTTGCGACCGTATTGGTCCTTGTACCAGATCTCAGGTGGCTGTTGGGTGATTTCTAGAGCAACTTTTAACGGATTAAATGGGGTAGGTTCCGGTTGTAGGTCAGGGGTGGGTGCGATCGCCACCATCTCTACAACCTCCGAGTGGATCAAGTTAAATACAATACTATAATTTCTTGCGAGTTGATATAAAAATGACCATAGAGTTTGGTGAATTCTATTAAAGTCTCATTTTCGACGTAAACAAGCGCTGTTTTTTGGTGTTTCCTGCTTTTTGCAAGTGTGTCTATCTACTTATGGTAGCCGTAAAAGAGCTTTTAAATTGCACTAATGAAACTATTTTGACAGCGTTCTTCGTTGCCAGAGGATATTTGTCCAAACGGGTAGATCCTTCGTTGCCTGAGTATCTCTATCGGGCAAATTATAAGAGATTCGCCATCCACGGTTCAGGAGCAGCCTTCGTGGCATGCGCAGCCTTAGTTGCAAAAGTCGAAACAGCCTCCTATATCGTTAATTTATTCATTGTAATGGCAAGTACGCAGACCGCACGCAGGATTATGCCGCTGGATTGCGCAAATTGGGCGGCAATTGGTGTCTCCAAGTCAAAAAAGGGTCCTTTTATCGAAAAACGGTCATTCCTCAAATCCTATGCAATTGACTACATTGCCCATTCCGATTTGTAAAAATTGCTGCGTCACGTGCGTATTTTATTTTAAGCAGCCAGACGAACGATTCAACGATTTCAATACTCTTCTCTGTCTCGCAGTGTTTGCTCCCTACACTTACGGCACGACTCCCGTCATCGGTCCCGTCCCGCTTGTGACCATCCACCCTAGACCATGGAGAAGTGGACGGATTACTTTACCTCGCAATTCTATACCGTGAAAGCGCGACCAGTCTCTGCGTTCGACCCGTCCGGCTTCATCATCTTGATCTCCTTCATCTTGTTGCTCGTGGGGGTCGTCGCCGCCACGACGCGTGCGCTCGTGTCCAATCGCGGTCTCGTGCTCCGTTCTCGCGTGGGCAAGAATTGGCAGGACATGTCCGAGTACGTACTGGACCAGCGCACGCGCGTGGGTGAGAACTTTCAGTACATTAAAGTCTGTGCCATCGATCACTCGGAACGACAGGGGTTCATTGCTGAAATGCTCAGTTACGCCTACCTCTCGCGCCTCGCGTTCTCGCTCTCGATCTTTGCCATTGCCTCGTACCTCAATACACTGGCTGCTGTGATTGCCGGGTAAGCTTTGTGTGCGTTATTGACGGTTGATGCTGACGTTGTGGACCGCTGACAGCTGGCGGACCCCAAACGTGGTCATTCTCGACCTTGCCAAGAACAATACGAACAGCAAGACGTTGCCCGACCTTGGCCATGATCTGTTTAGGTATGTCATGACCAAGATCTACGGCCACACGACGTATATGGAATGGTTTGATCTGCCCGATGAGTTCCTCGCGGCGGTGGGCATGCCAACGTCCTTGGTCCTCATCCTCCATCCTCGGGTAACTGAGTCTCTTGTTGTCGCTCGTTGGTAGCCACGTCCTGTCATGACTGTCGTCTGTACGATCGCAGCGCCTGCTCATCATACGTCGCTTTTGCTTTATCTTTGCCATCATCAACTTCATGCGAGCATGTTGCGTCGCAGTCACGTCGCTGCCGGATGCGAGTCCCATGTGCATCTCTCAGTTTGATAGCGTCGAACTCAGCACGTACAAGTCGCAGCCGATTTTTCCAAAGTAAGGCCTGCTTCAAGTGCCGACGGGATGAATTTCTACTGATCGCGTGTGCACTGATCTTGTATGGTACAGGGCCTTCTTTCGCGCGTGGAAAGTCTTGATCCGTCCGTCACAGCACATCACTTGCGGTGACATGATCTTTAGTGGCCATGCAGTGTTTCTCCTCATTTGCTGCATGTTTTGTAAAACGGTACGGTCACGACGCTCATCAATCAGTTTGCAGCGACTGACGAGCCCTTTGCTTGTTGCGTATTGCAGTATTGTGAGCGTTCAGAGCTCAACACGCCCTTTACGCGGCGGTATCCCTACGTTCTCTGGATGATTCGCTACTACAATTACATTTTATCGGCAGGTGGCCTCTTTGCGATCGTCGGGACGCGACTGCACTATACCCTTGACGTCCTCATTGCCATTTACGTGACGATTCAAGTCTGGGTCACGTACCATTGGCTCATCAACCACCCCGAGGGCAGTTTTGCGCTCATGAATTGGCTCGAGCACGCCGAAGTCCACTTGGTCGACAAGAACGCCTACCGAAAGGCGCGACGATCCGGCAGTTTAAGCGATTTAATTGAAAAATTGGACTAGTCGGACGTTTGTATGAAAAAAAGGTCTTTAGGACACTGGCCCTTTCTCTAGAGCGTCTTTTTCGTTTCACTTGCATCAGGAGCTGGGAATATGACTGCCTCCTTTTGCCCTTTTTGGTCTACTTTGTGTTGCAAATGGTCCGCCATTATTCCCCAGTCGCTATTGATTGCAGCAAAGACCACGGTATCGCAGTTAGACTTTTTTACGATTCGATGTTTGCGCAGGACGCCTTCAAAAGTAAAGCCTAACGAGTGCGCAGCTCGTCGAGCGCGTACATTATGGCCGTCGCATCGCCACTCGACTCGACGGTACTTGTTGCGAAACAGATACGTGAGTAGCAACAGGACGACCTCTGGGAGTGCTGATGAACCCTGAAAAGCCGGAGTGAGCCACACATTCATCAACTCGACGCAAAGGTTTCGTGGCGAGTGCGTGCCAAGCGTGACCATTCCAATAGGTTGCTTGCTCTCACGTTCCGTAATCACAAAATGACGAGAATCAGGTGCTGGAGTAGAGTAAACTCCTTGGAACTCGGTTACCGAAGCGAACGGTCCATGCGGTAGATACCGCCAGATCAGTTCGTCAGCGTCAAACTCTACGTTTCGATAGATGCCATCGTGTGGCTTTCCGCACGAGATAGCAAAGAGCTTCGTGACGTCGTCGAGAACAACAAAGTCCCTGACACAAACGCGTTTTCCTTCAAGCACGTGGTCGGTGCCCAGCGGTGGTGGACAGAGTCCCAGCGTATTGGCCGTTGCCAATAGATCGTCGTATAACAGAGGTTTTTGCTCCCCCAACGTGATTGGCATCCCCACCGCTTCGATGGCCATGCGGTCAAAAGATCCACCCTGACGCAATAGCATGAACACGGCCAGTAGCGAGCCTACAAACACCAAGGTCCCCGCTGCAATGCCGACTATTACCACTGGCGTCAACATTCGACTAGCAAGTATGGCGAGAGAAAGTTATTGGCCTAATTTGAAGTAGTTCACCTTACTT
Source organism: Plasmopara viticola (assembly GCA_001695595.3). Taxonomy (NCBI): domain Eukaryota; phylum Oomycota; class Peronosporomycetes; order Peronosporales; family Peronosporaceae; genus Plasmopara; species Plasmopara viticola. Next base: position 2,587,699 of record MBPM02000002.1, on the reverse strand, counting down.
AAGTCAGTCGACGTTGTGGAATGAATGCGGCACAGGCACCTTCGCAAAATAAGCGGCCGCCAGAGAAGGGGTCGTTTCCTCTCGACCATTATGGTGAGTGCAAATCGGCGATGAAGGATTTTCTAGCTTGCATGCGCGAGCACAGCAACAGCCACATTGAGTGCAAGAAGCTCTCTGCATCCTACTTGCAGTGCCGTATGGACAAGTGCGTTATTTACGATTTGGTCTTGAATTGCAATGCAGAGTGATGGTCGTTTGGTGATTTGGTGGAATGTGGCTGTAGGGGTTTGATGCAGCGGGAAGAGCTCGAGAAGTTAGGTTTTCACGAGGAAGGGATGAAAAAGACGTGGAAGGATCAGTCGAACGAAGGAAGAAAAGAAGGCGAGGGGTTTGTGGCCGGTTTGGGCATCAAAAAGTCCCGCTACGACAGAAAGGAGTAGAGCAGTCTAGATAAAGTCGAGTGCAATTCTTTGCAAATGCAGTTTTAAGACATGGACACGCACATACGCGCAGTAAACCTCATCGTGTTGCACTGCCGCTGTAATCCTTTTAGATGAATCCTTTGAAAGCTAGTGTGCGAATCGTTTTCCAGACGTACCGCTTTCCAATGCAACATGCTGATCATAATGTATTGATTGCACTATCATTGGTCCTCGAGCAATGATGTGCGCTGTATACTTGCTGCTGATAAGAAATGCCCCTCTTGAAATTTTTACAGATCGGCTATAAGTCCACCCATTGAGTCAGCTGTTGCTCTACGGCCTTGTTGTATGGTGTGGCTAGGAACGTTAGTTGCTCTATGCGAACGACCCGAATTGTGCATTTAATGCTGCGAATTTAATAAATTTACTAGGTTTTTATTCACGTTAACAATAAGACTTGAAAATTTTATAGTGCTTACACGCTCACGATCCCCAACCCGTTAGAATTAATAGCGCGCTTAAAGAGAAATATTTACTGATTACGGTTTTGATGATTTTAAAAGGAGATAAGCCAGATTACATGACTTGAAGTGTACTCTTTCGATATAAGCAAAGTTTGGGGATACATGATTACGTTGCGTACACCCTTTACCTAACATAGTAGCTCTACAAGCACCGCGGACCGTAACGAAAGACGGTTGAGGTCACGAATAAGAGTCCCCAATACGAAGTTGTAGGAAGGAAGAGCCACTCTTCACTCCTGAGGACAAGGTATTGTTATCAAAAATGGAAGAGCCACTTATTTATTCCATGGAGACGGGTACTACTAACTTATACGGTATCAAGTTTAGAAAGGACTTGGCCATTTCAAGTTGTTTAGAAAGGACTTGGCCATTTTACAAAGTGGTAGTTAAGCCCTCCGCTTCTTCTCCGCATCAAAATCACCAGGACAACAAACCTTCGAGTCAGTAGCGACGACGAGCGCAGAGGACCCGACAAATACTGTGCTAAGCTCGAGAGAAATGAGAACTGAATCTCGATTACGAATTGTAGCGTGCAACGACACTGCACTTTTTGCGTCTGCTGATGGGAATACAAGTGCGAAGCTTGTTTACAGTACTTGGTACGGTGCACAAGAGATCTTCTGTATCCACATTCCACAAATTCGATTTTTGAGCTTGCTGTCGTCACAATTTTAGAACCTGCATTTAAACTTAGTCCAAATCGCATATCATCTATATTGGTCTGCGCCTTTATGAGTCGGACATGTCATATATTAGCAATGGCGAATAACTTAATAAAATGTTGAGGACCAGGACAATACAAAATATTTACGCTCGTTCAGCGAAAGTCCATGGATTCGCGGACCCAGCAAAAGGATGGAGTTTGAGCTTCCCGATTACTAGGAATAAGGTCCTCATATCCATGCTGCTGCAATTCCAGTTCCAAGTGCTTTCTACCAACACGATGAGACCCGTCGCTTCCAGTGCTGCCGTCCGAGTCGATCTCTGTCAAGTGCTTGGTCAGCGTTCGCTTCGCCCCGAGGCCTTTGACATCATTCATGTCCTCGTCATTGCCACCTCTTGTCGGGAGTCTCCTCATGAGGTGAAGCATGCACATTGTTGAGAAAATGTGAGGGATCAAGCTATACATAATGAGGTACATGAGGATGGACATGGCAACGCCAGACTCATTGAGCACGACGGCCAATATGCGCACGACGTCCGAGACGATGAAGATCGAGATAGCAAGCACTAGCTGCTTCAGTGACTTTTCCACGCTATCGGCTGGGACAGTACCACGTGCAAGCAGCAGGCGTCGACGCAGAAAAAAGGCTTGGCATCCCAGCAGCACACCATACGCGAGGACGATCATCCCACCGGAATATGTCAGCACGTCTCGAAAGGTGCTCTCCATAAAGTCATACTGGCCGTAAATATCGTCGCTGTATCCAGTGAGTAGGATAAGCACAATGACACCCCAGACAATCAATAGCGTATTGAGTACGGTCACGTATTTGGTCATGCGACGTCGAGCCAATTGCTGTCCGGCCGACACGACCCCCGCCCACGAAACGGCCAAGTAAGACTTGCAAAACGACAGAAGCAGCAACGAGTAGAGACGACAGACGTAGATGACTTCCCACGCTTGCGACGTGGGAAACCAGATCCACTCAATGGCCTGGGATAGCTGAAGCAGCGACGAGACGAGCAGCGTCACGTGGACGGCTTTCTTGGCGCCGGCACTCGAGTACAGAAAGTGCAGCGCGGTTCGCCACACGATCGTGAGCGACAATGCCACGTAGAGTAACAGCATCAACCAGCCACAAACTCGCAGTGTGGCCACTTGCCTGTCAAGCAGCGCATCATCGTTTTCATTCCCTGTAGGGACGTCAGTCGTCGAAGTTGTGGTGGAGGCCGCAGCGACCGTTCCAATGTCTTGGTCGATGTTGTCGGACGTAGAATAGCCACTTGTCACCACCAGTGCGACAACACAGAGAGTGCTGTGGACGTGGCCATGGAAAGAACGTCCGCGGACGACCGTCATGCTTGGCACGGCGCTGCTTGGAATGTGATTCAATCATGTCCGAGTTTTTCCAAAGTACGGACCACGCCACACTATCTACACACCAAGTCGCGAACGAACTGTCGCATGGGTGCTGCAGTAATGCGTTACAAATACTACATGCCAAATTACGTTTTCCGAGAAGTTTAGATAAGTGAATGCGTTTTTCCAGATACCGTGTTTTTGCTAAAGTCTTGTGTCATTAGGTTCCGAATTTCTCATCGGCACCGTGGCATTTCCCATCATTTGCCCCGCAGTGTAATGCAACGTCGTAAGATGTGTACGACGCATTAGATCTAGTGGTTGTTGGGGCTTTCGGGACTTAGTACTCGAACTCGGGAAGTGCCAAAAGTATTTCGAAAAACGATAATTGGGTTTTATGTTTTGTTTTGCTTCGTTGTATACTTATTTCTATGTTTTGTTTTGCTAGGTTGTTAATATCCGCAATAAACTACGTGCGTGTGGCGTTTGCCTGAAAGTTGGGACCAAAAGCATTCATAAGATCTCTTCACGACAGTGTTATGTGGTGTGAGAGTGCACGTTTTGTTTGCACGTGACATACCTTCACAGTCGGCTCTACTGAGCCGCCAACCGCGGGTTACAAGATGACAAAATAGGTTTTCAAGACACATTAAGTCCAAGAGTGGGTAACAAAACTTTGCTAGAAGGAAATAGGGAGGCGAATAGTATTCATTGATGGGCTCTGGACAACCCCACGGATGGTAAATAGACCTCGTGTGCAGGGACACAACTGTTCGCTATGTCACGACAAAGGATCTCCAATTTAAGGTACTGACAGAGTTGTCAGAGCTGCTGGTAGAAGTCGAAGATACTATGTTTTTGGCTGAATTGAATAAAAATAGCCTTGCTGATGTGAGTTAGCTCATAAAGTGGCACGCGTTGGCAGATTGCCAGTATATAACTTTTTCGCAAGGATTAACAAATATGTGCTGCTGTCCGATAGGCTTATCGATCGTCGTCCTACATTGAGCAAACTTGAGATATATTACAAAGTCTTAAGCCACAAAAGGCATTGTAAGGTCGCTAGAGCGCACTTCAAAGCACGTAAGGAATTGTCCGGCTCATAACTTTCCAATTTTCTGGAAAGTTATGAGCCAGTCATGACCGCTTCCATCATGCTGCAATAATTCGTAATCGATGGCATGGCTGGAATCGTATCGAAAATGTGTTGAATTTACAGGCAGATACTACCTATATGGATTTACATCCTCCATACTACACAAGAATCCAGTCTGATAGGTAGCGTACGCTGCGCCTTTCCTCAGCTTAAAAGATTACGGTTCTACTTTGTTGCCCATACACCCGATATTAGATATTCCACGATCAAGTCCGATATTGATATTGTGCCAAACACAAAGCCATGTGCCGTAAAACAATGACCACAATCCACGACTATACTCTGAGCTCATCGATACCTTCTTTTCCAAGATTGTAATGAATGTCATGTTGCAGGAGCTAAATCACAACACTAATAATTGACTCTGAGCGTTAAAAGTTTGAGCAAAATGAGGCGATTATTTTGTATTTAACCATGGATTCCTGAGCCAACTATTCCAAAATGGGGGTAGTCACCGATTCGTGAAATCGGCAAAAGCTTAGAACCGCCAAATTAAAGCACCACTGTATGCGGCTGCGTTTCATGAGGCTAACGCATGTTCTACATCGCCGCAATCTGCTTTTGTTTCCGAGTTATCATTGGTGACGTGAAGCTATCGCTATATATTTGTGCGACATCTGGGTGCTCGATGACATGCCTCATTAATATGAAAATTTAAGAATTCCGGCATACTTAATACAAGAGTTTGGTTTGTGGCTTCGCGCCGGAGATTTGCCATTCAAATTGACCCGGATCGCGTGCGGCGCGAGGCGCGACACACTTCCAAAGCATGCGCTCGCTGTGTATCGCTCCACGTACACTGATAATGGGCTATCAGACAGTCAGCTCAAGGCGAAGTTAAGATAGACGGAAGCAGACTCTTGATGTCTCGTAGGCAGTATTATACGTGTCATCCACAAATGTTGCATAAAATAATGGTGACTCTCGAAAAAATGATATCTTTTAACTGGCAGGCATGTCAATCATAGGTTCGTATGGCCTCTTCGAGGTCGCATATCTCCACGAAAACACCTACACATCTTGTACAAGGAGATCCCTGAGATCCCCATCAACGTAGCGGACGCTTGTTCCATACTCGTTTCGCTTTTGCCAATTTCATTTCGCACCGATCTCCCTTGAACTTGCTTTAGATTGCTTTTCCAGAGCCGACTGACTCCTTTTGAAATTGCCTTGTACAGCCATATAATCCCAGTATGCCTCGTCTAAAGACGAATGGACTCATCAGGCATGCATATTAGGCACCAATCGAGATCCTAAGTGCGATTCTTCAGTGCGGCTAAAGATGCCAATTTTAGAGTCAAAATATTCGCTATGGATCGCAGCTGCATCGTAATGGGTAGATGGTCTTAGTGTTTCCAGCAAAATCTGGCTCTGGTCGTTAAACGTAGTGATGGCCAAAAACGAATTAAGAAATGATACTATGAAATATGAAAGCGATTACAAGAGTTTCGATACATTATATATTCCAGACGAAGATTGTCGTCAACCATTGGGCAGTTGCGACTTGGCACAAATATCTTTCAGGTACCCTAGAATCCGTTGTGTGCATTATCAAAGTGATAGCCTACCATCAAGCATTTCACCGTATATGTACGAGCTGGTAGACATGTATCACAGGGGCAATCTTGCAGCTCACACGTCGGCTTTCTATCCGGGTCTGCCGGTACCGTCGCTGTCACATGTTCCTAAGCCTCGATTTTGTTTAATGCCAACACGGGCTTAGTGGTGTACGTAGGCCGGCTGAGCAAGAACGTGTAGCTCAAAGCCTCTATAACCAGCATGACTAGCAAAACTATTAATGAATACACTTTTGGATTTGATAGTCTTCCGAAATCGATGGCCACATGTAAGCAGCTGCTTATAATTACTGCGTTTTGAGTAACGCTACTCCAGGTATTAGAAACTGTCTTGCTGGTATCAAAAGCAGACCGTCCTCGGATAACCGATCAGACGGGAAGGTGACGTGTCCGTTAAAGGACGTCTACCTTAATGTGGGATTTGCATGGATTTCTCGAGCTGAGTAAGCACGTAAGATTGCTCCGCGCAGCCACTAAGATCCTTCTTACTAAACATGATGAAATACCATAAAGATTTTGGCAACTCTTAGAATTCTAAGACCAATGGAACATAGTAAACCTTATACTCCTTATCCTCGCATTTGAGACCAATTCCCTTACTGAAAGTGCTATTCGACTTCACAAGTTGTTGGACTCGAGCTGAGTAAGCACGTAAGATTGCTCCGCGCAGCCACTAAGATCCTTCTTACTAAACATGATGAAATACCATAAAGATTTTGGCAACTCTTAGAATTCTAAGACCAATGGAACATAGATTTTAAACCTTATACTCCTTATCCTCGCATTTGAGACCAATTCCCTTACTGAAAGTGCTATTCGACTTCACAAGTTGTTGGACAAACAAAATGAGTAGAACAAGAGAAGCAGTTGCATCCACACAAATAAAAACAATTTCACATATATATTGAAGGTGAAATTGCATATCTCTTTAAGAATAAGTGCTGTTTAATATCCAATCTGTGTGTGGCTTTTTTTAGGTTAACAAGATTATACGAACAAAGTGCGACATTGTTACATCAAAACTTTTACGTTCCTGAAGCGACATAGACCATCGACATTCTCATGACGATTCCAACGCACCCAATATTTGTGGAGGTGTCTTGGAATCTATATCGTTCCCAAAGACCGCAATGATCACATAAGCACATAGTGGCTCCTAGCATCTCCTAATAAAGCAATCCTCGCACTCGATCTAACTGCCAAGGCGAGTACGGGGTGCGACGGCTGAAGTGACCAGGGCCGCCACCTTACGTGTCAAAAGACAGAAAGGCCGAGAATCGACATGAATTTCGCGGCCAAAACACTAGCTCCTTAATAAGTAAAGCGACTTTTGACTTAGCTCGGAGATCAAGCGCCGAGATGCGCGAAGGTCAATACGGATGTGAAGTTATGGAATCCATTCCAAGGAAGTCCATTTTTCAGGGTTTGAAGCTTTAAATCAATACAAGCCAGCCGCTATCTAACATCAATGTCGAGGCCGAGAAACACCTCAAGCTCACATTTTGGTCGATGAGGAACTGCAGTTAATCACTGACAAGGCGCGAGGTCGAGGCAGTATCTAATCCCTGATTCTCCTAGAGCACATAATATAACGATACTCCCAAGCGGTGTAGATTGTTCAGCAAAGGCGTAATCAAGGACGCCATGTGCTTTTTGTGAAGTGGCGCGGTTATTTAACTCTGCCCAATTCTGGAGAGCCAGTGGAAAATATTTAAAAATGCCTTTCTGATTTGAAAACGAAGCAGCGAGAACTTCGTGAGTAAGTTGTGACCTTTTTGTTGCACGTCAAAATCGAAAGGAGTGACTTAACAATGCGCTCAGAATTACTTCGTAGTCTCGCCTTGGCGCTTGTGTCGAAGTAAAAGCTTTTCGAAGATACATCCATCAAGTAATCGAATTTTACGCTAAGCTTACGGACGGAATGCAATTGACTTGGTTCGGGTATGGGATTTGGCACGCTGGACGCTCACCCGGTCTTTTTATCGGCTTTGAATTGAGCCGTAGTCGTGACATTGCTAAAAGTGTCTGAGAGTATGTACATACTCGGTGCGAGCTTCTTTTGGTTTCTGAATTCGAACGACGTCGAGTTTAGCCCTTTGATTGTATTTGGTGCACTGCTAAAAGCACGCCATTAATTCGAGCTTCAACATCAGATTTTTTCGAAGCAATTTATGCCACGCATGAAGTAGAGTCCGTAGAACCCTCGTGGCGCAAAGCAGAGAATTGTGCATCTTTACGCCATGGCTTACATCGATTATGTAATAGACGCTTAAAAGACTTCCTTTCTTCGTCCGATAAATTTTAATGTCGATCAAATATTCCACGGGATTGTCGACACAAGTAGGTTGCCCATTGTGCGAAAAATTTGGCCAAACAATGTGACAGGTTTGCTGGACCCTTGGCTTTCTTTCTTTCGATGCGGACCAAATTAGAAAAAAATATCTAAGCTTGGTTTCAAAGTTTACTTCCTAGAATTGCAGTTTTTGTGCAAAGTTCTGTGTAGCCCCTCTGCAGGTCTAATGTTCCTTTAATTTAAGCCAAAAGCATCACCAAAGCAACACTATCATTATGAGTAACTCCAGTACAGAGAAGAGGACAATTATAACACCCGAAGCTATGAGCCATGCAGGAAAATGAACGATCTTCCGGTGAGTTGCTGATAACAATCACCGGACTTAAGGGAACTAGCTTGTGCAATTTGTTGGGAAAAATATCTTAGAGATACATCAGGAATCTTTTGTAGATCTAAGTATTCAAACCGAGTGTATAATGACAGGATGACCAAAACCATCATTCTTTTAGCTATCTCCGAGTCAATTGCAGGATGGTGACTCAAATGACAACAATCGCAAATAGTGATAAAGAAGTTTCTAACGCTTAGCACATTGAATTAGTGGGCCTGCTAGTCAGTTAGGTGATTAAGCCGTAACCAAGCCAACACATAAATGGTTGCTTAAGCGCCAGAAAATACCCGTACATAAAAGTCGGCATTCGCGCCCAAAGTTGGATGCGCGCGATGGACGGTAATTTAATCACCAAACAAGTGCTAGGATAATAATGACCAAAATACTAGTCCCGATTGGGGACCCGTACATAGCATTCTCTTTCGTCCGGTGATTCCGACGCAAACTTGTATACCACATGATTAGCAAATATGTTTAAAGCGAATAGTGGTATTGTAAGCCTTTAGAAAAAAAGGGTTGTCCTCAGACTTGCCGGCGGTGAGAGAAACTCTGGCAGGTACGACAGGAAAGCCCGTGATAATAATTCGAAGCGGAGGTCAGAATCGGGCTAAATTTACTGCTGATATCACCAGCGTTTTGAACTTGGTGGAACATAGTGAAGTCAGAGACGACAGCCTATCCTTTGACTTAAGGTACGACCACACTAGCGTAGATGGCGATATTTTTTGCAGCCCGCTTGTCGTAGAACAATGATACAAGTATTCGTTCAATAAGAGGTCCTCGCATTTTTTAACACGAGAAGAGGAGGACCTGAAAGACGAGTATCACCAGGAATGAAACGCTTATCTGCCTTACGCGTCGCGGGGCCTTACCGTTAGTCACCAAAGTGGGCCGTACAAACATTGTTCTAAAATATAGCTCACGTTTGTAGCGCATCCTAACAGCGGTGGCCGCATCAATTCTATCTATAAACCTCACGCAGAAGCTCAAGGCTATAAGTAATTTTACTCTGTCTGCTGGTGCCTTTTAGAAGTGTATAGGCATCGCTTAATGAATTAAGGAATGCAACAATTTAACCATATACGGCTCACCATCGTAGCTTAATGTTTGGAGCCTGCGTTGAGTCGCCTGATTGCTTTGATGATCTGTTATTAGGCTTAGCTCAGCATCATCAAGATAGAATAGCCCAAAAAATACCTAGTCGTTTGTTTCGCTTATCCAGTTGACCTTTTTTTCAGGCTCAATAGACAGCTTGCTCGCGAATGCAAAGCCTCCCGTGCTAAAGTCTTTTTGATATTTAAAATGATATTTTCCTCGTCGGCGTTCGTAACTATTATTATTTATTGGATGCGTCGAAGACAATCCATGTCAGGAACATCTCGCCGAGCCAGGCTATAATAAATATAGGACCGAGAGCAAATTTCACCACCGTACTATATCGTGCAGCCAAAATACCACACGAAGTACCCACAAGGATCGAGTACAGAATACAAGAGATGATTAGATAATCGTTTCAAGGCCGGCTTGCGGCTTTTACCAGTTCACTGAAGCGATATTATAGCTGCACATTGTTGAGAAAAACGTGACACCTGTGAAAGAGCCTCTGCGTCACCACACGCTCCAAGCTAGCCTTGACAATTTCAAAGCACTGGATGGTATCTCTTTCGCCACAGCTCTACGGCTTTTTCATAAGGAGAAACAAGTACTGCATATCTCAGATTTACTTGCTCTCGATTTTAATTTCAAACGGTTTGCATGTCAATTCTCCAGAGTAACCTCAACTTCTTGAGGTCTTGATGGAAGGGTAGCCATGTGACCCATAGCTTCATCGTAGAACCTAGTTTGGTGCGATTTAGCGCAAAGAGTCTAATTGCATCAGGAATCCGCTTTCTTTTGATTTCAGCTCCAGATTTCACTGGCTGCTTATAGCGAGCAACAACACGAGTGCTCGTCTTGGGTATTTTGTCCAAATTTGATCACTTCATGGCTATTCGGTACTCACCGCATTGGCAAGGGCAAGCGTGAGGACAAGACTTCGAAGTAGATTTAGCAGATTTTTTGTGGATTTGAAACAACGCGATTTGTGTATAGTATGGTATCTGGAGGGTTGATGGTGTTCGCCGGCCCCTGTTGCTTCAGAGCCGTGAGAGGTCCGATAAATTCAAACTAAGCCATAGATAGATTGTTACCTTACAAATGTGGTGTCAGCGAACATGCTGTGTAGTATGTCTATAAATAAACGAGGATCAATCCACTTGACATTCTATCTGAGAATAAACTAAGGTTGACACAAAATTGCGGGTTTCTAATAGCTTATTGAGCATCTATTATAGCGCAGTAGTGAGCAGCAGATTGCAATTTGACACCATTGCACTTGGAAAGGCATGATATGTTGATAACCTAAGCAGGAGCAGACTTGTTACTGCGTATAAACCTCGATAGTTTGAGGCGGCACATTATCATTGCTATGCACGTAATGCTGGTAGGCGTATAGATTTCTAGCAGTCTGGAGGCTCCTGACGTTTAAGCGGCGGGCTTGACAGCTTATAGACTTTGTAGGTACTTACGTAGTCAACCACGCCATTGTATGTGTGGAGTTGATAAACGTCTCGGGATGAATTTACTGGATCTACCAAATAGTGAACCAGACCACTTGTCCAATTTAGCGATGTAACTGCAATTGCTGGCAAAGTTTTAGCCATTCTTTCCAGGCTCTTTCCTTGAGATAAGATATTGTACTACAGACTTATACATGACATCGGTTTTATATGGCTTGGTAAGTTCTTACTCTAGTCAAGCTTTTGCCTCTACTAGTTTAGTTCGGTTCAAATCTTGCGCGAAAGCGCTTCGAGAAGCACATTTAACTTGCCTAGTTCGTACTAAGCGCGGAAGTTGCATTACGAAACTTTTTGCCATCCGCTCAAAGAAGTGAGGCAAATATCAATCTTTTCCAGGGATATGTGATCTAATGAGCACGAAAGGCTCGGACAGTAGCAAATGCGCTCGGAACATCACGAGGTATACTGCAAGGCAAATGTTTCGCTAGTAGTAACGGTGTAATGTCGCTCGACAGCCTCAAGCTCCATGAACACAAGCGAGACAATTTTTTATAACTATTTTTGTAAGTTGTAGCTGATGGCACAGACCGGAGCGTCGTGAATAACGCTGAAAAAATTTATCTCGTTTGACAAATACAGAGCAGGTTTCTGCAGGAGGCTTTTTGATACTATTACAAGCTTTCTAGTGCTGGCTATCCCAGCATCACTTATTGTCTTTTTCTAAAGGTTGGACAGAAGCTTAGCGAAACCCGGAAAGCCAGCGATATGCATGTGCAGATAGTGGACTAGACCTGACCACTGCTTGACTATCTTTTGGATTGGTGGCGTAGGCCAGGCCAGAACGACTGTTAAATTATAAAAGTCATAACTTCTTCAGAAGCATTTACAAGGTCACATTTTTTCTCGATTGGCATAGAAAGCCTTAAAGACCTTGAAAGCTAGCCGATTTTCATTTTTTCAGCGAAAGCCTATAGCGTTCGACACAATTGTATGACCAGACGGCTAGAAGTCCTCAGGCTTGTGGCATCACTAATTACTTCACTCACTACCGCAAGTACTATTGCTGACTGCCTCATATTTGCTGAATCTAGTGCGCTATATAAAGTGTACTTGTACATTTTGTTCAGCAGCATCAGCTTCATTGAAGCTGATGTTGAGCATATATTGCTGCACTTCTCACCTGTAGCGCGACATAAATTAGTTTCAACTTGCCGTTTGAATTCTAGCACAAGACATTTGTGACGAGTGCGGTGATTTTGACGGTCGTATCATGCTTACGTTTGCAATCAGAATTTATGTAAAAGGCCTCGAAATATTTGATGATAGTGTGTGTGGCTACTGAATCTTAGCTCCTGCGATCTTAACAGCTTGCGACAGAGCAATTAGCAGAAGCAATCGGATGGGTGTACATGCAGGCGTACAATTTTATTAAAAAAATATTTCGAAGTTGACAGACTTTGGCGGACCAACAATATTTGCGCACCAGCAAACAATTGCTACAGTGCAATAAAAGAGCAGCGAAAGATAGTCACTATTTATTTGGCTTCCTAATACAAAAAAACATACATTGAGCTGAAATTGGTATGGTTGTAAGAATTGAATATCTTGACAATTTGGAGTCATCTCTTGATTTGATCCTGGGTATGTCGTTAAAAACAGCTCGCTTTTTAATCATCGCTTGGTGGGGCTAGGTCATTGGTATGCAATCGAGCTTCAGGTTCTCATTCATCATCCCTATTGTGCGTATGACTCCCTTCGAAAAGAAGCGGGTACATAATAGAATCGAGGCTTTAGTATTTCAATGAAAGTGTATGTGAAAGCATCTAAAAACCTTTTTTAGCCAATAACCGGCTCCACTAACACCACAGGCTGCTAAGTATGGGCAGTAACAACAGCTGGGTACAAAACACAAGTGATATAGAGCCACATAGCCAGGTAGGCGTTAATAGCGACAAAGAAGATCCTCAAGACTCTAGCATGGGTGCGATTTCAAACCATAAGTGTCAAGAGCAACTCCGTAAGAGCCATTTTTAATTACACAACCATCAAATTGTATCGCACAGAAGCACGTTCACGAGGTATTTTAAATACTGGACCTATAACCACTGAGTTCTACTTCTATTGAAACAGACAAAGCCGAAATACTTGTATGTTTTCTCATGCAACCTTTTTTAAATTTGGAAGTACGTTCTCCGCTCTAGACGGAGGTGTTTTGGATCAAAGTGTAAGCAGCGTCTGGGTGCATAAATTTTGAGAATCTACATATATCTGTGTTTTACGTGCTCAAATGTGGGTTTCAAGCCCACCGTAAAATATATGGAAGGTTAAGTAAAAAATTCTTCTCGAGACAGGCCTGAGGTACTGTGACACCAGATAATATTTACTGCCACGAGAGAAATGTACTGCTTAGTCCAGTAGAGAGCCCTCTCCTGTTGGTGACCAGCTCGTCACTCAACTAAAGGGTACGGCTTCTGTCAATAACTCTTCCAAGTCCTACAAGCTTACCTATGTGTCCTATCTTTTTGAAGACAAAGCAGCGAATATTGCTTCTATCGGCAGTGCTTTAGTTCATTGAAATGGATCTTGAGTCAGCAGGCCTACGAGCAACACTTTGTAGGATGCTGGACGCCGAGCAAAGCCTCTCAGACGAGCAAGTATCTATGTGGTGGTGCTGCTCTTACAAATTAGTTTGAGTGTCGTCGTTGCCTTGACATTGATAGATATGTGAGAGCTTGTATTGTCGTCAGCTGTCCCTCAACCCATTCACCTCGACTTGTTCGGAGCATGGCGCTTCAGTTGTTGAAGCCGTCAACTTCTTCGAATGACGATAATAATGAAAGAGCTTGCATCTACCTGCAGGTGGAGATCAAAGCTAGCCAAAAGAAAATTTGCTTTTGAGCGTGATCCAAAAATCCGTTTTGTGGATGATAGCTAGCTGTAAGACTAGCCTCTGGTGTCACATGGTGAACGTGACACGCGTGTGATCAAAATTGATCTAGCGACCATATGTCTTCTTTATTCCGAAGAAAAAGTCTCAAAATTTTCTTCCCTTCAAAGATGGAAAGCTTAACTTTGACCGGCTTGAACTTACATTAGGCGCTATTGCCGGGACTACCGCAGCCTGTATTGTTGAGGCTCCAGATCATAATTTTTACTTTTTTGTCCTAATTTAATTGCGCTTATTGCTTACTCACAAATTACGCCGGACACTGAAGTTTGGAAGATCACTAAGTTTTCTCAAATGTTGACTGGGATGAAAAAGAAGTTGGCAGATAGCGAAGTAATTTAACATCGATGTGCTCGCATGCATTAATGCGTTCATGTATACATGCTTTGTAACGCTATGAAGATGTCGTATTTGTAAGTACAGAGCTAAAGCGCCGAAGCAAGATTCAATTGCTTAAAGCAGCGAAGGATTTCCCACTCAAGTCCCTAGCCAGCCTTTTCATGAACAGCGCAAGCTACTTGTGAGGAGTTGATTTGAACCATTACCGAGCCGTTACAAGGGCACACTGGACAATAGAACTACCCATGGGAAAGATTGACCAAAAATTTGTATCGGGTGTGACGGAGCAACACAGCACCTTGCACAAATGTAGCGCGCAAGAAGCACTTCAATGTTGAACGAATGCTCACTACCCCCAACCTTTCAGGATCGAAGTGTGCAATATAGGAAGACTGACTAATTCTGTGAGATATGTGCTTTACTCCTAGCACTAAGCAAGATATTTTCGATACTGCTTTGTCTCTTCCTTAACAATATTCAAATACTGATCTTATCTCATACCATTCTTTTCAGTCTGCCTTTCACATTAACGCATGGCTTTACAAATTGGCCCGTCACAATGATGCAGAGATGGTGATGCGGCAACGGTACAGATGGTCTGTAAAGGGAAGAAGATGTTGCAGAGGCAATGTTGTAAGGTACCTGATGTGACGATATTTCTGTTAGCTAAAAGTCCAGCAATTGCTCAAGATGACTTCGACAAACTGAAGTCTACGCGTGTACAGCGGGCGGCGAAACGTTGCTGGACTAAGTGGGAACCAGGACCTGCAATGGTGTTTGAAAATGTCAGTATTTAAGTTTTGTAGCAGTCTATGTCATTCAATAAATTTGTAATGGGTAAAGAATGATGCATAACATTTATCACTCTTCTATTGGATGTTATCTAACACCAAGTGAAGACGAATGCAATGATCCGTTACATATAAAAGCCGGCTTCGCATTAAAATGCGCCGTAAAGTAATGGTAGCTTCTGGTGTAAATTCCAGTAAAATTTGTCACAATTTACTTGTCCAAGAAACTAGTGTGTCGAACACGTCTAAATAATTCTTTTTATGTCAATGTTCGTCTGTCATTTTACAGAATGCGATATGTGCTCAAGACTTTTATGTTCTTAAACAGAGACCTCAACTGTTTGAAACGGTCTCTACCTTTTCCGAACAGTTGAATTCTCTGCGCCATGACCGAGGCATCAAGTCTTGAAAAGCCTCCTAAACACGAAACATCATTAACAACTTTAGATTTTGTTATTGTTGGCGTAGTTTAATAGCTATCGCATTTGCATCGCCTGTAGCCCAAATCTGGCGGTATATAATCAGCGAACCAGTGTTTGAAAAAATTGCCGATGCCCCTTAAATTAAACTGTAGCTATTCAGCAAAGTCTGAAAGATATTGGGACCTACCTACCTAACATAGCAATTTATGTGCCATCTGTATCTATCTATACATGGCAGATGTGAAAGAAGTCGGACAAGTTACCACCAATAAAAAGTATTTTATAATGCTTGAGATATCAAGATACGCTGCCTCAAATGATAAGCTAATAGTCAATGTGATGGTCGATCTACTAGCACAGCTCATAGTGCTTCAAGTACTGTGGGGATAACCTCGCAATTACTAGGACGCACTTGTAGACCCAACGTGACGGCGCAAATCGCCTCTATAATGCTCAAGTGCGCCACTACAACTACGTAACGATTCGGTATTTCACAGAAAAGCTCGCGCAAAAATTCCCGTGCACGCTTTTGGATTTCCTCCGTCGTCTCGCGCTTTGTAGCAGACCACAACTGATCCTCTTCATCTTTTAATCTTGAAAAGTCAACACACGGAAACCTGCGCTTAAGCTCGGAAAGCGTCCGCCGCTTGTTACACGTATGGCGATCGAGGATCTCGCGACAATTTTCAATGCACGTAAAGGGCTCATCTGGAACTTGTTCCCTTGTGAAAAAAGTTTGCGCTGTCTGAATGGCACGAGAAATAGGCGAAACTACGACTTTCTCGATGGGTGGCATGCCTCGATCTAGCTCTGCCTGGACACTTGCATGCCCTTGTTTTCGTGCGTCTTGAAGGCCGAATGGAGTCAAAGGGGCATCTAGAAATGCGTCCGTGCAAGCGAATTCATCCTCCCATCGAGGTGAGCCGTATTTGTTGTGTGCCTCGTTGTGCGTACCCTCCGCATGGCGCAAGAAGTACACAACCTTAATTTGTCGGGGCGTTCCATCTAGTCGTGTTTCCGTGTCGAGTTGCGCCACTTTCTCCTGGAAGTCGTTCCAGGACGCTGGCACCAGTTCAAAGCGCTTGAATAATGACAGCGGCGTGGTCGCATTGTTTTCAGCTAGAGACTTGAAAGCAAAGAAGCCATCGATAGCTCTTACGTCAGTAGTGTCGGGTACGATCATGGGTAGCCTCTTAAACTATTAAATTTTATTACTCGAAGTATCTTTCTGCGTGCTCAGGAGTAATATCTTACAGCTTACCGCTACTACTATGCACAATAGTTAAAGATAATATCATTCTATTTCTAGTCATTCTTAACAATAGTGCGATTTAGCGGAAACGTCTTTCCATCTCGTTTTCGAAAGCTAGGGCTGTGCACCGGCACAAACCAAAACAGGAACTCGCGCGTGGTGCCAAAGACTTCTTGGACATTTCGCAAGATACCGACATGATAGTAATTAACGTAGTCGGGGTCGTCTCGCTTTTCCAAAAACTCGAGAGTGCTAAAATTATAAGCTACGAAGTACAGATGCATCAGATAGAAACACAGAAGTGCCAGACCCAGAATAGTGCTGCCAAAAAACAAGCAAACAATCTGTCACATCGCAGACCATAATTCATTAGCAACAGGCTACCAGTCATTGTCTAATTTTGTTCCAACCTGCACATGCAAATTTAAAAGCCTTAGCTTGCCGAAGAAATAGAGCGTTCCAACCCGATCCAAACTCTCGGCCAATACGTAGCAGAAGAGTAATTTGCTTTGATATAGGCATGTTGCTGCACTCCAACCGAGGAAGAGTAGAAAAAATTTATAGTTGAAATAGCCGATACATCTGGAACATGCCAGTGATAAATTTAAATTGGGTCCAAGTTGTACAGTTTGCAATCTTACCATGTACGTACTTGTTAATGTAGATGCAGTGGTGGTCCATTTTCAGCACGCAACGCTTGCAGGTACTACAGTGATGAGCTCGATCTGGTTTCAGCGTGCGGCACTTGCGGCACGTGCGGATGGTGCCATTCATCTTTGTCTCAACCAGTGTATTAGCAGGATCGACCATTTGTAGCTTAAGCTCAAGAATATTTTTTTCAGTGAGCGTGTACCGCGGTAGAAATGAATCGTTTGAACGCAGCGTCTGCGCAAGTGACCAACACAACAGGAACGTCATAACGTGGAAAAGGAGCAGCTCCCAGTGCGATGCGCCGGCTTGTAGCACACGGGTTTGTGCAAAGACGACGAACGAAGTGTATAGATATGCAATGACTCCGATGATCACGCATGGCAACACGTAGCGCAGCAGCTTTAATGCGCGCGACTCGCAGCAGCCCATCGGACTACTAAAATAACATCTACACACATTAGAATACGGCTCATGTACGCCACACTACATTTTAGATAAAATAGTCATAGTAATAGAGTAGTATGATGTAAAAATTGACTTTGCGATATCGGCTTTTCGCCCTACTATCACAAATGCAATTTGCGACCGAGCTGTCTATTTCGTTAAATTAACCCACGAAGTGGCACTCCTTAATTACGCTTTTAATTCAATGAGCAGAAGAGTTTAACACTCTTGAGCTAGTCCGCATCTCACAATAACGTCCAGAGATTCTTCTACATCATTTAAGCGATCCTTGACAACTTTTTTGCGGTCAATAGATGTATACCATTATAAAATACTTCTTCAACAAAACGTGCAGCATCGAGCTTCTCATATACGAATACATAAAGTGCACAATGTGTGAAGTGATGACAATGCACGCTGCCGGTGAAAATTCCAGATTGCTCTCGTAAGGTCCGTCAACTTGCAGTCGAATCGATGCCATCCCAAGATCATAACGTGATCTCGAATTACCTGGGCTTCCACTCCATTAAGCAATAAATGATCGGATTTAATAACTCCAGAATGGCGAAGTCCAACTCAAAATTGCGAGCGAAGACTTCAACATTCGCCACCTTTTTTTCACCGCCATATGCACCACACTTCCTACAGTGGGCCGCTTGATCAAGCCGTGGTCACACGTCATCACTTGATTCAAATTGAAGTCACACCTATTCCGGCACCAGCATGATTGTTGTTTTGTTCTTAGTCGTAGTTTTAAGGTTTCATAAGGGGTAAAATGGTGCAATTTTCTGCACTAAGGCATTCGCGCGATGATAGTCAAACAATCGGCCTTTTTGGAACCTCCATCATCTTATAAATGGTCGATACGCTCTTTGTTACGTCGTACGCCGCTGGGTTTGCGAAGACAGATGGGATATCCCAACGAGGTGACTGCCACTTTTCTCTTTCTATACATCTTTTGAAAAGGCAGAGACAACTTTGACCGCCACCCTTGCAAATTTTGCCTTTTTACCAAATGCATTGACACGACCGGTCCAATAAAGGCGGTTTTCGATTTTGCTTCGCCCCTTGATTATACAAACTCGGATTGCCGCGTGGTAAGAAGTTAACGCAAAAATGATTCGGGTTCATAAGGGAGTCGGTAGCGCAATGACCTCGGCGGTTACAGTATGTACGGCTATCAAAGATGTTAATGCTCGGCAGGGTGCATTAAGAACTAAGTCGCTAATTAATCTCGCATACGTGAATGTTGTCGGCCTCGCTTTTATCGCGAACCGAGAGGCAAACGACATAAAACAGGCGATGACTATGTTGATGTCAGCAGTGAATGAGTTGGGAAGTGAAAATTGATTGATCTTCGTGGGTACTAAAATCGGGTACAAGTTGGCTGCAGAGTTTCAGACCAAAGACTTGAGATCCAGGCATCCCAGGCGTCCCATAATCTTTGGAAGTCAAGAGATTATTTTGGTGAAAATCATCTAGCAGATGTAAGCATTTAGGTAGATTATGATAGGCTTTAAATTGATGACTAAGGACCAACAATTAGGCTGTGGCAAGATAAAAAACCGTAAGAGCTCTCCATCATCAATCTGCTTCAAGCAGCTAATACATTTCCTATGCTGATTTACGCCACCAGTCGCACAAGCCACACAAGCCTTACTCGACAATCGACCCCCCAAGAAGTTTCCTTTCCAATTGTGCTATACACATTGTTCGTGTGGCTTGCCAACGCAAAGCTGATACCGGCTTCCCTTTAAAACCCTTGCTCGTACATTGCACCATAACCTGTACTCCTTAAAGTCCAAAATAGGCATTATAAAAAGCATATTCTGTTTGATTTCGGCTCAGATCGACCACCGTGGACAGATCCTTTGTGATAAACTTTTGCGTCACAAAATGTTTGCTGATCGAGTATTTCAACGAATTTAAAGTGCTTCTTCAGACGCCAAAGCAGGCAACTTAAGCGAGATATATTTTTTAAGCCTTTGTAAGGTTAATGATTTAGCTCTGTAGTGGCAAACTTCTTCCTTTTTATTTTCATTAAGCCTCCGAATTTTGTACTGCGGCTTCCGTTTTGACGTGAACAATCCAATGACGGCTTCAACGAGTTGTACCTTAGAGCTTTCGTTCGACGGTTGGGGTCCTAACGGTCCGGTTTGAACAGTGAAGTGTATAACACTGGATGCAGCTTAATTTCTTAGATAATTTTAAACTCATAGAGGCCCCGCAAAGTTTTTCCCGATCTGGAATGGGCTGTTGTATCTTGGCGCGAGTTAATCTAATTTAGCAAAATTGTGACGAACGTCCAGACTTTTGTCATCCAGAAGCACCATGTCATCTTCTTCGTCTTCTTGGACAAGTCTCGTCTTGTCTTAATAGCACTATATGCGCTCTTGTGCTCCATTCATTCTGTTTTGTGCGATCTTACAAATGTATCGTAACGAAGCAAAACTTCTCGTGCTGACGTTTTTGAGCTGCAAAGTTTTGTACCGGATGCCACATTACTAGGTATATAAGGAACATGTTTTGATCTCACATCGAACGATGACAGTCCAGTTGTAGAGTGTACGCGTCGAAAGGCTACCTTCTCTTGATGCATAAAGTCATCCCAACCACTTTGAGCTGAGTGAATATTATCTCAAAATAATCAGTAACTCCCTACCGTTTGCGGCCTAAAAGCTGTAGACGAATTACGCTACAGCAAACGCGATTTCTCGGTAAAGTTTGAATGTAAACTTGGTCGCTAGGTTATGAATGTAAACTTGGTCGCTAGGTCAGAAACAATGGTCGTTAACATACCATGAATCTCTATATAGTTGCCTTCGCTACTTTTGCAGTGTCGTCCTTGGTCTTCGATACGGTGAACGCAGCCTTTATTGTTTAGCGTTTAACAATCACACTGGCGACAATATGGTCAAATTCAATGGATAGTACCAATGCAGATGTATTATTCGTGCAACTAAATTACGCAGTTATTGCTGCCGACTAAGATGCCGATGACGACAGTACGTCATATATATTGTTAGAAAGTATGCAGGTTCATCTATTTGGACTCCCAATACAAGCCGATGATGAGTCCGGAAACCTTCTTTAGATCTATACGGACTCTCAAGATTCTCTACGGGCTCCTAATTGGATTACGTTAGACATGACTAAGCTCATTGAAATATCGACCTATCTGCATCTTGATGAATGCATAGAAATAAGTAATACGGGCGACCAAGTTTGCCTAGACTCGTTACACTGACACATTTCGCAAGTGGCTAGCTGAAATTAACTATTTTCGGCCAGCAGTATTTCCGACGTATGGCCAGATATGTTCAGTGAAGTCCCGGGTAGCCTGCCGACATAGAGTTGGATTTTACAGGAGACGCTATCTTGCATAATTTTGCCGTCTATAATTTGTGTCGTGCAGTCTCATTTGGTAATACAAGATATCATACTGCCATATGTACTTTGTCACAACCTCTCTCCTTTTTCAGCTTCTTGATGATGTACTGTACGTCTCTATTTCACATATGCACTGTATTTGCGAATTGAGCAACTGTTACCTTGTTAATTCTGATTGTCGCCACGATCTCGCGATTCTTAGCAGCTTCCAGGAGCTCTTGCAAGCTTACTTGGAAAGCTTTATTCTCGAACTCCGTATTGCGCGACAGTGCATCCACCTCATGGCTTGTTCCACCGAGAACACGCTTTAAAAAAGGCTTGAATGGAGCGAGCTCGTAAAGCCATCGAGCTGCTCTACGATTTGTTGCCTTTTGTGTCAGGAGCATCTCCATACTTTTATGATCCGTTTCGAACGTGAAAGATCAATCGATAAGATGCACACGCCATACTTTTTGCTCATGCATAATTGCAAGTAGATCTTGCTCATGAGCAGGAGAAATTCTCTTCCGATCGTGGAGTGTGAGGCATCCATTTAAATCTTAAATGGCTTTAAACAACCCGAAAGATCTAAAGCCGGTTCAAGCGTCGAGCGACACTTGTGTTTCGTGAAAAAGCGTAGTTGATCCTCCGACTGCTCGATTGCTTCTAGTGAGCATTTACGTCGAAGCTGTTGTGGGGTGGCTCTGCAAATCGCGCAAATATTTAGCAATACCTTGAGACACGATACAATCGTGCCTCAGAAGCACTCCATAGCACTTCTTTGTCCTAAGCACTGACCATACTTACTTTGTCGGTTTATTTGAACGCCTTTCCGTCTGACAAAGTCTTCAAGAAATAAAATAATATCCATCTAAAACTAGCATTTGCACGACAGAACGCATAATTGCTGTTTTTTACACCGTAATAGGATATGGCTTACAGTCTTAGCTTGGTCTGCCACATTTTTTCTCACGTAAACACGAGATTGTCGTCAAGGTCACATTTTTTGGATTTAATAGACTTTCTGCTCAAGCTGGTGGAACGTACCCGGGCTTCCGCTAAGTCCCCGAAGATGGCTATAAACTCAAATAGGCCATATATTTTGCTTACGCAGCTGTATCTGTTACGACCCCCAAAGTAGGTCCATACACGAAAATCAATGACTTTCGGACATGGCGTCAAAAGTGTATTCTTACGCGCCATTAGTATCGCTGGCTAGGTTTTCGCTAGATTTTGCTGGCGATAGTTACAATGCGAAAGCCTAAAGACATCTTGACATATTTGTCTGTTTTGATACTTTCTTTGGTCCATTTCAAATTTTCTACGCTGTTCAGGACTGAAACACCATTGTTTTATAGATATAGGATTGGTACCAGGCTTGGGCAAAAGTTCGAGCTAAACTACTTTCCGTACTGGAGGTGTCTTGCTAGAAATTTCGGTGCGAAATACTGTAATTGCATACTTTCTTAGCCTCGTATGCGCCTGATTATCTTGACATATTCCCATCTTTAAACTTTATAGACTCGGCTCTCTTATATCGTGCGGTTGTTGATGAATACAGCACTTAAGTCTTTGTTGCGACGCAACCTTCTTGCAATTTCTGAGAATTGATAACTGTGTCATCTCTATAAGGTCATAGTTACCTCTCTGCTGACAGAAGTCAAAGTTATTGCGGCGCTGATCATGCGTTCCTTGCGTTATCTTATTTGGCCGGACGTTGCTTCGGCAGGATTAGTTAATTTGCCCCACGATGCTCCGTGTCGATGCAAGGTGTCGTGCATCCTGCGCCCTAGTCGATATCTGCTCAAGAAGTCACATATTGCCGATACTTTCAGCCTAGTTATCAGGAAAAGTCAAGGCATAAAGCGATCCTTGTGCTGAAGGAAACATAATGTTTGCGAATTGAAATGCACGGTTCGCCGATGACATTCGACAACATAAGTTCGACTTAATTATCTCACTCTTCTGGATTTGGAAACGACGTAAGGAATGCATGCATTGTCGTGATGGATCAGTCTTGACCAATGTCTTCAAAAGCTTGAGTTTCTGCTTTTAAAACAGCATGTAGTGCTCCTTTGATACCAAATTTCGTTTCCAAACAATTGGAAGCGTTACACTGCGAATATATGCAGTTTAATGTGCCACAATTGTTGCATATTGCTGCTAAATTCAGCCGTCGCTCTTGTTTTTTCTCTATTCGAAGCGCTTGTAATTCTTAGGGTCGTGACCACTTAGCACGATGACCCATTTTCATTGGCAATGTCTTGAGCATTAATTCGATAAACGAATTGACATACATGAGTAATGGGCAAACTCGAACTTTAAGACCTTTTTGAGACAATTCGTCCAGGTAGTCTTTGGCTATGTTGCGGTCTCTTTCAGTCGACTATTCGAGACAAGAAACCTTTTTCGATCACCAATTATAAGGAAATCAAATTCTGGAACCTATGGAGTTTTGTGAATAGTCTTTTTTGCTTCATGTGAAGTATCCGCTTTTGAAGAATACACTTCAAATTATTAAGCCTGAAGCGTGTCCACAGTTGAATTTGACACGGCACTCATGTCTTGTGCACGCTCATGTACTTAAAGTTTACAAAATAAGATCGATAAGGTCTGACGACTCCGTTGTCATCAAGTGATGCATATTAGCGTGTTGCTGTTCGATTGTAAAAATCTATAGCTAATGTTTTCACATATAAATTCATGAAGAGGAAACTTCTATATCTTCTGCTTACCTCTTGATGCGGTGAGATACTCGAAGCATTCGTTAGCCTAATATTTTTAGGTTTTCATTTAAGCTATATTCGGGATCTATGTTGCACTTATTTCTGAATGAGATGCAGCAATAGTTGTTGCGTTGCTAATTTGTCCTGTTTTGTAGGTGACTTTTAACGGTCGAATCCGCTCGGCCACTTGCCTTCGCCGCATCTCGTGAAGTTAGATCTCGTGTTCTTAAGCGCGACGTTGACTGTAAAGCTTTGATATCATTAATAGCGCCCCTTTGCTCTTTTGACGAGGTTTTAGGCTTGAACATGGACGCTCAAGCGTATTGCCTCTTTGCTAGACCATACCTGTCGGACTTCTCAGTGTTCTTTGTATAACCTACCCAAAATTTGGAAAGCACAAGAGTAGAAATAAAGAAAAATGTTTGACAGGGATGAAGTGGTCTAGTGAGCTTTCCAAATTTTGTAGGCTTGCTGGATACGACGCTGTAGGCGTTCAGTGATATCGCGAAGTTAGTTCCTGGCGTCTTTGTCCTTACAATCCGGAATTTTTTTTTAAATGAGAGGGAGAGTTGGATGAGGTTCAGTCGTTTTGTCGTTGCTAGTCACAAGTCCTTTCAAAGCTTGTCGAGCTTCTTGATATGGCTCATCAGGAGCTCAGGGGTGTTTATAGATGAGTTTGTGAGCTCACTAGTTTTTCAGGTTCCACAAACGAAGCCAAACGAAACAGCTCAATAGCAATGAATGTGGATCAAGAAAAATCAAGGAATTTATTAGCTGAAAGTTTTTTAAAAACTTTAGCGGTAGGGATATACTAAAACGGAAAAGCACTTTATCACAGATTAACATAAGGAGCTCCAGATGTTTGCACCGTACTAGCGTGCGACCACACGGAATAAATATTGAACGTTAACATCGTGCCTTATAAACCACCCAGTGCAATCTAACACTTTCTACTATGTGGCTGTGGCTTGTACAAATTGGCACATGATGACTAGGTCTTCACTTTGCGACCATGAGTACCTTACTCTGAGCTCTTGAACTTGACACAACAAGCGCTACTATAGAACACAGCCGCGAAGGAAGCTTCTTCGGAGGTTAATTGCTCAAGAATTTATTTGGGCGGCGAGCAGGACAAAATGCAGTGAAAGAGAAGCATTAGGTGCTTAAAGCAAAATGAGAAAGAATATTAAATAAAGAGCTCTTGTGAATATTTTTCTTGCTTAGGCTTAGCTGGTGACTCTCAGCCATCCAATGCTGTCACCCCGAATCCTAACATTCAACTATATTTAATCTAAATTTCTTCAGATCGAGAAATCTTTTACAACAATGAGGACTCTTATATTCCAGAAATTACAAGACAACTGGACCTTAGATTGGCGTAAAAAGACAACCTGTCGATGAAGACGGTTGCAGAACACTAGTCATTTCCTTGGCAAAAATACGATCAACGAAGAGTGGCATGTTATTGTGGTGCCATTCTTCGCTTGGTGTGCGGCTGACTTACTGATGCAACAACCTCCGCTTGAGCTTCAAGCGTTGATCACCATTCCCAGTAAAATATCTAGAAAAGTTTGCGATATTCGTTCGAAGAACTAAAGAAGAAGGATAGCTGTTACAATGGTAGTCGTTTATGGCTGAAAGCCACCAATTAAGCTTTAGAAAGACAAAAAATTGTAATAGCTCTTCATTTTATGTCCCACCCCACTTTTGATCAACCGCTTTATGTTCATTTTCAACAAATCTCGTGTCACATTCCTTTTAAACATCTATACGCATTTTACCTTTTTTATCAATCAATCAATCAATCGATGCTTGTGCGACGACAGCGGGATGACTCCCATATCACGTATTATTTGCTTTATGCAACTGAGACTTCTCTTCCTTTACCGACCTCGTCCCACTCGTTCTTAAACCCTAGCCCTACGACCTATCTTTGATAAGCTTCTTCCGCAACTGTGTTACAAAGTGGCATTGGTCATGTCATGTTCAAGAGTTCGATTAAGGGTGCTCACGGTCACTCGGTGAGAAACGAGTCATCTTGTAATTATTAGTACGAGCCACATAGTAGGAAGTACTAGATTAATAAGGGTAGTCTTTCAGCACGAACTTAGCGTTCAGTGGTTGGTATGTGTACTTGCACGCTAATGTAATACAAGCATCTGGCTTTCCTATACTTGGTATGTGATTTTGTGCATTTGCCTTTTTTGATCTCTATTCCGCTGCCGAAAGTAATGTCCATAATTTATCCACTTGACTTTGCTTGATCTATATGTATTACTACTGAGCTGTTTCGTTTGGCTTCGCTGTATGGAAAAAAGAATACTCGTGATCCACAAATCCTTTCATAAGCACCACGGAATTCCTGAAGAGCCGTTTGAAGGAGCTCGACGAGCTTCAAAAGACTTGGTCGAAAACAATGAAACAGCTGAAACTTGTCCAATTAATTCCAAACGAAATCCCGGATTGTGAGGTCTCAGGTGCCAAAATTTAGTGCACGACATCAATTAAACCCTCAAGCGCCTAAAACAGCAAACCCATGAGTTTTAAGAAGCTTCATTGGACGACCCTTTCCAATTTTTACCAATAGCGAAGACTGGAAAATCAAGTAAATCTGTTTCGTTTTTGATTCTTGAGGTTTCACTACAGTCTGGTAGATTATATTTAAGGTGCTGTGAAGTCCAGCAAGTATGGCCTAAGAAAGCGGCTGCACAGATTCGCGCCAATCTTTAAATTCAAGACCGCGTCGGCTGAGCCGAACAATTTCTCTCGACAACAATAAAAACCTCACAGCCAACACCGTGCTCAAGTTCACAAGAGCCTACTCCGCAAGATGTGACAAGTGCCAATGGCCAAGCAGATTTAAACACTCAGACAAACCCGACTTTTTCTGCAGCCACAGGACAAGACACACTGTCCAGGAAGAAACTACTATGATATCTCACTCACCAACAACAGCAACAACAAACCCAGGTGTAAGCTTAAAAGCAGATTTAAATGCAACAGGCAATTTAGCGCCTTATATTTTTTTGTCGGATCAAGAGGCGAGCAAAAGGAGAGAGATCCTCCTTTCAATGTAGGGAGGTCTGGCAAAATTACTAAATTATGGAGCTTCGCAAAGGAGTAACACTACGCCAATAAGCGCTACTTAATGACAACAGAGTCGTTAGCTTTGTGACTCTTATCTCAAGTAACTTGAGCAAATTCGTCCTGAGTTGACACCGTGCATTTATTGCCGACTGTGAGCGCATGACGTGCACAAGACATTAGCATTATTTATACCTTATTGTGCACACGCTTCAGGTCGAAGAATTTTGAGTATGACCCGAAAACATGCGGATTGATGACAAAGACAGCTTCAATGTCTTTGTTGTGACGCAACATTGTCAAATACTGGTGAGAAGAATTAAACAGCCTCATACATCAAAAGGCCATGGTGCGCTAGTAATCGAAAATTTTGCGCCTTTGATAAATTCGAGCCTTGCGTTGCGCAGCAGTCTATCAAACGTTGATTTTGCGGTTAAGTCGAATTGCCGCGTGGTGCTCCGTGTTGATGCGCGGAGACATGCACCCTGTAATCCTGTTAGTATCTTAATTTTGCTCGCAAAGCCACATCATGCCGATGATAGCATCCTTATTTTCAGGAGCAGGTACGACTCGGAGCGTTCCTGATTTTTAAGGATTGTCAGGTATCTGCAAGTTCATGTGCACCGATCGTCGAGGGTGAACAACCTTGTTGTAACTAAGGTCAACTCGCATCATCTCACCCTTAGTTACTCTAAAAGAAGTCGTTTAGCTTAGTCTTCGGATACATCGTTGTGTCTACATGTATTGTCAATGAAGACAATCTTGACCAACGTCTTCGAAAGCTTGAGCTTCTGCTTCGAAAGTAGCATATAGTGCATTCCTTCTATAACGATTCGCTTCCTTACAATTAGAAGAGTTGCATTGCGGTAATATGTGGCCGACAACGCCAAAATTCTTCCATGTTACCGGGTTAGTTCAGCCATCGTTATTGTCCTTGGTCTTTGAGGTCGTGACTTATTCGCAAATTCTAAAGGCGCCGTCTTGAACGACATGGCCGACAGACGATTTGATCTACCCGATTGATGGGCAAACTCGAAGTCGAGGATGATTTTAACGGCCTTGTGGAGTGTAATTGGACTCTTTCCCTTGATCTTCTTTCCGGTATCTTCCCGTAATCCATTCTCAAAAATAAACCGCTTTATCATTTCACAATTTTCCGACCCCAAGGCCGGAAGTTTGAAGACGTACTTGTGGATAGTTTCCCTTCCTTTTGAATGTTAAATTCACTTTTAAAAATTGAAGTGGTTGAGTGCTTGAGGTAGACAACTGAAATTTCTTCGATCAGATTACGGGACGAAACTTGTGAACAAGAATGTGAGCGAGATTTGTGCCAGGAGTGGTTTTATGCATCAGCGCACCGTGCCTTACAGCCCTCAACTAAACGGAGTTGTGAAGCTAATGAACGCACGATAATAAAAAGCACGGACCGTGCTACACTACTAAGGAGTGTCGATCGAATGGTGAGCAGAAGCAGTCAGCACGGCGGTGTATCTTATCAACTCGTTATCCAGCACATTAAGAGGAGAAGTTACGCCTTATGATATAGATTTCATGCGGAAGCCGGAGCTAGGACACTTGCCAGTCTTAGGCTTACACGATTGCGCTCATGTTGACGACGTCAAGAGGACAAAGTTCGAGCCAAAGAGTTTCCGGTGGATTTTATTGGATACGCAGAGAGCGCAAAGGGTATCATGTTATCGTTTTGGAGAGCTTTAAAGTAAAGTCGTGCGATCGATACGGCTCGATGAGCGTAAAGTGGACGGCATAAACTCCACCGTTTCACCACAGCATGACACGGTGACCCATGTAGCCAAGAATGGCGATCAAATCGTCAAGGTTACTGAAAGTAAGTGAGTTACAGAGGAATTTCATATGGAAGGCGTTGAATGCCATCCACCGGACGTAGAGATTGAAAAACGAAGGTACTTTCGACCAAGAAAACAACATGCTTCAGCCACCTTTGCCCTTCTGTCCGACAATAACATGATTGGAGCTGGGACAATACCACCCGCCTTCTCGTGCGTCCTACGAACACAGGCTAGTATATCAACCGGAACAGAAACGTACTAGGTAGCCCATGCTTTCTCTCGAGGATGGTAGAAGTGATGGCGAAGAGCGAAATGAACAAGAAGAAGGCGACCAGCCAAGGGCAAAGTGTGCAAAGATTGATGACGAAAGATTAATAGCTAAAGCTGCACTGGCTCATGCTGCCAGTGTTGGCGATGCGGATGATGCTCCAGTTAAATTAAAAGCGAGTCATGTACAGTGATGACGCTGAGAAGTGGGTCTAAGCAATGAGAGCCGAGCTCAAGGCTCATGCCGAAAATATTTCATGGACTATAGTACCAAGGATATTCAGGAGGTAATAGCGGCGTTGAAGAACTCGTTTTAAATAAAGGATTTGGGCAAGGTCGAATTTATTTCGAAATAGAGACAGATCACGAATTTAAACCGATATGCTCATGGTACGACAGAACCGGTGCAACGATGACGTGGTGCGTCGAATTCACCAACAGGGTGCCGAAGCAATTCCAAACCCTTGTGCTTCGGGTATGGCATGTACACGTCCTGACGTGGCATTCGTGATTACGCAGCTGTCGCGAGTTTTAAAATTTTTAGGACAACAACACTGGAAGGCTGCAATTCCTCTTCTCCGATGCCTCAAGACGACAGGAGCTTATGGGATCATCTACGATGGCAGTACTAGCAAAATGCAGATTACTGCATACACGGACGCGGACTGGGGCTGTAACATCGACGATCGACGCTCAATATCGGAGACTATGGTGATGATCGGTGGCGCACCAGTGGTTTTGAGTCCAGGTTTAGCGTACAGTGACACTGAGTTCGGCAAATGTAGAGTACATGGCTCTAAGCCTTTGTACTCAAGAGGTGCTGTGGGTTCGCATGATGCCCAAGGATCTTGGTTACGAGCAGGTGGGAGCTACACAGACTTGGAAAGACAATCAGGATGCGATCGGACAGGTCAATAACGCAGTATAACGCCAGAACCAAGAACGTCGACATCCGGCACCATTTAATGTGGCGCGAAGTACTATCATAGTCAGGTATGTACTGACTATAGATTAGCTGGCCGACATATCAATCAAGGATCTGAAAACTTAAAGACTCAACTTTTTGCTGCATGTTTGTGGTATTGGACCAAAACGAGTACAGCATTAGCGGTGAGTGAGAGAGTCGATACGACACCGCATATGGCATACAGGCTGGCAAGTTACCGGTCTATTTACCGGTCCCTTATCGGTTATGACGTCATAGAGTGACGTCAGTGAATGACATCGGCGCCTTCTAGAGGCTTCTCGTAGGTTCTATAGGTAATGACGTAGCAATAGGATTGCAAACTAAGGATCTCTTGATATACTCACTTCACAATTTGCCTTCTAACCAACAGTATTAGATTTTGCCTTCTCGCGTTAACCCATAATGATACGTGTGCGGCAAGTTTGTGTTGATCATCAACTTTTAAACGTTGTGCGGCGCCTACAAACGCGTGGTATATCCGTTCTAGTGCCAGCAAGCTGAATACTCACTTACGCTTGATTGGAAACATTCGTTAGTAATTTAAAATTCGATCATAATTATAAAAATTGCAGCACTGCCTTGGCTACTTTGTACACTCAAGGACTTATCTCAAGGCTTGATAATCCGACACTTTACGAAGTGCGTTGTAAGCGAACACGTATGTCTCCACCAAAAAATCACCCCGATCTTCTGCAATAGCACCTAAGTTACTCTCCACAACAACTCTGGCAACCAGGGTTGTATATAGATAGCCGCTAAAATAAACTTTGCTTGAGGTCTCGAGTAGCAACTAATTTTCAAGCGGTCACAATCGGATGAACCGAAAATCGGTACGCATTGTTTGGAACGTATCGAAAACGACGTAAGCGCTTGGCCGCTGAATTTAATACTGAAAAAGAAAAGTGGTATTTTATACATGCAGTGTCGCGCACAGCCTTTGTCTTGTTACTCGTACATACTACATCACGCTTACCATTCTTCATACCAGTGGTGTAAGCTACATTTTATGCACTATGCTTTTAGGCTACATATATGTATATTTTTTTGAAATGGTAAAAATGTTGTACCGTTTGTAACATCGTCAACAATGAAATACGATATATGTATGAGCTGTAACTTATAGAATCGAAATGTGATGGAGATGCAAAGCTTCTTGGTGTTGTTCATTAAATCGTGTCGAGCGGCAGTAAAAACGCTGCTTACCCTAGCTATTAACGTATTTGCATTAAAAGTGGCCACTTAAAAACGATGTGATCACTCTGTTGGTGCAGTTCGACTGCTTTAATCATATAGCCAGCGCTCTGTAACAGTAATTAGCGCAAAAAATTCCCCTCAAATAAAGGCCGTGTACTGCGTACGCCATACTGCGGGTACGCAAGGTGTACAGACAGCTCGCCTCGGTGGGACGACAAGTTTGCATATATAAAAGTGTTAATAAAGTTGATTTGACTCCATTCGGTCTCAATGTTAGAGTAAAATGTCTGATCCGAGCGAAGCGAGGTATACCGCCTATTAAGAAAAAGTAAGATCTCTTATTTCGTAAATTTAATTTGTTTGGTAACTTTCGAGCCACAGACGAGCATTTCACCATTATATTATATTAATGCATGTTTCAAATGCTATCTTTCGCGCTAAAAGATGAAGGGGGGGTCAGTTGCGGTCTGGGGCGATTCGTACCGCCACGTCGAGCATACAGTATGTCCTAGTAGCTATGAGGCTGTTAGTGTTGCTCTCGAAGCGCTGTAGAAATATCGCATATAAGAGAAGATAGATGGCTAAAAAAATTTAATGGCCGACCAGTTTTTCACAAATCGGTGCTAGATACGACTCATTTATCTTATTAGATTTAGACGCATCAATATTGCTTAATGTTGGAAAAACCTTATTCTGCTTGATAAATTTCAGCGAAGCAAGCATCTACTAATATGCTCTGTAATACTATTGATGGGCTTGAGGTGCACGACGAGAACTTCATACCGTGGAATATCTTAAGTAATACCAAAGAGGTAGTCCAATCATCTATTCAAAGCAAATGCTAAGACCAATCAAATAATTGCTTTATCAAATAAATGACATTTGATAGGCATTTAAAAAGGCTTTTGTAGTTGCAGTCGCTTTAAAACGTTGATTCCTAGTTCACTCGCCCCACTAGAAATTTGCACACTTTCTATCTTTCTCCTTTGTGCAAGGTAGTGTACGACCTCGTCAAAGTTCGAGGTAACGCATCGCTAAATTATCGCTGGTGTTTGTAAGAAGTTGTAGCAACTCCAATTGACATTTATAGCTCCTTAAGCGATGAGATACATCCTGCAAGCCAGAGCATCCGCAGCCGACTTGCCATAGTCCAAATTAAATGTGCGATCAATTGCTACGGTGACCACATGGTTTGACTCGGCACACATTACTGCTCACAGAGAAAGCATGCAAGAAGGTATACGGTCCTCGGATCTAGAACCTCTTTTTCGGCTTTAAACTTGCAATAAGCTGCACTCTAAGAATATATGTATCTGTTACAATTAATATCTTATCTGGTTCGTGACTATCTTTTTTTAGCCCTAATAATAATCCAACAACAAAGGCAGAAACAACATCCATTTAATTATTCTTCAATGCCTCATTGTACAAACCGATAGAAAAATTAGTTGGGGTGCATATTATTGAAATACCAGCTTTATATTAAAAGCCTAGCTTTATATAAAAGCCACATCCTTCCCCGCTAAAACTTGCATTACGTTTGACAAAAAGGAACAAACTTTCTATCACTTTTTTCTTTTAATGCAAAAAGTCGTTTGATCATAGCAATTACCACACCGATAGCAAAAAGGCTAGCAGTCGGCAGAGTCATCCAAGCCACTTCCAAAAAAGGCTTCTTCAGCTTTCACAGGGGCATCAATTTAAGTGTATTTGTTGCAACTGGCGTGCATTTGCTACAAAGGATACAGCAAAGGCAAAGCCTACACAGTGGGTGGTAAGCATTGAACTTTATACTTACCAAAAAAATCAGTCATGCAAGAAATGCTCTAAAAGCCTACTCCATTGAAGCGGGGAAGTTAAACCAATTCATCTATCTGATATAAACTTGTTCATACATCCACCTGCGGGCGATGAATGTGGTAGCTACTTGCCAGTAAAATCGCCTGCTAAGGCTTCAGAGAAATCCTTATTTCTCAAAAACGCTGTCAAATTGCCTTTATCGCTTGTAATTAGAGCTATATGTAAAATTCAACTTACCAGGAAAACCCATCTAGAACGCTCTCGTTGATGAGGTGACCAAAACGGGGAGCAGGAAAAAGAGAAATAGTCAAAGACAACGATCCTCAATATTTCTTTAAGTCGTTCCAAATAACCAAATCAGTTGTGTGGGCTAGGTGAAGTACTCACCGCTTCCGAGTGGGTACATTTCTGCCGATGCGAGCCCGAACGCTAAGCAGTAAGCTTATATGCTTAATTCGCCGCTTGGACGCTCTGGAAGCTAGTACATATGAACGGAGTCGAGTTTAACTTCAGTGCGACCGGACGGCACCTATTTCGCGGTGGACCAAATTACACTTGAATCATTTTTCCGAAGCGTTAGAGATCTGAAGACAAGGATGGCTCGGACCTGGTACGATTGATTTCTTAGGTATTACCAGCTCTCTCACCACTGCCACTGCTATAAGCAAAAAAAGCTGAAGGGCTTCAATTCTTGTTCGATATTGTTTAAAACGTTTCTGGGTCTGAGTTAGATCTGATGTCGAGTGTATGTACATTTTGACAGCAAACACTAAATTTGTAGCCTTAACACAAATGAGTAAAATCTACTCGAGCATGCCGTAGCTTGAAGTGCACGATTTATGGATCGAACGTTATAAACGACAATGGTTGCTATTAACTCAAGCTTGTACAACAAGACTTTCACTTCTGATGTGCAATTGGCTGCTTTACAATAAAACCTGAGCAAGTATATATAATTACTGAAGGTATTACAGATATTTCAGGTCCCACTACTCAAATAAACGGATAATATTAAACTTAACGGATTTTTCAAGTTTTAAATCTGCCTCATCTTTATCCGAGACTTTTTGTTTATTTTACATACTTACAATCGTACTCATTGCTTACTAAAAAAAAATAAAAGTTGTTGACACATTTACCTCTCAGCTAAAACTTGTCGACACGCACAACTTTGCGACGCGCCAAAGTCGATCAAACTCGATACGGGATGTCTATTCCTCGCACCTTGTATAGAAATCAATTCAACGCTGTTGGCAATTCCTCCGAAAGCTTCCAGGCTCCTTGGAGCTAAATTGTAATTGACACATCCCGGTAGGATTCCCAACCTCAATTAGTAAAATCGATTACCTTGCTGTGAGGGCGCGGCTATTTTTTAAGCGGTTTTAAAAACTTTTAAGCAAGCCATATCTTCAGCCATTTGTCACAGGCACAGACCATGTGCCCTTGCTCACTGCAGCAAAAACATTGAATGTTTCTTTGCGTTGCAATGAATATACCCATTGTGACAGGCCCCGAGTCAGCGAGTTTTTAGACATCAACACTTCGGGCCCTATTAACAGGGAGTTGGCCATTTACGGCATTTCGGAAGATCGAGCACGTCTGTGGCTGTACTCCTAAAAAAAGGCTGGAAGAAGCGCAAACTAGCTCTTAATTTGTCCATGAGCACAGTCACCCTGACTTTATCGGAAAGTCTTGCTCCGGTAATATTCGCCGTCGATTGTCAAAATTAGATTTATAAATTTTTCGCTCACCCTTTAAACAGGCAAGAAAGTTCGAATGTTGGCGGAAACCAAAGCACGCTGAAAGGAATTTTGCTTTTAACTGTGTGTTCGTGTGCTCTTAGCAAAGCTTAACGGTTGAGTGACAAGCTCTTCGTCAAACCTTCGAGGCCAAAGAGTGCATACCTCGTCAGCCGTGGTCAAAGCCGCCATTTGTACCGCCTGAGCTCACAAATAAGGGCTCTCGACTTTTTTTGCCTTTAAAAATGGAAGCTGTTAGCCTCACCGATCGTAGGCACTTTCTACTTTCGTGTTGCTTGAGCACTTAAGCATACTCTTGCTTTCAGCGCTCGTACGCCATGACGCATTCCAGCTACTTCGCCGCAAAGAGGGATAGAAATACCGCCACCTCTTCAGACCTATCGAAGCTAGTAAGTCTTAGAGCAGTTCGAATTGCTGATTTGACAGGTGCGGAAAGGTTGTTCTATCCGTATCGAAATCTTTGCAAGGTTTCAGACAGTTAGTACATTTAAGAATGATGACAATAGCTATCAGGTATGGCAAAATTGCACAGATAAGACATGCAGAAATGTAAACCATTACTCGGTCGACAATCGATCGGTACTTCTGATATTATAAGGAGCTACGTGTGCAGTTTAAGGACTACTTTACTTGATACAATATTTCTCCCATATTGTTCTTACCTATTATTGCTTATGTTCGCTAAGTCAACCATTAGTTGGCTTGCACGGGTCGTGTATATTTGAGCTTGCTGCGAAACCTCGAGATTGTAATTAGTCATTCATTTAGCTCTCTGTATACGTTGCACAATTGAGATTTCAGTTTTGATATTTTTCAACGTGGCCATGACAGGGAGAAAGTAATTTGTGAACTCGAGGGCGTTAAATTTCCCAAGCCTATATCCCATGTTACTAAACGCGGTATGATACTTAAATGGTGCACATGCATGATTACGTCCTCTGTTCTACTTCTTGTATAAAACAGGACTGATGTTAAGTAAGTAGGGCCCATATGCAACTATAAACCCAGAAAGTGTAAACCTATTGAGACGTTATGTAGGAAACTTCATCGAGGTTAGTGTGGCCTACACGACGACTTGATGATCACCAAGCACGTGCTACTCAAGTTCATGAGGAGACAAGAGCCTATTTAATCGGTCATCAAAAGAAATAGCGGCCGCACTAGAGTTTGCAGAGAAAGTTATCCGATCGTACTAAGGCTTTAGACACCATCTCATAGTCGCACGCACAACAAACGCATTGCTGAACGCCTAACGGCCACAAAAGTCCTTATTTCGTGGCAAACTAACGCATTGATGTCCTTTCTGTCACAAATCCGAAGACGATTTGTCACCGTAGGCAACGTAAACGTGGCTGTCGTCGGTCTGAACGCCAGGAGACTGACCTACTGCAAGTACACAAACATTAATCGCACGTTTTGTTGCTGCTGACATCGCAGTTGGTCGACCAAAAAGGGGCTCATTTATGAAATCGCCGCTTACGCATTTTGTCTGTTCGAAGGATACACTGTCAAAACTGCCTTCCAGCCTTACTCACAAAAATGCTATATTTTATGTCATCGCTGACTCACGGTCCAAGTAAGGCAGTCAATTACTACAAGAGTACTATTTTTTTCTTGCGGTACCAAATCAATGAATCACAATGCTCACTCAATGTATTTAAAGGTAAAAAACTGACACTCACAATGCACGTTTCTGCCCTTAAGCTGCCAGGGCGGGGATAGCTTGAGGGTCCGTGTTGAACATCTCTTTTGGATCATATTTGGTCTTGATTTGCTGCAGCTTCTGAAAGTTGCCGCCGCCGTAGAGGTACCCGGCCAATTCCTTGATCGTCAACTCGTCATCGCGGTACGTCGGGAAGCCACCAGGGACACCACCCGAAGCTTTATAAGCGTCCACGAACTTGTAAAAGTTGTTGCGCATCGAAGAAAGCGAAGTCGTGGGAAACGACTTGTCGAAAGTATCCGTGCGCATATCCCAGCGAATAAGGAGTAGATTGTCATCGTGTTTCCAGGCCGAGGCATCAGCTTTGATAGTTGACGTATATTTGCCAGCCCAGATGTCGATAAAGCCCGAGAGCGAAGCACTCGAATCCTCAGAAGAAAAGGCCGTGTGAGAAAACAGGGCTGAAGCCGTGGCACTCGTCAGCGGGGTCTTACGAGGGATCGTCACGGAGGTAATGTAAAAGAAGCGACGAGGTGTAATGGTCTGGTCAGCAAGGCCTGGGGTGCCAATCGACTCGGAGGTCCAAAAATCGTTCTCACTGGACGTAAGAACCATTGTAGCAGGAAGGTGCTTCATGAGCGTTCCAAGAACCTTCGTGGCTTCTACCTTCGAGCCGTAGAAAAAGCCTTTGAGATCCGCTTTGGCTTTGAGGCTAAATCGGATGGACAAGTAATCGTTGTTTTCGTTGCTTAGGGCCCACGTTTGCGTTCCAATCAAAGCGTCCACAATGTCCTGTTGCGTCGGCTTGTGGCTCGAATCAAATGCAATTGTGTAGTTTGTCACCTGCGATGACGGAGGTTTGAAAGTCTTGATCTTAAAGTCCACGACCACCCCCATGGAACTGGCGGCTCCACGAACCCCCCAAAAGAGATCCGAGTTTTTCTGAGCGTCAGCGTCGACAATTGAACCGTTCGCAAGTGCGACACGCACGGACACGAGATTGTCCAGTACCGTACCCGTTGCACGTGACATTGTACCAAAACCCGAAGCAGCGACGCCGGTCATTCCGACATCGGGACAACGACCGTGGGGGAGAGCTCGCTGGCTTTTCTTCCACAAGAAATTCGCAGCTTCGGAGATCATGACGGGGCCACCGTATGATAACAATTCCGTCGCCTCGTCATAGACAAGGTGCTTGAGAAACTTCAAGTTCATGATGAGGGCACCATTGTTTCGCCCAAAGCCCAGACTCGAGAACGAACGGTTGCCACCAAGCGTTGTCACTTTGACACCGGAAGCAGAAGCACATTTGAGAGCAGCCGAAACTTGTTCTTCTGTCTTTGGGAAAACAACGACCGAAGGAACGGGACTCACGCGCGAATTCCAGGCCTCAATGTCCATGGCCCAACTCTGGGTCGTGGGCGTTGATTTCTGGATCCCGGCCGTCTCGAGGCATGTCAGGACGTTCGGAGTGGCTGCTTCAGCAGTGGCAGCGTCACTTTGATACGCAAGGACGAGCGAGGAGAGAGCGAGTATGGCGCGACTGGCGCTACGAAGGGAAGAGACCAACATTTGCCTTGTACCGAAGAGTGACGCTTTGAGTGCTGCAAGGCAAATTCGAATTTGAATCTGCTGCGGCATTCTTTTTCGCTGCAGTGTTTTGATTCGGGACAAGATGACGGACGCCACAACCACATCGTGGATTTGTAAAGAGAAAGATGCACGACGACAAAGATGTCGTCTATGCACCTTTCGCCTTGGTCACCTCCGCCCATAGTTTGACGCCTGTTTTCGGCAGCTATGTCGAATTACCGAAAAAAGATGGATACACTCGCGAAATACAGTAAAAGGGCTATCGTCAATCCTACATAAAGACCGTTTAAATTGGAAAGCCGGGCAATCTCTGACAAGCAATGCATATTCATATAACGTTTAAGAAATGCCTTTCCAATCGCTATGGCTATTCGAAGAGCTGTGTCCTCGCTTTGTTAGCTTACGTACCATCGCTTAAAGCATGCGCAAGCATTCTTGTAGAGTTGTGTCATGTTACCCATAAGCTTAGCTTAATCAATGCCTATCTCAATCCACTATCCCAGATGCATTCTCACCTCCGGCTGGTATTGCAGCCATAACCCTATCATGACGACGTCCATTGAAGAAAATTTACTGGCCAAATCAGTCATTCGAACGCGTATACACACACGCCCTAACACTTTGATTACTACACACAAGTTCGCTCAGATGCAAGACGCGGGACTACTATGCTTTGTTGATCATGGTATAATTGCCTACAATTTCTCCAAAATAGACGCAAAGAAGCCTGACGCAGGTATTATTTGAGATGTCGATTATACAGGTAAAAATGTCGTTGAGGCAGCGCACACACAAACTAGCTGAGAGGATATTTACTTTAAAAAATTGATGAGTTTCTGTTCTCGGATTTGAGCAGATCTTGCTTTTTCGTGTGAAGTAGGTCGCTCGTCCAAATCATTGTAACGAAACGCTCGACTTTAAATTTCACATTTGGAGCCAGGAGCATAGTCAAATATGCGCAACCTCAAAGAACCCATTCGCTCACGTGGTGACTTATCGACATGAACAAAATCTTTAGCACAAACATACCCTTGGAAACGACTATCCTATTATTAATGATAGCCCAAAATATATTATATACGTCGCGGTTGAAGTGCTTCACTCGTATTAAAAATGTAAAGAGCGAAGATGCTTTTAAGATAAAGAAAAAATATAGGAAAGTGCTGTATTGTCGTACTCATTTCCCACAAGTGTGCTGCAGATAGAAAGTCTGTTTTCATCACCTAAGCCCTCGGTCGGTAAAATAATTTATAAGATATGGAGAGCAATTGGAAGTGCATTTTCATCAAAATATGGAGTGATTGCGCTTTCCGAATGTGGCAAAGCGCAAGTGAAACAGGCTGTCAAAATTTTTAAGCAGCGATAATCTAGAAGTGCTGCTCTTAACGCCCTGCACCCCGGTAAAATAACCCATGCGTTGAATACTTTTAAAAAAGGCACGATCGATACTGTATTACCGTGTAACTTTTATTGTTTTCGCGAGGTATTAAATCTACACTATATATAGCAAAGATGCACAATAAGCTAAATTATAGAATCAGGCTGTAAGATTTGTACCACAGATGTGCATATAATGTACTATTTCCTGGAATATATATGTATATATTTATATACTATTCTTAGGCAAGGTTTAATTCCAGCAGCTTTCCATGCATTATTTGAGGCTACAGCTTAAGTCCGCCGTGTATGTAGTAAGGCCCCAGAGCACATAAAGCGGGTTTGCTTCACTCAAATTAATATTGTTATTCTTGATGAAGACGCGGACGACATTTGTGCTGACTCTACGGCGAATAAGGTGCGCTGACAGTTTTTGCAGATGCATTGGCAGCCACCACAAAAAAGCGCAAAATTCGATAATTTCAATTGGCTTTTCAAAGCCTACATTCCTTGCCGTCCTTCAATGAAAAAAGAAGTGAACAACTTGTGTTTTCGCGGCTTACATGATATGCATCTTGACATCATAGCGTATGATGATCGCACCGCCGTTGCTGATGAAAATAGAAATGTTAATTCTGGCACGGCATCTCGAGATGTTTGCTCTCCGGATAATTTAGCTAATCACTATTTTAGCTCAAGTTTATGAGCGCAAAATCGCTTCAAAAAGAATTCTTAACAGCTCCGAGGATCCGTTCACTGTAAAACGGTCGTGGAGAAAGATTCTTGGAGGTCGGTCGATTTCGAACAAGGCTTAGACGGTAAGGTAGGTGAAGGAGGAGGAGTTTTAGTTGCTTCAAGCAAATTCAGAGCTGATGTTTAGTGGAGAGCTTTCCAGAAAAATGTGTCTTGCTATTTCTGCAAAAGCAGTTTAGACATTCCCGGGCTTTCGCTTAGCCCCTTGGGAGCGACAATATTCACTAACATAGACGATATGTGGTCGAAAACGCGGTAAATGAAACATTAGGTATACGTGGTAGTAACCTCAGAGTAGATCTATGCACAAAAACCAATCGCTTCCGAAAACGGCGCTAGAAGTGTTGTTTTCACGCGGCATTGCTATCGCTCGCAAGGTTGTCGCTACATAAATTGTACACAATGTGCCAACCTACACATTTCTCGACACAAAACGATGGTGCCAAAAAGGCAGACGGACGTGGCCGAATAATGCTTACCTGAAATTTTTCTTTGATCCATACTTGGATTGTCCTGCACTCTTGAGGACTCTGGCGCCATTGTTTGACGGTCGAAAGCTTGGTACCAGGATAAATGTTGTGCTAATATTATTCCTGTACTGTAAGTGTCTAGCTTGGAGGCTTTGTGCGGAAAAGGAGTCCGCGTACTCGTGTAGCGATTCAAAGGCCTGTCTGACCTCAATGGATTTCCACATTGGATTCTTAAGGCGCTCGGTCTTCTCGGAATCATCACAAAGACAGCTTCAATGTCTTCGTCGTGACGCAAGATTCTCAAGAATTGATGAGAAGAAGTTGCTGCATCGGTTTTGACTGCCATAGTGGCCTTGTGACCGATGCTAAGCTAAATTGGTTTATGCTAAGCTTAGCAACACATCACGCCGGAACTAATTATGCGAGTTTAGTTATAATGACGCATGGTGCTCCGTTCCAGTTAGAGTTGTCATGCGTCTTGTTAACCAAATTATATCTGAATCTTGCTCACGAAGCCGTATCATGCCAATACTAACATCCTTACTCTTAAGATTACACATGGCTTGGAGCATTTCCGATGTTAAAAGAGATGCCAGAAATCTGCGATTTTATGTGTACGGCTTGACGGGCTAGAGTCGTAACCAAAGTCGTGTGTTATCATCTCAACCTAGTCGCTTCGAGCTCATGTCGCTTCACTCAATCTTCGAATACAATATGATAAACATCCATTGTCGATGAAGGCGGTGACCCGTCTTTCTTGACCAACCTCTCACCCTTAGCTTGTGCCCAATATAATACAGTGCACCTTTTATGCAACAAAATGTCTTTTAACGTTAAAAGCGGTAGACTGCGGCGACAGGTGATCGACAAAGCCATGATGCCCATTTGGTCCATTCGTCTTTCTTGTTCTTTCCCTTTTCAAAATGCTTTGATTACTGGGGTCGTGACTTGTTCGCACGATTACCCGGTTTATCAGGCACCGTCCTGAACGGCTTGGCCGATTTACGATTTGGTCTCCCCGAGCAACGGGCAATTCCAAAGTTGAGGCGTTTTCACTGGCTTTTCAAAGAGTACTCAGACTTTATTCCTTGATCAATCTCGCAGTCACTTTCGGGTTTTCACTTTGGGAAAAAGTCGCTTTCTCAGTTCACTGATTTCCGATTCTATCTGGGACATCAAGTCCTGACATTCAAAGACGAACTCGTGGATAGTTTTTTTATTGGTCTAGATTACAAATACACTTTCGAAGACATTGCTCGAATATTTTAACTGCAGCGTGTACACAGTTTGGTTTAAAAAAGTGTCCATGCCTTGTGCTCGTTCATGCTTTTACGGTCGACTATAGAGACGCAATGCCATTTTAACACGAATTTGCCTTAAGTACTTGATATAGGCGTCACAAAGTCGGACGACTTTGTTGTCATTAAGTGGCGCTCATTGACAAAGTGCTGTTTTGTTGCGAAGTTTTATAATTAAATATTTTTGCTAAACCATTCTTCACAAAGAGGAAGATCTATCTTTTTCTGCTCACATCTTCGTGCGACGAAAAATTCGGAGCGCTCATAAGCCTGTTCCATTTGGCTTGCATCTAAGCTTGCATCTGGACTCGATAGTGCTTTTGTTGCTGGGCGACAAATAACAGTAATTGCTGCATGAACCGTATGCCATTTCCTGTAGCTGTAGTAAGAGTAACATTAGCCTGAGCGGGCGCATCCGCTTGGTCATTGGCACTAGCCGCATCGTTCGGAGTCGGCACTCGTGATCTAGAGCAAAGCGTTGGCAGAAAAGTTTTATTAACGTCGAGATGGCTCTGTTGACAAGGTCTTGAGTTTGGAGCTAAAGACTCTGCTGTACGGCCTTTTGTTGGGCCATACTTGCAGGACTTCTCAGCGTTCTCTGTATAATCGGTCATGCCTTAATAAAGCCTAAAAGAAAGAACGAAACTGACAAAATGTTGTTTTACAGTCTACTCTTTCTGTATTAATGAATAGTGTGGTCCAATAAACTTTTCAGATGCTCTTGAGTTTGCTGTATACGACGCTTTGAGTTTTTAGAGATGTCGTGCACCCACTTCCCGGCGCCTAGGTCCGTGCAGTTAGGAAATTCGCTTCAAATAAGTTGGACAAAATATAGCTGTTTCACCATCGTCAGTCACAACTTCTTACAAAGCTTGTCGGGCTCTTTGTTAAGGCTTGTTAGGAACTCAGTGGTATTCTTTACCGAAATTGTAGGCTTACTAATCTTTCGTTTTTTCATAAAATGAAGCCGAACGAAACAGCTCAGCAGTAACAAATGTAAATTTAGCATAGCCGAGGGGGTAGCTTCTAGAAGTAGTTTTCCGTTTTTCAGCAGTAACACAGGGATTCACCACAAGGCAAAACCACTAGATCTTAGACCAACAAAAGAATTCTAAAGGTTTATCCACACTAGCGTGCAAGCACACTAACCAACCACTAAACGTTAAATTCGTGTTGAAAGACTACTCGCTGTAATCTAGTACTTCCTACTACGTGGCTTGTAAAATTAATTACAAAAATTCCTTATTTCT
The DNA here is from genome assembly GCA_001695595.3 of Plasmopara viticola. Taxonomy (NCBI): domain Eukaryota; phylum Oomycota; class Peronosporomycetes; order Peronosporales; family Peronosporaceae; genus Plasmopara; species Plasmopara viticola. Next base: position 2,544,530 of record MBPM02000002.1, on the reverse strand, counting down.
GCCATGTTAAGCACTCTTGCCTTGAAGTCTTGAACATGACACGACAAGTACTACTATGAACGCAGTCGCGAAGAAAGCATCTTTAAAGGTCGGCTGCCGGTCGAAGCTTGGGCGGCGAGCGGGGCACGGTCGGTGAACATTTAAGTTGCTTATCGTAAATTGAGAAGTGATATTGAATGAAGAGCATTCACGGATTTTTGTCTTGCTATAGCCTAACTGATCGCTTTCAGCCAATCACTGCTACCATCGAAAAGTATTCCACCTGGCGCCTCAAACATCTTAAATTCATTTTCAACCAATACTGTCTCTTGACTCCTAAGCTACTCCAAGCCATTATCGTGTGCCTCTCGTTCAACGAACAGGGCCGATGTTGTAAATGTGTCCATAACGCTTCAATGCATGCATGAGTCTCTAGTATACACCAGCTAAAAAGTACTTTGATCGCGTGATTTCATTTTTGCCGAAAAATGGCAGGTTTAGCCTACAAAACAACTTCGACCTTTGCATAAAGTCGTAAAAAAATCTTGACTACATCATTGGATAAGGGAGTTAGTGTTATAATTGTTTATTGATCGAAGAACGACAAGAGAGCTTATAAAGCATTTACTCGCATTGGACGGTAAGCCATATCTTGATGTGATTAATTGTAATTTTCTCACTGAGGTTCATACTACTGTACTGCTGGAACCGCGTGGATTTAAAGATTCGCAAGGGCTATGTTGATCAACGATAAACGATCTTCCGTTATGGTGGTGGTACAAGCGCTCTGACCTGACAGAATGGTGAAGAAGTATGTGTAACATCCTGTATGATGCACAGGAAGAAGCCGAATGCGCGGATCAACGTACTCAGGGCCCCGAGGCGACGGCAACTGAACTGCTTGAGCCGGCTTCGTCTGTTGGATCCGTATGATTTTGGTGCGCAAAAAAGGAGGGCTGTCTCACGTAAGAAAGGCGCTAGAAAAAATATCGGGTGCTATTCTACCAAGGTAAGTATTGGCATTTCGTGTGAGTTTAGATCCTTAAGCGATCATGTATTGTGTGGCCCATGCTTACTCGCGCCACGACTCGGAATTGGCAAACCTTTATTAAATCTTTTAAAATAGTCTATATCCTAAGCAAGGGGTCGCACTGTAATTCGACCATGGCTTTCCCCCAATTTACCTTAGCTTATATACTGGAAACTGCAGTGCGTCAAGTACATTTTCAGTGACTGGTTGACGAAGCAGCAAAACGATTTGATCCAAAGTCTGTGTCGACTTGTCGCGTTAGGATATTGTGCGTGGGCGGCTGTGTGGTTCCTACGATTAATCACCGTAAGGCTAAGTCCTGGAGGAAGAAGCTCGTTTTATATGAAAGCGCGTCGGTGCAATGACTACCGCTCTCTGCGATGCTATGCGTACATGAGGAAGCCATGGATAGCGCAGGAGTGTTGACACCGATTGGTTGGGAATTTCCAGTTACTCCTTTCTAGAGTGAACCAATAAGGAGTACTGGAGCGACCACATATGTAGTCAGGAGAGTGCAGACCGCTCTTAAGATCGGAGACATTCACCGAGTCCGTCGATATGTGCTTGACTTTATTAATAGCAAATTTTATTATAGGTAAAGCACACTCCGCAAAAAAATTGAAAGAACTTAGTCGCGTTTTGTTTGTCTGTCTTTCTCGAAGTAAGCAACCGTAAGCAATAAGGACGCAAATTCTATTAACAAACAAATTTTGTTTTTACTTTGACGTAAACCGAGATCTCAGTTAGGAATATTGATTCGGACGATTCGACGTGTTGGAAGACAGCATCATCATAGTGCACCGCAGTAGTTTGAGCTGGGATAAGACATTTCTAAAAGTCGATTAAAAACACAGATACAAAGGCTATAAATTCAGAAATGATAGCCTTTGTCGTCAGAGGAAGAGGTCGCACTGGCGCCTACCAAGAGTGCGATAGCTGTACTTTGAGAGGAACAGACTGCCATACAAGAACACTCATATCATTAAGGCTACCAAAAATGGTGCAAAAGTGCCACTAGGGTCTTTTTGTGACCCAAGTGACGAATGTCTGGTGTGTCATAATTGTCGTGAAAGATCTTTGCGCATAAAAAGGCATTCTTGCAAGGAGCAACTATGTCCGAAGTGTCGATTCTATAAGTGCTGTTCGATTGCAGCACACCGTCGAGCTGGTTTCGATGAATCTGGCTTCGCGGAGCTCGGTTCAGTACTTTTAGTGTTGCTTTACTTGGTGTACGCAAATGTTCAACAATAGTTGTGCTGACGCGATACACTGTTGTATTATTTGTACAGTGGTAGTGCTAGAGACAGATGAGATATAGAATGCGCAATCAAAATCTTTGTCGCTCTCCTCATCAGATGTCCGATGACCCACACGTCGAAATTGTGTAATTATAAGAAATAGCGCTCCTTATCGGCATGTGATGTACCACAAAGTTGTACCCCGAGAAAAATCAAAGTCACCGATGCACGCGACTGAAGAGATAACGACTTATCGCTACTGTATTCAGCAACGCGCGATCGGTTTAAATAGTAAATGTCGGCTTACTGAGAACATAAACTCTGCCATTAACCAGAGCGCAGTGCTTAGCTAGAATTCCTTGTTGTGTACCGGATAATTTTTCTCGAAAATTCCCGTCTGACGTGACCTACTGCTCACGTAGTAAATGCCGCTGGTGCCGTCGTTCAGCTTGTTTATATCATGAGCAAAGTGCTACCAGCCCGTGCTCTTCTTCATGTGGACTCGAGTGCAAAGTGAGGCTCTTCCGCGCTTGAATCACTTTGCGACTACTCACTACATAAACCCATCCCTTACCTTTTCTATCTAAAGCATAAGAGAGAACCTCTTCTCGACCACCATTTTGTGTTGAATTCTCTGCTCGAATTCTCCCGGCAATGGCTTTTTCTTGATCGTTTCTCATGTCGAAAACCGCTACTCAAGGCAATTTTTGAGCTACTCGCTCAACCTCATGTTATCCGCTTTGAGTCGTTCGTATTTAACGCATTCTATTACACATCAATCGCCTTAAGACCAGAAATAGTAAGAGATCGTAACCAATATAAAACATTTCTTCTTGCGCGTTTCCTTTGTGCAAGTTGCCAGCAAAACTAGTAGCACTTTGCAGTGACTCCTACTCCCCCGCAGGTATGTAATTGCTTTTAATCTTCGCAAAAGCTCCGAAATAAACAAGACTGCCTACTAGTATCTGATCGACGTGCAGCTCGCACTGCTAAGAAGACCTAATAACTTCCACGAAGAAGTGGCTGCATTTGCAGTCCTTCCTTTAACCAAATAGCCGAATCACGTCACAGCGCTCGGTCTTCACGAGCATAGTCTATGTATGAAGGCTCAGGCAGCACAAGTTTCGGTAGCCCATGCAGTAGTGCCTAATCTTTTAAAAAAGTGAAGCTTAATATTTCCACCTTGAGTTAGCCTGTTTTTCTTAATTAAAAAGGTCGATATGGCCACTAAGACGGTCTTGGTTACGGGTGATCATGTGTATCTGATGCTCGTACTCTCTTACCGGGGAGGGTAGGCTAAAGGTTGCGAAAACTACTCAACATTTGCGCTTTATGTCCAAGAAATATATGAAGTAACAGTAAAAAAAAAACACTTCGTACCTTTTTGAAGCAAACTTGGAGCTCTAACCGCAATCACTTGCAAATTTGCTCGATTTATAAATATATCTCATGGCTTAGAGATTCAATGAAGGTACACCAAATGTTTGACAGCTACAACCGCAAACAGGCTCGCTTCCCCGAGAAGTATAAAGTAGCAGTTATTTGGTCAAAGAATTGTGTCTGTGGACCCGCTTGCCAAACTAAGCAACATTTGCTGCTCCGACTACATTAAGAAAGGGTTAATGATCCGTGCCTGTGCGGAAGAAAGGCCACCTCATTCTGTATAAGAACACTGGCAGAGCCTTATCCTCAGCACCAAGATAGCGCAAATTACCAGCAGGGGAGGGGGCGCCCTTACGAAGAGGTGTTGTTTTCCCGTAACGCGGTACACACTTTTAGAACTCTCGCTAAGAGCTTTCAGAGAAGACTCAGCAGCGATAGATTGCTGGATGTATTCCTGTAGTGCATTGGGCTCATTCAAAAGAAAGCATGCATAATTAGACACCCGATTTATATCAGTCCTAAAAAGACTTATACCTCCACAAAGGTACGCTCTAAATCCTTTTCAAGCAGGCCTGATTTTGCTGGCAGAATCACTAGCCAAAGACGTTAAAGAAAAAGAATAGAATGTAAGAGTCATACTTGTACGGGTGGGAATCGCACTTGTATAGGTGAAAAAAGCGGTGTAAGTTAAAGTTGCACAAGCGATAAACGAAGATAAGCAAGACACAGTGGGAAATACGGCTCCTCAGGTGAACTACATAGCGCCACCACTCGCGGGTATGGTCTTTCATAAGCGGAAAACATAAATACAAGAGACAATGGGTAGCACTGTTGCACAGATGGATAACAAAACAGCATTATGTACTACTGACATAGCTCCGCCAAAAAAATTGGATCGCGAGATTTCAAGTATCATGAACGACCCTGTACTTGACAAACGGAGGAAGAGATACTCCGCTGTGGCACAACAGATGCACTTTAATGACCAGAGGTAGCAGAGTCACTAAGCACCATAGAATTTGAAGATAATGAGATCTACGCTGAAGTAAAAGCCGATAACATCTGAAGGGTTATGTGCAAGAGATGGAACACTCACACGAACATTCTCCTACTGAGACAAAGATGTCTTATATCAGCCTATTAGACAGCGCACGTTGCGCCTTAAATCGAAGGTACTACAGCATCATTAAAATCGGGTATATATTGTTAGCTTAGTGTGACGTCTAGAAATCTAGTATTAAAACCTTCACTAGATTGTGGAATTAGGCTTAAGATTGATCGCGTGCCACCTTTTTACCAGGTAATTTCACTGATACGCGAGCAGTGCGGAACCCATGGATACCTTCATCGCTGGAAAAGCAAATAGTTGCATTGCGTGCGAGCCGAATATCGCACTCGTCGCCGACTTTGTGTGCTTAAAAACCAAGCGGAAAGTGTTTGCACAATCACCAACTTCAAGTAAAGATGCGTTAATTGACAACGTGTTGGGTGTCCATTGTATCATCCAACAGATATGAAAGGCGTATACTAACAATTCGAACAATGAAGTCAGTTATACACCTCACGGCGGTAAGTGTACTATGATGCATGCCATGAGAGTATTTATCAAGACCAACATGTCGCCCCGGCGACGTTAGATTGTCTGTTTGCTTAATTGCATTGAGGAAAACTGGCTTTTGCCAAGACGTAGTTTGACGAGCTATTCGTCAATCGCTTTGGAGGAAACTAGCTGGAACTATAAGTTTATATAGGCCACATAAGGCCCGCTATACAAGGTTATGGAGAACATAGAGCCTTGTACGATTATCTTTTAATTTAGCTTTGCGTTGAAGGAGAATAAAACCCTCAGCTGCTTTGTAAGCAGCTAAACATCGTACACTGATTTCAAAAAAGCATATCCCGTCCTATTTTGGCCAACGCCGAGCTCATAAATAGAAGAAAAAAAAGTGGTAAGGCACACCTAATTGTGTGCTGCTGGCTAAGCGGGTCTTGGAAATCCTTTGTCTGATATATTAAAAAAAATGTTGTGCGATGCTGATAGAGCCAGTACCAGGACACTTGTAAAAACATAAATTAAAGCCTTCAGCAGCAATTATATTGGTCTAGTTGTACAAGACAAACCCGTCATTCGCGAAGCTTCCGACTGTACTCTCGGCTGCGTGTTACTGCAAGTGGTTGTGAGCATATATTCTCATTCTAGTTCACGCAGCTTAGGGCTGCCGGACAAATTTTACGTATATACAAGAGAGAGTTACTCACCTTGAATTGAAATTCTAAGTGTATTTTTTTGGTTTAAAGCCTTTTATAGTCCTTCCAGACCATGTATACTCGAGACGGAAATGTATTACGACCCCTAGTCTGGTGGAATAGCAAAATAATAGTCACTTTTCATCGATACAATTTTCGCGCCGAATACAAGTCTGGCAACTTCAATGTTCTTGCCGACGCAACTTCGACCAGCAAGCATTGAGTTTGTCAAACTTCTAAAATGGGTGCCAATTTAAGGCTTGATTACGATTCATCATCGCAGTCAAAGGTGTTACGATTAAGTCGAGTGCCGCAATCGTGGCTGCAGAAAGTAGATCAACTCTCCACTATATAGTAAATCAGGCAGATTCAGCCCGAGTCGTTTATTTGTACGACGATGACGTTAAGTACAGCTTTTAAATAAATCTGGTACCCTAGTTAACGGTCATAAGAAGAGAGCGTTTTCATTGGCATCCATAGCACATGGGTGGACCCCCACATGTACAAGGAGGTGGCTTAGTATGTGAGAACATTTGAGACCGACCTTAGGACCTATACAGGACGCACATAAAGGCATTTTTGCAGTACCTTTTAGCATTGGTAGATTGTTGGGATAACATAAGTCTCAGCGTTATCGTTAACTTGTCGGAGACTAATGGCGATAAGGACATACGTGAAATTTCAGCAAAATGGTGTAATTGACACATGTTTCGGTGATTGGGAAAAAATAGCAAAGATATTATATATACGGTATTTGTATATTGGCGATGGAGTCAGATAGAGACCCGCGCTTTATCGCTGCCCTTTTATCAAACATTCGTCCAACTGACGCCAGCAATAGACTATCCTCAAAAAGAGAGTTTGACAAAAAGAGTCAAAAGAGTCAAGCATTTGCTCGAAGTCACACTACTAAGTATGCGCACTGAGGCGCCACTTTTTTAAGCCGATGGTTAAATTGCGCTTAACAATGTCATTCACATATCTATAGGCTCTACATGCTACTTAGACGTTCTTTGGCTTGCAAGGTCTTAGAAGCATTCGTTTTTCAAAAAGAAATTGAAGGAAATATAAAAAATCTCTCTCCCAAGTCTTAGGTTTAGGACAGGATTTTTTTCTCAAAAGGCTGACTACGCAAAAAATCGACCGAACGTAGTGAGCAGAACAAATAAGCGATTGCATTTGAACATGATGATCGAAAAAAATATCGATAAAGCATGGGAAGAGAAACAAAAACATCATAATTTGAGAGAAAAAATGTGTTGTTATATACTACTCGAAGACCGTTGTAGTGACAAACAATGGGCACTACGGAAGTATGTTAGCGACGGTCTACATATGCCCAAGCTCACAGCGCCGCCTGACTTGACATCACGCCGACACTGAGACATCTCAGACGTAGCCCAGGCGGCTTTTACATGCTCCGTGCGGTGATATATTCACGTCAATCCACAAGAAGACCTTGGAGCCCGTTTAAGTCGCCTTTTCTTCTCAATACACTCCACATAGACGTGCTGCTCACTTATACACTTATGTAGCAGCAGTACTTTTCCACCTGATCTCGTGTGTACTATATAAGGAGCAGCAGTTTTTGCGCGAACTATTGTACGCGCTAAGTATTGCACTCGGGTTCGGTTTGGCGATTAAGCCGCGGATTCGTCGCAGCAACTTCGTATCTTATCGCAGCTGGCTCAATGCTCCAAAAACCTTTTAAAGCACACGGCGTTATAAGCACTCGTCTCATCAGCCTTATGTGGGAAATATGGGCACTATCAGTATTCGTAAATTCACCCGTATTCGTCTTACAAGCACGGTCGAGTACCTCAAAGAGGTCCTGTATAAATGGAAGTCCTCGGGATTGTAGTCTTCTTTTTTGAATTGATTGCTCGGTGCGTTGAAATTGTTTCGCAAAGGCTGATGATGTGGCACTTTCCAGGACCGTAAGAAGTCCAACTACTAATTTTTTTTTGCTTGAAATTACTTAACTTCCTCTTTACAAAAAAAACATTCAAAATCAGCTCAGTAATTTCGCGCGAATTGCCCGGCCGTCAAGTATTTTGCATAATATGGGCCGATGGACGTATCGACTTGTCCAAAGGTTAAGTGACTTCGGTCATTCGATTCATCGTGGGTTGTCCCGATGGTTGTCGTCTTTGACTTCACCCTTGTCCTCCACATTTAAAAATAAAGTGACCTTATAAATAAGGGCAAATCAGGGCGGTTGTGTCCACTAAGAGTCCTGGATCTTTGAGAGAAGCTTCCTTGATCCCTAATGAGTCTGACGCTAAATTTAAATGTCAATTCGGATGATAATATTGATCTGACATCATTGTCGTTAGTCTGAGGCTTCTACACACTCTAAGCAGGCGAAGAAACAAAGAAATGCTTGCCAGAGCGCCAGCGACCATCCTCGCCATTTTGTCGCCCTTAAGCGGAGATGTATGTTGACTTTCGGGGGAGAAAGAAGAACAGACGCGCGTACCCACTACAATTTAGTGAGAAGCACATCTAGAGTCTTTCTTTCCTAAGTTGATCTCTGATCGGCGAAATTCTTTAGCCTACCGCCCTCGGCACAGGTGCGCCATGGTAGGCACAGTACTTGCTAGAGGTCCTTTGTTGCAGTTGATGTCTTTGCTGCAGGCACATCCTTAGATATGGAGTCCAGTTTTCATACATGTCACCTTTGTAATGTAAAGAAGCCTTTTTAAGAGCTGGCTTGACCACCTCTAAATATTTAATCGTCATGCTCCTTTGTTGTGCATTTGCTATCAAATCAAAGAGTGATGGATTATACTTATCTGTTTTCTGTTAACTTTGATACAAGTCTAAATGGGGGATACATAACGGGCCGTCTCACATTTAGACGTGTTATATTTCGGCTTCCTGACAAAAGGAGCCTTAAAAAATGGTGACTCCTGATGTACGATAGGCATTCGATGGGCATTTTTGCCGATTTGCATACTGGGGCAGTTCGGCAAATAGTGAAATAAGTACAAGCCCTTGCCATAATTGTAGCATTGCATAATTCGTTCTAACTATAGGCGGGAATCAAAACACCATGCTATACACACGAACCTATCTATGGACGTAAATAATAAGTCCCATTTTTTTACCAACATACTTCGAATTAAAAAAGCTGATTCAAGATGATCTGCCACTGATTCTAACTTATCATCGAAGATGCGTTACCACCGTCATCAGCCCTTGCATCAGAGACTCATAGAGAAACGCAGCAACTGAAGTGGCTCTTTTGCACACTTCCTCCTTTTGGCTCCCTCATTTAACCTATACAAGGGCTGAAAATCTACCACAAAAATGTAACCCAACTCGCCATCTATGTTTATTATCACCATGCACTTCCGCTTTCATGCATGTTGAAACTTTCTGCAAAGACCAATCAATGCCGTTAGCTGTACAATAATCATAATTGACGGCATAGGCAATGGCTTGCATGCAAAAAAGATTTCTTTTTGAGGCAAGATGAAACATAATGTCAGATTGCTAAAGCTATTATTTGCTTCACACGGACCTTGCAGCCAAGAGATAGGCTTAATCGCATCATGTCAGCAAATTATAGTCGCGCTTACTTTCAACAATAAGGGTTCTGAACGAGCAAAATTTAGCGTTTTGTTTGGCTTGTGCATATGTCGACGGCATCAGTATATCAGCGAAGATACCGCCTCCTACTGTATCAGCAATTCACTTCTGATCAATTAAAGTTGAACCAGACGTCTTCCCGCTGTAACCTTATCGGCTAAAACGAATAACATTTACTGTTCGGGTATCCAAATTTCGCAAGCCATATCTGGCTGAGAGTATCGCATAACATCAACAATAAACCGAACATCTGGCCGATAACTTTTTCGAGTATACATACGTCGCCTTTACTTCCAGCATTGTGTCGAATCTTAATTAATGGGATCAGTGATACAAAAATTGTACTGTCTAGGCCGCTGATCTGATCTCGTTAGCAGAACCAATCCCAGTCAACAATATGAAAGCATGCGATATGTTAATAGTCAGTCTACTTTATCGATATGATCATTCACCTCCAACATTAGAAACATACATGTGTCCCGGTGACGTCCTGGTCTAATCTCTCGGGATAAATATCACACGACAGTTTTTCTCCGATCTCCTCCAACCCTTGATTCTAGTCCACTCGGTCATTTCCACTTTTACCAACAACGACGCACATCACGACCCACTCGCCTTCGCCACTCCCCAGCGCAATGGTCCAAGTGTATTCCCTACTCTTCGGTCTCGCTGCTGCAATCATAGTGGACGCTATACCCACGAAAGGGAGCGACAATTTACCTCCGTTTGAAATTCCCACCTTTGACTACCAAAAGCTCACGACTGGCAACACTCCAAACAACGTCCTTGACGCACTCAAGCAAAACGGCATTGTCAGCTTTGCCAACGTTCCTGCTTACTCTCAAACACGTAGCTCATACCTCCACTTGGCTGCCACTTGTGCCGTTTCGGCCCAAGACGCCAACGCCGAATTTCTGCTGCATAAGACACTCACCGATGGTACCAAGCGGTACACTATCAGTGCAGCATCTGGCCAAAACCCCGATGCTTCGGCCTCCCAAACGGACATGACGTGTCCGGGGTACAAACGTCTGTACGACGAGTTTTCGTCCCTATTGGAGATGGTGGTCCTCACCGTCGCTTCGACCCTTGACGCCACTACTTTTACGACCAAAGACGGTTTTGGTCAAACCATTTCAAGTCGAAAACTCATGACGGAAGCCGTTCGTCTCGATCACTTTCACGCGTACGAGACACCGTTCCTACATGAACGTCGACTCAAGAGCGCATCGTCCGTAACTCAATCGCCGCCTGGTCATTCCCTCGAGCTTCATGTGGACGATGGCATGTTCATTGTGTTTGCCACGCCCAGTTTCTACGAAGTCGATACTGATGGAACAAATCACACACTCAAGTCTGTATCAGCAGGTCCTCCCGACCACTCCGAGACAGGTCTGATCATCATGCTCCAGAATGGCCAGCAAGTGCGTCCAGTTCTCCATCCCGATCATGTAACCCTAATGGTCGGAACGGGTTACAACGAATGGGTTACCACGTCCGACCGCCTTCCTGCCGTCTTGCACGCCATGCAAATGCCTGAAATCGAGACGATGGCGACCCAGCGTCTACTACGCGCGTGGTTTGGCAAGATGACGTTACTACCGTCATACCATCGCATGCTGCGGCAAATGGACTTTGCACAGCATAGAAACTTGACAGCACAGTATGTGCTGGAAGGACAGCAGAGCGATAATCTTCAATTGGGCTGCGCATCAAACCGTCGTTTGGTCGCGTCTGCCGATACGTGCACCCACCGTCAATGCTCTGCCAAACCGAACGTTCCGGAACCAGACGATGGCTGCTCAGTAGTGTGCAACCGGAATCATGGCTCGGATGCTACAGAGTGTAGCAAAGCTTGCGATTGCGAATCGAGTACAAACTCAGGTACCGTCTGTTGGATGCTTTGCGTGGAGGATCTGACCTCGTGTAGCCTTGAAAATCAATCGTGCGACGGCCAGACGAAGGTGTGCAACACACCATCTCCAGCTTCAACCCCTGCTCCGACCCCAGCCCCTGCACCTGTTACACCTCCCCCAGCTCCTGTTACACCAGCTCCTACCTCTGTCCCAACCCCTGCTGTTCCTGTACCTGTTCCTACAGCAGCACCTGCTGCTCCTGTACCAGCTCCAGTCACTCCTTCTTTTGCTCCAACTTCAGTCCCAGAAGCTTTGTCGCCGGCTGCTCCTACTGGACCCGTTCCAACTCAAACACCGTCATCGCCCTCTGGACCCACGACGCCCTCGTCGAATCCAACAATATCTTCTAATCCATCAACTCCAACGATCATGACACCCCCATCTGAGAATATCAACTCACCGACCGTCGAGCAGTCGTCGCCCACGAATTCCCCAATGAAACCAAGTGGATCCCCTTCGCCGGCCACACCCTCCGAGACCACCGGTGACCATGCAATGTGCTAAAGTACTATTGCGGATGCTAAAAGTTAATATCACGTAGCCACGTTTAACATGAGCATTCAAAGACCGCGTGAGTGATAACAAGCCTACTCAGTCACACTATGATCGCTGTTCATGTTTGTCTGACATGGCTTACTGAACGGTGTACGATGTGTAACGTTGTAAGAAAGTAGCGCAATAGGAACGAAAATCTGAAATCCCTTGCCATAAGTAACTATATAATATTCAAATAGCTTCATAGCGATGTCTTACCCTGACATACGCGCGGGTTTTAGGGAGCAACTAGCTAAACCAAGTCATAGGAAATTCATTTAAAAGTCATGTGAAGCGTGCATCGTAGTCTTCAGTGCTTGAACTTTTTGTGATGCGCTGTTTCATTTACGCGGTGTCACGATTCAATCGCCGCAGAATTAACCACCATTACATTATTACTGATTACACTGATTTACATACTTTACAAATACAATAAATCGTGTTTTATTCTATTTCAATGAAAAAAATGGATTTGACATTTTGCGAAACCTTGATTTGAAACGCGCTGGTCAAAAGCGAAGATACTTAGTTAGTTAAGCGCGCATTCTAGCACTATAAAGACGACTTTAAGCTCAAAATGTCGGCCGATACCATAAAAAAGGTCAATACTTGCTTTTGCTCATTAATATCGCGTGATCGACGCGCCGTAAGAGTGACACTGAGAGTCTGCTGTTTGGCTTTTAATAAAAAAAACTTTAAGTTAACCTGAGCGGCTCTAAGAACACCGACTTTTGCACTTTAGTCGTGGCTTGATCGGGTTGGGTCATTTCGTCCACAGGATCGTGTATAGAATGACATTTTGTTTCCTATAGTTAGCACGAATTAATTCATGCTGCAAGTAGGGCAAGGGCTTTACTTATCTTGGCATTTGCAAATCGGCAAGCAGCTTTCAACTCTTAGTGTGAACTGTCAAGTGCCGGTGCTAATAAATTTCAAGCCAGACTCGGAACTTATAGTATTGAATCTTAATAGAGCCTTAAGTAATTGCTATAGAGTCACCATTCTTTCAAGGCTCCTTCTATCAGGAAGCCAAAATAGAACACTTTTTGATGTGACGGCCCCCATTTAGACTTAAATTGAACTTAATAAAAAAGGGATGAAAATAATCCATCATTATTTGATTCTACACGAAAAAACGATTTGAAAGCAAAACTAGTAACCGTCAGCCTTCTTTCTTTGCCAACAGATTAGACTAATTGTCGCCCAGGTCATTCAAAGGCAGCAAAGCTAGATCTTGAAAAAAAATTTGGGTCACAAATGTGAAAAGTATGAAAAGTGGACTCCATATCGAAGGATGGGCCTACAGCAAAGGCATTAACTGCAACAACACTCCACCAACTTCAAAGGGCGCGCCTGTGCCGTGGGCGGTAAGCTTTAATAACACCGCCGATCAGAGATCAAGTTGGAAAAGAAAGACTCTAGATACGCTTCCCACTGAACCCTAGCTGGTACGCGCTTCTGTTCTTCTCCCTCTCCCGAATGCTCACCGACATCTCCGCTTAAGGGCGACAAATATGACGATGGTGACCGCAGGCGTTTTGACAAACATTTTTGGGGGATTTTGCCTACTAATACTGCGAAGAATCCCCATACTAACGACAATGATGTCAGATCAACAAAATCGCCCCAATTGACCCTTAAATAGTAATCCAATTAGCGTCAGACCAATCGGCAATGTAGAAAGCATCATTTAAAAATCTAGGACTTTTAGTGGCCACACCCGACCTGGTTCGCCCTTGTTGATGAGGTCACTACTATTTAGACATAATAGACAAGGATAAAGTCAAAGACTACCGCCCTTAGGCCATTTCACAAATGAATCGACTAATTGAAGTCACCAAAACTTTGGACGAGTAGCTACGTGACTAGACCACAACCGGATCATATTGTGCATAGTACTTTACGGCCGAGCGCTCCGAGTGTCATTAATTTATTTGATGGGACACCGCTAAGATGTCTCAGTGTTGACATAGGCGCTGAGAGTTTGTGTTTTAGGCACGTGCATATGGTTCTTTTAACGTGCGTACGAAAGTGCCCGTTGCTTCTCACTACAGGTAACAACGGCCTTCGGGTTGTCGTACCGTAGCCGGCTAGGCGGCTTCCACAAGCCGTGCGCGGCATATTCGCATCACTCCATATGAGGAAAAACGTTGGAGCCCGTAAAAATTGTCTTTGCCTCTTAAAACGCTCCCCCTAAAGCGCTGCCTACCTTGACAGATAGATAGTAGTAGTTCTTTCCCTCCACTGTTGCGTGCTTTCTATATAAGGAGCAGCAGCTTTTGCGAGAGCTTTCGTGGTCGATTTTGGTGGTCAAACCTATCGCAGCAACTTCGTACCCTTGAGGCTTTCGAAGAAGCGATGGATTTCTTTGACCATGTGACTCAGTCAGGTTGACCATTGCGTGGCCTAACTTGTGTTTTCTGAAAATCGTATCGAGATGTATTCCTATCGCAGTTGGCTCTATGCTCGAGAGGCCCCTACAGCGCACGTCGTAAGCACTTGGCTCATCAGCCTTATGCAGTGATTATTGGTACTATCAGTAGTCATAAGAACTTCCGTATTCGCCTTAGAAGAAGGTCGAGTGCCTCAAAGAGGTGTTAACGGCACCTGTATAAATAGGAGTTCTGAGTATTGTATTCTTTTATTCAGGACAATCTACGTAATATGCTCGGTACGTCGACATTGCTTAAAAAAGATAATAACGTCCAGCATTTACCATGACCGTAAGACGTCCGGCCGATAAATATCTTTTTTTGCCTAGATTACCAAACTCACCTTTTACAGCGGAAGCTTTTGAATACCTAAGGATTCATTAACCTCTTAGAATATGATGTTTATATATATCTTTCCATGTTTAGCAGAGATTGTTTTTAAATCGTCTTGGGCAATTGCAATTGCTGTCTTTGTACTGCTGGTTATGTACAGTCGATTTTTGCGCAGTCAGCCTATTAGTATGGAAACTGTCCGAAATTTAAGACTTAAGAGAAGAAATTTTTTAACTTCCTTCCATTGGCCTTTTAGGCGCGAATGCTTTACAAGCTTGGGAATGTCTTGGTCCAATTTGATACAAGAATGTACAGTTTGTAGATGTCAACCACATTGTTGAGCGCACCTTTGTCTGCGATGACGAATCGTACTTAAGCTTTATATTTATATTATATAGGTACTTATAAAATGCCTGACAATTCATTGCTTGATGATCGAAGTTGCATCGGCAAGAATATTGAGGTTGTATAACGCGAAAGTTATATTAACGAAAGAATAAGCACTCTTTTGCCATTCCATTCACTTCCGTCTCTAGTATACGTGATTTGGATCGACTACAAAAAGCTTTAAACCCCAAAAAATACCCGGAACTAGCCGATAATACAGTTAAATGCGTCGCATATGACGGAATGTATCGTACAACAATGGCAAAATAAATGCTGCTGGAGTCTTCAACTGTTTCTAAAGCTGGAGCAAGTATTGGCTTTGTGGCAGACAGCAGGCACTAAATTGAATATAATTGTGATCGAAGCCAAGGCAAATTCCTTGGACATGGCGTCACGCCTGTTGGCATCTTTTTAGTATCAACTAGACGGATTCGTTCACGAACGTGCAGCGATTTTGAGATGTTTGAGGTTTACAGTCGCTGTTCGAGGTGACACATTAATTTTTTTGTTACATACTCAATGCTCTCTGACACGTGTATCTTTAAAGAAGCTGAAAGTCAAGCATGCTCCATCTGTGTTTCAACTTTAACAGCAGTATTTGAAAATATGTATACAAACTTCAAAAGTGCTCTTTTTTTTACAGCTTGACGTGACGCTTCCTCTTCGCTGAGCGACTTTAACGCCTTTCTCATTGACAGCTTGTCGAGGTGGGATCTTCCCATTGCAATGCTACCATGAGTTGCTTGTTGCAAGAAATCTGGGCCGTCCGCGTTGCTATGAGGTGGTGAGGGAACTTATCAGAGCGATGAGCTTGATCAAGGGAAAAGAAAAAACTATCATTGGTAGCTCCTCAGTCTCCAATCGTCACTTTCAATTAGCCTTTAATTTTTTTGTTTTAAAGAGCAAAACAAAGACCCCTTTTTCATGGCTATGTATACCTTCATATTAAAAAGGCGAATCTCAAAGATGGCAACCCGGAAAGTAGCAATCACAATTTTTAGACGAGAAGCTGTATCAGCAAGGGTAAGACTTTCTTGATTCGCCATCAACCTCTGTACCTCGAGCTTCCACGCCTTGTGGATATACAGCGGTGTAGCAAGATCTTATCACAGCTGAAATTCTGCCTGGTAAACGCGATAACGTCAAGGAAAACCTTTATGAATGCTCAGCTTTTAAAAAAAAATCGCGACTTTGGCAGGTGAACGTACTGAGAATGTCAGAGGCAAAGTCGTCTTGACCTCTCTGTCGCTAACGCTTGACGCTGTTGGTTATTTCGATACAGGTGTAGGTCGTTGTATTTTGTTTGCAAATGTTTACCTTTGATCTTGCTTGTGTATGTGATCGTCAATCGAGTAGTATATCTGTGCTTCAACGTTTTGGGCTATCTTTAGCTCTTTAGTAGCCGAAATATTTCTCTGGACACAAAAGACTGTGATGTATTATGGATCGGTATGGCTCAGCTTCTTTCGGATCGGTAAAACGGTGCATCAATAGATGCACATGGGTGCTAACAGACAGAATAGGCCTGAGCTATTCTGGGTGTTGATTGATTATCGGACGAGAAAGCACTAGGTCTTGGCTGATACGCACTTCTTCCAATTCTTCAGAAGCGGCCTACTTAAACATTAGACAAATATATAATAGAATTAAAGCCCACTTTTCTTGTATTAGATGGTTCAAGAGTCATAAGCGCTGGCGGGATAATATCTTGTTTTCGACACAAGCACCGGCCAAGCGAAAATATCAGTCAGTATAGCACCGCATATTTTTTAAGAATTTATATACTGGTAAAGTATCAGCAAGGTTTAGTGCCATACTCTGACGTTATTAGAATGGTGTCACTGAAACGTATCTAGAAGAATAAAGTCAGCGAAAAACAAGTTAGCAAGCGAAGAACTAACACTACGTCACATCATCTTCGTCCACGCTTGCCCTTTACAGTGAAGTTCTGCAACTGACTCTCAAGCCTCATCATCCTCAAATATATAACCTAAATACGTCATTATAACGGGCAACAACTACGCTTGCAACGCATAGGGTTGGTGAGAACATGACTTATTGAGACGCGAGTTGTAAGATGCAAGTATTAATCTGAAGTCTACAAGAAGCCATGTATCATTCATTGTTCACTAGTGGTATAAGAATAAGTATATGGTTTGATTCAAAAGCCCGAGCCAGAGGGTGCTAGCGAAGTTTGAAGGGATGCAATGTGTAATTATACAGCCAAGTACTACAAGCACAATATAATGGTACCGCAATCAGCTGCAATGTAATTTTCGTCACCGGCATGTTTGACGGTAAAGCGTATTTTGCATTATCCAATATATATATATGCGTTGGTACTGCACATAGGAATAGACGATTTTATAGTTGCAGATCAGAGGAATTTTCGGAAAAGGTTCGGGTGACGCCCTCCTTCCAAGCGCGGGGGCTAAATGCTCGCGCGCTTTGGGCAGGTGCTCTCGGGAATCTGCAGGTCTCTAACGAGTCTCACCCTCGACGCGACGGTCTCCAGCACCAGGGTGCCACCTGAGCCCTTACCAAGTCAGAACTACACAAAATAATGGAAGACCCTCACGGCCTCGGTGCTGGCTGCACTGCCCGCCGAACGAGACCCGACGTATGCGGACACCACTCTATGCCGTGGACTAGCCAGACTGAGCCTAGCACGTGCATGACTTGGCAACGCGATAACGTAATACATTACATTACATTGTTACTGAGCTATTTCGTTGGCTTTGCAGTAATGGACAACGAACAAAGAAAGAGTCTACGATCCTATTTATGGATACCACTGAGTTCTTAACGAGCCTTAACAAGGAGCTCGACAATTAGTAGCGGCGAATCAGCTGAAGTCTGTCTGTATAATTCTTAACAAATTTCGGATTGCAAGGGGTCAGGAATCAGGAATTTAGTGCACGACATCAAAGCCGAAAGCGTCGTATTCAGCAAATCAAGAGCTTTGTAAGATTTATTATCCATATGCACAAAAAGCGTAGACTGTGAAACATTTTTTTGGTATCCTTTATATCGTATCTTTCTGTCCAAACTTCAAAACATTAGATGCGTCGATCCTTTTTTTCACTAAGGCGATCATGCGAGCCACTCTCGCTTGTAGAATTAGACAGTGATAAAGTGGTCGCTAAAATCCAGTATTATCAGAGACATGCCAACCATGTCACCGATTGTCGTCTCCATGTCAACATGCATGTTTTCTTAGCCCACAATACGCTATTATGAAGCACTTTTGCTTATTCCATACATGTGTCTTTAATGGAAAAAATCGAAATTTTTTTAATCAAATGATATTCAATATTTTTATCATCAACCACTCGTTGCTTCGACGAAATAAATGCATCGCTGTCACGAGTGACCTTGGAAAAGCAGCATTTAATATCATGCATTGCCCCCAAGTCTTCTTCATACGAGAGCATCGATAAATGTTGCATGATTTTTCCTTGAATTAAAGTTTAATGCGGTCCGAGTTTCTGAAATATTTGCAAAATGTGCTGTAAAATACACTTGAAGAAGGATTGCTTCGAGTGCGTCAACGCGCTGAGGCGCCTACACAATGATTACATTGTGTTTATATCTCCCAAGATCATTTACTGGTGCCGATGACTTGAGCAACGCCTGCTTCACGTCGTAAGCCGCTCAGTTCACGTAGACTATACGGTCGGATGCAGCAATGCTTGCGAAATAAAGATCTTTAAACACCTTCTTTGCTGCATCTCGCAAAGCAACAACGTCTTGAGTATAGCGTCTGCTGAGGTTACCGCATTGCCGTGATTCTGCGCCATCTTTAATCTACTTTGAGACTTATACAATGACCATTTAAATGGACAAATAATCAAGACTATCGTTTTTTCTATATATCGAAGTTGCACTACACTTACATTACATCGAAGTTACAAGATAAAACAGATAGGAGTGCAAATATTCACTAGAGCGATCTTTCTCACTCAATTTTATATAGAAACCAAAGTATAGTTTAAAAAAAAAGTTGAGATCGTCATCAATATAAATACACCTTTTATGTATATTGCAAAAAAAAAAATGATGCCATAATTTTTATACGCGATTTGGGAACGATTTATTAAGTGGATGAAAGGGCTTGTGCGTTCCAGACGAAATGGAGTTGATTTTGAAGATGTCGGCTTATACCACTGTGAAGTTCCACAGTTGATGTCTTCTCTTCATTGATGCCGCGCACTTCGACCGCCGTTTTGAGTAAAATCCAGGACATGCTGCTCAGCCTGTTACTACAGTAGCATGACAACAACTTCTGCACTTTTACACGATCGGCTCGCACTTCTCATGGTTTCGAATCAGCCTCTTCTCGCGACGTTCAACGACCAACGGACTATCTTCGGCAGACGCGTACCCTACACAATAGAGGTATCACATACTTTGCACATATTTGTATTGGGTATTCAATACATGCATAATAGATGAAAGGGACTCTATTTCATCGTTAATTATGGGCTGGAGCTGGAGTTTCCGCTTTACACTCTAAATGTTGATAGACGCAAGATTGCTGTTCAAGTGGACACGCAGTCAAGTACTCTACGCAGATCATCCAACAGTGGGTACCTTTTTTGGTGCTCGCTCCGCAAGTACAAGCCCTGTTACATTCTTGTTCATCACCTTCGTGATTACGGTTGCACACTGCTGAGCAGCCATCTTGTGGTTGCGTGACATTCGCTTTGGCAGAGCATGTACGGTGGTCGCACTTGTCAGTAGATGAGACCAAACGACGGTTTGATGCGCAGCCCAATTGAAGATTATCCATCTGCTGTCCTTCTAGCACATACTGTGCTGTCAAGTTTCTATGCTGTGCAAAGTCCATTTGCCGTAGCATGCGATGGTACGACGGTAGTAACGTCATCTTGCCAAACCACGCGCGTAGTAGACGCTGGGTCGCCATCGTCTCGATTTCAGGCATTTGCATGGCGTGCAAGACGGCAGGAAGGCGGTCGGACGTGGTAACCCATTCATTGTAACCCGTTCCGACCATTAGCGTCACATGATCGGGATGGAGTACTGGACGCACTTGCTGGCCATTCTGGAGCATGATGATCAGACCTGTCTCGGCGTGATCGGGAGGACCAGCCGACACAGACTTGAGTGTGTGATTTGTTCCGTCCGTATCGACTTCGTAGAAACTGGGCGTGGCAAACACAATGAACATGCCATCGTCCACATGAAGCTCGAGGGAATGACCAGGCGGCGATTGAGTTACGGACGATGCGCTCTTGAGTCGACGTTCATGTAGAGACGGTGTCTCGTACGCGTGAAAGTGATCGAGACGAACGGCTTCCGTCATAAGTTTCCGACTTGAAATGGTTTGACCAAAACCGTCTTTGGTCGTAAAAGTAGTGGCGTCAAGAGTCGAAGCGACGGTGAGGACCACCATCTCCAATAGGGACGAAAACTCGTCGTACAGACGTTTGTACCCCGGACACGTCATGTCCGTTTGGGAGGCCGAAGCATCGGGGTTTTGGCCAGATGCTGCACTGATAGTGTACCGCTTGGTACCATCCGTGAGTGTCTTATGCAGCAGAAATTCGGCGTTGGCGTCTTGGGCCGAAACGGCACAGGTGGCAGCCAAGTGGAGGTATGAGCTACGGGTTTGAGAATATGCTGGGACATTGGCAAAGCTGACGATACCATTTTGCTTGAGTGCGTCAAGGACGTTGTTTGGAGTGTTGCCAGTCGTGAGCTTTTGGTAGTCAAAGGTGGGAATTTCAAACGGAGGTAAATTGTCGCTCGAACTCGAAGGTATAGCGTCCACTATGATTGCAGCAGCGAGACCGAAGAGTAGGGAATACACTTGGACCATTGCGCTGGAGAGTGGCGAAGACGAGTGGGTCGTGATGTGCGTTGTTGCCGGCAAAAGTGGAAATGACCGAGTGGACTAGACTCAAGGGCTGGACGAGATCGGAGAAAGACTGACTTGTGATATTTATCCCGAGAGATTAGACCAGGACGTCACCGGGACACATGTACCGTGGTAATGTTTCTAATGTTGGAGGTGAATGATCATATCGATACTGACAATTAACATATCGCATGCTTTCATATTGTTGACTGGGATTGGTTCTGCTAACGAGATCAGATCGGCGGCTTAGACAGTACAGTTTTTGTATCACTGATCCCATTAATTAAGATTCGACACAATGCTGGAAGTAAAGGCGACGTATGTATACTCGAAAAAGTTATCGGCCAGATGTTCGGTTTATTGTTGATGTTATGCGATACTCTCAGCCAGTTATGGCTTGCGAAATTTAGATAAGGATCTTGGCCCGAACAGTGAGAGTTATTCGTTTTAGCCGATATGATTACAGCGGGAAGACGTCTGGCTCAAATTTAAGTTATCAGACGTGGATTGCTGATACAGTAGGAGGCGGTATCTTTGCTGATTTACTGATGCTGTCGGCACATCTACAAGCCAATTAAATCGTTGACGTTCAAAACTCGAATTATTAATTGAGCTCGAGTATAAATTGCCAAACAAGCATGTCTCTTGGCTATAAGGTCTGTACGAAAATGAGTGAAAGCAATTTTAGCTTTGCCAATGTCGCATTATGTTCCACTTTGCCTCAAAAAGAATTTACTTTCTGCATGCAGGAAATTGTTTATGCCGCAAATTGGGATAAATATATGGCTAACGGCATTTATTGGTCTTTGCAGAAAAATTTAAAATGTATGAAAGCGGAAGAAGTGCATGGTGGTGATAAATACAGATGGCTAGCTGGGTTACATATCTGTGGTACATTTCAGCGGCCCTTGTATACGATAAAGGAGAAAGCCAAAAGTAGGAAGTATGGGAAGCAGCCAATTCGGCTGCTGCGTTTCTTTCTAAATTTCTGATGCGAGGGCTGACGATGGTGGTAACGCATCTTCGATGATAAGCGATATCTTTTGTGTTACTGCTATAAAAATGCGATTTTCTACGGCAAAAAAAGGGACAATGGAAAAATTATAAACAATGGCAAAATATACATGTAAAAATAAAGAGAATTTATACCTTTATAAATAAAAAAATTAAGAATTTATACCTTTAAGTAGTAGTTTTATCGCATACAATCTTTGAAGAGATGGTTGAGATGCAATGCAAAAGAGAGATGGCACGGGTTCAAATTTACTTGTTACAAAGTGGCTCGACTTTGCTTGACAGACCAATCAATGGGGTGTGGTCACGACTTATGCTGCCGGTTGCATCACTTCAATGTTAAGAATGTGGAAACAATTCAAGTATGTCCAAGTTTGACTACATCGTTTGTTGTGTCGGTCCGAACTGAAACAAACAAGCCAATGGATTATGCTGTCGAGGTAGACTGTACTAGTGGTACCTGCACATGCGGTTACGTGAAGAATAATAATGCTCTATGTCGACACCTATAGCAGCAAGTGCAGCATTTTTATTTGGAGATATGTGGTCAGCCAAAACGTATCTGCATGCCCACGATGAAGCACTCGAAGTGAAGCCATTTGTGACAAAAGTGAAATGGTAAAGAGTGAAAATCTTATACCAAATCCGTCCAAAAGAAAAGGTCGACCTAAAAAGAAGCGAATCGAATCACAACATGCTACATTTGAAGTTGGTGCGCCAAAAAAGTTTATCGATGCGACAGCTGTGGTCAAGTGAGACACAACGAGCTTCGGTGCACCAGTAATGCGCAGCGAAAGAGTACATTTTCTATAGTGAGTTAGTTTTTTCTTGTTTTTTTTTAATTTATAATAGTTTTTTTACTTCAAAGGCAGATTTTTTCATTTAAGTGGAAAAGTTGTGATTCAATATAGATTTTCCATCTGAATTTGTTTTTCCATTTATTTTGAAAAAAGGTATTATTCTCCCGCAAAAAAATCATAATTTGTAGGTGAGCCAGATACGGTTTTTCTTACACAATCGCTGCAACGATACGTCTTGCCATTTTTGTCAATAGAGCAAAACTAACACCATAATCTGCAACGAGGTTGAGATCACAATGTCGACACTTTACGTCAACTTCGCATAATCTCATCAATTTACTATGCAATCGCACGCTTGACGAATCTAGGAAATCGGCAGTACGGGCTACATTTAACCTACTAATAGCCCCTACCGTAAAATTCGAATTGGTTTACTTATGGTTTGAATCTTTGAAGGAAATGGAAAACAAGATCAATCTGAGCGATATAGTTATAAAAAGACCTGATACTTCCATTAGCAGCTTTAATGGCCAGAAATGCTTCATCTCGAAATTCATGGGTACAAGGGGGTACCTAAGTATGTGGAGTCCGTGAAAGCTGCCAACAGGTCGCACACTTCGGCTCTAAGGAGCTGTTGGTATTCATGAGCATCGTCTTTTGCTTGCCGGGCGTATGGCAACGTGATCATAGTGCTACCTAAGTAAGATTCTTCATTAAGCGCATGTTCCAACCAGTATCATGAAAAACGAACAGCAAGGAGGTTCATAAAAACCGTACTTAAATACAATAATCTTCCGGACACGATGTGTTGGATAGCGACCCGAGCTTTACCGCTGCGCTTCGGCATAGGTCGCATAACTATTGTGAGTCCGATTGCTGATGTCAGCAATAGGTTATGTTAAGGCACGTGATCAGACGATGATGTGCTTAAAGACACACTTCACAGTATGTGCGCTGAAGTTTCGACAAGCTATCAAACTCCTGTGTTTTTACTTTACAATGCGATCTACCTGTAAACTAATTCGCTGAGACTCCCTATTTTAGATGCATGAACGCTTCTGAGATAAAGGAGACAAAACTTGTAAATTTCTTTTCACCTTTTTAATTATAGACTGTTTTTTCTGCGACTACAATCGTCTGACTTTACATAGAATCGCATGAACATAAGCAGCACGACAAAAGACGCGATTGCATCTAAACAGAAGAAATAGCAATAAGTTCTAGAAGGAAAAATTAAGGCGTTACTTACTGCTATAATCTTGCCACTGCTTATCGTCAATTTTTCGAGACTCATTTCAGTCCTCATGTCGTTTATGCGGTGAGACAGTCATAGGCATTTGCTTAAAGGAAGCGTAAGACCAGGTCTCGGACATTCTTTCACACTAGAGCTATAACGAGCTACGGAGTATTATCCGTTTGAGTCGAAGAGGCAAAATCGGTCTTTATTCCACTGCGGTAGTTCATTGCGGTATACATGGTCATGATGTCCACCATGTTGCGGACAGAGCAACAAAGATAAGCTGTGACCATCTCAAAGTTAAATAGGAGAGCACGCAATGTTGCAATATCACAGTTAAGTTGGCAATTTCGAGCTGAAAAACGTATGTTTCGAATGTAAATTAGATCTTACAACAGTGGTGTGCCACACATTGGTATGTCTGACTCTCATTAGTATTTGTTTGCACAATACACAATTTGCCCATTTTGTTAAGTAGCCTTTTTTTTAGTTATAAGCGTTTCCACAGTTCCATAAGCCTGAACAAGACACGTCGTTTTGTTCGGAATTTACTTAATCCCGGCGATAAATGCGGAGACTTTGACTCTCGTACAATTCAGATAGATAACCAAAAATGAAAAATTAATCTGTAAGCTTATTTTGCTATCGCGGCTATGGCTCAAGATGGTACCAAATTTGCAACTAATAGAAGGAAGTTAAATTCTGCGGCCATGCGATCCATTGCTTTCACGGTCGGATCGACCGCCGTGCGTCTCAGCGCGATATGACCAAATTTTGTCGAGAAGCCACTTCGCTTTACAGTGAAAATCAGACGCTATTAGTTGCCTAAAGCACGTCCACTTTTACAAATTTAGCTTCCAGCCGTATGACCAGATTAGCTTTGGCTATGGGCATTAGTGGCCATTGCATGGTCACCCACACTCCCTTCGAGAGCGAAGGCAGCGCTTAAAGAAGAACTTGGATTCCAAAGAGATTATCCGATCCTCCTCGCATCATTAGTAAATGCTATGCGAGTACTGCAAAGGCTATGTTCGGGCTTTTCCCTAAAACACTTTGACATACGGTCGTCCAGAGACTTCCAGAATGAGACCAGCAAGCTTTGAAGGGGGCCCAAAAGTAAATTTGTGTGGTCATGAGGACCAATACTCTATGACCTTCGATCATAAATATAGCCTTTACGGTAGGAGAGATCGAAGTCCTCGACTGCTTCTTAGGCAATCATAGAATTCTCGCAGCTCCCGCCTAGTAAATCCATTAAGGCTTGGCTTCGCCACGGTTGCAAATTGACTTAAATTATAAGGCCTGATCAACTATTGGCACCAGCAAAGTGCTAAGCATTTGTTCAAATTTTGCGTTAAGTAGTACCGTATACTAGAACGCGTACCACGAGTAGCATAGCTGTGACTCTCTGGCAGTTATGTTACATAGCGAGATTTTGAGCCTAGTTAAGATTGAGAACAAAAGATGTTGCTACGAGATCGCTTTTTTATGTACCCGAGCCAGTGCTATTATTGCCGAACGAGACGAAGCTGATTAGCGTCGTTTGCAGCGCTTTGAGACATTCCATTACTCGCGCGCTACTTATAAGCGAGTCATTCCGCTTTTGTCTAGGCCGTTTAGAGCTGCCTAATGTAATTAATTGAAGAAATTTTGCCGCAAAGCATGCACTGTTGTAACTTTGAGTGCGGCTGATGGGCTCTGAGTTTTTTTTAAATTTGCTTGAACCGCGCATCTTTGCAAGTGACGATTACAACACCCCGCTTACCTTAACGAATGGCAAAATAGTTGCTTTTCCTTGCGAAACATGAATAAAAAGACTACACAGGCTTTATTTGTTTGCCAGCGCGCTTTTGTGTAGACCTAAATGCAAGTTGGACTAGATATGCAGGGTTGAAAACTCTTTCAATCAAAAAATTCAGCAGAGATACAGAACTGATGTCAGTTTGTTGCTTTCAGTGCGATTGCCCATTGCAAAGATAGATGCCAAAGTTGCGTGGGTTCTCCTCGGCAGCATCGCAATTGCATCGTATATAGATATGTTTTAAGGGTAAATCCGGTAGATATATTCAATGCAAATGACGAAGATCTGGGGAAGGATATACTTTTGAGGGCACATGATGCTTATTCAGAGGTCTATTAGGCCGAAAAAATTCTGATCCCTATCTCGCTAATTTTAGTTCAACGGTCATGGCTTGTGACAGAGTACCTCATGCCTGGCACACGGCCAATCTCGTGGCTATCTGACTAGATTTTACTTGCGTACCGCATCTGAGTTTGTCATTTAGTAAAGAGGATTGCAAACTATTGTGAGCCTTCGAAATCCCGAGCTTAAGTGCAGCGTACGCTGCCTATGAGGCTGGTCAAGATATGATTACCCTAAATGAAGGATACAATTAAATCCTCAAAGTGGGTTTAAGCTTTAAAGCGTCAATATGCAGATATTTTCGGCCTTTCACCCAGCTAAAAATTTGGTTTCTTCGGCCCTCACGAGATACAGTAGCACTGATTCATCTGGCAATGCAATTAATTGGTCCGCGCTTGCCGTGACTTGACGTACACTTGATGTGTCAATTATATCTGTGGAAGAGGTTTTTATAAAACCAAGGTTTTTTTGTGGCGACCAGTAGTTTATCTAGTATTGCATTCCTGTTTTCTACTTGCGGGGCTACACTACCCGCTATGGGTGACACTTCGCTATTTTTCTGTAAAGCTTCGTAATCACTTTTCCTTGCAAATTCAGGCTACTCACCTTTGCAGCTATGCTACTCACATATAAAGCGCAATCTTTTGCGTCTTTGGTAGCCTACTGTACTAGCGAAGCTTGCTACACGTAAGTCGTCGTCAGTGAGGTCTCAGCTTTTTCATTAACGCACGCGTTTTCTCCGATAATAACAAGTTTTACCTACAGATGAGCCAAATGCACATTCCGTGACCCATTGATGATCTGCTACGGGGACTTTGGCGGATGGAACCGATGGCTTTGCCCTGCCAAACTTATATTTTTTAATGCACTTAGACGTTGCTAAGTAGACTGCTTTGGATGAGGCTAGCTGGTTATATGATATGCTTGCTTTTTTATAGGGGCAAACAGAGTAAACCACCATCACCCTTACGAATTCTGAAGGATTGCTGGCAGAAACCGCGTCTTAAATCCAGGTATCTGCTGGTCACCAGGAAAAGTTTTGTGAACCGACAAATCCATCGTAATACCGAAAACCGAAGTCCTTATGTAGTGTGTGTTTTATCCTCACCATATGAAAAGATTTTGACAGTTTTTGATCAAGATATTGGAGCAATTGACTGCTAGTTGCTCCCGTCAGCCTCCAAGTTTACAAAAAAATCCATTTTGAGTCTGGAGGTCCGCGCAGCGGCGAACGATTGCCGCATGTTAAATTAGCTGATCGATGGCTAAGAAATGAAGAAAAGTTTTTTGGTTTGTTTGTTCAATTAGACGACTCTTGATAGGCTTAAGTTCATAATAGACCAAGCTTTAAATTTAAGGCATTTAACAGCCCGAAGTCATTTGTTTGGTCCTCGACAATGATAGGTATGGTTTTATCATAAGATTATCGTGGCTGAGATCAGCGAGGTCACGTATATTTATAGCTAAGTCTCGTACGCCGATGTTATGTTCACCACATCATTCTGAAGAAGCAAATCTATTTGTGGCTGTACTTCTTTATATAGCAAATTGGATCGCAGCTTTAATTGTCGCTGTTTGCACTCGAAGTAGCTGCCTTCGAAGTGGGCCTTGTGAATACAGTCGTTTTGACTTGTTTAGAACCTCAGCAATGGAGGTCAATGGAGGTTGGTCTTTCCTTGCTCTCAAAAGTAATGGTGCAAGCGCTGGTGGAGACCCTCAGCTAACCCCTTATTGTGTTCCTTACCTTTTGTGCCAAATCTGCTAATTATACTATCGCCACTGTTAAGCAGATTGATGTAAAATGAACAAGACCCGCATTACACTTTTCATTGCAGTCAGTCAATACGACACAAGTGACTTAAACAGTGCTTCTTTTTTTAGAAACCTGTGGTTCTATCATGTAGTGAGCATTGTTGGATTGAGCCCGATAAGCCTAATTTTGAGCTGCAAACAACTACACGCGAAAATCTTTTGCTTTTACATATGCCTGAAAGTCAGCGGCAATAATGCAATCAAAGTAAATCTATTTTGAGCGTTCATTAAGCTTGCAGAACACGTGGGGAAAGAACTTTAAGATTTGATAACGCTACGCAATTCCTCGCAATGGTTTCATTTTTGAGATAAATCACACACCAAATTACACGTCTTTACACCCAAACAGCCAGCGCATTAGGCATTTTATTCCCGAACTTCATCCCCGCCACATTCTGCGTAGTCTCTGACAATGCAGTTATCACCCCTTACATCAACGCTGTGGCTTTAATTATAGTAAAAAATAGCTTTGCCTGGGGCCTTGCTAGTGTTTTTTTATTTATTTTATCAGGCCACGAGCTGGTCAGACTCGTCCGATAGCGATAAGAAGTAGGTACGCATTCTGCGTCATAATTTACGACTCGTCATGAGCCTTGGAACACGTCTTATGTGTAGTTGGGCAAGCATATAGTGCAAACACCTCAATTGCAAAAAGTTTGTAGTACGGTTGAAGTGCACAACGAAACCACGCAATATATAAAAAAAAATTGAAGATTAAAAGAAAATAACTTTTGAGATGTTCGGGATTACTTAAGTATATTTTTGTCTACACATAGCTGGAATAACGTTACCAGAAAGAAAGAACTATAGATTGTTTATCACTAGTGAGATAATGGCTGTGGAGTAGCCTTTCGTAGAACCAATAAGAGCTACCGGAATACTAGTTCTTTTGCATATGCCTTTCGAGTCACTAGAGAGCGCACAATCAGATGCTAGACGAGAAAGTTTTTGAGCACTATCTGTTCAACAGGAAGATTATCGATTTTGACGTTTTTGACCTCATTTATTCGACAAATTGAATGATGGTACTACTACACAGACCTATAGTGCTTGTTATGCACATCAGATAAGTGGACTAAGCTTATCTCAAGCTGATTAACACTGTTAAAGGGATCATAGCGTTTTAGTGACTTGATACTGAAAATCACCTAAGGGGAACATCGTGTGTACGATAAAAGGTCGGTGTATTTGCGATTATAGCAGGTAATCCAACAACTCTGATAATAACTATTGAAAGGTAAAATGCTAAATTAATCGTGATAATGCGATGATCGATTTTAACAGCCACTACAGATCAAAATTGACGACTTATAACATAAAGTACATAGTTAAGCAATGCAAAATATCAAAGAAACATCTTTCTATGCTGTATGCAGAAATACCTTCTCATGAAATCTGTATCATTCAAACTTGAGTATGGAGCCGGGTGATGATCTTCAAAAAATTGCCAATTCTGCAATACATTTTCAGGACATTCATCATCACACTGTAAGGCTTTTTGGAGCGCCCAGCTCACTTATACTATCACACCCATTTTTAAAAGGCGAGTTAGTGTATTCTCATCCACTTCAGTGACTCATGGTATTTTTCGGTCCCGAGTCGAGCGCCAAATCAGGGTCGGTACAATACAACATATAATAATTCAGATGCATGCGCTTGGTTGTCTCTATCGCGGGATTCTGATCTCTTCTCGATCCGTCTTGGGACCGGATTCTGTACCCCTCAATACACGATGACGGTTTTTCGGTCCGCGAGGCGTCCAGCCCACTCAACTGTTACAAAGCCGTTCGAGTGCGGTATGGTAGGGTTGTGGGCGTGATTGCTCGTCTACTTTAGCGACCTATCTTTGGCTGCCTTGGTTCGGATCCGATGGGCATTAAAATCGGGACTGTTCGAGCGACTAGTCACTCGATCCACACGGCCGGTAATACAACATGTGGAGCACTGACAATACTGTTCCGTCACTTGACAAGAAGCATCGAACTTGGTAAGGATTATAATTTTGTAAAAGAATCTTACAACATGCAATAAAAGGTTGCCTGTGTCACCACAGTTACTATCTTTCTCGCTGGCCCAAGGTAATGATCGAAATTTCAAGGGTTGATATCGGCCGAGGCGCCACATATAGTATCAAATGACAAAGCAGGCGAGCGATTTTCTTGTATAGTGCTGTTATTGAAAGCGATTACAGAATAAAAACTTAGCATACTTATCTAATATTTATGTGTGTGCTAAAAATACAGCATGCTATTCGTATCAGCTTATTGCTCTGTAAAGGCGTGTAGCTCCTCTCGATAATTTTAGGCTTGCGCAGGCTGCCTTAGCACTTTTTAAATCGTGCCAAAGTAATTCAGGACAACCCACTAGTCGCAAAAGTGAGATGGTGGCGATACGGGAGACAGAAGTGCCGATAATCTTACGCCTAGCTATTAGGCAATTGTGTTAGAAATTGTAGCCATTCAATATATCTTTCCACACACAAAATTTGCATATGGTAAGGCAACAGCCGAGCTTTAAGCCCCAGCAGAGGCTCGGCGTGATCCAAAAAGGTTTATCAGCTTTTTTGGTGCAAAGCGTTTGTTACTGCCTATCATACAATCAAGCGCAATAATCGTTAAGTTCATTGTAAACTTGCACGCTTGCAGCAGCAAGCTCTGATGAAACCTAAGCTGATCATGAAATTCAACCCCATCATTCAAGCCAAAATAATGTTTTACAATAGACACGTCAAATTTATGCCTTCTTCGCTAGAACTTCAAATGACAAACACAATTACGTTGACAGAGAAATACAACGATGAAGTAAAAAAACTCTTCGCAGCTCGACCTTTTTGGCGATCTCTAACAGACGTAAACCGTTTAGGCTTCTGAGCTCACGAGATTGCAGAACTATGTCGATATCAAGCATATCGTCTGGTTGCGTCCATGTGCAAATGACGCAGATGAAGGCTCCACAAGTGAAGCAGGATTTGAATGAGCGTATGCTAAAGGTAATCGAGTCTATTGTGCTCGCCTGCGCTCGCGCTGATGGCCCGATGAGCAACAACGCACTGGACTATTTGACGATCCTGCAAAGAGACGGTCAAGGCCACGCATACGCGCAGAAAAAATAACAAGACAAGCTGTACTGCTGAAAATGGTGCGTTTCGCTTTGCAAAATGCCGCAGTAGTCTATATTTGCACATCGAAGTATATGAAGGCACGGGAATACGTGGGAAGATGAATTTTGCTTGCTTAGCTATCGATGAGAGGACCAACATAGTCTCACAATTCTAAGTTTGACGGATTAAACTTTGTTAAGCTTAAGGCTCCGAGTTGTTTAGACTGCGGTAGAGCGTTTATGCGCCAGAATGGATACGCGCAAAACTTGTGTGGGTTCTACTAGTCAAATAAAGGTTAATAGCAATTTGCTTGCTCACTAAGGTAGAGCGCTACTGTAGCAACCACGTTGAGGCTAGAGTTAACTGTGCCCCGACGTTTGCCCATATTATATAGCAACTTCATCAGAGATGATTGCTGCGTCTCAGTCGATAAAAATGTTTTGAGGCGAAGAATGAGCCAGCACATTTCGCACAATCTGTTAAATTTGATGTGAGAGATCCTGCTTTGTTTAAAAAGCTGTGATAGCGATTATCGTTGAGAGCAAATCTCGAGTAGAAGAATCACGAAAGTCTTTTGATTGTGACAAGACTGGGCATGCTGTGACAGGATGCTTTGACGAGAAGTGGCGGTGCCAAGGGATACTTGAAGAGGAGCGCCATAGCGAATATTTTATGAAAACCACCTTAAATCAAGGAGCACTCACGAGAATTTATAATCTCGGTTAAGGGCCGAACCGGCATTTAATGAACGACGCAGCACTACTTAAATAATTATCAGTGTAGCGATGAATGTCTTGTCACGGAAAGCACGGAGCTTTAGCTGACAGTGGTCAGTAGCGTGCTACTGCGCCAACAGCTCTCGGTACGTCATAAAAATTGCCTTACAAGTTTTGTTTTAAGGCGCTAATACTTGCCTGCCAAATTGTCACGTACGGCAAGCTAGAGTGCAAAGAACGCGAGCTCGTAGACATAAGTAATCTGCGGGCGATCACATCACCCACTTCGATGACTTTTTCTAATGTGTCAAAGCAGAGCGAAGTGCTAGTTATAGTGATCAAGCCGTGATCAACGGCACCAGCAAGCTTTTACCATAAAGCTGCGATTATTTAGGCAGCGGATAAACATAAACTCATGCAATTTCAAACACACCTTAGACTTATTACGTACGACACAATTAAATCGATGGCTTTTGACTATGGTTCCAGTGATAAGCTTGCTGACTGTGGACTCATGAAGTGCGTCACGCGTCTCAGGGTAAGCAGACCAGGAACTCGTAGCCTGTTTCTGTGAACTTAGTTGAACGCAAGAACTATTAAGCTGCTGTATCTTCTATGCACACACAAAGGAATATGCGACAAAAAATGACTACTTCTAAGGCTTTATTGAATATCGTATCGACTTCCGCGCCTGCTTGCTTCGCACCGACGGTGGGGGCAAGTCGGCGTATACAATGCTACGCAAAAATGCAGACACAATCTTTGCACAGAGCTTCCTATAGAGACAGCTCCAGTACAAAACAAAATTGAGCACAAATATTTGCCCAAGCTTGGTACCAAGCCAAGTGATAAGGTCAGAGCCTTGAACAGCGCATGACAATCCAAGGATGGACTAAAAACTGGTTCAAGAGCGAATTATTCGACCAAGTACGTCTAAAATTTTGGCACCAACGTTCTGAGTCAAGAAGCTTAAGGTTGGTGCACCGTGCACGAAATCGTCACGCACATCTAGTGACAAACTTGCCGACGATGCCGATGCCGCGTAAGGAAGACACCATTATAGCAATGTCCAGAAGTCGTTGGCTTCTGTACACGGACCTAATGTGAGTTGCTATCAGATTAGATTGCGTGATTCGGATATTCTCTTAGCCGATTTTTCGACCCCGTATGGTTTTTTTGAGTGTGTAGTCACTCTCATGGGACTAATCAGAAGTCCGGGCACGTTCAACCAGCATCTGCAGAAAGTCTTTCAAAATCTAAGAGATGTGATGAGAATTTACTTTGACGACACCTACTTGTTCACGCAAGAGGATGTCACAAACCACGGTACAAATTCAGAAAATGGTGTTAAGTACAGCAACTTAACATCGAGTTGTCAAAGTGCCATTTCTGTGCGTATAATTTCCATGCGCAGGAAATTTTGTTGGACAGAAAGGCGTCCAAATGGACCTCTACAAGGTCAAGATTATCGCAGAATGGCTTGTGCCCAAGAGGAAGAAGCAAATGGTGAGCTTTTTAGGCTTTACAGTTAATGTCTTAAGGCTCTGAAGGACTTTGCGCAATTTGCAGAAGCACTTTACGACAGTATTAAAAAAATGTCTCTGAAAAGCGATCGAGCTCTCGGGCGATCAACTACTGCTTCACCGAACCCAAACGTCGCTTCCCGCTTCTATCTGCTCTTAGTCTTCTGAACTTTTCAAATTTATTTCGTATGCAAATGGACGCCTGGTATTTCGCGATCGAAGGAGTCTTGTATTCAAAGGAGGGAAAGCTACAGCATCCGATTGCTTTTACTGGTAGGAAGATGAAGCCAGCCGAGCTGAACTACCCTATTCGTGAGCAAGACCCCTTACAATGATGCATGCTTCGAAAGTATGACGTTCATTTCTTCTCGATCGAGCATTAACGGTCAAAACTGATCAACAGAGTATTAGATAATCGTAACGCAGAAGACTACATCTAGCAGAGTGGCTCGATGGCTTGATGAGATGTCGTACGGCCACAGATCAACCACGGCTTTCTACCTACATTCGGACGAACTCATTATGACCGCAACTTAGCGAATAGTGACTAATCATTAGCTATTTTTAAAAGTTATCTACTAGAATCCTTTGCTCTAAGCATCACGAAGAAACGCTCTTTAAATATTAAGAACGAGTCACAAAATATACACGTGGTCGTGCTCATACTAAGAACGACGAAGCTTGCTCAACTCCAGCCTTCATATAGGTGAAAGTTCTGTATAACTAGCACCGTGGCTGATGCACTGCCACGCAATCTAAACTTGGAAGCAAAGCTGCTAGAATTCATTTGCAATGGCTTCTGGAAGTGGCTATGGATATGCGAGTTCGTGGCAACAATAAGAACAAACAAAGTAACTGTAGCTCACTCCGCGAAATTAAAGTATCTGTAGAATTGAGACTTACAGTATATGTTCAAGAGGCTGAATATAGAAGCGGATGTGCCTAAGTACTGATTGCATAATGGCAAGTTGTATCACCAAACAGGCGAAGATTGAAATCCACAATCCAGCACAAAATGACTGAAATGACTTTCTACATTTGGCTGAGACAGCCTTAATTGAGGCATACACTCTGCACTCAGAATGTCACCATTTAAAGACAATATCATATACATTCCTTATTTGTCGGATGATGTGGCGTCAGATTCAGAATTTCACATGTTGGAAATTAGCACAAGAGTTTCTACTTCGTCAAGATACTTTGCTCAAGGCCGCACGGGACCGGATGAGCGAAGCACAAGTACGCAGAGAGTGCTATTACACAAAACGTATCCGGGTCTTCCAGGCTGTCGATATGGTGCTTTTGGACGGAAAGAATTTGGATATCCGTCACAAATTATTTGCCCAGCCAAAGAAACTCACACCAATATATATCAGCCCAGTCCGACGGAAAGAAAGATTGTGAGATTCCTATGACTTGTTTCCACATCGCATTGTTAAAGCCGAATCACAAAGATCTCTAGCGTCTGCAAAGGTAAATAAGGTCATTTTGGCCGAACAACTCGTTGAAGCCGCAATTGGACATAGTAATTACGAGGGAAAATTGTAGTAAAAGTTCGGTGGACTGGTGAAATCAAGAAGGAAGCCACTTGAGAGCCCGTAAGAAAACCGAAGCAGATTTTTGGACTCATCGACCTCTTGCGGAATTCAAAAAAGATGAGCCCTTTCGTTTAAAATAAACATCTCCTTGAAGAAGGGTCCTGTTACGTAAACGCCATCAACGGCAGGATTGCCAGTTACATCCATTGCGTTATATTTATTCCTTCAATACATATGCATTGGTACTATCCATCAGAGTAGGTGATTACATGTTCCATATTTTAGGATGTGCAAAGAGCCAGATAGAATAATGAAACAATTGTAGCCCTAGGATGGTAGCAGTAGAAGGCTGAAGGCCATCAATTAGACTGTAACAAGACAAGAATTCGTAAGAGCTCTCCATTCAATATCACTTCTCAATTCGCTTTTAGCAGCTTAGCCTCCTCCTTCACCACTTCGCCTCGCTCACCGCCTAAGCCTCGTCTAAAACCGACCTTTTAAGAAGCTTGCCCCACGACTATGTTACAGAGATTGGTGAGAAACCATTTATCTCGAAAGATAAGTTCGAATTTTAACCGGAAGACATGTAGCGTATTTCGGAAAAGGTTGGAGTGATGCCCTCCTTCCAAGCGCGGGGGCTCAATGCTCGCGCGCTTTGGGCAGGTGCTCTCGGGCATCTGCAGGTCTCTAACGAGTCTTACCCTCGACGCGACGGTCTCCAGCACCAGAGCGCCACCTGGGCTCTCACCAAATCAGAGCTAACAAAAAAACGGAAGACCCTCACGACCTCGGTGCTGGCTGCACTGCCCGCCGAACGAGACTCGACGTATGCGGACACCACTCTATGCCGTGGACTAGCCAGACTGAGCCTAGCACGTGCATAACTTGGCAACGCGATAACGTAATACAATACAATACAATACATGTACCGTAAGGATACGTCCCTGATTTTGAAGGAAAGAGTGTATCGGTACAGTAGACTACAAACCTTTTTGTTGCTCAGCGGCCTTTCTCAAACAGGCTATACAGCGATTTGAATGTGGACTATCTTATATGTGAATTCTGATTATCAGTTTGGCAGCCTGATTTATTAATAACTGTTTGACAGATGGGTAGATAGAGCGATATTTGCGTTGAAGCAAATCTGAGCTACGGTGCTGAAGGCAAAGAAGAT
Organism: Plasmopara viticola; assembly: GCA_001695595.3. Classification (NCBI taxonomy): domain Eukaryota; phylum Oomycota; class Peronosporomycetes; order Peronosporales; family Peronosporaceae; genus Plasmopara; species Plasmopara viticola. Next base: position 2,508,519 of record MBPM02000002.1, on the reverse strand, counting down.
GCATGTATCTTCTCCACCACCACTTTTACGAGCACGTCAGGAGCCGTAGTTTCGATAAGGCACTTAGCTGCCATAGCAACATTTTGCCACCATTTTGCAATTTCTTGATTCAAGTATGGCTTGCAGAGAATGTGTGAGGATCTTAGCCCTTCTTTCGCTAGGGAGACATCTATTTTCAAGCTAATTTGTCATAAAGATCAGTTGGCTTTTTATATAGCATACTTCAAAAAGGTGTCGCACTGAGGCGACAATAGTTCACGTATGAAAAACATTGTGCATGCAAAACAGTAACGCGCGATCCACAGATAATACGAAAAGCAGGAGGATATTTCCGTACCGTAAGTACGTGAATATCAGAACGTAACAATTTTCTTGGTCCATAACGCGAATCTTAGGTTCGTGTTTTGGAATCTCGGCTTGGATCAATACATTGGCGGCAAAAACGCTTTCAGCATCGACAGTTTTCTGCCGCGAAGTCGACATTTCACGGACAACAGTAGCAAGACCATTTTAGCATCAAATTTAGTTAGTGGCTTACGACTTGGTTGGTGCAAAAGTTACCAACTATTGATTCTTGATCGGAACAGAATTTGTTTAAGTGTTGTATAAGTGAGCTGAGCATTCTTAAGTGCACAAGTGCATCGCCATGCATTACCATCGTACTGGACTGCTCTCTAAAATTACTCATCTATAGAGTACTTAAATATATTCCTTGTTTGTAAACTTTATTGTTCTTCGTCCAACTTCATCTGGATCCCGCGTTACGAAGCAGTGGTGGGCTTACACACGAATAACACAGACTTTGGACCAGCCGATGGTATGTGTTTACAGAGTGGTCGTTCTACACAGCTTGGCGGTCGAATAGAATCTTTCATTTGACGTCAACACGAAAGATCAGCACCGCGGAAAAATTAAAATCAGGTTCTGTTGCACAGGCTCCACAATTAAAATTATTACTTTGAAATTTTTATCTATCTCTAAAACGATTTCGCCGGTAGAGCCGGAAAATATTCCGATTGTATCTGACCCTTTGAGTACAGTATCATTCGTCCTATGACTTTATCGAAGTGACTATCTTTCAGCCAATTCAACAATTTATGATCTTATTGAATATGACATGGTACATTTTCTTTTAAGATGTGAAGGCCAATATCACCATATCCTATCATTGCAGACACTATTCGATGCTAAGCTTTTTGCATTTCAAATTTTTTCGTCAACGGCGCACATCAAGACCGTCTCCTCGGGCCACACTCGAAATGGTTCAAGTCTTTCTAATGCATCTCGGGCTTGCTGCCATGGTCATGGTGGATGCTGTTTCCACGAGTCTCAACAACGAGATCCCTTCGTTCAAATTCCCCAACTTTGACTACCAAAAACTCACGACTGACAACACTCCAATCAATGTACTTAACGCACTCAAGAAGGACGGTGTCGTCAGTTTCACGAACGTGCCAATGTTCTCTCAAGCGCGTGCCTCGTACCTCAAATTGGCTGCAACCTGTACCGTGTCGGCACAAGAAGTCAACGCTGACTTCTTGCTACAAAAGACGCTAACGGATGGTACCAAGCGCTACACCATCGGTGCAGCGTCCGGCAAAAACGCCGATGCTTCGGCCGCCCAAACGGACATGACATGTCCGGGCTACAAAATTCTGTACGATGAGTTTTCGTCCCTCTTGGAGATGGTTGTACTCACTGTCGCTACGACACTCGATGCCACAACCTTCACTACCAAGGACGGTTACGGCCAGAACATCACCAGTCGTAAACTCATAACTGATGCTGTGCGTCTGGATCATTTTCATGCGTACGAGACGCCGTCTCTGCACGACCGTCGACTCCAGAGTACGTCTTCTGTGACCCAAATGACTTCTGAAAAAGAATTTGCCCTGGAGTTGCATACAGACAGCGGTCTGTTTATTGTGTTTGCCACGCCCAGTTTCTACAAAGTCAACAACAACGGAACGAAGAGTACGATCGAGTCGGCCGGGTACGTCGACGATGCTGAGTCGGGGCTCTTTGTCCAGCGCCAAGACGGCCAGCTCGTTCGTCCGATCCTCAATCTCGATCAAGTCACGCTTATGGTGGGTACGGGTTACAACGAATGGGTAGATACTTCTGAGCAGCTCCCAGCTGTGCCACACGCCATGCAAATGCCTTCCATGGAGACAACGGCAATCCAGCGTTTGCTGCGCACGTGGTTTGGCAAGATGACTTTGCTGCCGTTGTACCAGCGCATGCTTCAGCCAACCTTTTTCGACGAGTACGCAAATTCGACATTAAGTCCTACTCATCACGATACCCGTCAACTATTAGGTTGTGCTGAAATCATCACCTCCGGACCCAGCAATTGCACTATTTTTACAAACTGTACATCGAAAAAAGGTAATTCGTCTGACTGCGACGTGTGCAATGACTATACGAATTACCATAAATGCAAAAAAAAGTGTGAATGCACACGAACGGCCGGTAAAATTTGCTGGATGAACTGTGTACCCGGAGACCATTGCCCTAATTCAACCGCTTTGTAGAGATTGGCTAAACGCGATCAAAAACTATAAACAAAAAAGTACAGTCAACTTCGCAGCATTTCATTTTTGGCGTGCTCAAGATCTTACACTTCCTACAATCATTTTTATCAAGCACTTATCGCTCCGAGATTCATGCTGAAATCGAAAGGTTTCCAGAAACCTTTCCTTTCATCTTTCTATGACCTCGAACAATGCTAAGTTCTCGCGCACATCGACTACTAGCTGACGTCACTAAAAAAATCAGCCGAAAAACATTTTTTGGGAGGAGTGGACATTAGATGGTAAATTCATCGGACTTTTGGCCAAAAGGCCTGGACAACAAATTAAAAGCCTTCTTGGTGGCACCAAAGCGCGTAATTGGGTTCAAGCACTAGTTTGGTGTGGCCTACACTGTTGTTGAGAAGAAAGCAAAAACCGAAGTGAATATATTTATCCTGACCAATGAACGGCTACCATATGTAATTACTAATTGTGACGTACTTGTAATTACTGTGAAGCCATCCACCTGTTCAGCATGCATTCAGCGGTAAAATGTTAACGCTCCCACTCACCGCTAATGCTGTGTGTCCTTTGTTGCTGACTTGGTCTTGGTTCCGGAGGCTTCGCGCAGATACTTCAGCATCTTGGTTCCAAGCGCCTTGGTTAGCATATCTGCAAGCTGACTCCTTGTATCAATGTAGCCAATCTTGAGTAATCCATGCTGAACGTTCTCCCGAATAAAGTGATGTCTGATGTCCACGTGCTTTGTACGCGCGTGGTAGCCCGCGTTGTTTGCCAAAGCTATCGCACCTTGATTGTCTTCTCATATTTGCGTGCCTCCCACTTGTTCTTGACCCATGTCCTTGAGCATTGCGCGCGCCCAAAGTACTTCTTGTGTGCACAAGCTGAGCGCCATATACTCTGCTTCTGCGGAACTTAGTGCAACGGTTCTCTGATACTTGGACTTGAATACAACTGGAGCTTTACCAATGTTGATCAACACACCTGAGACAGACCGTCTGTCATCGGTGTTGCTACCCCAGTCAGCATCCGAAAAAGCTTCAACAATCACCTTTCCTGTTTCTCTTTGGTAAACGATCCCATGATGACGTGTTGAATTTAAGTAGCGCAATACACGAATTGCGGCATTCCAATGTGGTAACCCCGGATTTTCGAGAAATCGAGACAGTTGTGTCACGATGTATGCGACGTCCGGCCGAGTGCAAGTTGTAACATATAGCAGACATCTGCTTAGTGCGCGGTATGGTCTTGACCGCATCTCTGAACGCTCAGCTTCTGTACTTGGTGACTGTGATGTTGACAGCTTGAGACCGGACGTACACGGATTGTCGACGTTCTTGGCGATTTTCTGTCCAAATCGCTCAGCCATGTCGCTAATGTAGCGTGTTTGCTTGATCATTAGTGTGGAAGCTGTCATGTCGCGGTCGATCTCCATGCCCAAGATGAACTTCACCATACCGAGATCCTTCATCTTGAAAACACTTTTAAGCATCCCCTTGACCTCTGGAATCTCGTCGCTCGTCTTGGCTGCAATGATCATATCATCGACATAATGACATACGTACACAAAACCTTCTTCCACTTTCTTCACGTAGACGCATTGATCCGCTCCACAACTTTTAAAATCGTTCTTCTTGAAGACGTGGTCGATCATCTTGTTCCAAGCGCTTGCAGCTTGCTTGAGACCATATATAGCTTTATTCAGCTGACACGCAAATCCTTGAGCTCCCTTAACACCAATTGGAACTTTTATGTGAACACGATCCGACAGTACACTGTTGAGAAAGCGGTGTCGACGTCCAGCTGTTCCATTTTGTAGCCTAATACCGCACACACTGCGAGTACAACTCGAATTGAGTTAATGTTGGCCATTGGAGAGTAAGTCTCGAAGAAATCCACGCCGTATTTCTGCTTGAAACCTTTAGCCACCAATCGTGCTTTGTAGCGCACAACACATCCATTCTGGTCACGCTTTTAGCAAATACCCAGCGGCATCCAATCGTACGTCCAATTGATTCTCGTGGAACGATTGTCCATCGCTTATCGCCACTGTTCTGCCTCGTCACTAGACATTGCCTGCGCATACGTGGTAGGCAAGTCTGATTCTTCACCAACACTCACAGCGTAAGCGAGAATAACTTCAGCTATCAGGCCGTCTTCATCAATCCTTGCACGCTTTGGAGATGGTGGTCCTTCGCTTCCTCCCAGACTTTCATCGGCATCTGATCCGTTTTCCAGCAACAACATTGGTTCATATGTACGCCTTGAACGTTCCACTTGCGGTCGAAATACCAATCGATCTTCCTGTGCATCCAGTGTAGGAGCTCTGTACTCTGTCAGTTCAGAGTGTACTGAGGTCGGTAATCGAAGCATCTCGACCCTTGACGCATTTGTGTCGGACTCCTTCTCATTCATTGGAGCATCTGGAATTTCATCTTCTCCTTCACAATCCATAAGTTCATCTTGATCTTGTTGTTGTTCCGTCGGCCCGGACACAGCACTTTCATCGATCTCTTTGGTAACGTGTATCACTCTTATTTGTTTGGGCGGGTGTGTCTCATAAATGCCGCCCACTTCACGCTCGTCCAGCTTCACCGACCGTGATACTGATATCTTGTCTTTCTCCAAATCGTAAGCTCGGTAGTCCTTGGTGTCTTCGGCATAACCAAGGAACATGCACTTGAAGCTTTTGGCTTCGAGCTTCGTCCTCTTAACTTGATCAACGTGAGCATATCCATGAGACCCAAACACCCTAAGATGATCCATTCGAGGCTTCATCTTAAATCCCAGTTCATATGGGGTGTTATTTGGGTGTATTGTATTAGGAGAGCGGTTGATCAGGTACACCGCAGTGCTTACTGCCTCTGCCCACCAACATGTCGGAACACACTTGTAGTGTAGCATGCTCCGTGCCTTTTCCATTATCGTACGGTTCATTCGTTCTGCAATTCCATTTTGTTGGGGACTGCATGGAGCTGTACGCTGATGTATGATACCGTTCCGCTGACATAAATCCGTAACTGTCTTGTTGACAAACTCCGTTCCGTTGTCCGAACGCAGGCACTTGATACGGGTTCCCCACTGATTTTCATGCAGTGCTTTGCACATCTTGATCTTGTCGGCAACTTCACTCTTCTTTGCCAGAAAGTAAGCCACCACATATCGTGAATAATCATCCACAAACGTCAAAATGTATTTAGCACCTCCTTTTGAAACTGTCTTCATGGATCCCATCACGTCTGTGTGAACTAATTCCAATACACGTGATGTTTTTGTCATGGAGCGTCCTGGAAAGGCTTCGATCGTCTGCTTGCCCTTCATGCATCCACCACACAGGGTCCTGATACCTTGTTTTGGCTGTGGATCGCATAGTCCTCACTAAAACGTCCTCACTTGGATGTCCCATACGAGCGTGCCATAACTCCCACTGACTATCAACTCCCGAGTATTGCACCAATCGTGCCTCCTCTTGCTGACAATTCAGTGTGTAAGCTTTCCCATATCTTGTCCCAGTTGCTAAAGCTTCGTTCTTGTCCCAAATGATGCACGAAGCACGCTGAAACTCCACACTTAGTCCACGTTCGGCAAGCTTTCCCACCGACAGTAGACGTCTGTCAAGTCCAGGGATAAGCAGCACTTCCATCATCGATATGCGTCTTCCATCTAAGCCGATAAGCTTCACCGTTCCAGCTCCTTTGACGCGTAACTTTCTGCCATCTGCAATTGTTACCTTGATGTCGTTTTTAAGTTGCTTGAAGTCGATAAAGTCACTTCGGTGAGGGATCATGTGTGACGTCGCACCACTGTCGATCAGTCAGCTTACTGATTGCTCATCCCCCACAGCAAACACTGCATCATTACCGCTATAACGGTTTCTGGAACGGTTTTCAGCAGCTGGGCAGTCCCGTTTCATATGACCAGTCTGGTCACAATTGAAGCATTTTTCCCGACAACCGCCGCCCTTGCGTGGCGCGTAAATCTTGCGGCCACTTCCTTGTCTGCCCTTGATCCGTCCATCACTGTCTGTGGCTCGAAACGCTTTCTCACTTGCTTCCTTCTTCTGTAGTCTATCTGACTCCTTCAACACCTTCTCCTTGACTTCGCTCAGAGTGATGTCCTTGGCGTTCTCCACGATAGAAGATATTATTTCATATTCCGCCGGCAAGCTGCTCAGAAGCACCACTAGCTGTCTTGATTCATCCACCGGCTCTCCCGTCATCTGGAGTCCCACGACCAGCTCATCGAACGCGTCCAGATGTTCCACCATGCGAGTGCCACTCTCCATCTTAAACTTATGAAGGCGCCGTGTCATCGTGACACGGTTGTGTAGAGTGGAACGATGGTAGAAATCGCGAAGCGTTCCCCATGCCTCCAAGGCACGAGTAGCAGACCGTATCTTGGTCTGGTGTTGTATCTCGACGCCCTGGACAATTATACCCAATGCCTTGGCGTCCTTCACGAGCCACGTCTCCGTTATTTCGCTCTCGCCCTTCGCGCCCATAATGTGTCCCAGTAGCCCTTTTCCTGCGAGGGCCATTCTCATGTTGAACTCCCAATGGTAGTAGTTACCATATCCTTGGAGGATTTCGGTGCGCTTGGTAGTCATGGCGGTGACGGTGTGGTGATGCGAGGCTGTTGTTTGCGGCTGTTAACCTGTTGAGAAGAAAGCAAAAACCGAAGTGAATATATTTACTCTGACCAATGAACGGCAACCATATGTAATTACTAATTGTGACGTACTTGTAATTACTGTGAAGCCATCCACCTGTTCAACATGCATTCAGCGGAGTAATGTTAACAACTGTACATCAACACTCTTTGAGTCTTGTGTCCCCCAGAATAATTCTGTTCGAATTAACAAAATCTATTAGGACACTAATACTTTCCATAAAGTATTGACTAGACCACGAATCTATTGCACATTAAGCACGTAATTTTTTGACGCCTACGTATTCTATGCCTAATTTCAGCAGCCTTGAAAATGTTCATAGATTGACCCCACAAATATTCGGCTGAAAGCCATGTACTTTTTGGGATTTGAGATCCCGAATCCCGGGCACACGCAAGCTGGATATAATATTTATAATATATAGGTACTTATAAAATTACGCGTAAATGTGCTCTTAGGAGATTCTCTGGACCTGCAACTAAACCACCAGGTTACAGCTGCAACAGTGGCCGTTGTTGGTTGCTGCCCCAGTCCGTTTTTTGCTAAACTTAATATTGTGTTATATATTAGCTGGTAATTTTAATAATGTATATAGAAAAAAGGTATGCGAAGCCCGAATCTACATAGTATGCTGGTATAATACCTATAGCCCACCCGAAATTCTCACACGTGCGGGTTGGCAAAGCAGTCACACTTATTAGGTGTGCGTTTTGTGACCTATTACTGTCTTAGATTTATGTAGGTACCTTCGGATCCGGGTCAAGCAAACCCAGGGTCGGTATTGTACAATATTTAAAGCGCTGGCAATGCTGTTCCGTCATGTTGACAAACTAAATACATGCATTGGTATAGAATAGAAAAATAAATGTGGTCAAAATTCCTTCATCATAGAAATGGATGGTGTCTATGTCACCGCCTCTTCTATCTATATCGCTAACCCCAAGGTTATCATCCAGCTGTCCAAGATTCGCACCGGCCATTGTGCCGCATGTAGCGCTGACTGCCAAAACAGGTATGCGAGTTGTCAGAATAGTGCTCCTATTAAAAGAGGTAGATCCTGAATATGGTAAGCTAGTATATGTATGGGCATGATGTATTTAGAATTTGCGGCAATCATCTTACCAATTAGTAGAAGCACGTATTGAATTTTCCTTGAATCTCCCTTTTGAGCAATCTGCTTTAAGTTGTCGATGATTGCGAACGTCGTTGACGACAAATTACTCGTCGTCAAATTGAATTGCCGACGCAAAAGACGGACTTGCCAATAATTTCAGACCTGTTAAAGTTATAAAGGTTAGCCAGCAGCAAGAAATGCATTGGTAGATATAGCCAAGCAATATAGATTTCAGCACTTATTGCGTCAACAAAGTTTTGCCTCTGTCAGAGCAATAAGCCGAGCATAGAGTTCTAGCAAAAAATTGCCGTAACCGAATTATAGGCCGGCAATTTTCGCGTACAGCGTTTGACACCGTCAAATGAATCAATCCAACCACATCAGGCATGTAATCTTTAACAAAGTTGTACGCTAGGTGCCGCGAATTGTGTTGCTGCCTAAATTGACAGCCTCGCTTATTTAAATAAAGAGTCCTACACAATGGACGGACAGAAGATCATCACTATTTGACCCTCAGACCTGGGAGCACGACACGCTACAAATGCTTAGGCTCTGATTACACCATACTGCAGCTCTAAGTTGTACAAATGATTTGGCTACTTCTGTCTGGACTTAACGGTCTTGGCTTATTACCTTTTCTCGCCGTCAGGTTGCTCAATGTTCTTTTTTAGCTGGATCGTGCCCACATGGAATTTGAGCAACGTTCATGCTTCATTTTGTTTTCCGCACTGTGTTTAAGTCTAAATACACTATCACAGCTAGACAGGTATGTACGAAATAGTTAACTTGGCTGCAATTGAATAAGACCCCACACATAATGTGATGTCTCCAGGTAACAAGACAAGAAGAGGTGCGTGCTAAAAGTAGACGACACTATAGGTTACACGAACGAATCTTACCACCTACGACGATGCGACCTAATGAAGCCGCGATGGCGCCACAGAAAAGCCTTAACATTAGCACATGGTAGCGAATTGCCTCAAATTGTACGTGATTTTCAACTTTGCTTTCTACTACGCACCACTTAACATTTTAGTTCCTACATGTCAGCTTTGAAGCCGGTCACAAAAGTTCCGCGGCACCGCGAAAGGGTGGAAGAGGCAAGTCAATCGCTTACAAAAAGAGATTTAGCGTTAGCGTTTTATTTCTTGGCAATCCTATTTTATTTTCAAGCACAATTGACACAGGTCTTGGCTTCTTAAGTGATGCGGGACGAAAACAAGCTTATGCTTGTAAAGTCGAAGTCCACAATGTTCTGCTCTGCGCTCGGCATTTGAAGTGGTCGTGCATCCATGTAAAAGTGGCCTACCAGAATGAAATCACGTTGATTTGTAAGAGTGGAAAAATTAGAGGAAAGTTAGTGACGATTCTGTTGGACTGTGGTGCGTTTGTGAACTTAATCCGTCCCGGGACCTCTCGCATCGAAAGCGAGAATCATACCGCTAGATCACGAGGCCAACTCATGCGTGAAAGATACCACCTTTTATTAAACAACCTTGGTCTTTTCAAACAGCCATCGCGATACATTCCAACCGCGCGCAGGGCAGACAAGCTGGACAACTAAAATGGCGCGCATCCGCACGGTAAAAAAACGCAGCCGTCTCTGTTCTGCTTTCTGCAGTATGTGGTGACACAGGAATACGCACGGCAATTAGAGCTGGACGCTCAGCATGCGATGCGTGTACCAGCTAACCACCAGTAAATTGCAAATATGACGGATCGAAGCGAACCTATGCTCCGCTTTTATTCGGGGGTAAACATTAATGCATCAACTTTCGTGAGCCCAGGAAGCATGTGGGTTGGGTAAGTCGGAAGAAGTGAAGAGCGATATGCTTGATCACTCCCGAGTGGCACGGCTGAGCTGTACTATAACAAGCAGGTTTGGTCTTGGTGGTGCAGGGTCATAATATTTTTTCAAGTGATAAAGCATATGAACCAGACGTCTAAGACGAAGATCAGTGAGTTGCAGTCATTAAATGTGGTCATGTCAAAGAAAGACGCCAAAAGAACGTGGACCGAGCATTTTCTGTACCTAAAAACGCATACGTAGGCGTTGACGCGCTAGTTCTTAAGTGCATGGTTCACGATGGTCAAATGAAGTTCACATGGTACTCATGGCGAAGTATGGTGTCAGACTTGACTTCATCTTTAAAACTGAAGATCTTGTACATTCGGTCGAGTTAGACGTTTTTGAGAGCGTCGTCGGGAGCAAACTCGAGAACCCGCAGTCGAAGAAAGTCATGAGCGTGCACTCTCTGATCAATCGAATTGGCAGTATCATTGGCTCAGACCTTAAAGAACCGATTAAGAAAGAAGACAGGCTAGTAAACTTGTATCTCGCAACTGCTTTTGCTCACAGGGGAAAATGTTGCCGTGTCTATTCTGCTTGTATAAAGGATCAAGCGGCAAAAAATAAGCATTTCTAGGTTTCCTTTGAAACGCATTTCGGCTGCCGCGTCCACGTGTTTTGCACTAACTGTAGGGGTAATTACCTTTGAGTCAACCTATTTTGCAAGACCAACGGTGTTTCACGGTAGGTCACTAAGCGCAATGCTAGACACGGCGTCCCATGATACAGCAGGCAAGCTTTCGCAGTCAATGTGGGTCGATGCTGTTGTGCTACAAAATTGTAATTTCTCAAGCACAAGCGTGAAGAACGCGTCACTGATCAAGGTCAAGCTCCTACTTATGCAACATCGTGGTGTCTAGCTCGATGTGCATGAGATACCATGACCCAAAAGTCCTCTATTCTGAATCGGGTGAAGATCAACACGAGCGTGGGTTGAAGCGACGAGACCGAGGATTATCGCGTGTTTTACAGAAGGCCAAGACTATGAGCGTGGCTATGCATGTCAAGAGCATTGAGCCATCTTTTAACGAGCATAGCGAGATAATAAAGCATTAAAACGGCAAGAAATGTATGTAAGATTGACAAAAAGACATGGACCCGAGCGTCGCGTGCCAAGCGCAAGGCATCAATGCGCGCGGTGTAGGACAATAGTCAGCACACATTTGTGATAAAAATCGTTAAATAGAGATCGTTAAGCAATTACATGATGTAGCTCGAAGACGTAGTTGGAGCTTTGCGCAAACTGAGGGTCAAAAATCTAGCACGGCATTGCTTGAAAAAATCTGGCTTAAGATGACAACGGCGTCTGGCATGTAAACAAGCAACCGGCCGAGGCCACCATGTGGCATAGTAAGTGTATGTCTAAACTTTTAAGTATTGTATGGAGTAGTGGAATGTCTGAAAGGGCAGCTAATTGCGTTCGAGATCGGAGTGTTTTTCGGCATAAATTATGCGCTAACGTTTGCCACTGCGATAGCAATCTCTATAGTAGAATTATTTTAAGGATTTGCAGCGACGGGGGGGGTACCTCAAAGCCTGATGACATCCCATACGCCTACGTCTAGGCCAAAGAGGACGAGTGGTATACTGATAAGCGATGGTCAGTTGGTGTAACTAATGCGAAAAAATTTGCGCACAAGCTTATTAAGAGCGGTCGTGTATTCAATTATTACACACACGACTTACAGACTTAGACTATAAGAAGTGTATCCGCTACTTGTGCCTCTATTTTAAGCGCGATTAAAAAATTTACAGTAGTTGGCGTCTGCATCGACAATCCTCTAGTCACAGCAGCAAGAGATGCAGTAGTCGAGCATTTATTAGTTTCGCTCTTTTCGCTTCCAATTAAAAATTTAGACTGATGTTGAAGGTTTAAGTACAAGACTGACGGTACTCGACGCGCACACGTTTGCATAGATGAAAAAGAGGCCATCACCAAACAGTTGCATGAGCATGATATGACATTAGCAAACTCAGCACGGTTCTATCGATGACGACTGCTACGACATATCCACGTCAGGCAGTGTGTTAAGACGCTTAATTTAGTGCGCAAAATGTTTAATTGTACAAATAAATTGTTGATTGTCTGGTATGGGTTGCACAATGTACGCATTCAGCTGCAATACTGCTCTACAAAGAGACGCTAAGGATATGTCCAACACACGTAGGTGATTACGCTATTTTAGCGGTGTCAAAGTGATGCGGCTTTAAAGTGCGTGCTAGCAATGTGGTAGTGACGTCGAGTCTTACAACGATGCCGACATCGAGTCTGTCAAGCGAGACAGAAGTAACTCCCAAGTGCTTTCGTGCTGCTGGATGAAATCCCTAAATAGGTGAGCAGCCAAGAGATTATAAATATTCTGTCTACAATGGGGACCGAGTTTCTCGTGGCATCTCAGACGGCACGCGAGCTAAAAGGTAAACAAAACGTTGTCAAAGCGGCATGACTTGCGCCGGCTCTGCTCATGCAGATGTATGTGCATTTTCAAGCCACATCGTTGAATAAAAAAAAGAGGCTTTGTTTTTGAGCGCTAAACACACAGACGTGCATCGCAAGCATGTGAAAGATTATGGTCGTCGTGGAGCTGTAAGAATAAGTATGTCTCGCCGGAGTTCATGCATGCGGGTCTACCAACGAAGGCGTAGCATCAACACAACCTTGGAAATTGTCGAGCAAATGCGAAATTGCACCAGGTGTGATGATTAAATTACGCTCTCGAAGAGGATTGTTGTAGTAGAATCAAGTATAGATTATACGAGCTCGAAACAACGCGATATGAAGACGTCCCGACGGCGCCACATGATGACGCCCACAAGAGCAGTTTAGCACACGGCAGCAAACTGAGCTATATTGAAATATTGTTTTCGGTTGCGTACTTTTTCACGTTCTTCACTTGTGTTTCCTGCCCATCAGGTACTGTCGAGCCATGTTGTATCTATCTGCACTATTGCAAGCCAACAGAAGCCAGCATTGTAGTGCGACAATACCGTTGGCTCACGATTGGTAATTGATTGGGATATGAATTGCTCCTAGAATATCGGAATCACTTCACCTTCATTTTCAAATGCACGGGAAGAAACAGAACCAACAGCATTCGTAGCCGCGCACAGCTTTTTCGAAAATAACAAATGATTGACTGCGATGTTTTTTGTGGTAGTGCCGGTCTAACAGCTTTTTGTCCTGTATATTATTCTTGCTCTGGTTGCAAGCATAGCTCTTTTTCTACGATTGCTGGATACAATATCCATTTTTTCTTTTCCACTGATTGACCTTTAATAAAACAAAAAATACCCCAGCAGCGAATCGAAAATATATAAAGCAACTGTCACATAGCCTAAAAAATTGTTGACCTTTGAAGAAGCTTGAAGTATCCAATTTTTCGCCATAAGCATACATTTTTGTATGATTAGTTTGTCACAGTGATTAAGGCTGCTGCATTCAAATAAACGACCATTGCTCTTAACACGATTCTGCTTGTCTAATTCCACGTCAACGTCCTCTCATTTGATTTATCTTTCGCTCACTGTCCTTTTCTCTAGTACAGCGAAAATCAGCATCTCCTAATCATCTTGCAAATCCATCCACTTGTCCAAACAATCGTTTCTTGAAAGTCGTTCAGCTATCTTCTTTATTGATGTTTTAGACAGCAATGCACTGTACCCGCTACCAGATCTACAACACATATTGAACTAATGCATTAGTCAATATCGATATAAACCATATGTGTAAATAGCTCATTTCTTGCGAGCTTAACAATATTATCATAGCCACCGTCGCTGCACTCGTTGTCGTCTTTATTATACTCCATCAAGACCTTTTTACCGCTCCTTCTTCTACGACAGGCCACACGCTACAGTCGCTATCCAATATTCTGAGTCTTTTCATCAGCCTTCTTTTTATCCTACTTCATTTATCCAGCGTATGTCAAATTTGTACTTCCTTCTGTATGGATGCAACTATCGATGCTGCTTAATTGACTCTATTACCGCGCCGATATCTTCTCTATCATAGTTTGAGTCGTAGCCCTAGCTTATAATTTATTACAAGAAGAGTCTGGACTACGTGTTCAAATAGATTTTGGAACGGGGAGTAGGTCAAGTTGCGATCATCCGAACATGCAATCCGTCGGCTTCAAATGCTCATCTAGGCCACTAAAAGCATGTTTTTGAGGCTGTATTGCTCAAAGTAGTCCATTAATCTTTGTTTCGTCAGGATTATGGACACGTTGTGGCTTTTTCAGTGTTTAAAAGAAATTCGAAGTGATTGATTTTTAATCGCAGAGACCTTTTTATCACAATTATATTCTTTGGCGAAGCTGTTTTAACTAGCGTAAAGCCTTTTGTGTCAGCGCTGCCGCTTACTTTCTGTCATTTCTACCATTTCGGCCGCCCCTACCAAAGTACCGTCTCCTCCCCCTCCTCTCCCTTCGCTTTCTCCTAAATGTTTGAGTCCTTCATCACCTTCGCCGAATCCATCCCTTTTCTAATCCCTCTGCACCTCTAGGCATCTGTATGACTACGGCGAGGCATCTAATCCATCAGCGTTGGATTTCTTGCCACCCATGTATTTTTTGTGCACATAATTTTAAACAAACATTTCCTGATAAATTTATTAATTACCAGCGCCGTGGTAATGGGTAGAACATATATGCATATTGAGAGATGATGTAGCTCATTTCTGGCTGGCTTAAAAATCGACTACTCATAGCCAATCATGAGTCAGCCATTCTTAAATTGATTATAGCTATCCATATGCGTTGGCCCGGATGCCAAGACACTTGGCTTCTATTTGGTAAGAAACGATTGTGAAACAAGGATATTAGCCATGGAAAAGGCACAGAATAAACCTGTTTTGCATAATGCAAGCCATAAAAAAAAACCTGAGGGGTCGAATACAGCAAAACAGGTCATTTCTGGACCAGCTAGCTCCTTAAAATTATTTTTTATGTATCGCCTGGCCTCTTCCCTAAGGAAGGACTTGCATTTAGCTCGTGTAAGATTAAATGACGGGCGCCTTCAGATCTTTAAACCTAGTATCACTCTATGGATACTTCCATGACTGCTTTCCCGATCGGACAAGGACAGAGAGCCCAGATTACCACACCCGAATGAAAGAATACATTTCTATAAAGCAATGTCTAGAGGGGCTGCTGTCGCGTTGCTCCTACATTCAGCATCGCCGAAAGAACCGCATCAAGCAGCCGAAGCTTATAAAATGTTGAAACGAATATGCGAGTGAAAGAATATTTGCGTCTATCCGTATTAATCTCTAGACATTGAAAACACACCCTTCTGCGTTGGTTCTCTCGAACGATGGATCGAAAAGATTGATATCCCCATCGCCATTAATCTTTTCGAGGCGACTCGGGTACAAGTACTACGCTGCAAAGTCTTTATATACCTGATCTTTGGCGCCAGAAGTCCATGTATAGATATTTAAAAGCTTAAATGGTTGCTACGCTGGATCAGACCAGTAGATGCTGTGGGAATTTGGTCATTGCGCGGGTTTATGCCGCTTGCTAGCACCTATGTTGTCTCAGATTGGGCCATATGTGCCTCAAGACTGTTTTATCCGAAAAAGTGGTCTGGGTCAGTAAGAGCTGTGGCAAAAGTGAAGGAACAGGGCCTTTAAAGCTGTCGTAGCTTCTGATTTGTATGTGCATTTGGCGCTTTTCATACTACACTGTAAGCAGTAACCAAAGATCATCATCACGTGGCAACCGCTATTTCCGCTCCAGAACTCAGGAGCGCAAATATAATCTTCCGAACGTTGTATGGCTTAATCTTTTATTGGGAATTCTACTTCTTTAGGATTCTGACGAGGTATTGTAAGCTTTGCTGGTGCAAAGACGCAGAACAGAGTTCGTAAACAAGCAATTTATGGCGATCAACAGCATTGCGGTTTCACGTCTGGCAGATTTCAGTTGTCAATACTGAAAACTAAGGTCGGTCGAATAAAGCTAATGATTAAACTGCATGAGCACACGTTCGATAGCACAATTACTACCGTAGGAAACAACGCAAGGAGAATACTACAAGATTAAAGGCCTGCAATGAGCTTATTTGAGAGCTTCTTAGTGTTCTGTTTTAAAGACAATGGCTAGGCAAACCACAACGCGCGATTCTTGTTTGCCTTGTTGAATTATGTTGCACCTGAGAGCCATAATGTACAATGGACGCATCACTACGGTTTTATGCAACGTTTGATACGCGCGCTCCATCATATAGCTCAGTACGAGTCCTCGGAGAAGACGGAATGATTTCTAAGCGATTTCCAGAATTAGCCGTATATTTTGAATAACTGACACTGATGATGACTTGGGGCAATCCGTGATGTCGTGCGACTCCATAAAAATTATATGTCGTATTTTTTTAGCATCAGCCTTGGTGTGACTTGGAATGTATTTTGCACGTTTCGAAAACTTGTTTACATCCGTCGAGATAGCGTCGTATTCATCTGAAACTGGCAAATGCATAATAAAGTCTACTGGAACAACTTGCCAGTATTCGTTTGGAATTGGGATCGGCATCCATAATCTGATCTTCTTGAGGCTGTTTGATTTCCATCGCATACATGTTTTACATGAAGGAACGAACTCCCACATGTCTTTTTTCATTGCTGACCAATAATGCCATTGCGCAACCTCGAACTGTGTGCACTGATTCCCAGGATGAGCAGCCACTGGTCCATCATGTTGCTTTTTGATAATACTCGTGCGCAACTTTCCGTTTTTCGGTAAGCACAACCGCTTGACATTGATATCTGTTTGAAGAAATAACAGCTCTTTCATCTTCTTAAATTTAGAATTTCCTTTAACTCCATTGTCATTCTGAGAGTCACTAGAAAATGAATATATCGCGTACCCTTCCTTAAACTCTTCTTTCGTCTTCGTATACGTGCGTGCTGACGTGTACATATTCCATACCATGAACTTGATTTGTAATGGACTTCCAGTAAAAATGATGCATCCCGATAGGGTAGCTCTGCTCCCAAAAAGCCACTTCATTACGAATAACTCAAGCCACGACTTCATGCACGTCACGCAACCCTGATGCTGTGCAAAAGTGACGTCTTAATGTATCACCAATGTCGAAACACATACTGTCACATTCATGCCTTATGGCAACAGATTCTTTGCACCCGCAACATTATCCACCGGCCAGGATATTGCATCCGCTACAATGTTCTGCACACCTATAACATGATGAAGCGCAACATTAAATTACGAGTAAAGTGCAAATTTTGGTGGAACGTTGGGGTGACGCAACATTTATCAACATGCAGAATTGATCCGTATTTGACCAAATGGTCGAATATGGAGATGGGAGTCAAGTTGAGCATGACAACGGCTCATCGAGCTCAAAGCGACGGAGAAACAGAACGCCAAAATCTAGTTCTAGAAGATGCATTGCGCTGTATGGCTTCGTATCATGACAATGACTGGGCAGAATATGTAACTATCCTTGAGTATGTACATGCAACATTTGTCAGTTACTTAAAAAAGTAATCTCCATTTGCAATATACCCAGGGGGATAAAAAAGGTCGATGACGCAAAGCGAGCACTCAAGCTCAATACGAGAAGTTCTGTTGGTTTAGTTTGCGAAAAGGTTTGTGGATGAACGCAAAAGATTGTTTAAACTATCACGAAAGACTTGCTCATCGCTCAAGAAATACAGAAGCAGCATTGCAGCAAGAAGCAACGTGAGGTTGACTTTACATAAAAGGATTTAGTTCTCTTGGATGACAAATTGAAAATCGCCACAGAAGGTGCGGAGAACAAGAATAGTAATTTGGCTGCAAAACGTGTCGGCTTATTTTGCATTATTAAGAAGATCGTTGACAATGTTGCGAAACTGAAGTTGTCTGCGAACTTTTCACGACTACATCCGACGTTTCATTATGTACCAAGTTCAGACAAGTTTAAAGACATGACCTCAATCAAAAGCCGCATCAACTATTATCGATTTATAGACTGGTGAACAGGCGTACGTCGAGAATAAACTCTTAGACTTTCGCAAGGTGCAACATAGACGCATATTGCTTGTCAAGTGAAATGGTGTTCCGAGCACGGGAGCACGTGGGACCCAGAGAAAGAAATACAGCATGTTTCGCATTGAGCGGACTTGATAAATAAGAGTAGAGACCGCCACCACGAAGTCAAGTCCGGGAGAATGTTATAAATCACCTGTCAAAAAGCATGACTCGCAAAAGTTACGTCATAGAAAGGCGCATGAACACGGACTTGAGATGATTGCGCCCGGAGGGTAAGTCATTTTTAAATACACAATTAGCTTGGAGGTGGTAAGTCGTTGCAAACTAAGGACCTTATAAGTATATTCAGTTTTCAATTTACCATCTCCACAACAAAGAGTACAAGACCATCATTGATTGGACGGTCGTGTTACATCAGAATGCCCTGAGTAAATATCTCAATCTTGCAGATTACTAACCTAAACTTAGTGAGATCCACGTGAAGACGTGAGACCACTATATAATCCTTTTGATATGGGTACATGATAATATTTGGGGAGACACAACGCAAAGATACATCTGACATAGCAAAAAAGCCAGATACAAGTGCTGTATGGCCTTGCAAAACTCAGAAAGACCATTCAGTTATGTTTGTTACCCGTCAGATACACCATCGGCACTGTAATGACGTTTAATAAAAAGATCGAGTGACTGCGCTTAAAATTGTCAAGAAGAAGTTTTGTCTATGACAAAAATCCTTATGCGATGTAGTTCGCTATCAAATTTAAGATTCACCCGCTAGATCTTAAGTCGTTAGTAATTTAAGTTGATCATGCACCCATCCGAATCGCGTCACAGTCCCCTCTTGCAAATTATGACAGACGATTTGAATCCATGTGAAATTTACCGTCGAGGTAAAGTATAAGTCAAGTAAAAGATTGCTTTGGCGAACGCATTGTCTTATTGCCTGTTTTATTAGCTGGCTCTTATCACAGCCATAACTCCATCCATTATTATTCTAATTTTGGCCAAGTAGGACGGAAAGACATTTTGCAGCCATTTGTAAGGCTTTGATGGGCAACACGTTTAGCGACTCGAACAAGAAATTGTGCGTATATTAAGTACGTGGCTTCATCGGCTCTCAACAAAGCCGGGCAAGTTTATCAAACACCAATCAACTGACCCGCCAAGTGTAGTGGGTCTCTGAATTTAGCACCTAGGGTATCGTATTCTCGATAACGCCTATAATACACTGCTAGTTAATCATCTCGATCGAGAAAAGACTCACGGATGGCCTGATAAGCAGCAATTTATGGTGACCAAGCTGTATACGCAGGTCTGCCTATTTATTTGCTTATGAAAGATGTGCCAACGGGCTAGGTGCTTGCCTTACGCGGCTGCGCAACTGATAAGGTTGCCGAAGCTGTTACACTGCTGGAATATCAACAGTATAGATTGTATGTTTGGCCTATCGAAAGGGTTGGCAGACACCATAAGTTTTGCAGTCCTTGCTTAATGGTAAAGTAAATTGACTCATATGATAGCTTTGACATTGGACAACATAGTCTCCTAAAAACAATAGTCTCCAGCTGAGATTTCCGTTTCGCGGACGTTTTTTCAAGCTTTCCAAAGCCAAGCTAATCATGTCCACAGCACACCATCCGAGGACCGGTAATTAAGCGCAAAGTAAAATCGGGGCGCCAAAAACCTATTGCGTCGTGGATGTTTCAATAAATCGAGGCACTGGAGCAGCATGCTCTCACTCGCAAATTTTGTATCAAGCGTTCTCATATATGCTTCTACAGAATCTAAGCTCTTTACGTACATAAACAAGCTAGTCTTAGCGCTCCATGCCAACCACCACCATGTGCCTCTTGGCTCGATGTAATTTTTTAATAACTTATCAAACCATCACTATACATCGCGTCAGCAAATATAAGGCCAGTTTCGATAAGGCTTACGGTCTTGAGTTGAAACTTAAAAAAAGAAAAATATGGTTGAGAGACCAGAGATTATAAATACGATTGAAGCTAAGTATATGGTGTTTAGAATGTCAAATGATGACGTACAAAAGCACATAATCCCGCCTCTAAGACTACACTGGTTCTTATTTGCCTTTTGAAATATGGTCAAAGAGGCTTAGCGTACAATATTAAAAAGAAAAACATTTTACGTAGGAATTCCTAGGTCGTATTGTGACGCGGGACAAGTAAACACAGAAGCGTCGGTGCCGGGTTATACATACAAATACACGGCCATAGAAGGCGGACTTGTCAGAAGGGCCAATGTCTGAATCTGGAGACGAAGTGAGTATAGAGAGGCGCGAGTTGAGCTACTCGCTCGGAGCAATTTGGCCACGCGTTGAAGACTATAAAATTTGTCGTGGCAAAGACGGTTGAGGTCGTTGGCGTTAACTTGCACATTTCCATTGAACTCACCAAATGCCAGTCGTTAGTGATACTCGAACGAAGTGTACTCAGCACACCGCATGATACGAAGACATCATCTTCTTTTTCTCTAGAGCAAGCGCCACAGATATCTGGAGTACATTCTTGCGCGACGTCATCGCCAGAAATGCGCTTAGTGTTTCGTGGAGCAAAGCAAATTTTCTCGCTCTAAAACGTATGAGTGTGTGGACCTATATTTGGGCAAAACTAATCAGACGTCGAAGATGCTGGTCATATCTTCGATCAGACAAAGCCAGCCGCCGATCGATTGGGATGCTCTGAGCCCACATTCAGATCTCATTCAAGGACTTTATTAAAAGCGTTCCGGTGCTTTAAATCATAAGTTGCTGTGCGACAATTAGCTAGCCGTCTCCACCGAGCCTTAGGGCTCAACGAAAGTACTTTTTCTCGTATATCGATTTTGCTCAATCTATTCCAAAGTGTAAAAAAAATATAGCCACAATTTTCAAAGATCTTTGTTTACAAATGAGATTCAAATCTTTGTCAAAAAGGTCCGTTTTTTCGAGCTGCAAAATTATGCTCGGTAATTCTCATTTTATGAGATTGATTGCTGTATCTTGGAGATGCGCACTTTTTACCCTAAGCATTCGTAGTAGCCGGGGTCTGAAGCCCATATCAGCGAAGGAAGCATTTTAAGCAGCCACAAATCGCTTGACAGGTACGAACGAGTAGTCCGACAGTATTTGAGCCTCGATTTATCATCGTGTTTTTACACCGTTGTGTCCCCGTGGTAGTTTGTGACCAGTCTTGGCCCGTCGTGAATTGACATTCAATTCGAAATTTAAAACGGAGTGCGCGAAAACCGAAAAGTATCTAAAGAGCACCGAATATGGCGTGTACAGAGCTATTAACGGAATTAGCTTGGAAGTACGAGCCACCTACTTACAAACTGGACTAGAGCTTCGTACTTTTTCTCTTCGCCCTTTGCCGCTATTGTAGTCGGATCACAATCGCCCAGAAGCTATGGTCTTGTTTACTCTGAACAAACATATATGTTACGAGCGACCGAGTCGTCCCACGGCATAGCGTATTCATGCTGATGTGTTGTTTGGTACTCGGACAATTTGATTTAAGCTATTGTCGAAAAAAAATTCTGTACGACCACGACAGTGTTCTAGATGCGGATGACGAGGCTAGTACATTGATTAATATTTTTATATTTATCGTCTCGTTGGATTACTGTGCTGCCTTTTTAATTGAACTCATGTTGCTAACTGCTGAACAGGAGGTACCTCAAAAAGATTAGACTTGTGGGGACTATGGTTTGTTACTTAGTGTGTGTCACATTTATTGGTTAAGAAGTGTTTCGAACGTTAGGCTGTCTCAAGTACTGAAGAGAAGCTAATGGTCTTAGAATCTCTCGGCATCGAACGCCATCGCCGCGTCTCCAGTCTCCACCACAAAATTGCTCTCGACTTTTTGCATGATATACTCATTCATGAGCACCTTCACAGCGTCTTGCGTTTTGAGCTTGGTAGTGTTCATCTCTCAACGCTCTCGTAGCTCTAGACTGCACAACAAGCAGATCGCCATGTCCTTAAATTCCATCTTGGTGCCGACGTTGCTAAGCTTGGAACTGATGTTCAGAGGGATGCAACACGTTTGCTCAAACGTCTCCATGCTAAAGTGTTGTAACTCCAAGTACATGCGCCGGGATTCTGCGACTCACCATACAGAGAGCCCACGCGGTCCACGCTTTCTCCTAATTGTCGATCGCGTGGTCTCAGCTAACGTCCATATGGAGCAGCAAAACTCTAAGCAAATACTGCGTGACTAAACAAACTCTTCCCTGACGAGTCATCTCTCACTTTGTGACATGCTATACCGACTTGATCGGGAGCATACGACGCATGTAGCCTTTTGAATCGCGTAGTCACGTGGGTGTCGATTGGGACCTTCGCGGAAGCATTTCACGCAGGGGACAGGGTGTTTAAGCTTTATAATTGTTTCGGATGTTAGACAAGTAGAGGCTTGGACGGAGCGAAAGGAAAAGTCAGTGCGACTGGACCGGAGACGAAGAAGAAAGACTTTGATCTGACTGACTTCTCCGAGCTTTCGCTGTCTTTAAACCTGGGATTATCCTGCATTCAACTATCAATAATATTTGCTTTAACAATAATCCTTATCGCTTGATCATGGTGGCGCAATCAACGTACTGTTGCCATCGCGAAATCGTTTCGAATTAGTCAGTACATGGTTCGATACTGATTTTCTATTCAGTGCGCACAGCGAGCTTCCAAAAGCGTTACAAATTGAAGGAAAAAGTGGTAATGGAGACATTTGTTCATGCATAAGCACAAATAGCAAACTTCGCATTAAATGTGAGGAGAAGTGACAAGGAGACTGCTCAGTCATCGCATAGCAAGAAGTCTGTGACAGGGTGTACCAGCAACTTATATTTGACGATCGTAATTTTCGAACTCATTTGAAAATTATAAACATTTCTCTTTCTACCAATAAAAATTAACTGCCTCCGACTTTCCCAGGGTGGAATTGACCCACCTCTGTATTGCTATCTGGGTCGAATGACTCTCAATTGTCCCACTTCGAGAATGAGTGGTACGCGTCTCTGCCTGCCTTTTCCTTCCATCCTACGCTCACGTTTGTACTACAGGCTTTCAAGATGTGATTGAGTTGGTCAGTAGTGCTCAAAGTTCCTCTTCTGACGAGGAAGCATTGCAAGTGAAGCCCAGGGTACGTCACTCAACTAAGCAGCGTCTGAATAGACGCCGCAAAATACATGAAAAGAGTTTAAAAGTGCATGAAAATGATCTTGAGACGCAACAGTTAGTGCCATCAATTCAAACGGAACGTGATGAAAGACTTAAAAAGACAAAAGGTGCGCCAACAAGTCGATACGACGCTGAGATGCGGGCAATCGTGGAAGGCATGAACTATCACGAGCTGCAAGCTCAACAGCAAATGCTTGAGCGACTTCACGGTCAAAATCGTCGAAAAGAATGGGTGAGAAATGAAAGTGAGGAAGCAAACAGTGTGTTTGCCAAGTCAAAAGCGCGTAAAGTGGCCCCCTCCGCGAGGTTTCCCATGAAACACATAGCAGAAACGGAAACTAAAGAGTGGGAGAAGTTCATTCAGAAGTCGGCAGAGAGGCAAAAAGTAAATCGAGAGAGGAAAGAAATAAGCAAGAAACGAGAGGTGATGCACGAGACGATGCTGAATCGAGAGATAAACCGAAGAGGTGGACGTGAATGTATGGCAAATGAAGGAAAGAGGAAGGAAGTGGTAGAGCAGCAGGCAATTAATTTAAAGAAGAGGATGGATAGGGAGTCGAGTCAACAAGGTATTGATGCAAAGAGTGGCGTGGGTAGTCAAGACGAACGGGTGGAGGGTGACGAGTCGTTGGTACAAATGAATCGATTGGAGAGAACAATCAAGCGGTCGAAAGTAGCGTTTTCAAAGAAACGACCGCGTCCAGACGGTTTGAAGACTGCAACGACAAGCGATGCACAGACATTAAGGCGTCGTCCCGAGGCGATTGAGACGCATTCTTTAAAAGAAAAGCTGTCGTTTACGGAATTGCAAGAGCAGGAAAAACTCATGGCTTTTTTTCGTACACAGAAACGGCGAACTCTCAATCAAAAGTCATCAAACGGCAAGCCGGAAGAGAACTTGAACGACGGACAGGATGAAGTTAACATTTGTAATGGAGTTGAGACTCGTCGAGCTCGAATGGGAGTGAGTACGACGACTGGGACAGCGGATACCGCTTGCTCATTGTCATCTATTGCGCCACCTTCTCGAAGTGGGGGGTTCCTAGCGTCCAATATGTCGTGCGTCGCTGCTGACTGTACTGCACCACCAAATTATCCAGTGCTTCATACGACAGCGTGGCGACGGCTCGTGTTTGAAGAAGCTCCATCGAATCTCCTCCAAGTCTCGATTATGCCATACTCTACCGGTAGGTGTCACCATGCTTTCTTGGTCCATGCATTCCACACTTAAATGTGTTTTCACTCTTGTCGGTATAGAACTCGATCGACCTCTTTGGGAGTATGATAAAAGTGGCAAGATGAAAACCAAGTGCAAGTTGATTGATTTGAATGGTCAAGACGATGCCATGACACACGATCAAGGCAAGAGACAGGTGTGGAAAGAGGAGGATAGCATTGATCAAAAGGTCGGATTCACTCTGACCACGTCTGTGTTGCCATTTTGTATGATTTGGTCGTCCCTTTGCCAGGCAAAGCTCAACAAGCAAGTCCGACAATTGATACAACAAGAACTACCGCAACTTGAACAGTGTCACGTACGTCGCGTGCGTCATATTATTCACGAAACGCGGAAACAGCTTGCGATATATTTTCAATGTTACCAAGTGCTTCAAAGTGATTCTTTTCGGCAGCTTCAATGGGCCACCATTGCAAGTACGTAATTTGCATTGGACCATTGGAACTATACTCAATTGCAACATTGTGGATGTCTTGCTTCAAAATTAGACAAGCAATCGTGGACCAATCTCTCACCCATTGAACGGACGAGGGATCAACGCGCGATGCAAGACTCGACGCATACAGTCAACCCCTACAATTCGCTAGTAGGAGACGTACAATATTTCGTGTCTCGCAATGCATTGTCAGTTGAATCGGTCGTGTATCCGGAAACGGTCACTATGATTCCGCATGACATTACCGGTCTTCGTCGGTCTTTTACCATGATTGGTCTCCGTAAAAATGTGTTTGTGGAAGATGATCCACTTTTAAGATATGTCCCGTACTTGGGCGATGGGAAGCAGTTAGTTATCGATAATGATTTATATACCGCGACAACAATGGAGAAAGAACGTTTAATTGCCGTCTTTGGGGAAGGAAACGACTTGAAAAGAGTCAAATCAAGTGCACGGGATACTGAGGTGCACGAAAATCTATTGCGGATTGTTGTTGGAATCTGTGGACTGTCTGAGCCAGTCATTCTAGCTCTTGAACGCGAAGCTGGATTCCATCAGCCACGAAGCGACTATTACAAACTTAGAGATAGTGATCAAATGATACAACGGACTGCTAATCGGCTTGCAAAAGTGCAGGAATTACGTACTTTGGCTCGAAAAGTCGATGCGAGAACGAAGTGCATTGATGTTTGTCAGCCTCTTGATCGACTAGCTCAACATTGTTGGTTTTTGCAAAAAAAAGATGACCAAACACCGTCTTTATTTATTCGATTGCAGCCACCCTTGTCAGTGTTTGAATCCAATTATGCTCAATCGCTACACGCTTTGGGTTTACGTGATCTCAAGACGTACGAAGACGTGGCAGAATGGTATCGAGACCTCTTTTGTCGACGATGTTTCACGTATGATTGCTCTGAGCATGGAATTCAGAATCCACAACGAAGTATCCGAGCAGATCCAGTTTATCCAATGGTAAGTAGACCACATATTCAGCTCACGAGACAAGACTTTTCCGTCCAAGATAGTGATGAAGAGAACACTTTAAGCTCGACATCACCAGATCCTGCAGATAGTATCGACCAGAGCGCTTTTTCTTCCGAGGATGAAATCAAGACTCTTGCGTCACACTCTACTGCGGCATATCGACGCTCACGACGCACGCATACTCGAATCAGTTCACTAGCGACGAATAGCTTCGTCACGCAAGAGAAATTACTAGAATCCGAACGATTAAACGAGCTCGCAAAACGTCGAAAGCGGCGTGAAGAGTTTGCGCGCGCGATGGACCAATCCGAATATCTGGATAATTCTTACCTCCCAGCCGTCACAAGTACCATGAAAAAGCTACTCTCTAAAACCCTTCCCTGCAGCTCTTCGTGTTACGTGTTGTTAGCCAAGAAAAAAACGAAAAAAAAACCTTCGTTTAATCCGGTCGAGATTGTTCTCGTGCGTAAACTTGCCAATCTACTTGGATCCAATGCGTGCGTGCTTGCTGCAATCCTCAAGAGTTCAACTTGCTCCTGTGCCCAGATTGGAACATTTATGCGCCACGAAAAGCTACAACGTAATAGTGGGGAGTTTTTGGATTTGGAAAACGATTTTTTACCCACAAAACGATACCAGAAAGGACGACGACAGACTTTTGGTGTCGGGTACAATCGTTCGTTAGCGAAACGTGTGCGTGATCACCAGAGCTACGATCGAGAAAAGAAATTGAGCTACAAACCGTGCAATCACCACGGAGTGTGTGACGACCTCTGTGGCTGT
The DNA here is from genome assembly GCA_001695595.3 of Plasmopara viticola. Classification (NCBI taxonomy): domain Eukaryota; phylum Oomycota; class Peronosporomycetes; order Peronosporales; family Peronosporaceae; genus Plasmopara; species Plasmopara viticola. The sequence continues at coordinate 2,481,740 of MBPM02000002.1, read as the reverse complement.
ACACAGCGTGGTCATGCGTGCAATCGTGCCTGTTCCTGTCCTCGCGAGTGTCCAAATCGATTTCAAGGATGTAAATGTTCCGTTAGTAAATGTCAAACATCTGCTTGCCCATGTTGGAGCGCTGGTCGCGAGTGTGATCCCGATTATTGTTTTACTTGTGGTGCTAGTGACGCTGCCGTCGTGGCGTTCCACTCGGACTCGAAAGCATTGCGTTGCGAGGCACTCGTTTCGTGTCAAAATGTCAACATGTTGCGAGGAAGTATCCAAAAGAGGGTGGGCGTTGCGTTCTCTGCAACCCATGGATGGGGAGCGTATGCCTTGGAACCCATTCAGAAAGACGATTTTGTCTTGGAATATACGGGCGAACTCATTACGGACGAAGAAGCGGAACGGCGAGGGGCAATCTACGATCGAAAATCTGTGAGTTATCTCTTTGGCGTCAATAGTGACTATGTCGTCGATGCGGCGCGGAAAGGGAACAAGGCAAAATTTGCCAATCATAAAGCGAAAAAGAGTGCGAATTTGGATGTGCGGATTATCGCATCGAATGGCGAACATCGGATTGGATTATTTGCGAGTGAAGCTATCGACGTTGGAGCGGAATTGTTTTTTGATTATGGATACACGCATGAAGCGGCACCGCGGTGGAGTCAGCAATTACAGCATAAATCGGAGAAGCAGATTTATGCTTTGGAGGATGAGGAAAATGAGTGGGAGTACGTAAATACCAATAGTTTTAACGAGTGATGGACGACTGATTTAATTACTTGTATGTGCATTGTAGGCAGTGGGAATGACATTAAGTTGGACTGCATCTTTCGTGCTTCCTTAATCTCGAAACCAATTTAGATTGCGATAATTATAAAGATTTAGCAGTTAGGTAGACCCAGCCATTGAAGCGATATGCTCAATGATAGGATTGTGGGAAACGCTACTATTTGTTTCCACATCAGCACCTTCCTAGTGTAGTGAGAAAGCACATTAATGGGACAATATTTATTTTAATAAATAATGACAAACTTGCACAGTTATTGTCATTGAAATGGCTAGCCGTCGAAGATAGCACTGTGAATGAAGGGATGAGAAAATAAACAGGAGCGATTGTTTGATATGTGGAGCAAAAATTGCGGGTCTGTACACGATGAACGATCTAATTAAAAGCCTTGCTGGTCGTAATGTTTTGTACAAACCGTTGTGCTTTTGCTATCTTACACAATCACAAAGCCGTTCATTCTTCGCCGCTTAAGCAAGCTTTTACAACTGAGTAGCAAAGACTTGAGCTTAAACTATAGAACTTTAAAAAATTACTTGTAAACTTGTTCGTCATTCGCTTATGTAGTGCATTTAACGTTGTCCTTTTACTAGGATTTTCAAGACCACGACGTTCTGTACGCTCATAGTGTACTTAATCGCAAAACGCATATATGTATCGGCTGCGTCTCTAACAGGCCGTTACATAAAAGCGAGCCTTTGTGGTCAATGCTGGCTTTTCGCTCTTAGAGGTCTTAAAAGAATGGTGTTTCATGGTGCATGGCAGGCACCCTATCTTTAACTATACTGGATTGCATACAGAGGTATTTTGAGTAATATCAAACGGGTATAGTCCCTGCATAAAATTCTCATTTGAATTTGATTGATATAAAAGTTAAGGTAGGACCAACAAGGATTGAATTTTTACTTTTAAACTGCAATCTGTTGCACCTTTAAGATAAGAAATAGTGAGCAGTTAAACATCGAAAGTTCAAATACAACTTGCACGCCAAGGTGCTGTGTAACCACGTCACACCTGGTGGCACTTTGCTGTCAAGTTTACGCCCACGCGGGTGCATTGTCTACCTGAACCCTTGCAAAGGTTTTAAGATGTACGCTTGACCTTTATAAGCCTGAGGCGGCAGCTACATTTGCTTCTCTCTCTGGTGCCAAGCAGCTGGAGCGCATGACGGCGCTTAAGCTGTACGAGAACCTATGCTCAAAAGTCGAGGAATGATGAGTTCCGCAAGCTGTAACGGTGAGTCTTCATACCGGTGAAGCCTGAAGTTTTACCTCCGAAGAGAGGAAACTCCAGAACCTTGTTCTCTTCTCAACAGCATATGTAGTGGTCACCAAGAAGGCACTTATCACTAACAATCAAGTGTGCGTTGCATTTACATGGAGGATCAGGGTGCTCGCCCGTTCGGCCCCTTCTTCATAGTCTATATGCTTCAGATAAACATCAAGGAGCCGTTAGAAAGCGTTTTTCGACGTGCTTTGAATTTATTAAGGCCCACATATTCAGTTCTGCAAGCAAGAATGGCGTGGCCAACATACAAAGTCTGATGTATTTGAGTTGATGGCGGTCATTACTTGAGGGCCACTCCTCAAGCAAGTCAAGTCGACTGTGGTCGGGAACTCCCAATGTGCTTAGCAATTGTCGAGTTCAATAATAAGGGTCACCCTGCAAGCAAGCCAAGATTACTGTGTTTGTGAGATTCTAACGCACTAAAGCTTTGCCTAGAACGGTAACATCCGCTATTTTGGCTCTCGCAAGCAAGGGAACGAAATTTGTGCCTGGCTAAAACAATACCAATAAACGGACCTTTATCTCGCCCAATGGCTCGAGTGAGCTACTAGTATAAGTTGCTCCTTCCAGATCTGGGTTCCTGTAGGGGTAGTGCGCCCTAAACAAGGACTCGCGATGAGAGTGTGACTGACACATTCTATATAAACCTAGCCCCGGAAGCTTCACAGCTCTCAAAAAAGATATCAGACACGATGGACAGCTGGTAGTACATGCAAATGTACAAGCGAATGATTACAATTTTTTGTGGGAGCCTAGAGCGTCACAAAATTTGCACGGTGGCAAACGGCTGCGATCAGTCGAAAAGTGATGCTCTAAAAGAGCAGAAAAATTAGGTCTAGTTCCGTTCTGAAGACTGAGGGGACAATTCTAGATTGTTTTATGATCGAGATATGACTGATAGTGAGAGTTGAGAGTTACGACAGCACGGTGTTATTGTAGTCCTTGATTCCAACATGTATGACTAGATCCTAGGCATGACGTGGCTAGAAAAGCATGAGCCCTTGATCGTCTGGTGGGGCGATGCAAAGATTCACGTGCAGATGCAAGCGTCCCAGCCTCAATACTATCTCCAAACAAGAGCGTTGTCTTGATGTTTCCGTCAATCAGCAAAATGAAAAGAGCCATCGAACGTACGAAGGCTTCTATCCGATTCTCATGCATGACAGTGACATCCTATTAACAGCGGCGAATACTTCCAGCACAAGACTTGAAAAGTGATTCGTGATGCAGCATGCGTTAAAAAATACTCAAGTCACTTTAATCTTGCGTGGTCTCGCAAGCCAAAAGTGTGTCTGGAAAAACACAGAAAATTTTGCTGGCACCGGTTGAGCGAATTTCGGCAATGGCTTCGCATCTAGCACACATATCGTCAACTTGTACATCTCTGCGTACACTACTATTCCCGCGACTTCTGCGCAACATCTCTCGCCGCAAAATATTGATCCAGTTGCAAACAACTGCGCGGTCTCGTCGATGCGACCGCTGTACGCGGACGACTTTAACCCCTTTAACGTGAACTCCATTTTTGGTTGCTCTCGCTGCCGTGTTGGCAGTGCGATCATTTACTGCACTAGTTGCTCATTTGGGGTAGGCTTTATTGTACACCAAACCGAAAGGCAAATAAAGAGTTGAAGCCAAAGCGAAAGGATCTTAATCGGTGGTGGTTTTATCCAAAATTGCTGACTATTTTACAAAAATATTGGAGAAGGATATGCTCTGCTTCCTCTAATAGGACTTCAACTTTGTGTAGAGCGCTTTCCATCTTGCTTGTCACATCTGGATCAATTTCTTCTACTTTAAACTATATTGCTTTTGATCTTGTTGATACACCAAGTCAACTTGAGATTACTTGCGAGATCTTTCGCTCCTTTTTCCGCTCCTGCTTCACCAACAAAGAGAAACACCTTGCTTATTTTCGAGTCAAAATTGTCGTTTGCTTTCTTTCGCTTTCCCATGCACCTGAGCGACTAACTCAATTCTCTTCTGCTATTACCCAGATGATAAAGTCACATGATAAGAAGTGTGGGTAGAAGTTAGCGTCGAGGCTTCACACCAGTTGCTTATGCCAATGACGGGCAAGGAGCACACAGTCGCTACTTGCTATCAACCCACGAAAGCGACTCTTTCCGTGTACAGAAAATTTTCGATTTACGGGGATCGAAAGGCAGACCCACTGCGAGACGTAGGAATGAGGGACCAGCCGAAAGCAGAAGCCGAAAACGAATAATTTGTCGACAGTAGACCAACGAGTGCTACCAATTAATGTGAGGTTGGTAAATTGCAATGTGAACATATAAATGAGGTCCTTAGTTCACAACCACTTGTTTTTTCTAAGCCAAAAATGCTACCGACCCTGTGGCTCGAGCGATTAGCCGTTCGACCCAGGACCGGGAGGTACCTGGTTCGATACCCATAGGATCCGAATTAAGGCAGCTGGAGATAGGTCACTAAATTGGACAAGCCATCGCACCTAAGAGTGGGACTGCCTTACCAACTCGCGCCCGATTGGGTAATAAAAGGGTTGGTGCCCCACTGACCGAAAACGCCCCCTAGTGTAATGAGGGGTACAGAACCCGGTCCCGATATGGGTCGAATTGCTACCAGCACACCGCGATACAGACAGCTTAGTCCCAGCGCGTGGGTTCCGGTAGCTTAAATCTTTAAGCCAATAATGTTTATGAGCCAAGCAAAATGACTAACCATCCGGGTGCAATCATCTCACCATCCGAACGCAATCATTTTGAGTCCTTCTGTCTATGCACCTATCCATGACGAGTCATACATTTTGACAGATAAATTTTGGCATTAGCGGGATAAGTCCAATTTCGACAAAGCCTTTGTAAGAAAGATCTCTTGCACATATTAATTATTGCGAAGCTAGTTTGCTCGCATGCATTTTACCATCGCCTGCAGGTGAACTATGCAGTTTTCTTAGGAATCTCTTCCTGAGATTTGCACGACTATGTATAAAATGTCATCGACGTCTATCTGAGCATAAACTCGGAGGCCTGACCGTTTGTATTGCTAGACGAACAGATATTGGAGACGCAATCGGCAGCGCTTAGGCCACACCAATCAATCTAGCATCATATACTGATCCAGTATGTCATTCTTTTGCATGAAATGTTCATTGAACCCATCGACTGGATTTTGTGCAGAATTTCTTTCAAGTTGCATTATGTTGTCTCGCAGCATATCATTACCAAGAGTTGGCGTCTATGCCGGGAGGTGGTCGGATTAACACGAGCTTGTGCGATCTGTCTCTTGCCATTTAGCCTTCTGACAGATGATTTCGGCGTAAGGCGTGGGATCTGAGAGCCCATTCTTCCAGAAAATTTACGCTCCACGTTTTGCACGAGAAAAATCTGTTGACGTACGCTTTGGTCAGGTGTTAGGCTGGTTTTGTTCGACCAAATTTTGGTGTTTATTCACCAAAAAATGATCCAGATCCGATGCATTCGATCGGGCCATATCCTAAAGCCCTGTTTACCTATGAATGTTCTGCTTATGCAAACGAGATATTCATGGCAGAGCTCTTAATGTCTTGTAAGATTAACGATTCAGCCTAAGTGATCGTTATTAGACCAAAGGAAGACACCTTCTTCTTACCAAACTTGAATGAAGCAGTCCTATAAGGCACTATAATGTCACTTATCGCGTGATTTTGATCTTTTTTGTGTCGTTGATTTCTTTTTTAAAGCTATCATGGATGAGTACTTTCGTTTTCTACTGACATATCTACTTAGTTTCTGATGCGGTCTTTTCCGCGAGTGGTGACTTTTCCTCTTACTGCATCCAATTGTGATAAGACTAAGATCTGTGACTGCTATCACGCACAAGTAACATTTACTTGGAAAAGGCACAAAAATGCTCTGAAATACTCTACTCTTTGCTAACATTATTAGTTATAGTCCGTGTATTCTTAATGGTAAGCTTTCAAGTGATCTTTGCACGAATTGCGTGTTTGTACTTCACCTTTTGTCACGCCTGATATTTCTTCCACCACTGTGCAATCTGCACGCGTGTATTTGATCCATATGTATGCCTTACATCGTATTTTGCTGTCTGTTTTATGTGCTTCGGAACTTGAAAATTACAACGGTGCAGGATATCATTTGCTATGATTGATGTAGTCATTGATAGTACACAGTCATCATTCATTGAACAAAGATTTGCGAATAAGATTAGTCACTAAATTTGAAGCGTACAGTGGAATATGATTGAGTTGAAATGCACAAGTCTACAATCAGTAGGTGTCGTCTTCAAGAGAAACATTTTAATTCATTCTTGTGTCTTAGCTAATGATGAAGAATCCGTGCATCACAGCACGCACCGAGATCCAATTTGTAACGAGCCTGCAATTGAAGACGAGAATTTAATTCGAATATCACTCTCCCGACGCACAGGATTGTCCAGGTCAAGTTTAAGGCATAGTGCATAAGGCCGAAAGTGACAACAGAGTCTTTTGCAGAAGATTGATGCAAAATCGCCATGACGTGGTCATACGAGCTGCTTGAAAGATGCATGTCACCTAGGAAAACTAACAGCAATGCTGAGCAAGATCCGGATAATGAACAATCTGCGTTCACAGATATGCGAATTTCGAACGCAACCTATAGTCCTGGTATAGACGGTTGGCACCGTGGACAGAGTAGCGATTGCTAAGGGTTTTAATGAAAGAAGATGCGATCCTTCATTATACATAACCTCTGTCGTTTTAATCTAGAAATTAAGCGCACTACGCTTTTAAAGATGTATAGGCTGGTAGGAGCAAGGTGGAGCCGACGATAAAGTCTGACGAACTTACAAGCCCGATAATCTGATTACATCGCATTTTTTGCATCAAGAAAGCACAATTTACATAAATAAAGTGTAAACTCGATTCTTATCAAGTCGAAGATGCAATAGCGTTTATCTCGACGTAAACAGCAGACTTTCACACCACTGCACGTAGGAGTTAGCGTTCTCGGTTGCACGATTGTATATTTTAAAAAGAGGTTGAAGGTATGTAGCATAGATTATCTGGCGCAGCAGTGCTGCATCTCGGATGGATGTAAGACACTTTTGTCTCTACTCGTGGCGTCGCAAATACTTGGTCGATCTTGTGGCATACGTGGGCTCTCACAACGATACGATGACGGCGTGAAAAACATATGACATGACGTCGCTTTCAGATTGAAACAAGTTTTACTACTTACGTTTGTTTTCAAAAGTATTGTTGTAGTTTATTTATTAGTAGGCTTCGATATTTCCTGTCCCTTACTAAACTTCAGAGTCGTGACGATTCTCACTAGACTATTTGTTATTCCTTCAGGACCGACACATCTGTGAACAGAATACCAGTAAATACTTCGAGAAAGCGTCTAAAGAGTGTAGCCACATTTTAAGTTAATAAAGGTACAATTTAAGCTGTAAGTCGGTAGTTTTGATGATCAACAATCTTCCTTTAGTATACCGTATGCTCGAAGCATCCTAAGTATTGCTTATGGCCAGCAAATCTTAAGAATTGCAATAATAATACGTGATGGGTTTCGTCGCGGCATAACTATAGTGCTCAAAATTTTGCGCATTTTGCGCAACCTGACCCCGCCTCGGTGGAATTGCCTTCCGTCTCCTGATGCAAGCTTCATGGTTCTACACTGATTTTAGACACAAGTGTACATTACACTTCGATAATCTGCACTGCTTGCGCCTGATTAATTGTATTGTTGAAATTTCTGACAAGTCAAAATAAAAGATCGAAATAAGCCATTTTTTTATTGCTGTCACCAAGACAAAATGTCGCCTATAACAACGATTTAGACTCTTAAACTGGGTGGGTACGCACTGGTGGATGGGATGGGTGCTTCTGATACCTCTACTCTACTGGAAGTAGAGAGTAAATAGACCTTGTTCGGCAGCCTTAACCATGCGCTTTCACTATTTGCGCATCGCAGTTCTAGTCAGTATCCTCACAGCCACAGCACCCGCTGACTCGACAAGTACGAATGTCAAATCGACCACATTACGTGAAGAGCGCTCGCTTCCATCCGATCGCGATGTCATTGCTGCAGTAGGGTCGAGTGTTGGCGACGAAGACAGAGGAGGGATTAGTGAGGATTTCATGACAGTATCGGAGTTTGTCAAAGGGGTCTTACTAAGAGCTTCTGACTTTCAAGATAAAGCTGTGAACGGACGGAGCTTAGAGTACAACACGATGGTGGAAAAGGGGGCGATACCACACGAATGTTACGAAGAGATGGTAAGCAATGTGCCGAAGTGGGAAGAGTTGAAGTCTATACCATGGAAATCGTGGGCCTTTTTTGCCAGTAAATTTTGCAAATATAGAGGCATTGATCCACATGAGTATATCGTTAAGGCGATGACGTATATTTATGGCGCTGGACACCTTTCCGAGATATTTGCTGTGGCGATGGGCGATTCCAAGACGAAGGATCTCGCCGAGAAATTAAAGGAGGTGCAACTTTCGTTATGGCTTGAAATTGGATACGAACCGCAACAAGTCTTTAATATCTTGAAAATCGAAGACGTGTGGACAAACAACATTTTCGACAGCCCGCGGTTTATTACTTGGACCCACTACCTGGAGCGTCTGGACGGGGTTGAGGATCAAAAACATTCTGTTGACACTGAAGTGCATCATCTCCGCGCGTTTATTGATTACGGCTCTTTGCTTAAAATGCTGATGTTGCCAAAGAATGCGTATCACTCCAAGAGCGCGCAGTATTTGCGAGTGCTAATGTCGATTGGGTTGGATAAACGTAGACCGATATCACCGGACAAAATGGTGGCCATGCTGCTGGAAGGTGTGGAAGGAAGTGATCGTCAATTTACCTTGCTCTTTATATACGATCCAGTAAGGATTTTTTGGATGGTTTACGCCAACGAGTTCAACAAGCTATTCCCTGGTGAAAATGCGCCACTGTTTGAAAAAATTACATCGATCTATGGTGTGCCGAAACTGCTGATAATGCTACACGCGGCTGTGAATATGCCAGATGATGAATTGAGTGGTATGACGCTTTGGTATGTCAACTTTCAATTTTCGGAGTGGAAAATGTCCGGGTTGACAGACATTATCCATTTAACGCCAGACCTCATCACGAGTGTTAACCATCCGGCGATCGAAGCCTTTTGGTATGCGTACTTTAAGTTCTACCATTTGTCGGGATATCATCTATCAAAAGCGGACTTTATCATGTGATTATAGTGCCAAGAGACAAACGAGAAGCTAACAAATTACAATACATAGCCAATTAACCGCGTTGTTTATTTTTTCATCCTATAAATTAATAACTGGATTAACGCAATTCAAATGTCGCCACGATTATTTATCGAAACTTTGACACGCGACGCTTTTACGAGACATGAGGCAATACGTCATCATGGCGCAGATTACCCGTTACTTCGAAGAACACGATACTACCTTCAGGAAATAAGCAGTTGTGGGATTGTCAACGATTTTGAGGACCAGTCTGCAAGAATTTTCGGAAAAGGTTGGGGTGACGCCCTCCTTCCAAGCGCGGGGGCTAAATGCTCGCGCGCTTCGGGCAGGTGCTCTCGGGCATCTGCAGGTCTCTAACGAGTCTCACCCTCGACGCGACGGTCTCCAGCACCAGGGCGCCACCTGGGCTCTTACCAAGTCAGAACTACACAAAATAATGGAAGACCCTCACGGCCTCGGTGTCGGCTGCACTGCCCGCCGAACGAGACCCGACGTATGCGGACACCACTCTATGCCGTGGACTAGCCATAGAGCCTAGCACGTGCATTACTTGGCAACGCGAAAACGTAATACAATACAATACAATAGTCTGCAAGAACATGCAGGCCGGTTTTGTACTCTCGACTGCAAACATCAATTGATTCGGATCCCAAATAGTTTATGCTAAAGGAAAGAGATCCATCGCACAATTGGCAAGCCTGCAGTCATCATTTAGGCAATGACCTACACTATTGAGCTGGACGCTACTACGTCGATGCAATCAAACCAATAATTTGAAAAAAGCAGAAAACTGCACTTCAAACATACAGCTATTGAAGTAGACGCAATGTCATTCCGTTTAGCGCCCTTCCTTCGTACATACTGTTTAGAATGTGCAAATCATGATTCAATCAAACTACAACGAGAGAAAGGAAGAAAGATTGCTTTAGCTTAATCCAGTGCAAATGACAAGATGTGTTTGGATTTTGACGAACAAAAGAACAAGAGTAACAAAACATCATTATCAGATCAGACCCTCATAGCGATGTGCAAATGACAAGATGTGTTTGGATTTCAAAAATACATGTGTTGATAGCTCGGTGGGGGTAAGTCGCTATGAGGGTCTGATCTGATAATGAAACGTTTAACTTTTTGCCGGTGTGAATACACTAGCGAAGGCCTTATTGGCAGAAATTGCATTGGTCGACACGGTATCCAAGCTGCCTTGCCAGCACTTTCGCACTTTTTCGCTTTGTTTCTACAAGCTGAACATTAGGTAGCATTTAAGTACGGCTTTGTCAATTCAACATCACATTTTCATAATTGAAAGAGTAGACAGGAATAATATATGGCCACTAAGCTTTTTGTGCTCCTTTTTCTAGTGAATAAACAAAGAACAAATAACTTAGTGGCAACATAACACAAACGGGAAGTGTTTTCTTGTTGCTCTGGTATGTGCAAGGTAGAACAAATAAATGTTTTTTAGAATGCGTCAAAATCACTTTTTTATGGTTCTATTCATTCTTCGACACTTAAATGCCGATTTTTACGCTATATCGTAGACCATGCCAGGTAGAATAGAAATTTTAATAGCTAAGCGAATTGTTCAAATTAATGACCAGAGACGATACAATCGACACTTTACAATCAGTAATGTTACAAACTTATGCGTGACAATTGCACGCACTACGATGAGCTTTTCAGTGCTGACGCTGGTACTCGTGAAAGCAATAGCGTCCGAACTTACATATTTACACCTACATTATAGTCTTCACGACCGATGGTTGTTTTTCGCTCGGCTTCCAGCAATCTTTCGTCTTCTTCGGATACTGCTACTTAACACACAATTACACTTACAGTTGAGAGCAAAAGTTCTCTTAGCAGAATCATGTCGTACACTGCTTACGTCAGACTTTAACACACTGTATCGTGCTATTCAGCCACGGCACAAATCTCAGAAGGTTCCGTTTTCGCACTGAAGCTGGCGAGGAAAGGCGAATACTACCAACATTGACTCTAATAAGATTGTGCAGGATTTCTCAAGACGAGAATTTTCGAGCAGGTACGAGAAAATATTATTTTTAGGCCCAAAGACATGGTAACTTGACTTTCGCCTTGGAAACTGCTTCACGGTTGCGCCACCAGCAAAAAAAGTTCTTTTGACTGAAATACAACTGTTGGGAGAGAAAAGTAGCCGTGTTGAAAAAAGTGGTTTACAGACGAGCCCGCTTTAGCCCGTTTAAATTTTGTCAAGCAGTATTGTGTATCGAGACAAAAATTTGTAAGAGCTCTCCATTTAAAATAACTTTTCAATTTGTTTTAAGACAAACACGCTACCTTTTATAACAACTTCGCCCCAATCGCTGCCCGACCCGCCCGACGACCAACATACAATACACTTTCTTCGCGACTGTGTTACATAGCGGCACGTGTCGTATAAAGTTCAAGAGTCTAAGGCAAGGATTCTCGTGGTCACATAGTGATAAGCGAGGCATCCTGTAATTATTGATACGAGCCACATAGTGGGAAGTACTCGATTGCAAAGAGTTGTCATTCAACACGAACATAACGTTCAATGGTTAATTAGTGTGGTTGCACGCTAGTGTGGTATAAACATCTGAAGTTCCTTTAGTTGGTCTGAGGCTCAGTGCTCCTATCTTTTAATCTACATATATCTCTGCTTCGTTACTTAAAACACGGACGATGAAGTTACCCACTTGCTTTGCTTGATCTACATGCAATACTACTGAGCTGTTTCATTCGACTTCCTTGGGAATACGAAAGACCCGTGAAACCACAAATCCGATTAGCGGTACCACTGAGTTCCTAACGAGCCGTAACAAGGAGCTCAACAATCTTTGAATGGACTGGTGGTCAACAATGGTGAAACATCTGAAGCTTGTCCAAATTTTACCAAACAAAATTCCGAATTTTAAGGACGATGGCGCGGATGCACCTGCCAATGGAACCAGCAGCACTGGTGCTGAACACTTCGTTGTGGCGCTATTGCGTCTGTGCATGTCTAGACCATTAAATAAGACGTAACTGTAGCCATCCGGCGTCTCAGTGCATCATAAGAATATACACTTCGTTGTGGCTCTATTTCATCTGCGCATGTCTACCCGTTATATGACTACATCGCTTTGAATGAGCAAAAAAAGAGCATGAGTAGTAATATAATAGCTTTGTCGCTCTCATGTTATGAAGATTTCGTGCACGACATCATTGAATACCTAACGCGCTGTATTCAGCGACACCAAGAATTGTCTAATTAATCTTCCAATCGGTTCATAAGACCATGCTGTCTATCTATACGAAAAGGTGTACTGAGAAGCAGAATTTTTTTTAGTCTGGTAGACTATACAGAGAGCGCTGAGAAGTCCACCAAGTATGGCTGTAACGCTGAGTATCCAGTCCCGAACCCAAGACCTCGTCAACAAAGCCATAAAAGTGCTTTTGACAACAATGAAACGCCACGACCAACGTCGCGTTTAAGCTCAATAGCGCAAGCTCCGCAAGATGCGGCAAGTTCCAATTGCCATTCAAGTGCTCGGACTAATGAATCTCCTTCTGCAGCTACACGAAAAGACACAGTGTATATACAGCAGCTATTGTTGTATCTTACTGAGCAACAACAGCAGTATCAAGTCCATGTGAGAGCTCAGAAGCAAGCCCAATTGAACCAGCCCAATGAACGCTTTAAGTTTCTCGCTGTATCAAGTAGCAGGCGGAAGAAAACTGATCCTCCTCTTTGTGGAGACAAGTTTAGCAGAAATTATAAATTATGAAATTTGCAACGCGATAGTTCTTTGCCAATAAGAGCCAATTGATGACAACAAAGTCGTCAGACTTTATGAGGCTTATATCATGTAATCAAGACAACTCCGTACTAAACTGGTATCTTGCCTTTGTTGCCGACTACGAGCGTATGAACGTGCACAAATTAGAAGCACTGTATACATCACAACTGCGCACGAGCTCCAGAACTATGGATTTTGAGTATGATCTTCGAAAGCGGATTTCTTTCTTTAAGACAACGCGATACTATTCATGAAGAACGTCTTTAAATAAATTAGAAATAAGTAGATCGGAAAAACAGTTCTTCGAGTTTGTCCATTTTTCGGTAGACCAAATCACGTATCGGCCGAGTCGTTCAAAACGGTGTCTTCAGAATAAGGCTACCGTGCGAAGTAGTCATGATCTCGGAAACCAATGCGTCTTGCGAAGTAAAAAGACAAGAACGACGACTAGATTAAATTGGCAACATGTGACAATTGTGGTGTTGTCGGTCACATATCACTAGATGTAAGGTAGCGAATTATTATATCAGAGGTGCACTATGTGCTATCTTCGAAGCAGAAGCTCAAGCTTTCGTAGACATTATTCAAGAGATACTCGTTACCGTCTACATCGACAATGGATGTAGGCTTAACGGTGTATTCTTAGACCTGGTGAAGCGACTTGAGCTCGAAGGGATGAGGGGTGAGATGAAGCAAGTCAACCTTAGTTACGATCAGGTTGTTCACCGCCCCCGGCGAATTGCGCACATGAGCTTGCAGATACCTGGATTCCAAGTAATGCTTGGTTCTGGAAATAAGGATGCCATCATTGGCATGAAAAGGCTTCGTGAGCAAAAAATCTAGGAATCAACTGGACTACAGGGCAAATGAATCCTCGCATCAATAAGGAGCACCACGCGGTTATCTCACTAAAATGCATAATCAACTTTTGTCGACAGCTCAACACTCGAATAGATTGGGCCGCGAGGAATTCAATAATAATTAGCAACAAGGCCATCATGGCCATCGCTCCTTGATTTCTTCGGACCAGTTTTTTTTAGAACATTGCGTTACGACAAATATATTGAAATTTTCTTCGTCTTCAACTTCCATAACTTAGCGAAGGCTAAGCACTTCAGAAGTTAAGGATGGGAATCGCCCAAAAAAATTTCCTCGAACATGTATCAAGCCGATATCCGTCAAGCAATGGCGCCAGAGTCCTGAACAGCGCAGGCCGAGAATAGGCCAGAGCGATGATCATCCGACAAAGTACGTCTGCCATATATGCACCGCCGTTTTGTGTCAAGAAGCCTGTAGGTTGGAGCATTGTGCACAATTGTCATCTTAATTTAGCGATGATCTTGCCGGCGGCACCGATGCCACGTAAGGAAGACAATTTTGACGCCATTTCAGGAAGTCATTGGCTTTTGTGCAAAGACCTACTTTGGGGTTACTATCCGGTAAGATTGCGTGAAATGAATATTCCATTTGATACCTATATACCCCAGATCGTTTATTTGAATATCTAGTCACTCTCATGGGACTCAGCGGAGCGCAACTGCGTCAAACCGATTTTTGAAGAAATAATGTCGATACCTGAGGGATGTGATGAGAAACTACTTTAACGACTCGCACAAAGTGAAGATGTCGCACACTACGTACGACTTGGACCGTGTACTGAAATGATGTGAAGAACAGCAATTTTAATCGAATTGTCAATTCTGCGTGGATGAGATCCCATACCTAGGAGTCGTTGACTGTTAACAAAAGTAAACCCCGACAAGATTGCGAATATTACAAAATGGCTTGTGTTTAAGACAAAGAAGCAAATGGAGGGCGTCTTAGGCACGAAAGTATATTCGGTTATGTTCTGCAAAGACTTTGCGCAACCTGCAGGACCACTCCACGACAGTATTTAGAAAAAATACGCCCTCGAAAAGCTTTCGAGCTCTTGAACGATCAATCACGTTGCTCCACCAAATTCAAGCGTCGCGTGAGGCTTCCACCGATTTCAAGTCTTCCGGACTACTCGAAACTAACTGGTATACGAAGGGACGCCTCGAATTTTGCGATAGGGTGGTCTTGTTTCAAAAGGAATGAGAGCAAGAGCTTCAAATTGCTTTTACTGATCGGAAGACGAAGCAGCCGAGTTGAAGTACCCTGTTCGTGAGCAAGAGCTTTCTGCAATAATGCATGAGATAAATGTATGGCTTGTGTATCTTCTCGATGTACTGAGATATTCCTGACGCAAAAAACTACAAGCCGCAGAGTAGCTTGATGTTTTGATGAGCGTGCTTATTTCAGCCTCTGTTTGCGTATTATCTTGGTAGACCGACTACCGTGGCTGATGCACTGTCATGTAATTCGAAATTCGAAAGTTAAGCTGCCCAAGCTTTCTTGCAAGAGCTATGGAAGTAGCTAAGAAACGCGAGATCGTGGCGACAATCAGGACGGACAAAATTACCTTTGCCCAATCCGCGAAGACAATGTATGCTCGGATTAGATACGTTGAGTAAAACATCAAAAAGCTGAAGAAAGGAAATGAGGTGCCAAAGTACTCATTGTTAAAAAAAAATTGCCTTCCGAGTAGGCGAAATCGAGACTCAACGACTTCATATTCCCGACGACGAAGATCCAAAAAGTCGCGTCATCTGTGAGAACTATGATTCTATATCGACAGGCCTCCTAGGATTGTACAAGACCTACCTGGACGTACGTCGGTAATACTACCGGCCGAAAATGACGAAGTACATTCAGCGCTATGTCAACACATGCAGAATGTACGGCTAGGTAGACCAAACTGCCAGAAACACCTCACTCTGTGGTTACTCCAAGAGGCAGCTGGATCGACATTTCGCTGGACTTTGTCGTGTCTGTATAGAAGACCAAAAAGTGGTTATATGACCGTCCTGGTGGTTGTTGTTCGCTTTAAAAAAAGGATGTGTGCATCGGTACGAAGACAACGGACTATACTGCAGAAAACGCAAAGGTCTATATGAAGAATTGTACGAAGGAGTATGGAGGACCATGGCATACCGACGATCATTGTTTCCGACCGAGACACCAAGCTCACGTCGAGGTTATGGCAAGCTACCGTGTCTGCTAAGGGATCGAAAAACAATTTGGCTACGGCTTATAGGCCACAAGCAGATGGACAAACGGAAACAACTAACCATTTTATTAGACATTACCTCTAAAATGTCGTCAACCCAGCATAATATGATTAAGATGGCTATTTTCATATAGCTAAGATAGAGTAAATGGACGTGTACACTCCACAATTGGAATGTCACCCTTCGAAGCGGATCTAGGACATGTTCCTTCCACGCCGGATGGTGCAACATCAGATGCAGAGTTTCGTTGAAAAAATCAGCAAAAATGTTACTCATGGCCGCACAGAGTAACATAAGAATCGACTTGTCTGAGGATTGTAAGCTGGAGATATGGTGCTTTTGGACGGCAAGAATTTGGATGTCCGTCACAAAAGTTTTGCTCAGTTGAAAAAAAACTGCGCCAAGATATATTGGCCATTCCTGACCTTGAAGAAAAATTTGCGAAATTTCTTTTAGGTTTATCAAAGGGATTGAAGCTGCAATCAGAGCTACACAATCTACGATCGAAGCCGGATCGCAAGGACTCGAAGCGTCGGCAAAAGATTAATACGGTCATGTTGGCCGATGGCACTGACGGACAACTTATTGAAGCCGTAGCTGGTTACCCTAAGTACAAAGAAAACCTACAAAACAAAGTTTGATGACTTAAAACCACTTGAGAGCCCGTGGAGAATCTTAAGCATCATTCCTGACTCTTTGACCTCTATTGGAAAATCAAAGAAGGTGAGCCCTATCTCTCAAATAAACATCTTTTCAAAGAGAGGTCATGTGACGTAACCATCGTCAACGGCAGTTTTTCCGGTGACGGCTTTACTCAATATAACTTAATATTTTCAAAATACATATGCACTTGTACTATCCAAAGGATTATGCGATTATGCAGTTTCAGTCCAAAAGAATGTGCCAAATGTCCGATAATAATTTGTAACCAAGTGACCTTATTGGCTTAAAATATCCTAAATAGGGAAATTGTCAGAGAATAATAGCCTTTAAAATGGTAGCAGCAGATGGCTAAAAGCCACCATATAGGCTGTAGCAAGATAACAAGTCGTACGAGCTCTCGACTAAGTATCACTCTGCAATTTGCTGCAAGCAACTAAAACTCCTCCTCCTTCACCGCCGACTTTGCCCCGCTCACCGCCCAAGCCTTGCCCAATGACTGACTTTAAATTTTGTGTTACAAGAGCCCTTAGATTTGTTTAAGAGGCTAAAATTAATGACAGAATTTGGAGTTCGTGAGTTGCCGTTCGTCAAATGATATAAAAACGATGTGAAGTTTCGATCCCTTTTTGTATTAGAACGAGCTAAGCCTTGACGCGAAATATTTATGCGATAGTAAGGGTGAAAAAGGCTTCGTCATTTGAGAGACACGCTTCAAGAATAACGTCAAGAGTATATCACTTACACTTCACGTGATTTGTTATATATTACTCTTACCAAGTCAGAGCTCCACGGCCTCGAGAGTTTCCATCGCCGCCAGCTTCGCTACGCTCTTGGCTATTGCTACCTCCGACACATTTCGAATGCAAGACTCTACGACCTCTGTGATGAGCGACCGCTGAGACTACGATTGACACAAGCTCGCTGGCGCCTGTTTGACCAAGTACTTCGCCGCAATCCCGACATTCCAGCTAACCTCCCGATGCGTGCCTACTTCTTCTCCACCGCAGCAAAATGGCGCGGACGTCTCCGCACCACGCTCCCCTTAGCACTCGACAACGACCTTGTTTCCTGTACCTCCGGTCTTCGACTCCGGACAGCACAAGACCTCGAAGTGCTTCGTACCCTTGCACAAGACCGAAAGAAATGGAAGACCCTCACGACCTCGGTGCTGGATGCACTGCCCGCCGAACAAGACCCGACGTATGCGGACACCACTCTATGCCGTGGACTAGCCAGACTGAGCCATGCACGTGCATGACTTGGCAACGTGATAACGTAATACATTACATTACATTGCTGAAGCCAACGATAAATTCACAGGGAAGGAAGCCGCTTTTGGCTTTAATTGTGGTTTTGAAGTCTCAACAAATTTTGCGGCCTGTGTGGACTCTTAGAATTGATGCAGCAATTTGCAGTTTCGGTTTAAGTCTATTATATTGATGGTCTTAGCTCAATATACTCTGTACTTGAATAAAATTTAAAGCTCATGACGCTCTGTATTAACCAATTTTCACGTACGAAACTAATTTCCTAGCAAAAGTCACTATATTGATGGCCAACGCGAAGATACATCCGTAGTTTAATTAAGCAGCTCCATACCAACTAGCGAGTACAGAATACGAGACTCTCCGTATGTGATTCTATATCCACCTTGTGTTCCATTCTTGTTTGTTCTTTCCAAATCGAATCTTTAGCACTAGAAGGCGAAGGAGCGCAGAAAAATTTGGGATTCGTGTGGCTTCATTATTGAAAATTACATCCCAATCTACTTCCTGCACAAATTTATTGCTCTTAAATTTGCGGAAAACGTAATTTTAAATGACAAAGCCGTACTTGCGCCTTAACAATATTGAAGCTTTAAAAACAACCAGAGTCGAAGCGATATAGTGCCGAGAGCTGGCAAGGCAGCTTGGTGTTGTCATGATCCGTGTCGACCAATGCAATTACTGCTAATAAGGCCTCATGCATTAGTGATAGCGCCAGAATGTCGCATGAGTTTTCACACTAGCAAACGATCAAACGTTCCATGACCTGATCAAACCTATTTAGCGATGTGCAGACGACTAGAGTTGTTGTATTCCAAGATTGACAAACAGAAGAACAAGAAAAGATCGCACCTTAAAAACAGCAAGATGTTAATAACTCGTGGAGATAAGGTATTGACTTGTAGCAATCTTTCACTCTTCCGTACATTATAGTCTAATTAATCTATACTTAGCGAATATATGTACATGTAGCAAGGGCAGGCAGAGCCAAACGGAACGGCCCAACACAATTAATCACTCTGCATTGACCAATTGCGTCCACCTCGAAACATTAGGTCATAGTCTAAATGATGACTACGCGTTCGCCAATCGGGCACTGACTCTGTCCTACAGCATGTACGAATAATTTGGTGGTACCCGAAATCAATAGTCCATTGATTTCCTCGTGTCACAGCGTCGTCGTATGATGTTTGTATCTCTAAATGGCTCCATTTTATCTGCAGGCTGGCCTTAAAAATCGTTGACATTCCCACATTTACTTATTCCAAGACTGCAGAGCTGTCTTTTCCAAAATAGCGGTGCAGTCTGGTCATGATAACGTATTGCCTCCTGTCTTATGTGAGCGCCGAGTCAAAGTTTTGACAAACACTCGTGGCTTCTTCTGATAACACTTTTTGCGTCATAAAGGTGGTGCGCAACAAGTGGTGATCAAGATAGATTGAAACAAGAACAAACAACGCGGTTCATTGGCCATGTATTAAGAAATGTTAGCTTTTCGTAAATCTTTCGACTATAAAAGAACACTATACTCACATTAGATAATCCGCTTTCGAAAGGTGTTATCATACCGTGTGGTAGTACTTGGAGTACGCATTTTTCATGGCTTCGATCACCGGATTCGTGGTCAGGTCTGGCATCATAAAGCTGATGTCTGTCACCCGAGACTTTTTCCATTCCGAAAATTGTAATTCGACATACCAACGCACCATATCGCTGAAATATCTATCTGGCACATTCACAGCCGCGTGCAGCCAGACCAACAGCTTCGGCAGACCACAGATCGATGTAATCTTCTCAAACAGCGGTGCCAGGAGACCAGGGTGTAGCCTATTGAACTTCTTAGCGTACTCCATCCAAAAATTCCTGATTGGCACGTATTCGAAGAGCAATCTGAGCTGATGATCACTATCCTTCACATTTTCCAGCAGCATGGACACTATTTGGTCCGGTGAAAACGATTTCTTCAGCCCATCTGACATTACCACTTGCAAATGCTCCGCACTCTGGGGGTCTAAAGCATTTTCCGGCAGCATGAGCTTTCTAAGCTTAGAGCCGTATTCCATGATCTCGTGGCGATCACTTACTACAGTGGCAACAACGTTTCTCTTATTCTCAACCTCACGCAGACGCTCTAGGTAGCGGGCATAAGTAGCAGCAAGCGGGTGGTCGAGATTGTCGTCTACCGTCACCTCTCCGGCTTTCAAGAGATCGTAGACTTGTTGCGGTTGGTACTGTTTTTGAAGCCATGAAGAAACTTGCGCCTCCTGCAGCTTCTCGGCGAGGTTCTTCATCTTGGAATCGTGCACTGCCACAGCTAGTATCTTGGAAAGTTGGCCGGCGCCATAAAGATTCGACATTACCTCCACGATATACTCAAAAGGATCCTTGCGTATATGGACGCTATATATACTGGCGAATAAGGCCCACGATTTCCATTCGTTGGTGGTCAACACTTCCTCCTTTGCCTCAAAGCCTACCAATTCTTTGTAGAGTTCGTGTGGTGTCTTCCGCTCCCTGATCATCGCGCTGTATTTCTTGAGCAATTTGTTCACAGCTTTATCTTGAGCGTCGCGACCGTTTAATAAGACCTCTTTGGCAAAATCGGAGATGGGCATCAAATTATCACGAACTCGTCCCGCCCTGTCTTCGTCGCCGACACTCGCCCCGATTGCAGCGAAGTCATTGCGACCGGAGGAAGGCAAACGCTCTACTCGTAATGTGGAATTCCTACTCGTCGAGTCAGCGGAGGCCGTGGCTGCGAGGATACCGGCCAGTACTGCGATGCGCAAGTAGCGAAAGCGCATGGGTTAGGCCGACGAACGAGGGGTTTTTACTCACACACTCGAAGAAATGTTTTAGGCCTACGCCGCACCCACCCATCTATTCACCAGTGCCTGTCACTGCCCAATCACATGTATCCATGTTGGGTATGGGTACCCTAAGGGTACCAACCTAAAAACCGGCCATGTGGCGTCATTTATTTATTTTCTACGTGTAATAATGCAGCTAATTAGCCATATCAACGACCGCAGCGGGTTTGTACAGACGCAAGCAGTGCAGGCACTTCGCCAAAGATTAACGTCAAGGCTTTAAACGACAATATAAAACAGAAAATGCCATCTAATAGACACTTTCAATACAATCTGACAGAGTAAAAAGTTGTTGCAATCTGTAAGCGACGCAAAATCATCGGTTTTCCGCAATGTCATCGCGTCGGTGACGCATGCCACAAGACCGACCGAGCCTTCGCGACGTAACATGTAGAGCCAAAAGCGTCTTTCATCTAAACCAGATGAACCAAGCTATACCCGCTTAAAATCTTTATAAACTGCTGAATCCTGCAACCGTGGTCGCTGACTCGTACGTGTAGTGCTGTGATAGTCCACCGTTTTCATGGATATTGACGTTACTGTATTTTAACATAATACGAATCGGGTTAACACTTAGGTTCTGTGAACGCCAAAATGTGCACTTAAAACGCGAAAACGCGTTGTGATCGATTGGTAGAATCGTCGGTGTTGATCGCCGGCACAACCTCGCTTCCACCAGTGTGTACATCGAAGAGCATAGTGCGCATAACTTCTAGATCAGGGCGACAGGGGTCATATATACTATAAAGGCTTGAAGTGAACGCACCTTTTTCAATCAATAATAGCAAAGCTTAGCAATCGCTACTTTGTTCACGGTGGCCATTGTATATATCAGGACTGTAGGCTTCGACAAATATATGCTTATATAAGAATACAGGATGTTCAATTCTCAACTTTCTCTCAGCATTGCGGTAAGCTTTAGGTCTTTCAAGCAGCTCAGCCGACCATGTCATGGCAATTATATCAATCTTCCGCGATTGAGTCGATTAAAGCTTTCAGCCTCATGCGCTATGCCTAAAATTTGATCTGGACAACTCTGTGTGTCGGCGGAGCGATAAGTGAATATATTTTTTCGTCTTCCATCGCAGGCTCGTCATAAGATAGATCACGATGTGTGCTGCAATTTACGGTGCCTTCATCATCACTTGGGATTTAAGCTACCGGAACCCACGCGCTAAGACTAAGCTGTCTCTATCGCGGGATGCTGATAGCAATCCGACCCATATTGGGACCGGGTTCCGTACCCCTCATTACACTATGGGGCTTTTTCGGTCAGTGGGGCGTCCCACCCAACCCTTTTATTACCCAATCGGGCGCGAGTTGGAAGGGCAATCACACACTCGGGTGTGATAGCCCGTCCACTTTAGTGACCTATCTCCGGCTGCCTTAATTCGGACCGTATGGGTATCGAACCAGGTACCTCCCGGTCCTGGGTCGAACGGCTAACTGCTCGAGCCACAGGGTCGGTTCATCATCATCACTTGGGACGCAGGAATAAACTTGAGGTTTCTTTTCAAGACGATACTTGGTTACTTGAGACTTGTCAAATTGTAATTAGGATCATCTCAAGGTGATAAATTAAGTAAACTTTTCTATATCAAAAATAGTGTTTCTTGTATGTGAGCAACGCAGAATAAACGTTGAGTAGGCGAGCAACTAATAAAGCCACAGACTGATAATATTTTATGAAGTATACCTACACCCTAAATTGATGTTTTTTTTCACTCGACTGACTGCTTTAACGCTCCATATTTCGGACTTCTAGGTGGTTTGCGCTTTCTTGCTAGTGCTAAGAAGATCTCGACTGTGTACAACTTTTCGAGGTTATGAATAGCGCGGATGCATCAAAGATGCGGAGAAAAATCATTAAATGTCGGTCGTCAGACGAGGCTTGGGTGTCGAGAGGGGCGAAGTCGGAGATGGAGGAGGAGTGTTTGTTGCTTAGAGCGAAATGAGAAGTGATAGAGAAAGGAGAGCTTTAACAAAGCATTGACTTGCTACATCCCAAAATGGCTCTCAGCCATTTACAGCTACCATCCTACATCTTTTTTACTTCATCTGGCTTTTTACACATCCTGTATTATTTTAAGCCAATAAAGTCAGTTGATTGCCAACGCTTCTGGAAGATCTGGACCTTCCATCTAGCTTAAAGCTGTATGATCACCTATTCTTATGGATAGCACTAATGCATACGTTCTTTATAAAAAAAGGTAACTTTATCGCGTAATAGTCGTGACCGGCAAACCTGCCGGTTACGCTACATATATTCCATTCAGGAAAACATCTAAATTTAATGATTAGGCCCGTCTTTCCGGATATATGATAGACATACAGCACCAAGCCACCAAATATTTCGATGTGTGTCTGTCTGTATTTACGATGTCAATAATTTGGCTCTAACGAGTTGCCATCGTCATATCCATATTTTGTCGACACTTGGTGTCCTCGCGATACGTCTTCAACAGTGAAGTGTGAAACACTAGATGTAGCTTTAATCCCTTTTATACTCGCAGCTTATAGGAATGTCCTGAAGCTTTCTTTGCGATAGGGAGTGGACCAAACTATCTTGATGCGAGTCTCTTTGACTGAGCAAAGCCTTTGTGACGAATATCAAAATTCTTGCCGTCTAAAAGCACCATATCGCCAGCCTGCAAGTCTTTGCTAAGTCTATTCTTGTCGCAGTAGCACTTTATGCGCTCTAAAACTTTGCTCATCCGGTCCTGTGCGACCTTCAGTAATCTTTTTTTGACTTGGTAGAAGCTCTTGTGCTGATTTTTTCTACTTGTGAACTTCTGGATTTGATGCCTTATCACTCTAGATCCGCTTTACACAGTGACATTTTAATTGTAAAGTGTACGCATCGATTCCAAGCTATCTAAGCCAAATGAAAAAAGTCATCTAAGCTGGGTCGACGAGGTCCCACAGATAATCGGTTGTTCTCTCCGTTTGTCCAACAGTATGTGGCCTAAAGACCGAAGCCGAATTGTGTTGCATTCTCACAGCAGACACGATTGCTTGCCATAACTTGGTGTGAACTTGGTGTCTTGGTTGGACACAATGGCCTTTGGTATGCCGTTCTACATATTTTCCTGCTTGTGGGCCTTTGCGATTTCTGCATATTGTCCGTTGTCTTCGTAACGGTAAACATGGCCATTTTTGTTGCGCGATCAACAACAACCATGACGGCACCATACCAATTTTTGGTCTCCAGTGAAGAGACGGCGAAGTCCACTGAAATAATTACCCATTTGCCTCTTGGAATACCCAGAGATTGAAGTAAACGTTTAGTCTGCTTAGCCTTGTTGCGCTGACACAATTCGCAAGTGTTGACATAGCGCTGGATGTTCCTCGTCCTTTTTAGCCAGTAGTACTTTTGATGTACGGCCACGTAGATCTTGTAAGATCCTGGGTGGCCTGTCAATACAGAATTGTGGTTCTCACATATGACGCGTATTAATAGGTCTCCGTCGTCTGTAATGTACAGTCGTGGTGTCGCATCTATGCAAGTTTGAGCATACAAGATACCAGCCTGCGATGAGTACTTTGGCTCCTCATCTTCATTATTTTGGCTTCTTGATGACGTACTGAGGCCTCTATTCCACGCATACATTGTCTTTGCGGATTGATCAGCTGTAATCTTGTTCGTCCTGATTGTCACCACGATCTCGTGAATCTTTGCCGCTTCAGTAGCGCTTGCAAGCTAACCTAAGCTACTTTACGCTCGAGTTCTAGATTGCTGACAGTGCATCGGCCACGTTATTCGTTTCACAAAGATAATACTTGAATAAAGGCTGGAACAAGCAAGATCATTGAAGAGCTACTCTGCGGCTTGTAGCCTTTTGCGTCAGGATTATTGTAATTTGTGATCTGTTTCGACTGTGAATGATTGATCAAAAAGATACACACGCCTTAACTCTAGCGCATAAATAATTGCAAGTAGCTCTTTCTCACGAACACGCAAGTTCAACCCGGCTGCTTCGTCTTTCGACCAGTAAATGCTCTTGCTTTCCTTGCTTTTAAAATAAGACTACCCTGATCGCAAAGTTCGAGGTGTCCATTCGTATACCAAATAGCTCCAAAAAGCTCAAAATTTTTAAAGAGGTGGAAGCGTCAAGCGGTGCTTGAGTTTGGTGAAGAGCGTAGTTATTCGTTCGAGAGCTCGAGAGATTTCCGACCGGAAGTGAGGTCTACGTATTGTGGTATGTGTATATATTTCTTAATACTGTCGAGGAGTGGTCCTGCCAATTGCGCAAAGTCGTTGCCAAACCTCGAGACACAAACTGTCGGGCATAAGAAGCACTCCATTTGCTTCTTTGTCTTGGGTCAGATCATTCAGCGATGATCTTAATCTTGTCGGGGTCCAATCGGAGACATTCGTTCGACAAAATTTGTTGGGCATGAAATCTCATCCTCGGAGAGCTGACACTTTGACAACTGGATGTAAAGTTTTTGTTTTTACACCATTTAAGTACGATTACTAAAACCGATATGTGGTTTGCAACATCTTCACTCTGCGAGAACACGTAGATGCCATCAAAGTAGATTCTCATCACGCCTCTTATATCTCGAAATACTTTTGCAAACGCCGGTTTTATGCAACCGGTCTTCCGCTAAAACTGACTAAATACTCAAATAGACCTTCTGAAGTAATGAAGCGGAAAATATGGTACCCGATACGCGCAATTGAACCGGATAGTAGGTCCATGCGCGAAAAAAATGACTACTGGACATGGCGTCAAAGGTATCTTCCTTGTGCGGAATCGGTATCGCCAACAAGATTTTCGCCAGATTATGCTGACAATAATCGGGCACAATGCTCTAACCTACAGGCCTCTCGACACTAAGCCTTGGTGCCGATAAGGCAGACGTACTTGGTCGAATAATGCCCGCTTGAATCATCTCTCCATCCTTGGATTGTCCTGCGCTGTTAAGGACTCTGGCGCTATTGTTCGACAAATATCGGCTTGGTATCGGGCTTTAGTAAGAGAAATTTTTGCTTAATTTCTCCTCGTAGTGGAGCCGTCTCGATAAGAAGCTCTGTGTTAATAACGGCGCTTGCATACTTGCGTAGAGCTTCATACGCCGGATTGTCTTTACGCAAATTTCACTCTTAATATTTGAAGCGCTCAGTCTTCTCGAAATTATGCGAATGACCAAATAGACAGCTCCAATGTCTTTGACGTGACGCAATATTTTCAAGCAGTGGTGAGAATAGATCTGTTGCGTCATTTGTTGAAGGCCATGATGGCCTTGTTGCCGATAGTGATGAGAATTAAACCATCGCTCTGATTTATGCGAGCCTAGCGTTATCCATTAGCCCATCTGGCCGTACATTGGCTCTGCGGGTTTAGCTGAATGGCGCGTGGTGCCCCGTATTAATGCGAGAAGTTGTTCGTCCTCCAGTCTAGTTGATACATGCATTTCGCTCTCGAAACCATATCATGCCGATATTAACATGCTTTCTCTCAGAAATATGCCCGATATGGAACGTTCCCGATGTTGCAGGGAAACCAGGTGTCTGCAACTTCATGTGCACGGTCTGTTAATGACTAGTTGTAGCCACCCTAAGTCACTTCGAGATCATGTCGCTTCACCAAGTCCTCGGACAAACCGTTGAGATTACATCCATTGTCGATAAGGACGGTGACAGGTCTCTCTTGACCTACGTATTAAAGGCTTGAGTTTCTGCGTAGAGGAAAACATAAAATGTACTTCTAGTACAACAATTTGCTCCCTTAGGTTCAGGAGCGGTACTTTGCTCAGCTATGTGCCGAGATCGCTACAATTGTTACATGTTGCCGATTTAGCCCAGTCGCCGTTCTTGTCCTCCCTCTTCTTGATTCGCTATGGTTTCTGAGGTCGTGACTGTTTTGCACGATAGCCCGACTCTATGGGCACCGTCTTGAAAGACTTGGCCAATACACGATTTGGTCTACCCAAAGAATGGGCAAACTCGAAGTTAAAGGCAATTTCAATGGCCTTCAGTAGAGTACTCGAACTTTTTTATTTGCTCTTCCTTGCGGTCTCTTCCCACAATCCATTCTGTAAATTGAGCCACTTTGCACACTCACTGACTTTGTATGTACTTTAAGACATCAAATCTTAAATAAAGAGACATATTAATGGATAGCTATCCTTTGTTTCGGTAAAACATCCTTTATCGAAGATAAAACTCGAAGTTGTTAAGCCTAAAGCGTGTACGCAAATGAGATTTGAACAGCGCTCATGTCTTGAGCACATTCATGCACTCCCAGTCAGATATTTAACTACGGATCTGCCGAACTTGCTCAAAATGAGCGTCACAAAACTGGCAATATTGTTGTCATCAAGTAGCGCTTGTTAGTGTGATACTGTTTTGTTGCACAACCTCTTCTGAGAGGAGGTTGAGTTTTCATAAGTTAATATCGTTGCCAATTTTTTTCTCACAATCGAGAGGATACTTCTTCTGCTCGCCTCTTGAGACGACGAGAAATTCAAAGTGCTAATTAGCCTGTTGGATGTAGGCTGGTATTTGAGGTTGCTTCTGGACTTTATGTTGCTCTTGTTGCTGAGCAAAAGTTACTGCGTGGAAAAAGTGTCAACCCCTTTTGCTGCAGAAGGATTAAAACTAGCCCGAGCGATTAAATCCGCTCGGCCATTGGTAATCGCCGCAACATTAGAAGCCGGCACTCATGAACTCGAGCGCGACGTCAGTCGTAAAGTTTACTTGTCGTCGAAAGTGCTATTAATGTCCTCTTGGGTTAGAGATGGGCGCTCAGCCTTACGACCTCTTCGTTGAGACATACTTGCTGAGCTTCTCAGCGTTCTACCAGACCTATAAAGCCTTCTACAGTCCGCAATCTATGTATGAGTATATAAAGTGTTCCAATGAACCTTTTAGAAGTTCTTGGATTTTCTGAATACGGTGTTCAGACTTTCAGTGAGGTCGTGTAATAGGTTCCCGGCCCCTGAGGATTTACAATGTGGGAATTTGATTAATTAGTATGACAAGCTTCAGGCCTTTAACCGGTGTTGACCACAAGTTCTTTCGGAACTGATTTGTTCATTTCCTTGTTATGGCTCGTTAAGAACTCAGCGGTGTTAAAGAACGGGTTTTTAGGATCACGAGTCGCTCGTTTTCCATACAATGAAGCCCAACGAAATAGCTCAGAAGTAACAGATGTAGATCAACCAAATCCAAGTAAGTAATTTATCTGGAAGTGATTCAACGTATTTTTTGCAGCGGGACAAGTATTCACCAAGATACAAGAGCATTTGGCCACAGATCAGCTGGAGAAGCTTAAGTTGGTTTGCAACACTAGCTTGCGAACGCACTAATCAACCACAAACTGTTAAGTTCGTGCTGGAAGACTACCCTCTAGTAATTTTCACTATGTGGCTCGTAACAATAAGCACAAGATGACTCGCTTCTCACTTTGTGACCACAAGCACTCTTGCCTTGAACTTTTAAACTTGACACGATAAGTCGTACTATGTACACACTCACAAAGAAAGCTCTTCGGAGGTCAGTTGTCGGACAAGGCTTGAGCTGCGAGCGGAACGAAGTTGGTGAAAGAGGAAGGTCGTAATTTGCACAAAGCAAACTGAGAAATAATATTAAAGGAAAAATTCTACTGAATCTACGCCTGCAACAGCCGGACTATTGGTCCCCAGCCATCCACTGCTACCATCCTAAAAGCTAGCATTCTTTTTACTCCATCCGGCTTTTTACACATTATGGATTGCTTTCAATCAATAAGATCTCTTGACGTTTAATAATTTTAAGCAGCTGGACCCTGCTTCTGGTCTGCAACTATGTAACCGCCTAATCCTATAATGCATATGTATACATGAAACAATGTTATTCTATGTCGTTATGGACTTTACCGGCAGAATTACCAGTGACGACGGTTGCGTCACAATAGCAGTCAATCGAGTGAATAAAGGCAGACTCTACGGTGTAAATCGGCTGTCATACTTGGCTTTTGTTCATCAATATCCTTAATCATTTCAATTAAAAATTTCTATCAGTCTGGGGATCGAATGCTTCTCGCCTTATAATATTGTTTTTTGCGTAGTTCACAGATACCGGAAACAATATTCTGAGATTACATGGTTGAAAAACTTAGCTTAATTTTACACCTTAATATGATTCGGTACACACTGAAAGACAAGTCACAAGTCATTATGGATTAATCTAACTTCAAGTTCATTTCTGTGACTATTTATTATGGATCGCAACGCGAACCGTGGTCTATTTTAGGACGAGTTTGCGATTGAAGACAAAAAAAATATTGATTAATCGCTTCGCCGACGCACAAAACTGTCCAGATCGAATCAAAGGCATATATCGTAATGCTATGCCAGCAGACTCGACCGCAGAAGGTTGATACAAATTTACATGGCATGTCGGACGAGCTGCTCGGAAGATGCACATCACTTACGAAGGCTTACAGCAATGCTGAGCAAAAGTGGGAAAATGAACATCCTACATGTGGATCTTTGACAAAATCTTTAGCCCTGGTAGAGATGGAGGCCACCGTGGACAGAGTAGCGATTGATGAAGTTTGCTAATATTGATGGAAGGACATGAGATCATTCTAAGCCTTTCTGCTAAACATAACCCCTGCCACCTTGAACTACTAGTTGTGCGCATTATGCTTTAAAGATGTATAGACTAGTGGAAGCAAGGTTAAGCCAGTGATCGAGTGCGACAATTTTTTATGTCGAATGATTCGATCGCAACGCGCTTTCTTCGGCTGCAGGATAGAAAATCTTAAGCAAATGTAGCTTGGCTCATTTGGCGCAGCAATGTTGCAATCTTGGATGGATAATATACAATCGTGGCGCCGCAAAGGCTTGGCCGATCTTGTGGCATGCGTGGACTCTCACTACAACGCGATGACGTTACGAAAACTTGTGGTGCAGCGTCACTTTATAATCGCGACAACTACTTACTCTGTAAAACTGTATTGAAATTGCATATTCGATGCATTCGCTGTTTTTCACTGCAGTTTAGGGCCTTGATAATCATCACTAGATGATTTGGTGTTTCTACGGGAGCTGTTAAGAGCAACGACACAACTTTGAACAGAATCTCAGTATATTTTTCGATACGAGAACCATAAGACGGAATCTTGTTCGCCTGATTAAAGAGTGTGGCCGATCCAGGGAGCCGCTAACCAGTCCCCCCCCAGTACCCCTAATGATTTCTGATTGGCTGGAGTGAACATCATTGGATTTAAGTGTTATGTAGGATCACAGGGTTCTGGGTCAACTTACCGCATCCGGTTCAACCTGATAGTACTACAAGTTAATTTTTTGCCCATGCGTGCCAACCATAATATTGTATACCTGCCTCTTAGAACAATAATCTTTTGTCGCAAATTATCAGCTTTCATACGTGCAAATTTGCAAGTGTTTTTGCATTGCGAATGTTCAATGTAATTTTATCGTTGAAGTAGTTCTACGTACTCTTGACGCTTTCGCTACAACATAGCCTTCAGCCGATCCTTTCTTGACGGTATATATCTCTACACCGCACAAAGTCATATCTTAGATCAGTAAATCGCGAAAAGTGTACTCATCTTTCAGCAAGTAACCAACATACCAACAGCAGCCGCCACACTGTAGGTCGATACTTTGTCGATACCACCCCAGCTAAGGTTGCGAAGCTGGTCCAAATCAATAACTTCCTTTGCCAATTATTGCTCAAATTGCATGTAGCGTGAGTTTCCCGACGCATTACGTGAGGACAGAACTGATGCAGTAGACCTCAATGAGCATCTAGTTATATAAATGCAGCTCACATACGCACCTTGGAGGGGCCGGTGAGAACGTTGTCAACATTGGCGGTAATTAGCCCGTATTCGCTTTCTTCACTGATCCCGGCAAAACTTGTGGCTTTTGTTGCGCCAGAACCCAGCTCTTTCCCGTGAAAAGAAGCCCGACGTTACTGTATTGTAGCTGTTACACGCTCCTTATTCTTCTGCGCTGGCTTATGCAATGTAGTCTTAAAAGACTCCGACGTCGTCTCGTACGGAGGAAACTGTATAATCGCACGATATCCAGACTCAGACATTAATTGTCAAGCCTAAGCATTATTAGCAGACGCACCATATCGTCACTAGATGGATTGTTTGTTGTGGCTTCCATTTTTGCCATTGTCGCAAACGTATCGAGCTCACGACGAAGAGCTTTCCTGTACAGCGAGCAATATTAGCATTTGCATCCGACATTTAAGACGATGATCGCGGGATACACGTGAACGTGTTCGACCGATCGTCTAGTTAAAGTGGTGCGGTGGACACAAAGAGAGATTGCGGGGGCCTGGTTAGCGAAGAATGGGAGCAGGTTAGCGGCTGCCTAAATTAATAGAGGTACAATATAAAAAAAAGCAAAAGTATATTATTTTTTACCAATTTTATAATAATCCCCCTCGTAGAACATCGCAAATCTTAAAAATTGCAATAATTGTAGGAGATTTAAATTCGTCGCGGCACAATAATAGTGCTCAAAATTTCGCGCGTTATGATACAGCGCGCAAATTGACCCCGACTTGGCGGCATTGCCTTCCGTCTCTAAAAGCAAGCTGCTTAGCTCTACAATGAAGTTAGAGAAAAGTGTTCAATACACTTCGATACTGTGCACTTTTGCCGCGCGCGACCAAAGTGCCTGCACTGCTTGCACCTGTGCAAAGGTCGTTGACGAGGCTGATTAATTGTAACTTTAATCGACTGTGAAATTTTTATAGGTTAAAAATATAACACACCACGACAAATTGTCGCCCATAACTACGATTTAGAGTCCGACCCATACCCATCACCCAAATTAAGATGGGCAAGGGTATATGTGGGTGTGATTGGGCAGTGAGAGGCACTGGAGAATTAATGAGTGGGTGCGGCGTGAGCTCAAAACATTCCTTTGAGCATAAAAGTAAAAAGACCTCGTTCGTCAGCCTCAATAACCATGCGCTTTTGCTATTTGCACATCGCAGTGCTGGCCGGTATTCTCGCAGCCACAGCCCCCGCTGACTCGACGAGTACGAGTGCCACGTTACGTGAAGAGCCCTCGCGTCCATTCGATCGCAATGATCTTGCTGCAATAGGGTCGAGTGGTGGCGACGAAGACAGGGCGGGAGAATTTGGTCAAAATTTAATGACCATCAAACATTTTGCCAAGAATGTCTTACTCAACGATTTCGACGTGCAGAATACAGCTATGAAGGGATTGAGCAATAAATTCAACGAATATGTAGAAGAGGGGCTCCTACCTCACGAACATTACATCGAGATGGTAGACGATGCAACGAAGAAGGGAGTTTTGACCACGCCAGCATGGATATCGTGGGCCTTTTTTGCGGGAAAATATAGCAACTATGAACACGAGGATCCACATGAGTATATTGTTAAATCCATGACGAGTCTTTATGGTGCTGGACAATTTGCCGAGGTACTAGCTGTGGCGGTATACAATCCCGAGATGAAATTCCTCGCCAAGAAATTGCAGGAGGTGCAACTCTCTTCGTGGCTTGAGAAACGATACCAGCCGCAACAAGTCTTCAATCTCTTACAAATGGATCAAGTGTGGAGGCACAACCTTTTTGACAGCCCGCGGTTCGTGACTTGGACCCACTACCTGAAATGTCTGTACGGAGTTGCGTATGAGAAAAATCCTATTGGTATTGAACTATTAATCCTCCGCGACTTTATTGAATACGGCGCTTTGCTTAAGATGCTGATGATGCCGGAGAATGCTTCGCACCCCAAGAGCGTGCATTATTTGCAAGCGTTAATGTTGTTCGGGCTGTCTAGGCCGACTTCACCGGACCAAATCGTGTCCATGCTGCTAAAAGGAATAGAGAAAAGTGATCACCAGTTCAGATTGCTCTTCATATACGAGCCAATAAGAAATTGTTGGATGGTTTACGCCGACTGGTTCAACATGATGTACCCTGGTTTTAACGCGCCGCTGTTGGAAAAGATTACATCGAATTATGGTCTGCCAAAGCTGTTGGTCAAGCTACACGCGTACATGGGTACGCCAGATGCAGAATTGAGTGGTATGACGCTTTGGTATGTCAAACTTCAATTTTTGGAGTGGAAAATGTCGGGGGTGACAGACATATTAGAAAAGATGCCAGACCTGACCACGAGCGACAATTTTTTGGTGATCGAAGTGTTTAGGAGAGCGTACTTCAAGTACTACTACACATCGGGGTATCAGCTCTCAAAAGCGGATTTTATAATGTGAGTATAGTGTTGTTTGTAGTCGAGAAACGAACGAGAAGTTACACTTGACAATACATAGCCAATGCACCGCGTTGTAGATTTTTGTAGCAATATGTATGGGGTACTCACTCACTGCTTGTTGCGCACCATCTCCATGACGCAATGAGTGGGATATAGATAAAAGGATCCCGTGCAATCCAAACGTGGCCACGATTATTTGTCAAAAGTTCGACTCGGCGCTTACACAAGATACAAGGCAATAGGTGGATATGCTGCACCGCTATTTTAGAAATTTCGACCCTGTAGTCATTGGAATAAGTAGTCAACGACTTTTTCTAAGTCTCCAAAAACAGCCTTTCAATCGTAACTTTATACATCAGCGGACGATGCTGTAATGAGTAAACTACCAATTTTGAATTTTTGGGTACCATCAAATTGATCGTTCCTGCTGTAAGAGACCAAAGCGCCGGAAAGGCAGCTTACTGTCGTTGTGGAATGTCGTGTCGACCAATGCAATTTCTACTAAGAAGGCCTTCTGCGACGATGTTGTCGCCAGTATGTCACTGAGGTTTTCACACCAACTTGATTTCTTGAATCAATGTAGCGATATGCAGCTGACCAGATGTGGTAGGTTCAAACAGAAGAACGAGAGGAAATTGCACCACAAGCCAGCAGGAGAATCTTCCTGTGTTGAAAGTCGAATAAAACACGGAATTTTTCACAAAATTGAGATTCGTCCTTGTGTACAGGAAGCAGACTAAGATGTTATTAGTTCTTCTGATGACAAAACCACGCTCCTTCTTCTTGTACACGACATCAAATTAGTGCTGATGATTCGGAAAGAAATAATCAAGAACGGGACAATAAGTGTTTACATAAACACATACGAGAAGTCCGCCTATTCTGAGCACAATAGTTTGGCAAGATCATTGCATTAGCCATCGAGCAATAGTTTCGTACAGAAGTAGTGATTAATCGAGTTATTATTGTCACGGGTCGTAACTTTAATATGAACGACTTGAATCATATAGTATAGATTGCTACATCATCTGTTCATGACAACATTATGTTAATCTAAAAGTCCACACAGACCATAAGATCAAAAGAGCCTCCGAGATACCATAAATAAAGCCAAAGCGGCATCGTTTATTGAGAACTCCTTTTTGACTCCGATTTAATTTGACGCCAGACGTGAGTGCAGTGAAATAGCGATTGCCTGCTTATAGCTGATGGACAGAAACAAGATCATCTAAAGCTATCAATTTTCTATGTGATAAGCCTCACTGCATATACATATAACTTGATTTGCTTTCTTCGCGTAGCCAGCGATTCAGTCATTCGGGTTACGGTCGAATACGGTGTCAAGGACACAATAGATTGTGCTCCAATCTAGTGTCATCATAATATCGTTGATGTTATAGAAGCCATATAATTTATTAGCATCGTCACACCAAAGTGCGGTGTATCCATTCGTGATTATTGTCTTCAAAGCTTATATTTATCTCATGCAATCACCGCTTTTCTAACGCACATTGCAAAGTTCTGTTCGACCAAATGAAAAGATTTGAGAGAACCAGCCGGTTGATTGATGCTGTTAATCCCAGATAAGAGAGTCAAAATGTAACAAAGAATTGCGACATTGCAGGTAAGCAAGCAATAAATCATGGGTGACGACTGGCTCCACCTCTTTAAAAACAGCACTTCGCAATTTGGTCGAGTATCATCACGACAAGACATTTTCAAAAACATCGGTCGGAGGCCTTGTCGATTTTTTGCTATTAAAAACCAAATTTACAACAATAATATCTACTACCTTAAGTTTCTAGTTTGTAATATTATATTCATCTTGCAAAGCGATCTCCTAGCGCCCTCCCCCCAACTTCTTACCATGTCGAAACCCTTTGCTCGACTGCCAACGTGTGTCGTTCCTACAAAATACTTTCTTGACTACACCGTCGATCTTGATCGTTGTCGCTTCGAAGTCAAGGAGCGTGTGTTGCTCTCTGTCTCGCAAGCCACGAGCGTCATTACATGCCATGCTCTCGAGCTCTACGTCTTTGATGTCTCTGTCTCCATCCCCGATCGCACAAATCCGGTCAAATGCAATGAAATCCGGTACCACGTCGCCAACCAGTCGGTCGAATTTGTGCTGGCCGATACCCTCCCTGTTGGCCTCGAGGTCGAGCTCACGCTCTCGTGTCACGGCGAATTAAACGATAAACTTCACGGCTTCTACCGCAGCGCTTATACCCACGAGCTCGCAAACGAGACACGCTTTATGGCAGTCACCCAATTTGAAGCCTGTGACGCGCGCCGTGCCTTTGTCTGTTGGGACGAACCTGCCATCAAGGCAACTTTTGAGATCTCTCTTGCGTGCGACGTCGAACTCACGGCTCTTTCTAATACGCACGTGGTCCAAACGCTCGTGCGTCCACGTAGTATGAATGCTCACATTCGGACACTTTCTCGTCCATTAAATGCAAGGCTTGAAAAGGTCTGGAAGTTCGCCGAAACGCCCATCATGTCGACATATCTAGTCGGTATGCTTGTTGGGGAGTTTGATACCGTCTCGACCGTTACGTCGGACGGTATACTCGTCTCTGTGTATACACCGGTCGGGTGTAGTCAACGAGGTACCTTTGCACTTGATGTCGGGGCCAAAGCTCTTTGTTTCTATAGTACTAAATTTCAACTCCCGTATCCTTTGAAGAAACTTGACATGGTTGCCATTCCTGACTTTGCAGCTGGGGCAATGGAAAATTGGGGCATGGTTACGTACCGTGAGACACGGTTACTCATCGATGACCAATTGAGTAGTTTTAGTCAAAAAATGGCCACTGCGCGAACCGTGTGTCACGAAATTGCACACCAATGGTTTGGCAACTTAGTGACAATGGACTGGTGGACAGGATTGTGGCTGAACGAAGGATTTGCGCGCTTTATGGAATTTGAAGCCCTCGATGCCCTTTTCCCCGATTGGCACGTTTGGCACCTTTTTACTCAAGACATTACCATGAGTGTTGCCATGACGAAAGATTGTATGCTCACGTCTCATCCCATTGAAGTTATTGTCAATCATCCCGATGAAGTGGATCAGATCTTTGATGTCATTTCGTATGCCAAAGGGGCAAGTATCATTCGCATGCTGTCCGAGTATCTCGGACGACAAGTGTTTTATCAAGGAATTCACCAGTATCTCGTGACATTTAGTTATCGAAACACAGAGACGTTGGATCTTTGGGAAGCGCTAGCCCACGCTTCGGGTCAACAAGAGTTGACGGCCATGGCAAGTAAATGGACCAGTCAGACGGGATATCCTATCGTGACCTTATCCGACGATGGGACGCTTCATCAAACACGATTCTTAGCGGATAAAAATCAAAGAGATTCCACTGGCGATGATGTCGAATGGGAAGTGCCATTGACTTTTGTTGCCTCGGATAATCCGAATAAAGTCCAGCGCATTGGCATTTGGAAATCCGATTCAAAAGATGTCACAAATGCACTTGCAACAAAGTTGCGTGCACCAGGCATTACGTGGATTAAGCTTAATGCAAATCAAGCTGGGTTTTATCTTGTGAATTACTCAAACGAAGGCTGGAAACGGCTGCAACATCCGGTTCGAGAACAAATTTTAAATCCAGTGGATCGAATGAGTTTGTTGAATAGCATTTTTGCATTTGCACGAAGTGGCGAGTTGCTGCTCTCTAGTGCAATGGATTTTTCCACTGCGTATTTACACGAACCAGAGTATCTGTGCTGGAAGGAGCTAGCGTCGAATTTTCACTTTTATTGCACGCTATACAGTCGCGAGACCTTTTACCCAAAGTTACAAATGTTTCTTCGTCACTTTTTTGCATCCAAGCTGACACAATTGACCTGGGTGGCAACAGAAGGGGAAGCTTCCATGGTCGCTCCCTTTCGGTGCACTGTCATTCGGATGCTTGCACTTAGTGACGATCCGGACGTGATTGCAGAGACCTCGCGCTTGTTTCAGGCGTACTTTAAAGAAGCGACGGCGTTATCAGCAGATCTACGTCGCGTTGTCTTTAACACGCAAGCACGACGAGGAACTGTCGCCGATTTTGAGCTTTTGCGTGAATGCTACGAGTCGAGCAACTTTATTGAAGAAAAACTCGATTGTTTGAGCGCGTTAGGTCGATTCCAGGCATTGGAGCTCAAGCGCACAGTCATTCAATGGGCGCTTCTGAATGTTCGATCGCAGGATATTCAATACGTTTTTAGTAGCGTGGCTGCTGATGAACCAGGTGCTGAATGGGCGTGGCAGTATGTGCAAGAGCATTGGACGAAGCTTGAAGCGCAATACCGCCCCAAGATTCTTGGACGCATTGTCATGGCGGTCATTTCCCACTTTCAAAGCGACATGAAGGCACAAGAAGTGATTGCATTCTTAACACCACGCAAACACTCGTCGTATACACACTTGTTGGATGCTGCCTTAGAGGAGATTCAAGTCAAAAGTGCTTGCTATCAACGCAATTGCGACGATCTACAAAAGTGGCTCGAGGGGAATGAAAACCGCTACTGTGATTTTTAATGCTCCTGTCTAGTATAAAAATTACTATTTCCTCGATTTTAGACAGTGGTTTTTTCAATCTGTACAGTGTGTCGCATTTTACGAATGATGTACAGCGCCACGAACTTTACTAAATTTGGTTAAGCAGATAGCGATCTGCGTCATGTAGTGGCTCTAAGCTTAGTAGAACGATAGTTAGAGACACAAAGTTATAATTTCTCAAAGCAAGAATGTCCTGTAGCCCCACTGCATATTTCGCTGAGACTGATCCTATATTCCGCTGAGACTAAATCTCTTTTTTAAATTAAGCAGAATTACACTCATGCCATCTTACGCAACACGCACCACACATTAAATCCGAGACAGATAAGGTCACCTTTGTGAGAAAAAAACCAACCCATAATAATCGGCGACTCGAAGCCATAAATCGCAAAAAAAAGGCACATGGCTAATTTTACAAAAGGCGAAGGGATTGTATCGCCGTGCGCAGGGATGCTAGATCGATATAAATCACGATTGGCTTGGATTAAAACCATTAATTTGACGAACATACTTAATCGCTTTTTATGAAAAGTATAGCTCTTGTTGGATACTAAAGGATACGACGTCTATGTGGTGCCAATGGCTAAACACGTTTGGACTTGTCATGAACAACACAAGACAAATGTTCTGGAGCAATCCTGGTGCCTGTCACATTTTTCTAGCTTTGACGAATGCCTCGTGGTGTTAGCCATTCCAAATCAAACATGTACCTTTGCAAGGGGGGGTTGTACAGCGACTTGATTACTATCGCGTACATTACACTATACTTGTGTAAAAAAATTGCCCAAATCAAAATATTTATTAACGTCGTTCTGGTTAATAGATCAGCTGACTCAGGATGAACTTGGCCTTAGTGGGAATCGCGTGCAGGCCATGATCTTCTATAAATTACTGGAAAAAGAGTTTCATCTGCACCGAAAATTTACTTGCCTGCTTTAGCGAAAGCTAAATCACCGCTAGCAAGTAGGTAGTATGGTTCTTTACGTTCATTTGCACGATCTTTTTAAGACGGTGAACAAAAATATCATCAAAATATGTTTGCGCACATTCTGCTGAGTTTCCTCAGACAGGAATGTTAGGAGGTCGAAGAAGCGAGAAGAAGAGTCTTTGCTGTGATACTGACAGAGAGAGATTACTTTGAAAGCGATAAATGTATTGAGAGTTACATTTTTACCTCGCGTAACCGCTCATTCTACATAACGTAACCGTTAGAAGTAGAAACTATGTAGAAACTCGGTTCGGATTGGACCGGTTCGGATATGTGAAACCCATAGCCCTCAATACGCCTCTTCAATGCAAACCGATATGTATGCCGAGAGCCGCTGTCATGATTTTGTGGCATGGTCCTAATTAGCTTTTTAACAATGTGTCCACCAGCATGCTTTCCGTAACGCAACACGCAAAGTGTATATCGCCATGCTTGACTTTATCGCGGATGTGGTGATACTTTATGTCGATATCCTTGGCTTAGATCGATTGTCATCGAAGATCTTGAGGCCCGGTCCTGATCCACCTGCCGCATCTAGATTCTTGCGGAGTAAGCTACGGACCCCCTTGCTTTCTTGAGCCGCTAAATTCAGAGCTATTTATTCTGCTTCGCTAGAAGAAAATGGTACGCTCGACTGCTCTTTGCTTTTGACTAACTGGATCCCTCATCACTATGAGAACATACCGAGAAGCTGATTCCTTATCGATGCGGCATCCTATACAGTCTGCGTCTGTATATACGCCTAAAAATTGACCTTGTTTCCAGGTTGAAAGCAAAACTTTGAGGCTTTGTATTTCGCAAAAAAGGCATGATGTGCGCTTTACTGCAGTCCAGTGTCCATCTCGGGGATTCTTGATACAAAGCCAACTGCGAATGCGATATCCGGTTCCGTCACCGTCAGTTGATGCATAAGTATTCACACCGCATCCCAAAAATGATTCACCTTTGTCGGAGAGTCGCTTGGCTTGGACTCTAAGCTGATAGCTGTTGAAATTATCACAGCCCTGCAAACATTTATGTCTGATCGCTTGAGAATGTCGTTAGTCTGGCCTGCACGAAAATGTGAAGGCCCAAGTATATTTGATTTGCTTAGCACGTTTTTAATGTGGATCGTTGTATTTTGTGAAAAAATGCAACTTTGCTTTTTTAGGCAAATGGGTCTGTATATCGCAATTCTCGAGGACTCATGGTCGGAATCAACCACAAGAAACTTAGGCCCCAGAAGATACACTCAGAAATATATTCAAGCGTATATGGGCTTGTGGTCTGAACGGTACAATTTTGTATAACAGCCTTAAGCTGCCTAGACCAGAACAACCACGCCGATATTGCTTCATGCTAGCACGAAATTTATCTCGTTTTTCACTATTCTATCGATCAAATTTTGATGTTGAGTCTTTGAAGCACCACATCTGAGTACAATTTCTATAAAGATTTGTACGGACCCGTGGGATTTTTTTAAATGTTTGAGCCCAGGCGCAGGTACAAGACATACTCGACTAAAACTAATTTTCGCATCAACATTTAGGTGCACCGCTCATGAATATTGTCCGGCTTTTACCTTAGCAAAAAGCTCAATTACTTGAAGTTCTCTGGCTTTCAGTTATTATTACACCTCCAATAAAATCTTCAATAAGAGCGCACCTGCTATAATGGTGCTACACAAACCCAGGCTGTGTAAAACGATCTTACCTTTGCTTAAATGTAGTAGC
Source organism: Plasmopara viticola (assembly GCA_001695595.3). NCBI lineage: Eukaryota > Oomycota > Peronosporomycetes > Peronosporales > Peronosporaceae > Plasmopara > Plasmopara viticola. The sequence continues at coordinate 2,441,299 of MBPM02000002.1, read as the reverse complement.
GCTATCAGTGTGGACACTGGATCAAACCGGCGTTGGGTACTAGATTGTTGGATATCGAAGCGTTTGATAAAGTGTCGATCCATGGGAAAAATCATTTAATACGTAATAGAAACTGCATGTTTGGCATCTGACTAAGACAGCCCAACAGTAAGACTTGTAGAGCCGACAGCATAGCCGCGAAAGTGGTCATCCGACCTTAAAAAGATCAGCATGAGAGTAGATTTGCGAAAAACGGTCGTTGATGACATCACGGTCGCACACGGAGAATCTATTAGATCCGCATTATCTTTTGTGAGAAGATATTAGGGTGTAATTTCAATAGACCTACCTTTAGCTTATCATGTCATGAAATTTCTTTGCTTTTTTGAAAGGCGAATACTGCTTGGCAAAGCAGCGATCTTTACCAAAGAAGCAATATGACGTCCTTGATGTATTGTTTTGTGTGAAACAGGTAATGGAAATCGTTCGTAATAGTAAGTCTTCCCAATCCATTTTAAAATTCTGAGTCAGATGACCAAATGACAAGTAGCGTAGCGCACACACGAATGAATCGCATATGCACTGGCATATGCTGCATTTCTTACAGTTATCACAAAGCATCGTGGTTTGATATACGATGTCAAATAACTAAGTCGACGAAAATTAAATACTCCTTATACGAAAGAGTGACTGCTGCTTGCCCCGGAGTACGTCATGCTACACAAACTCTCGAGCGAGCCTTCAACTCTTAGATTTCTGATGACACAATCGTACAGGGCATTATTGAAGGTTATGGGTTTCAGGTAATGACACAAACCAACTCGGGCCAATTTAAACAGCGATTCAAGTGAGTTGTTACAAGTAAAAAAAACAAGCTCAATACATCATCACTTCCAGAACTAGGATTAAATTGCACTTCGCTGCTTCAGCCTCAATAGCTTCCTACCTCCCTAATCAACAGACACTACACATCTGTTAAGCTTTATATTCTGAACTAGGCGTAGTGCCCGTCTAGTGCGGCTTAAGGCTATGTCGGTCCTCCCGTAGTCGATAAGGCAAACGCTCACCTTTTTAGACAACTAGACACACAGCGTTGCTTTCTCACTTATAACTTATAGATTAAATTGCACTCGCTGCTTCAGCCTCATTAGCTTCTAGATTCCTGCCTCAGAAAATAAGTACATCATTCCAATGACTATATCTTATGCACAAGATGTCTCGATAAAATAACTTACAAGAAATTCTAGCGGGGATGATTACGCTTGTGTTGCCGCTGAATGCATGGCGTGTTTCTCATTAAGCTGGTGTGGCACGAGATTCTTCGGAGAGGTGACGATGACATTTAGTGATACCCGCACCAGCGACGAGTATATCAGAGCCAGTAAGATTGTTGGCTTGACGCTAATCTTTATGGACGCGGACTATCATCATGTGGTCCCAGTGCAAAGAAGCCCATGCTGCCTGGAAACACTTCACGGTGGACTGCAGAATCATTGTCATGAGGAGCTCAATATCGGTCCCAAGCTTAGTAATTTTGGCACGAAGATTGAAGATGAGGACGCTGCAATCTGTTTGATTTCGAGGAGGTTGTACAAAACTTGGAAATGAGCAGTGAAGTAGTACGGACGCATGACGTTGTAGAGGTGCTGACGAACGGAAAAATCAAACGAAAGAGTGAAAAGATACAAACGATGAAGACTGGGGAGGCTGCTAAGGCGTTTAGCACCGAGAGAAAGTCCCGTAAAAAATCATATTGAGATATAGTGGGGTATACGATAAAGCGATGCAGAACTAAGCAAAAAGAGGGCAACCGAGGAGCTGGACGCTGCGTGCAAAGCAGGTGACGCGGAGACATAAACGTACAATCACGATACAACAATGGCATCGATTACGATCGAATTTTGTTTGCAATATCACTGGAATGCGTGTTGTCTTTTGGCAAGGAAATACTAGACATGTAAGCCATCGACAGTGATGTCACTCACATATGCTTCGACAAAAACTTTTTTTTATCTAAGATCGAGATGATCGTTCGGTGGATGATAGAAGCAAGCTGCGATTAGGGGTGTAGGGATATTTTAAGCAAGTGGTTTTAGCACAAAGTAGCATACGCGACATCATGATCGAGGACGCGCTGTAAATAAGCAAAAAACTGCTTTCTGTTCCGTAGATTAAGTAAAGTGGTTGCTTTTAAGTAGTGTTTGAAGGAGCCTGTATGCAAATTGCGTTTAAAAACTCAAAAGAGATAGCGGCAAGAGCTGACCCGTTTTACTGTCTTTACTGGCTACAGAACCCACAGCTGCTAATTTTGTCGAATTAAATAACAAGATCGTCCTTTATGCACAAATGGGCCACGCACCGAATGATGTTCTACGCTAGATTACTGTTCGAAGCTTGAGCTACCTATATGCTCAGAATTGGCCGCTCATATTAACTAGTCGCCTTCCAATTGAGTAAGTCGAAGTCCAGGCTAGCTTCTTTACTGTCATAGAAATTGCTGAATTTTAAAATACCAAATCTTGACTCATCAAGCGTAATGTTTCGACTGATCAAAATTTGTCAGGCTCAAACTTCGTAGGCTCATTATACCTTGGACACTTCTCCGAAGCCCTAAAACACATCAACTTGAGACTCGAGGTCTTACTTGAGCCTCTTTTTTTCGAAGTCAAACCGTGATCCTGACACTCAAAAGCTCGCATATGCTTGACGCTTGGTTCTAATCTAAGCTTGATCTCGATTGGGGTCTTTTCTTCATTGTTGATGAAGGAAGCCGATTCTTACTGAATATTGACGTCATGACAGCCTCGTTCCGAAAAGCGCCTGTCCAGCTTCATGATTTAGTATGCGGCATCGTTTTGTCTTAGTTGTTCGTGTAGCGCGTTGATCAATTGCGTTGGCTTGATGCGCATATGAAACTTTTACTTGCTGCTGGACGCCCTTCTTCTCGCAAGAGACCTGAGCAAGTTGGTGGCAAATTCAACTTAGCTGGGTCTTATAGGACGATAGTTTACTCTGAAAGCAATTGATATTGTCTCTTTCATCGTTGTTTACTGCCTTCAAAAGCTTAGTGCCTTTTGCTCGGCCCATTTACGTGGGGTGTGGCGCTCTTAAGTGTTCCTTTACGTGCTCCCAGACCGTGAAACCCTCTGACAAAGTGGTTTCACGAGCAAGCACCCCATCTTTAACTCAGTCTTCATGACAACAGTGTGCGGTAGCCATATGTCCCTAATAAATGCTGCTCACGGCTGCTCTAGCGACCATAACAGCCTCCGTAATCATAAAAAATGGTCTAGATCATGTTGTGTCAAGGGTGAAAAGCTTAAGTTTCGCCGGCTCATAATGTACAGTAGACGCTATCGCAGGGGCTACCAGAGCCTGTGCTGACTGATCTTTGGAGCATAAAATTTGCTCGTAAAGCGCAAACGCTGTTACGCGCTCTAGCTACTTGACATCAGGAGGGCAGCAAATGCAGTCACCTCCTCGGATCTACAAAATTCAGCAAGTTTTTCGAACATTGCGAACTGCTTGTCCGACAGATGCAGGAAGGTAGCTCTATCCATATTGGAACCTATGCGAGGGTTGAGATGTCCCATCAATCAGCGTGGACATGAGCTTGGTTCCAAGTGCTACCAGGTCACACAGCACTTTGCTTAAAGGATTTACGTTACGAGCATTCCCTTTTTTCGGTCCGAAGCAGATTATCTGTGCAATGAAAGATACCGATTCTACAATTCTGCCTATTATGTGATATATGCGATAATCCTTTTTTTTGGGCTATATATATGATTTGATAGTCTTCATGCAGAAAGGTTTCAATGTCGTGCCGTGCACAAGGAGCCACCATTTGCTTAGGGCTCCTTTAAATGGACGGCCGATTTCTTGACCAAAAGCTCGTTTTAAGGCAATAGCCAATTACAGTCCAAGTCGTAGGAGCCGATAGAGGACACCACTTCTTCAAGCTTATCTTGAAGCGCTTAGACATTAGTACTTTCTTGACAAGATGGAACAAAGATCCTTGGCCATTGAATCTAGTCGTGCGGATTAAAGAGTCAGGATTGGACAGCTGATGGTCTAATCACCGAAGCAATAGCACAATTAGACATGCCAGTCCCACCTTCTTTAAGGCCGTCTATCCTAAGCCTACTCCAATCTTAACATTTTGTTAAATTAATTGTGCTTGCCCTAATAAGCTCTACGAAAGATGTCCTTTAGAGCTGGATCAGCCGATTAAAGTTTCAATCGGGACAGTCCGGCTGAAGTTAGTGCCATTGCCGTCGAGGAATTAATTAATTGGATTTGGTATTGTTGTCTGCGATGGACAATTTTACTATAGGCATTGATAAGCATCACTTTTTGTATGACTGACGGATCTGTTCATCAATGGAGCTTTCGGCCTCGCTGATATGGACTAACTCATAGTCCTGCGCGGACGTACGTCGGCGTTGAATCAGGCCCGTGACCATTGCTCGATGCTTAAAACCAGCACGAGTCGCAAACTATCGACATGGCGTCAAGAGTTTGTAATTGTCTTAATGCAAAGATTGAATGTAAGGCGTAGCACATGCTGCTGATCCAAGACATACTCGTTTACAACGAAGTAAGTTTTTTGCATCTCCAAGACGGGTACCCAATTAAATGTGCACTTCCTTAGCGATTTGTCCGGCTTCAGCCGAAAACCCAAGAACTCGGATTTTAGGATCTCTAGTGCCTGTCAATGCCACGCACCTTCTGAAACGTTATATGTAAACCCAGTGTGCGTCACACATGCGGGTGGTGTAGCCCAACTCACGCGATGTTTGGAGAGCAAAGAGAAAAGCAGTACATTGTCTCACGGCTATTGCTTGCTACCCACTATCTATAATTTCAATTAAAGTTCAATTATTCTTTTTGCAATGGGCTGATATCTGCGATATGCAGACCGTCATGCTTCGCCCATTAAAGGCTCCAAACTGAAAACAAGCCTACGTCTTCATACGAGGCTTTATATACTCGACGCGGCATCATAATAAATGTAATGTAATGTATTACGTTATCGCGTTGCCAAGGTATGCACGTGCTAGGCTCAGTCTGGCTAGTCCACGGCATAGAGTGGTGTCCGCATACGTCGGGTCTCGTTCGGCGGGCAGTGCATCCAGCACCGAGGTCAAATGGGTCTTCCATTTCTTTCGGTCTTGTGCAAGGGTACGTACCACTTCGAGGTCTTGTGCTGTCCGGAGTCGAAAGCCGGAGCCACGGGAAACAAGATTGTGGTCGAGTGTCGAGGGGAGCGTGGTGCGGGGACGTCCGCGCCATTTTGCTGCGGTGGAGAAGAAGTAGGCACGCATCTGGAGGTCAGCTGGAATGTCGGGATAGCGGCGAAGTACATGGCCAAACAGGCGCCAGCGAGCTTGTGTCAGTCGTAGTCTCAGCGGCCGCTCATCACAGAGGTCGTAGAGTCTTGCATTCGAAATGGGTCGGGGGTAGCGATAGCCAAGAGCGTAGCGAAGCTGGCGGCGATGGAAACTCTCGAGGCCGTGGAGCTCTGACTTGGTAAGAGCCCAGTTGTACAGCAGAATCGGTGAAACGTAGGTGTTGTACAATCGAATGCGTGTCTTGGGTGAGATGAACGTGGGGCGGAGCCAGACGGACCAGAGGCGGTGGAGCGCGAGGGTGGCCAGGGACTTGCGTCGGGATAGATCTTTAATATCGCCGAGGAGTGTTCCGAGCTTCTAAGTGTGGTGCCAGGTTTCTTCTCGGGATCGGGCGTGTCGAGTGGCGCCCGACGGGTTGCAGTGGCGGCGGATTTCGGTGACTTCGGTCTTGGCTTCGATTTTTTTTTTCAGGGTTAGAAGGAAGTCATCAATGCGGTGCTCACCTCTATCGTAGATCTTGGTTTCGCGGAGGCCAAGGACATCGACGCGGTAGCGCCGGAGATCTTCGGAGAGTGTTTCGTGCTTCTTGCGCCTCGAACCTAGAGTTTCACATTAAAGAAGCCAATCTGGATGCGGTTGGCGCGGTTAAGGGCGTGGAAGGGGGTTTGGCCTGGTGCTGGAGACCGTCGCGTCGAGGGTGAGACTCGTTAGAGACCTGCAGATGCCCGAGAGCACCTGCCCGAAGCGCGCGAGCATTAAGCCCCCGCGCTTGGAAGGAGGGCGTCACCCCAACCTTTTCCGAAAAAGGCATCATAATAGTGCTGGAGAATTCGCGCATTATGACGAAGCGCGCAACCTGATTCCGGGTCGGTGAAACTGCCTCTCTTCCCTTAATGCGAGCTTATCAGTTCTACAGTAATTTAAGACAATACATCCCTATCGTCGATACTGTATTTTATATGGTTGCCAAAGTGCCTGCATTGACATGGCTATTAATTAGCTGTACTATTACACGACATCGAAGGTGAAAATAGTTAAATTTAGACATGCTTTATTGCTGTCGCCAGACAACATGTCGCCTATAATTACGGTTCAAGTCCTAAAGTGGGTGGGTACCTAAACATACCCGACCCAAATGGACACGAGTGATTGGGCAGTGACAGGACCTAGTGGATGGATGAGCGCGGCGTATGCTCATAATAATTTATTTCTACTACAAGAACACGATTAAAAAGAGCGCGTTCGTCAGCCTAAACCATGCGCTTTTGCTACTTGCGCGCCGCGGTATTGGCCGGTATCCTCGCAGCCACAGCACCCGCTGAGTCGACAAGTCTGAGTGCCAGACCAGCCACACTACGTGAAGAGCGCTCGCCTCCATCCGATCGCGATGACGTTGCTGCAGTAGGGTCGAGTGTCGGTGACGAAGAGAGGGTGAGAGAGTTTGGCAAGCGAATAGTGACCATACCACGATTTATCAAGAATGTTTTACTAGATGATTTCAATGAGAAAGATGCAGCTGTGAAGGGATCGAGCAGATTATTGAACAAGATGGTGAAACAGGGGAAGACACCACAAGAAGCCTACATCATGATGGGATCTGATGCAAAGAAGAGAGAAGTGTTGACCACCGTATCATGGAAAACGTGGGCTTTTTATGCCAGTAAGTATTGCGCTCAGAATGACTTGGATCCACATGAGTATATTTTTAAGGTAATGTCGCATCATTACGGCGCTTCACAACTTTCTGAGGTACTAGCTGTGGCGGCGAGCAATGCAAACATGAAAAAGTTTGCCGAGAAATTGCAGGAGCTGCAACTTTCTGAATGGCTCCGAGAACAGTATCAACCGCAACAAGTCTTTGATCTCTTGAAAGTCGATAACGCGTGGATAGACAACCTTTTTGACAGCCCGCAATTTGTTGCTTGGACCCACTACCTGAAGCGTCTGCACGAGGTTGAGTATGATGAAAATCCAATTGCCCTTGAGGTCTCTAGCCTCCGCAAGTTCGTTTCAGACATCTCTTTGCTCAAGATGCTGATGTTACCGGAAAATGCGCTTCACTCCAAAAGCGAAAAGTATTTGGAATTGTTAACGTCGATTTGGCTGAATGATCGGATAAAACCGCACCAAATGGTGTCCATGCTGCTGCAAGGTTTTGAGGAAAGCGATCACCAGTTTAGAATGCTCTTCATATACGAGACAGTAAGGAATTATTGGAGGCTTTACACTAATCGCTTCAACATGCGATACCCTGGCTCCAACGCGTTGCTGTTTGAAAGGATTACATCGATTTATGGTCTTCCGAAATTGTTGATTAAGCTACACGCGACCGTGAATATGGCGGACGAAGAAATAAGTGAGATGGCGCTTTGGTATCTTGCATTACAATTTTCGGAGTGGAATACGGATGAGGTGATAGACATTATACGTCTAATGCCAGACCTGACCTCAAGTGACAAATTTCCGGCAATCGCAGTTATGAGGAATGCGTACATTAAGTACACGCTGGGATATCAATTATCAAGAGAGGATTTTGTAATGTGAGTGTAGTGTTGTTTATAGTCGAGATAGTATTGAGGAAGTAATAATTCACAATACATGGTCAATGAACCGCGTCGTTAGTTTTTGTATCAATATGTCTTGGTCACTACTTGTTGTGCACCATGTCCATGAAGCAATGAGTGGAATAAAGAAGCACATCCCTACAATCATCTCGGAAAAGGTTGGGGTGACGTCCTCCTTCCAAGCGCGGGAGCTAAATGCTCGCACGCTTCGGGCAGGTGCTCTCGGGCATCTGCAGGTTTCTAACGAGTCTCACCCTCGACGTGACGGTCTCCAGCATCAGGCCACCTGGGCTCTTTCCAAGTCAGAGCTAAAAAAAAAATGGAAGACCCTCACGACCGCGGTGCTGGATGCACTGCCCGCCGAACGAGACCCGACGTATGCGGACACCACTCTATGCCGTGGACTAGCCAGACTGAGCCTAGCACGTGCATAACTTGGCAACGCGATAACGTAATACAATACAATACAATCCCTACAATCCAAACGTGACTCGGCGCTTACATGAGACATGAGGCAATAGGTTGGTATGCTGTACCGCTAATTTAGAGGCCACACGACCCTGAGATCATCGGAACAAGTAGTCGTAGGAATGTCAACGAGTTTTTTAGACCAGTCTTTAAAAACAGCAGTTCAAATGGAGCCGTTTGTAATCACAAACATCAGTTGATGACGCTGTGACACGAGGAGATGAGTGGACTGACAATTTTGGATTTTAAATACCACCAAATCAATCGTTCCTGCTGTCGGACAGAACTTCATCGCACACATGGCGAACGTGTAGTCGTCATTAAGGCAATAAATGACAATGACTATCGAGGTGGACGCCGCTTTGCCATCGCAGTGAACATTTATGTAGGAAAAGCAGGGAACTGAATTTAAAACACGCAGCTGCCGAACGCCGTTCATATATATAATCTTTTGTCTATTTACAAATCATTACTTTCATGAAATACAACGTAAGAAAGCGCTACAATTTGATACCCGACTTATCAACACCTGTAGTTTTTCGAGCTGCGTGTGATAATCATCTATATATTCATCCCTATGTTAGATTGAGAACGGAATAATTTGTTGCAGTCAATACCTCATCATCACTGAAAGGCCATATTAGCAATGATAGCACTGGTCGAGATGGCCACTTTATCGCTTCGATTTCTTACGAGCGAAGCTGGCGGCGATGGCAACTCTCGAGGCCGTGGAGCTCTGACATGGCAAGAGCCCAGGTGGCGCAGTTGTACAGCAGAATCGGTAGAATGTAGGTGTTGTACCATCGAATGCGGGTCTTGGGTGAGATGAGCGCGGGGCGGAGCCAGACGGACCAGAGGCGGTGAAGCGCGAGGGTGGCCAGGGACTTGCGTCGGGATAAATCTTCAATATCGCCGAGGAATGTTCCGAGCTTCTTAGTGTGGCGCCAGGTTTCTTCTCAAGCTCGGGCGTGTCGAGTGGCGCCCGACGGGTTGCAGTGGCGGCGGATTTCGGTGACTTCGGTCTTGGCTTCGTTTTTTTTTTTTTTTTTTCAGGGTTAGAAGGAAGTCATCAATGCGGTGCTCACCTCTATCGTAGATCTTGGTTTCTCGGAGGCCAAGGACATCGACGCGGTAGCGCCGGAGATCTTCGGAGAGTGTTTCGTGCTTCTTGCGCCTCGAACCTAGAGTTTCACATTAAAGAAGCCAATCCGGATGCGGTTGGCGCGGTTAAGGGCGTGGAAGGGGGTTTGGCCTGGTGCTGGAGACCGTCGCGTCGAGGGTGAGACTCGTTAGAGACTTGCAGATGCCCGAGAGCACCTGCCCGAAGCGCGCGAGCATTCAGCCCCCGCGCTTGGAAGGAGGGCGTCACCCCAACCTTTTCCGAAAAACATTATTTCTACAACCGGCAAATCAACTCCTGACAGTAATATAGCCTCTGCACTCTTTTTGTAGGGGGTAGTTTGTCATGTCAGGCTGTAAATAATTAAAAGCCGCTACAAGGATTTGTAAAAGCTTTGTTTTGCTGTCGCTCTTTAAATCTTTGCTTATGAGACCCGTCCACTATAGGTATGCTTCAAAGTAGTCAAGTTGTTTTGGACGTCGGCCATGTATAACACGAAGGGTGCAACGTGAACATTTCAGCCTACTATCTAATGCACCTTGGCCATGTCATGCGAGAATAAGCCAGATATTGACGAATTTCTTGCGATTGTGCTGCCGATCATATACTAAATAATTGGTGGTATAATTGCTCAAGGCCACATTCTGAGATTTAGTATACTCAAATCAAAGGAAGGTTTTAAGACCTCGCTTTTGTGATATTTATTTATTCCACAATATGCAAGAAAGCTGGCGTAAAGCAGCAGCAGGTGCGTGCGCTACGCTAGCGTCATTGCCTATTGTGTGCACTTAATAGCATCGTGTCGCTAGTCGCTTTTGCACGCGCAAAGCCCTTATAAGCGAATTGCTCTCACATTATGAACTTCTATCTACAACAATAGAGAAGCTATCGTCCGCCGACTTTCTCTTAATTGCCACCGGTGCTGGCTTCTCCGCTGACTCGTCGTTACCTGTATACGCGTGAGTATAGACCACTTGAATCATGAGCAAAGTACAATTCATATATGTTGGTATCACCTTCAGAGATATCGCCAAGGTGGACGCCTACGAGAAGATGAACTTGGAGTACCACGATCTGTGTGATCCATACATGTTAGAGCAAGACGAGAATATTTTCTATGGCTTTTGGGGCAGTTGTACCAATTCCTACCGAGACACTAAACACCATAATGGGTACCAAATTTTATTAAAGTGGCGAGATGCACTTCGAGTCAAGGCCAATGGCAACTGTTTAGGTAAAATGAAATCTCGATTTCGAGCGGCTTTTGAACGCTTGAAACACTGTCAAGCTCTTCCAGCTGGGGTGACTGTAAACTCTGTGACCAACGATCATTTCTTTGTCTACACGTCCAATGTATTGACCATACTCGATTTTTGTTATCGTTTACTCTTTCCGACGGCTAATGTAATATTTAGGTTGATTCACATTTCAAGCGCGATTTTGACAGCAAAGAGGTGTATGAGCTGCATGGAAGTGTTGAGAGATGGCAGTGTGCAGGCGATGTTGAGACGAGAGCAAGAGAACCGTGTGAAAAGACGTGGTTGTTGCCAGCTGACTTTCGCTTTAATCTGGACGCGGCAACCATGAAAGCACACGGTGCTGAAGCCACGACGTGTCCAGAGTGTGGAGGTAAAGGACGGCCGAACGTGCTTATGTTTCATGACAGCCAGTGGATCGCCAATGTATTGGAAGAGGTGCGTTTTATAAGAACATTCTTGTGATCATTAAACTTATCCCTCTTTGCAATCTAGAAGAGATATATTGCATGGGAATCGGTGATGGAGCAGGCAAGACGTACTTTGATATGTTCTACCGAATTTAACATTGCTAACGACACGTTTACAGATGCTGCAAGAAGATCCGACACTGAATCTTGTCGTACTTGAAATTGGCTGCGGAACACGAGTAAAGTTTGTATACATCGATATCGAGATATGAAAACTTTATTATTCTTATCCTTTACTATTTGCTAGGTTCCTTCTGTTCGAAGAGAAACCGAAATGGTCGTTGCCGACGTTATCGAGAGCTGTGGCCGTCCGCAGGCGACACTGATTCGAATAAACGTCGAAAGTCCTACGTGCAACCACCCAGTGATACTAGCAAATGGCTGTTTTCTTCCGATTCAATCGAATGGCTTGGCAGCATTAGAGAGCATCGACCGTGAAATTGATATTTCTTACAAAAGAATATAGCAGCACTTTGAATTTAGATACAGACTCTAGAAATCATATCGTGGCAAACATCAATATATATATATATTTGGACAGGTAGTTTTGTACTATATCGTGAGAAGTATGAACATTTAGCGGATTTTTGCTTTCCACTCGGCTTCCAGCACGCTTTCCTCTTCCTGTAATATTTCGTTACATTATTTGAAAGGACATTGCTACTCACTACATCATTTTACTTACAGTTGAGAGCGAAAGTTCTGTTAGCAAAATCGTATTGTACACTTCTTCCGTCAGATGGTGGTACACTGTCTCGTCCCCGGCAATAATAAGACCGGCTAGTTCAGCCACGGCAACACGCAGTCGACCAGTGAGCATCGTGGTTGCATTATCAGGAGGTAGCAAGTCGACTCCGTTTTCGCACTGATGCTGGCGAGGAAAGATGAAGACGACTAAATCGACTATTATAAGATTGTGCGGGATTTCTCGAGACTGGAGAATTTCAAGCAGGTACCAAGAAATTTGCAAGACGTCAACTGCATTTTTTGTATCACTCTCAGGCTCAATGACATAACAACTTGCTTTCCAATTCGGAAGATGCTTCACGATTGCGCCACCAGCACAAAATAGCAATTCTCTTGATTGAGCAACAATTGGAAAATTGCCACTATCTGTTTGGAGAAAAAAGTAGCCGTGGAGATGAAAGTGGTTTACAGATGACCACGCTCCGGCACTATTAAATCCTGTCAAGTATTACCTGCTTAAGTGCATGTTTTGTATGGAAGAACAAGGAAGGACATACCGAGAGCAAAATCGTTGCGTTCCATTGCATGGGATATATTCATGGCATACCGCAAGAAAGCTTTTGTCATTTTTTGCGGTTGAAGTGATTTAAGGTCGGGCACGAACAGCATGTGACCTTGCATCTATGCATGGAATTGGTTTATCACGGAATTCTACACTATTCAATCAAAATCATTTCGTACCAAAGGTGCTAAATTGACGAGAGCAAAATGAGCTATCTCGCTGTTCCAATGATCCTCATTATCTCCAATCTCGACAAATTGTACACAGCCAAGCCTTTGCTCGTCAGCATCGGGAAAGCGCAATCCACCTAAAAATTCGTCATATCTGAGCACCAAAGCAGTCAGTCAGTCGAGTGAAAAATGCGGCAATTTATGGTGTAGATTGGTAATCGAACTTGGCTTTTGTAAAGTTGAACTCTCGATCTTTTGCTATTAAATAACTTTTGTCAGTCTTTGACTCTAGAAGCTGCTTGTTTACCGGGCGTTTATTCTGTGCACCTCACATACAAGAAGCAGTCTTTGGTGATTGGGAAAATCAATTTATTACCTTAATATGATTCGAATTAAATTGCACGACGAGTCCCAAGTCACCAGGGATCCGACGACGCAGCGTATCGTTCGAATTTGTATGCATTACACCTGCGTCACTTACGCAGATAATTGTACCTTTGGTGTATAGTTTGACGCTTTTCACCTACCAGCAGATGCCGCGCGATCCCATCGGCGCAGTAGAACCTCATTTAAGGTCATCCTTGCACTATATAGAATATAAGAGTTAATGAATCTAGCAATAATGTGTGTGCCACATGATTGTGCAGCGTAGGTATCGATATTAGTTGCGAAGTAACAAAAGCGAGAGATTTGCAGCGTCACCAAGAATTCTAATGCGTATTCAAACTATTCAAGTAACGAATATGAAGGTTTCTATAATCAGCACTCAAAGAATTTTTGTCTAGTAACAAATTGTAAAAATGCTGCAGGCTATAAAGGCAGGCGTAGAATCTCGAAACTTAATTAACTTTTGCAAAACCCATCTATTTCGCTGGGGGTTCCATAGAATTTCAGCTCAATATTTCCATTCTTGCATACTATTGTTTAAGCTGTCAATATGAGGCAGGACGTGTTACTTAAAAACTGTTTCTGGCTGTACGATGTGCAGTGCACTGAATTGACAGACTAAAAGTATCAAAAAAAATGAGGGAGGTATATATTAGAAAGTAACGGCCTTTATCATTATGACGCCACACCTCAAGTGCTTGTCGCCATTTGACATTAAGCTCTCATTCTCAAGAGCAAATACATCAGTTCTAGAAAGATGCCAGCCTCCACTCCTCTACCCACCTAAAATGGTTGATCTCTGAACACCACCTTTGAGTATATATTCGTCGATATTAGAGACAGGATCCTTAAGATTACTATCGATGTTAGTGCCTCTAAACAGTTTACATCCGTCGTGGCGAAACGTCTATTTGATTTCCGTGAAAAACATCTTTCGTGACACGTCGGGGTCCAATTTCCTTTTAAAACGATATGTCACCCGCTCTTGGTGAAACATTCCAAGTATGTTACTTACAGTGTGTTGCTGACCGTATTTTTCACCTGCAAAAATGCTACCAGCATTGCCGGTATCTGTTTACTACCTGGGAACAATCTTTCTCACAGTGTCTTGCTAATACATGCTTGTAAGGCTTTGCCCAGCATGCCGCACACCGGTGGCACAATGTTAAACACTTTCAAAGTTTTACCTCTATTTTTTTGACAGCCGCTGCTGCTAGCAGAACTTGATCACTGGCTAAAGATGGTGTCAAAGAAGTCGTCACGGCTACCTTCGTGTCTCGGGTGCTTATCAACGTAGAATGGAACCAAATGCACAGGAAGAACATGAACCACCAAAGTCCTGCTGCACGGGCTTAGGTGGCTACCACCTTTAGTCTTACCTCACCAAATGACCCAGGGCTCGTGCCTTTTTAGCCACGATGTGATCAATTTCTCTTTGTGCTTGTCAAGGACAAGAAATGTATCTGTAGTGTCGGAATCCTTTAGATATTACAACAAGGTGTACTCCATTCCCAGAAATATATAGAGACGCTTTCTCAGCCAATCAAAAAAAAAAATTGCTTTTGTCGCTCCCGCCTAGAACATCGAGCTGTCCATTTTTGGCTATTCGCAATTGTTGGTCAGCACAAGTTTCACCGATGCACCATAGTCTGCCTATTTTTTGAACTGCTTGCTATATCCTCGCGCATTTTGTTGATAAGTGCAGTCCACCGCTACTGATACTTTCTTCGAGAGCTGGCAAGCTCTGAGGGGCTAAGGTTTCATGGTATATACGACATTTATTAAACGAGCTTGATATTGCTTCAGAAGGGAGCCCATCACACAGGTGACCTGGCTCTGAGGGGGCGGCATCTGCGAGCAACTTTCTAAAAATTCTTTGAGCAAAACAAAATTGACTTTGTCATTTCTCTTTCAGAACAACAGCAGATCATGCACCCTTTCCCACCGTAGCCAATGCAAAGAATGTTGATAGGCTTGGCAGTGCTTAATTCTATTGGAATTGGTCCTGAGTTAGTGGGCCTAGGCATAATGGAGGTAATGCAATGCCCCGGCTACGCTTTCCCGACCGATCACACATTTGTTTCTACATTTCAAGGTTTCGCCCGGATAAACTTTGGCTATAACTTCGTCCATAGTCAGTTTTAAAAGATAAGCCGGCTTTGGAGGTTTGTCTAGCCCTTTGAAGATCATAAGAGCCAAAAAAAATTATGCCAACAACATTTACTGATCTAGCATAGCTCCGACTGCTATATGAGGTTCAGGTAGACCCCGAGACAATGAAAGCTACATCGATCTGGCCCACGCTACGTTATCATAGAATCTGAGGTGAGGGATACGCTTAGCCAGCTATTATCTGCACACGAACAGTGGGTCTTGCTAACACTTGGTTCGATCTATCGCGAAAAGGCATTGAGTGTCTGAGAGATCTAGCTCAAAATCCTGGTGTTAGTAAAAAAAGTTCTGAAGGCTCCTGCTCGGCTTCGACGAGCGATACAATGTCCTTCAGCGTCATTTGCGACGCACCCGACTTTGCGATCAGCTCAGCGTTTCTGTGACCCTATGAGGATGGATATGAGCGAGCCATCTCGCTTCAATTCGAGCAGCTCAAGGCTGCCGGATAGTACCACTTCGCTCGTAACAAGGGCGCTGGACAAACATCAAATACGGGTAATTACGTTGATTTCTACCTATAGCTGCTACGGCGATCGGATTTCCGCTCTACAATTTCTGGCTTTCAATATAAACCGACACATGATCAGACCAAAAGGGTCAACCGTGTGCTAAAGGTTAATCTGCATAGTATGTGAGCAGCCTCGCCATATCTGCGGACTAATAAGGTAGCTATGGCTGCGTTTGCTCTCATCAATGCATTATTTGTCTTACGAAGCCAACTATTGGCAATCTACCACGTCGCTTGGGCTGATCTTGTCAAATTTAGTCTTAAGTAGAGCACCCCATTGGTTTACTTACAGTGATACAACTGCAATTAGGTATTTAATGAATTGCACTATAGGCTCTACACCAGCTTTAACTTTATATGACTGACGGATTTTATCATTGATAAACCTACCTGCTCTACTGAAATGGCCGTGCCCACACGAAAATGTAAAGGCAAGCACATAAGTTTTGCTTGGCATGTATCTTGTGAAGAATTGCAACTATCCTTGTTTTAGGCAAATGAGTCTGTATATCGCCATTCGCGAAGACTTATGGTCGGAATCAACCACGAAAAAGCTTTGAGTCCAGAAGATACGCTCGAAATTTTGTGGCCTGAGCGCTTAATCTTGTATAAGCTCTAAGCTGCCTATACTTGCACAACGAGGCAATTACCTCTTCCTTTTAGCACGAGGTCCATCTCGTTCCTCACTATTATGTCGATAAGGTTTTGATGTTCAATCTTTGGAACACCACATCTGAGTATACTTTCTATGATGGATACAACGGGCCCAAGCCTGTTTGAGCCCAGGCGTAGATACAAGACAAACCTGACAAATAAAATGTCCCGTAACAAAATTTAGGTGGACGGCCAATGAGTATCGTCCGGCTTTTGACTCAGCCAAGAATTTAGTAGCGTTGAGGTGATTTGAATAGGAGTGCACTTGCTCTGACGGGCCCTGTCCCTCTTTTCATGCGGTGTATAGCTTTGAGTCGAAATTTATTGCAGATAGGTCGAATGCTTTGGCTGATATGTTTTCGCGTCGGCCCAACAATAAATTAACTACGCGATCTTGTCTGTTTCGGATCTGATGTGTGGCGCGTGTGCGCGAGATGACATGAGCGTAACCCTGCTTATTGTCTTCTAAAAAAGCGAAGATCAATTGTATTGTACCATTTAAAAAAGTGGTTGCAAGTGCAGTGGGGCTGCCGAAACGTCTTGCTTAAAGTAAGCTTTATTTCAGGTCTCTGACTTTTGTCCTACACTCAGATCTGGTACTAAGCGCAAATCGCGATCTGTCCGACAAAATTTGGTATAGCCGACATATCAAAGTTACAAGGTGAGGTAACCGCTCTATTTAAATTGGCCCCTCGTAAAAATGAAATCCATCACTTACAATTTAACATACAAATACATACAACATGCTTAAAGCAGTGATGATTAGCTTCTCACTGCCTTTTAAAAGCTCGAAACATCATTGACTTTGTCACACAACATTAAAGTACCATAAACAAGCGTGATACTCTTTGTAGTCCAGTTGCAAAAGCGTGAAGGTAGATACTCAATCTTGTTGGGTACAATACTTAGCTGTGAGTGACAGGACTGAATGGCAATCCTGTCTGGTGGAGATTTGCTAAGCATAGTGAATCCAGTTGTCGCAAAGTGACTAAAAATATTGCTTAGGACGACCTTCAGATTAGCTGCTATATCAATGTTTGTTAGAGTGAAGGGACTTGCCTGTAGCTGAAAGGCTAGCTTGTCATATTCAAGTATACAAAATGACCTCTTTGCCAGAATCGCTAAGTGAACGACAAGTTCATTTATAAAAGACAACCCCAAAAGAAGAGTGGAGTATAATTTAATTTGACTACGTAATACTATAACAATTGATGGCGTTATATTCCGTCACAAGTCATTGTCACGCGGGAATTTTCGTCATGCGTCGTTCGATGAATCACGTGCTGGTGCAGCTGGTCACACTGATCTCTCTCATTATTCTCGTGGGTGTCGTGCTATTTACAATGGATCCGTGGATGAACAGTGACTTGTACCACTATTTTGCGCTTAATTTGCCATCCCTAAGCATCCAATTCGACTCGTTGGTCGTGGATCATCTCGCCGTGTTTGCCGTTATATCGCCACCGTTCATCGGGTTACTTTTGGTTCACGTTACATGTTCACACCTACACTCTCGACTTGAAATTGCCCTATTATTGTTGCGCGTCGCCAGTTGCCTTACAATATTTTTTGCAGTTACTGTATTACTAAATGAGTTCTTATCTCGAAGAGCAATGCTGGCGTTGGGAATCGTCCTGTACGCATCATTAGGCTTGCTGTACTCGTACATGGTACCTATATATCAATGGTATAGCAAAGAAGTTTACGTGAAAGGCGTCGTGACGATCTTGCCTTCTTTTCTCCAAGAACTTTTACTCCACACTTCACTCCTCGAGTGGCTTACCGACACGACGTTATCGGATAAACTCGCTCCATTTTTACCTTTTTTATTGCCATTGTCAAAAGCAGAGCAAATGAGATTAATGGAACAGTTGCCACCGAAGGTGCAATTGATGCTGACAAAACCAGGTCTTGTCTCCTTGTTTCCAACTCCAGTGCAAACATTATTGTTGCCGGAAAAGCGTGGCCATGGATCAGATAACGCTGAAGAAGTTATATCAAATGACGTGACAATAACAGACCAGAAAAGTCACGACAAGAACGAGGGGGAGGGACAAGAAGTGTCCCTTGTTGCAACGTCAGGCTTTGATTTTCATCGACCAAATGTGGTAAATACACTCCAGTCACGCGAGCAAACACTTCATGACATTATGACGTCTAGATTATGGAAGAAATGCATTGATGTGATGCAATTGCCACGTGCTTCGACGTTAAATCGCACGGCGGCAGTCTCGAGTGCTTTCTTAGTGATGCAATTCTATGCGTCAAAAAGAAGTCGGCGAGTGTTTCTATACTTGATGCACTTTGTTGTCTCGTCAGCCTTGACTTCGGTTGCCTGTGGTGCAATTTTCTTGCGCCTGGCGCAACTTCTCGACATCAAGTGGCCAACTATGCCACTTGTTCGGTATACAACCCAGTATTTGTTGCAAAACGGAAGATTGAGCACACCGATTCGAGATCTCCCAGCGACAAAAAAAAGTGTCACCCTACGAACTGCCGCTTCCTCTGTGTCAGTCGTCATGGCGGCGCTGTACATCATTCGTAGAATGCGTCACTAACTGTACGGATTGGGAAAGTCATCTTATTAGCCTTAAATCAAGGAATTGGTTTTTTTTATTAAACACGAGCTTTAAAATCCACAATAGCCGTCTCGAGCCAATTTATCAGATCGTTGCGATTGCGTTGGTAGCAAGCACTAATGACTTGCATTTTTTCTATGTGTATACGACGAGTGTTTGCGTGGTGTTAAGAATACATTCACTTCTTGTGCCTTCATGTCGCTTTACAAGTGGGAAATGACTGCCATGACGGGAAGTCCGTCCAATGCTCTTGCACATACTGCCACGCAAATTCAGCACCTAGTTCATCAGCAGCCACGCCACTGAGAATGTATTGAATATCCTGCGATCGAACCGTCAAAACGTTCAGTGACTGACTGAGCGCTTGAGCTTCATGCCTGTAATCGGCCTAACGCGCTTAAACAGTCGAGATTTTCTTCAATAAAGTTGTTTGACTCGTAGCGTTTACGCAAGAGCTCAAAATCAGCAGCGCTTGCGAGTTAAAGACAACTTGACGTAGATGTGCTAATAAAGCCGTCTTCTTTCTTAAGTACGCCTGAAACAAGCGCGAGGTCTCTGCAATCACGTTCGGGTCGTCACTAAGTGCAAGCATCCGAATGACAGTGAACCGAAAAGGAGCGACCATGGAACATTTCTCTTCTGTTGCCATTCAGGTCAATTGTGTCAATTTGAATGCACAAACCGGGTGTTACAGAAGTTTCCAACCTTCGTTTAAATAATTGACGTAAAATAACCAGTTTGATTTGCGTTGAGTTTAATTCACAGAGTGTCTGGTGCATGCAACCAAGAGATTGAGATGTCCGGCGAGTATGCTTTGACTATTTCTTAAAGACTTTAGCCATGTCGACTAAGGCTTCAGTATCCAAGGCATTAATCGAATCCCGATTGGACTTCTACATTCATTACATATGTAGCAAAGCAATATTGAGTCTGGTAGTGCTCTTTCGAATCACGCAAGGACGTATTGTCTTGCTTACGCGTAGAAAGCTCATTGCTTCGGTGTCTCGTCCGCCATAGATAGAAAATCTACTGATTATCGTCATGATGAACTCGACCAAATTGCAAACTGTCATTTTATTTGCGCTGAAGCAGTTGCCGCTTTGCTTCGCTATGTAATGTGTCAGATGGTCCACAAAAATATGCTTCTCGTTATGCAATTAATATTGTTTCTTGTGCCGTTTTCTTCTGTGCTTATCAATATCCACCAAAGACGACGACAACTTCCAATTTTGCGAGACTTCATGACACTTCGACTCTCTTGCTTGGAAATCACAACATTGATTGATCGGCTAGTGATATCCTTTTATCTGGTCGAAGAGAGTTCGCAATGGTTCAAGAAATGCATGAGCACAAACGTGGTAACATGGGACGAATGAAAGCTTCAAAAGCAATCGTCACGGATAGATATATCGCTCTTTGATGTGACGATGCCATCAATAAATTGGTTTCCAAACATTCATATAATTGTTATAGACCTTGACACCGTATAACCAAGTCACTTAATTGCTTGGTACGCGAAGGAAGCAATAAAAAAAAATACAAGCAGTGAGGCATCTTGCGTAGGTATTTATCAGCATTGATAAAAAATATCTGTCAGATAATCGCTCTCTGACAGTATGACACGTTTTCTCTGATCCTCAAGTAGATCTATCCGAAGTCAAGCTTAATCGCCAATCGTGCAGAATCCTTTTCAGTTCGATAAACACACTAGTGTTCTTACGTATTAAGAGGAGCTTAGGCTTGTGCGAGATCTTGTTTCATGTCACACTTCCTCGTTAGAACAGTACAAAATGTTCACAGTTGCTTTATATGAACTCAAACTTCCATAAAACGTGTAGACTCTTCTCTACTTAACACGCCTCTGCCGTCTACAATGGCCTTCGCTGACTACGTATACGGACCCGCCAGCATTTTATAGTTGACGTCTCTAAACGATACTAGACCAACATGTACTTTTCGTGATGTGTCAGTACTTAATATATTTATTACTTTTTTTATACGTTTACTAAATCCTTTCAAATATGAAGACCTTGTGGCGCAATGGATAGCGCATCTGACTTCTAATCAGGGGGTTGTGGGTTCGAGTCCCATCAAGGTCGAAAATTATTAATAACCAAAATAAATTTGTATCATCTTGAAAAAGGTATAGACTTCGAAGAGCCTTGCTTGTTGTCAAAATAAGCTATAGTGGGTAAATGACATTGTAAATACGAATCTATTTCGCTTATCTAGTCGCTGCCTTGAGTGCACGGTACGCCGCCTCTTTTCCTTCCGCCCGGTACTTGGCCTTCTTTTCTGCCTTGTGTACGCCTTCAAATTGTTTCTCCTCGCGTTGCTTGCGCTTCAGATTGTCGGCATTGCGCTTGCTCTGACGCTCCTTTCGCGTGGCCTCTCGATCTCGACGCACCGTATTCACCCGAAGCATAAAGCCGTGCTTTTTCTTTTCTTCCGGTTCCAAAACCACTGCACGACTCGCCAAATAGCCCTTCTTCGCGCCCTTCTTCTTGTCCTCCTTTGGTTTGCTAGCAAACGGTAAATTCGCCTGGAGTTTCTTTGGTACTTTAAGCGCTGCGAATTGACGCTCGGTGCGCACAATCGGTTTGTAAAGGGAATCCGGGTTTACAGGAACCGCAAGTTTCTGGTCCTTGCGCAGCTCGTACGTCGTTTTCATGAGTCCTAACGTACTCTTGCGACTGTCTTTGCCGTTCGTCAAAAGCGACGTCACGGGATTGTACAATTGCTTTGGCTCCACTGGTACCCACGTGCGACAAAAGACGAGGTCGCTCTTGAGAATCTTGTCTTCAAAAGTGGCCCGAAAATCCCCTTTTTCACCACGAAGAGCTTTTTTAATCCGACCCCGCACGCCACTCACAGTACGAACACTAGCCCCTTCAAACTTGGCCACTTCGAGCTCGGAATTAAACATGTTTTTGATAAATGCCGTGTTCTTGTGAATCTTGCTTGGCGTGCCAATCAGCTTGAGCTTCTTCACGACATTAAACTTGTGGTCCAATTCCAACACGACGCCAGTGCCACTCACGCGAAATCCTTCCGCATTGTTCGACAGAGTTTGAAAGGCCAAGACACCCGTATTCGGAGGACACATGGGGCCATAAATTGTCGCGTGGCAATGCATGTGCTCGGGTGTGTACTTTAAAAACCGATGCCGCTCATTCGTATCTTCGATCGAATAGACTGGCAAACTCTGAAAGCGTCGCCAACC
The DNA here is from genome assembly GCA_001695595.3 of Plasmopara viticola. NCBI lineage: Eukaryota > Oomycota > Peronosporomycetes > Peronosporales > Peronosporaceae > Plasmopara > Plasmopara viticola. The sequence goes on along the minus strand of MBPM02000002.1, from coordinate 2,419,149 downwards.
AATTGAAAACACAAGCGGATCATTCGATTTAAGAATTTTCTTGTGCCAACGATGTTTTTTAAATCGCATGCGAAGAAGCCCCAACGAGTCTTCTAGATTTGGTAGACCCCCAATGACAATGGGATTCTTGGAATCGTAGTAGCGTACAAACTCGGCAGGTACACCTGAAAATTCGATCCGGATGTACAGTCCATTCCGAAAGCCTTCCAGCTGTAGACGCATGTCTTCACCTTCTTCGCCAAACTCTTCTGCATTCCGCTGGGCCTGTTCTTCGCGAAGTCGTTTTGCTTCGGCCATGACTTCGGTCAATTCTTCATCAACATCATTCTTGTGACTCTGGCCACCGACTCCAAAATCATTGGCATCAAGTGTCCGTTTGGCTGATTTTTGAGCACGAAGACGCTCGCGCATTTGCTCATCCGTTTCCGCGTCGTCCATCTCTTCATTATCTTTGTCTTTCGTACTCTCCTCGCCCTTATCAAAAACACCTTTGTGGACTTCACCCGTCTCTAAATCTTCATATGAACCATCTCCTTCGTCATCGAGTGTAACGTTATCATCAACATCATTGCTTGCATCCTTATCGTCGTCTTCTGTCGTGTTCACACGCTTCCACGAACCAGTAACAAAGCGATTGCGAATGCTTTGCAGCACATCAGGCACTGTCCAGTCACTTCCACTATCAAATCCAGTAGGCAACCGCGAACAGTCCATTGCATTAATGCGGTTATACGTTTCGGACGCTGACGAGGAATCTCCCATTGCATTTGACGTGCGCTTTAGCGTGAAAAAGCCTTCGTCATCTTCGCCCTGTTGCTCTCTTCGGCCTTGCTTGGCCTCTTTTTCATTGTCCAAGTCCTGTTCCGTCATAGTGTACTTTTGACGCTCACCATACACGAATTCCATCAGGTTTAAATCAGCCCGCTCACGCTCAAGAAAGTTTGCAGCAGCGCGAGACACTAAATTTTCCTTCCATCGCAATTGTGACTGCTCCTCAGTAACACTTTCTTGCTCTTCTTCGCTGTCCTCGTCACTATCCTCCGATTCCGAGTCCTTCCCTCTCTTCATCGACTCTGCAGTCTCGTTGCTTTCAGTAAACACTGCACGACGACGCATGCGACCACTGGAGTCACGTACAATAGCCTCCGTAGGCTTGCCAACATGTATCTCACCATTCTCGTCTTCATCGTCGTCCGCGCTATCCTCCTCCTCCAGCTCACTGTCCTCTTCCATTGCACTATCCCTCTCATCGCTATCGACTTCATCTGCACGAATAGCAGCCGTATTTTTAAACAAAGACAAACTCGCACCTTTCAGTCTTTCATCGAGCCCCACTGCCATTTTCTGCATACTCTGCACCATCTTCACACCTTCTCCCCCCACTCCAACTCGTGTAACACTCTGTGCCATCCCTTCCGCACCTTTACCGTCCTCCTCATCAACCACAACATCGCCAGAGTCCGGCTTTGTGTAGTTCAATTGACTCAAATTAATGTACATGGCGTCCTTGTCGTACATGATATTGCCAACATCCGACATGGGTGCGTACAACAGCGTCTCCTTTTGACTCAAATGTTTCTTCTTTACGACTCCGTCCGATTTCTTACTTGCTGGAATATTGCACGGATCCTGCATGACGGTCACGTTGTCCATATAAAAGTCGCCAGCTCCAGCAATATGCATTTTCATGCCTGGTTTCAAGTGGGTCCCACGTAAATAGCCATACAACGTCACGCGACGGTCGACCATGGGGTTTTGCTGAATTTCATCCGGTGCTGTCACATCTTCTAGTCGATCCGCGAGCAGATACGGATGCGAATTTCTCCACGTGAGCGGTCGGAACTTCATGCGTGAAATATACAACGACAGGTTTTGAATTTCACCTTTCGGGTATTTGTTGGCGGAAATGCCCGAAAAGTAAAACAACTTGGCGCCCTGGTAAATCTCTGTCCAAAACCGTGCTTTTAATCGTTTCTTGGTTTTGCGAAGACTCTTGTTTTTTTTAAAGCCATCTAAATGCGTGAGAATTCCCATCACTTTTGGAAAACCAACCACTTGGAGAATGTTTAGAAACTCAAACGTTTCCATTTCAAAGCCAAAACTCGCGTCAACGAGTAACAGGACTAAATCTGCAATTTTCGCCAAGTCAATCATGGCATTCAAATCGTTTGGACATTCAAAAAACGTAATGCGACGATCTTTGCCACTTACGACAGTCACTGGACCTTTGACGTCTACAAGGTTGTGGCGCGTGTAGCGCTTGACCAATGAGCGGATGACGGTGCTCTTGCCACTGCCCGGTGGACCCATGACGATGACTGAAATAGGAGGTGGAAGGTCCTCGGCACGATTCAATTGGGGTACATATTCCTTGCGGTGTGCGCGGTCCAAGTTGCGCTGAACGGTCTTACGTGCACGACCAGCCTTCGCGACTCCAAATGCTTTGGGATTCTTGCGCTGCTCGGCAAGCGATGGCTGTTCCTTTTGTTGCTTTTCAAAAGTCTTGCGCTTCTGCTTGTTTACCTTGGCACCTGACTTGGACTTGCGGTGGCCCTTGGTCGTGCCCGCAAGCACGTCCATTGGTAGTAGAACTAGTTGACACACCTGAAGTCGCTTTTGAATGGCTGTGGAGTAATTTATTTACCGGTACTGATACCAGTAGACCGATATGTACAAATACAAAAGGCCGCTTTTGACTAGTAATTGAGAGAAATAATAGTTTAGGTATAATGCTCTTAAAAATATTCAATCATTTAATAACGTTATTTTTACGCGTGCCTATCCTTCATTACCCGTTCGTCTATCTTCTTTGTGGCGAAAACGAAGAGCAACAACCATTTAAAACATTTAAGTAAGCCGAAGAGCAGTGACGGGTTGTAGAACGAAGGTTTCGTGGTACCACGAGATTTCGGGCTTTACTACGCGAAATGGAAGAATATTGGCCACTTAAACGGTAAAAACACTATTAGTGCGATGGATATAGATTCTACAAGACGTATTCAGCATTTGTATTGAAGCCCTATGAAATTACTTACTTTGGTACATCCTTTCTTTATAATATTAGCAGAGTTAGTAGAAAAGGCTCGACATTTACTACTGGAAATGTCGGTCGTCATTTTTTTCAGAGATGACAATCAGTGTGAAAGCTAAATAATTGGCAGCGAAAGAAAAGGCATTTCTCTTTTTTTTAGGGAAGCACACCGGATGTGGCGCCACGGTGACCACAGCAATAACGACACATTGTCCTGGGAATAGAGCTGTGTGGGGCTTTATTGCTTTTGCAAGGACGTCAGAGCTTTTGTCAATATGCGCACATGCAAGCCAAGACAACCTAAACTACGGACGGAAAGTATTGCTTACTTTGGTCGGTTAGGTACCTATTGTTTAAGACAGACCTTGGTATTTGTTGGCTAATGGAGTCGATCCTACGAAGACGACGCTTTGGCGTCACTTCGAAAATGGATGGCGACGACAAGTGGTATCACACGAGAATCGAGGCATGAGATTGACCTCGTTCCAGAACGAAGACCTGTGCCACTAAGCAATGGTCTGTCCTAATGGCTTGAATTACTAACTTTGGCATGGTGCGAGCAACGAAATCTCGTTACTTGTCTCTGACTTTCAATTTAACGCGAAGTGACAATAAGATCATTCATGTTAGAAGCTAGAGATCGCAGCAACCTGCGCAAAAGTCTACGTTTTAAGGAAATTGTATTGCCTAACAACATGTTCGGGTGTACACCAGGAAGCGTACTTGATTAATAAATAAATACAATTTATTTTGAAAGAGGAAAAATTATGTACCTTCACGGTGACATCTAATTGTTTGGTCACATAATTGTATCGAGCATTGCGGGCTTCCGCTCCGACATACTTTGGGAATATTTCGTTCCTAACGCACAACTGTAGATGAAGTGACGAGCCTAGTGCCAGCTTTGATGAATATTCGTATACTTCATAGGCGATAGACGCCCTGAGATTCGAAAAGACCTCGAGGCTGGAAAAGTCGTTTTGGCGTGGCTTACGCCCGCGTTCAATAAAGAAACAAAAAGATTGGGCCGAGTCAACTTGATTTTAAGTGCACTTTCTGGAATCATAGTACTTCGTGGTCTGTTCAAAGCATGCATTTTCTAACTAAGCGGAAAATATGCATCACCCATCCCAAAGCATGGCAAATTGTTTGCCATCTTTTGTGGGAGGGATTGTATACAAGCTTAGCAAGCTCATTGCTGCTTGCAATGCGCTTTCGCGCAGGTTTGGCCATCAGCTAATTCAGATAAGTAGGTTGAATTATCTGTTGACAAAACTTTATCAGGCATACAAATAGATATCAGCCTAGAGTCTCCAATGCGATTCTGTCTCAAAACAAAATCTGCCGCTTTCAAGTGTTTGACTTCTCGAAGGCAATTGCAAGATGTGTGGACTGTGGTCTATCTAACTATAAAGTGGGCCCGGCAGTCAAATGTGCGGCTTACACGCCTGCACCTTTAAATACTTATGGGCGTTCGACTATCCGCTGGTTTGGATAGTCGAACGCCCATAAGCCTCGACTTTATCTGTAGCTTGCTTAAAGCTAGTAACGCACGGACATAGTGCTGTTTGTGACAAAATAAATTTGCTCTAGCCAATATAATTGGGGAACAAGTTTGTGGAGAGAGTATGTAAATAGGTTGGCCTCCCGGATACCAGTATGTTGGCTAGGAACTTTAGCGTTCGTGCAAATGCTACTTTATTGATTAAAAATTTGTTTGCTGGTGTTACGAGCTGACAATTCAAATAGAGAAAACGAAACAGTAAAGGTCAATCGTTTGCTGGACGACCCCTACACAGTATGTGCGCTGCAGCACCGCATTCGTGAGCCGGTAAGCTATTCATGGTAAAGTTTGCACTCAGCAGTATGTTTCGCTTCCACGCGCTTAAGAACTATATATGTATATAGGCTGAGACAGAGTAGAACTTCACTAGTTTTTCGAAGCTATAGGAAGTGAGCAGAATATGATCATTTGGTCAAGGGATTCGATGACACTCGTTGATAAACACAGAAGAAGGAGTGTACGCGATTTTGCATTAAATAGCAACTGCTCGAAAAAACGAGTTTGGTGTTACCAAACAAACTGTAACATTTTCATTGGGCCTTTCACGATCATAAAAGACATACATGATCGACAGACATGTCGATGCATTCCGTACATTTTGTTCGACAATATAACCGATCTTCTAATTAAATGGATCCCTAGCCTTATGTGCTTCCAGTAGCTCTTCTACTCGCTCTTTCGGCTCTATGCGTTGCTGAAAGGTAAGTTCGAATGGTCAAACGGTGGCGATACCCCTATCGTCTTGGACACAAGGATAAGCGCGTAATCTCAAGATCGAGCACGTCAAAACACCTGAACGGGTCTGAATCCCACTTTGATGGAAAGCGCCTTCCCGACGCAATTCGGGGGCATCGCGCTGAGACGTACGTCGGTAATACAAATGTAAATACAATAGATCACATCCCGTTCGCTATCAAAGTTTCAGAGATGCCTTGAAGAAGCTACGGCGTAACCGCAAGAGCCGATACCGGAATAATTTAAAGCGCATATACTCGGTCGCGCAAGAGCTGCTGTATCTCATGGAGAAGACAAAAGTCAGAAGCGGCGGTTCTTGACCACCAATATATTAGCACTCTCTATGTGGATCATTACAACGCAGAGACGCTTTCACGAGAAAGTGTGAAGTGTTATGTCACACAGAGCTTGTAGGAGCCGTTCAAATGACTATACCACGACTTCTAAAAGCCAAAGCAATCCTTAAGTACCGATTACGGCCGCTACGTATGCAAGTGGGGGGTTTCTGACTTAGAGTATCGGGTAAAGTTTCAGTACCTGGATTGGAATTTTGCCGACCCTAAGATTTTTTAAAGTGAGTTGGCTCTGAGAGTAATTTGCTTATGAGGTAAAAAACCTAGACTACCCATCTAAAATTATGCGTATAGTTGCCGTACGGCCGCGCAGAAGCATTGACTTCTATTTACTAGGTGTCCGCTTGTAGATTATATGCGAGAAACGGCCTCCAAAAATGTTTTGCGGCCCGCGAAGCAGATGTGCGTACTGCTCGGAAGCACGATCTATAACGGTCGGTTAGCTACATCCGAAAGGTAATCTTTATCTCGTTGGACGCGTTGTCGAGAAAGTGAGCGAACATCTCACGTGTGGCACTCCCGGCGATTGACAAGTACACGATTATTACCCTAGCTATCGGAAGCACTTGAGGAATATATCGAGACCTTTTTTTTTGCTCTCTACCTCCTGGTTCCCATTTCGGTGACCATATCAATAAAGTCATTCCAGATCTCTTATGAGCCATGGACTTTTGGGTGGGGACTCTTGCATGGCCAGTATATTCAACATCAGGTCATGAGCCTTTTGAAATGATTGTCGGCAATCAAAATGGCTTGACAGTGCTGTCTCTAATATGAGGCTTTTTGACACCTCAGAAGGCAAAAAGACAGGCGAATTCTATCGAAGCGCATTCGGCACTTCTCGTCAGCTTTGTCGGCCAACGGAAGAAGTGTGCTCTAAAGAGTTCTGTGCCTTAGCATCTCTTTGATTAGTGACCATTAGAAGGCTCGCGGTACACAATACAGACGCAGCCTTAGTTGTAGACCAGTCTTTTTTCTGGCACAGCTTTGGTTATGTAGGCACAGAAATGTTCTGAAGTCTGAGGCACACTTGAAATTTTCCTGAGAGCTAGTTTGATCTCTTTAGAATATAAAGCTTGTTGTACGCGTTCTTTGGTGCCTAATTTACATTTGGTGTGGTAAAGAGAGATTGATGGAAAATACTAACTCTCTCAGATTTCGTTCTCGAATATAAGATGTAACCCTAGTCTCAAAGGGAAGTATTGAATGAGCCACTACATAATTGTAGTAAAAGTAAGCTTACGTTTGAGAATTTTAAAGAATTGCCGCTCTCGATGCACGATTCCTCTATCGAAGTTTGTCGGTTCGCACATTGAGTCAAGTCCCTATATAAAGAGCTAATTACGTATCAAATTTAAAGTTAGGACGAAACCGTAGTAATATTGTATTTGAGAAAAATATAAACTGCAAACTAAGTAGTCGGCTAGAGGAAAATCTAGAAATTCCTGCATGCCTTCTCTGTGCAAGGTGTTATCACCTTTTCACAGCTCACCTGGTGACCGGACTAATTCATTTTCCATTATATTAGCACCGAGTTGTGGGTGTAAAACTATATTATAACATGGTAGAATGAATATTTAACACAGATTTGTGCGTACACAAAAATAGTGGCCTCTTGTGCGCCTTCGATCTTGCGTGGGAAAAGGATGGTCTTTATTGAGTATATCTACACGACATACTACCGCAGCTCTTGAGCTAATTTTACGTTGCGGCCCTCCACCATACACTAGAAATTAAGAGATAGCATTTTTGGCATATAGTCACCAGACTCAGACACTCTTAAGCATTTTATAGAGCGCAGAAAAGTATGCTGCGAATGCATGTGGCTGCCACCATGACAAAATAGCCCTGATCAATTCAATGTGTTGTTGTTCATCGCATAAGATACCTCGAGACCGCGTCCTCCTGTTTCAAATTTGGCAATCCCTTTTGGTGCGACCAATTTAAAGCTAAAATAATGCTGTAGAAATGATGTGTGACTTTGGCGGGACAACTGTGTCCATGAACGAGTACAAGTAATTTGAAAAAAATAGGTCTACGTCTTGAATGATAGTACGAGAAACATGCTGAATTTTACGGATGATCTCTCGCCGTTTCTGGTGGCATATTTTATGAAGTTTAGGGGTGAGGTAAAGAAAACCTAAGTTTGAGGCGTTTGCTGTTTTGACGCAACAACAAAAGTGTCTACGATCTGATAGCAGACAAAAGCTTGTATACGAGCAGATTTACAAAAGCTGTGCCAGAAATGATTTCATAGGGGTACGGTATAGATCACAATAGACGGTTGCGAGGAGAGAAAAAAATGTAGGATAACGAAAAGGATGCAAAGTATAATGCTTCACAAGAATGTGTTGACGATGTGGTTCGCGAAAGTAGCTAGCTCAGTGGTTTGCTCGATTAATCGCTTAACAAAAAGGACATATATGACACTACATTAAAAATGAGATCCAAGGAAAAGCCGATATCAAAGAACAAACGCTTTAAATGACAAGGTTACGAATATTTTGTTGACTCCAAGAGGGCGAAGCTGTTAAAATTACACCGCTGAATGCATGTTGAGCAGTTGGATGGCTTCACAGTAATTTCAGGTACGTCACAATTAGTAATTACATATGGTAACCGTTCATTGGTCAAGATAAATATATTCACTTCGGTTTCTACTTTCTACTCAACAGGTAACAGCCGCAAACAACAGCCTCGCATCACCACACCTTTACCGCCATGACTTTCAAGCGCACCGAAGTCCTCCTAGGAGATGGTAACTACTACCATTGGTAGTTCAACATGTGGATGGCCCTCGAAAGAAATGGGCTTCTGGGACACATTATGGGCGCGAAAGGCGAGAGCGAAATAACGGAGACGTGGCTCGTGAATGACGCCAAGGCATTGGGTATAATTGCCTAGGGCGTCGAGATTCAACACCAGACCAAGATACGGTCTGCTACTCGTGCTTTGAGGGATGGGGAACGCTTCGCGATTTCTACCATCGTTCCACTCTGCACAACCATGTCACGATGACACGGCGCCTTTATGAGTTTAAGATGGGGAGTGGCACTCGCATGGTGGAACATCTGGACGCGTTCGATCAGCTGGTCATGGGATTCCAGATGACGGGAGAGCCGGTGGATGAAGCAAGATAGCTAGTGGTGCTTCTGAGCAGCTTGTCGGCGGAATATCTTTTATCGTGGAGAACGCCAAGGACATCACTCTGATCGAAGTCAAGGAGAAGCTGTTGAAGTAGTCAGACAGACTACAGAAGAAGGAAGCAAGTGAGAAAGCGTCTCGAGCCACAGACAATGATGAACGGATCAAGGGCAGACGAGAAAGTGGCCGCAAGAGTTACGCGCCACGCAAGGGTGGCGGGTTTCGGGGAAAATGCTTCAATTTTGACCAGACTGGTCATATGAAACGGGACTGCCCAGCTGCTGATAACCGTTCCAGAAACCGTTCTAGCGGTAAAGATGCAGTGTTTGCTGTGGGGGACGAGCAATCAGTAAGCTGGCCGATTGACAGTGGTGCGACGTCACACATGACCCCTCACCGAAGTGACTTGATCGACTTCGAGCTGCTTAAAGACGACGTCAAGGTAACAATTGCAGATGGCAGAAAGTTACGCGTCGAAGGAGCTGGAATGGTGAAGCTTATCGGCTTAGATGGAAGATGCATATCGATGATGGAAGTGCTGCTTATCCTTGGACTTGACAGACGTCTACTGTCGGTGGGAAAGCTTGCCGAACGTGGACAAGGTGTGGAGTTTCAGCTTGCTTCGTGCATCATTTGGGACAAGAACGAAGCCTTGGCAACTGGGACAAGAAATGGGAAAGCTTACACTCTGGATTGTCAGCAAGAGGAGTAACGATCGGTGCAATACTCGGGAGCTGATAGTCAGTGGGAGTTATGGCACGCTCGTATGGGACATCCAAGTGAGGACATTTTGGTAAAGACTATGCGATCCACAGAAGGTATTCCTGCGCTAAAACAAGGTATCAAGACCCTGTGTGGTAGATGCATGAAGGGCAAGCAGATGATCGAAGCCGTTCCAGGACGCACCATGACAAAGACATCACGTGTATTGGAATTAGTTCACACAGACGTGATGGGACCCATGAAGCCACTTTCGAAAGGAGGTGCTAAATACATTTTGACTTTTTTGGATGATTATTCACGATATGTGGTGGGTTACTTTCTGGCAAAGAAGAGTAAAGTTGCCGACAAGATCAAGATGTTCAAAGCACTGCATGAGAATCAATGGGGAACTTGTATCAAGTGCCTGCGCTCGGACAACGGAACGGAGTTTGTCAACAAGACAGTTACGGATTTATGTCAGCGGAACGGTATCATACATCAGCGTACAGTACCATACAGTCCCAACAAAATGGAATTGCAGAACGAATGAACCGTAACATAATGGAAAAGGCATGGAGCATGCTACACTACCAGTGTGTTCCGACGTGTTGGTGGGCAGAGACTGTAAGCACTGCGGTGTACCTGATCAGCCGCTCTCCTAATACAATGCACCCAAACAACACCCCATATGAACTGGGATTTAAGATGAAGCCTCGGATGGATCATCTTAGGGTGTTTGGGTCTCATGGATATGCTCATGTTGATCAAGTGAAGAGGACGCTGCTCGAAGCCAAAAGCTTCAAGTGCATGTTTCTTGGTTATGCCGAAGACACCAAGGGATACCGAGTTTACGATTCGAAGAAAAAAAGGTATCAGTATCACGGTCAATGAAGCTGGACGAGCGTGAAGTGGGCGGCATTTACGAGACGCACCCGCCCAAACAAATAAAAGTAATACACGTTACCAAAGGCAACGATGAAAGTGCAGTGTCCGGGCCGACGGAACACCAACAAATTCAAGATGAACCTATGGAGCCTGAAGAAGAAGACGAGATTCCAAATGCTCCAATGAATGAGGAGGAGTCCGACACAATTGAGTCAAGGGTCGAGATGCTCCGATTACCGACCTCAATACACTCTGAACTGACAGAGTACAGAACTCCTACTTTGTGTTTCGACCGCAAGTGAAACTTTCAAGGCGTACACATGAGCCAATGTTGTTGTTGGAAAACGGATCAAATGTCGATGAAAGTCTGGAAGGAAGCGAAGGACCACCATTTTCAAAGCGTGCAAGGATTGATGAAGACTGCTTTATAGCTGAAGCTATTCTCGCTTACGCTGTGAGTGTTGGTGAAGAATCAGACTTGCCTACCACGTATGCGCAGGCAATGTCTAGTGACGAGGCAGAACAGTGGCGACAAGCGATGGACGCCAAATTACAGTCGCATCACCAAAACAAAACATGGACACTCGTTCCACGAGAATCAATTGGACGAACGATTGAATGCCGCTGAGTCTTTGTTTAGAAGCGTGTTCAGAATGGATGTGTTGTGCGCTACAAAGCACGATTGGTGGCTAAAGTTTTCAAGCAGAAATACGGCGTGGATTTCTTCGAAACCTACTCTCCAGTGGCCACATAAACTCAATTCGAGTTGTACTCGCAGTGTGTGCGGTATTAGGCTACAAAAAAGGAACAGCTGGACGTCGACACCGCCTTTCTCAAAAGTGTGCTGTAGGATCGTGTTCACATGGAAGTTCCGATTGGTGTTAAGGGAGCTCAAGAATTTGCGTGTCAGCTGAACAAAGCTATATATGGACTCAAGCAAGCTGCAAGCGCTTGGAACAAGACGATCGACCACGTCTTCAAGATGAACGATTTTGGAAGTTGTGGAGCGGATCAATGCGTCTACGTAAAGAAAGTGAAAGAAGGTTTTGTGTACGTATGTCTTTATGTCGATGATATGATCATTGCAGCCAAGACGAGCGACGGGATTCTAGAGGTCAAGGGGATGCTTAAAGGTGTTTTAAGATGAAGGATTTCGCTATGGCGAAGTTCATCTTGGGCATGAAGATCGACCACGACATGACAGCTTCCACATGGTGATCAAGCAAACACGCTACGATAGCGACGTGGCTGAGCGATTTAAACAGAAAAACGCCAAGAACGTCGACAATCCGTGTACGTCCGGTCTTAAGCTGTCAACATCCAGTCACCGAGTACAGCAGCTGAGCGTTCGGTGATGCGGTCAAGGCCATACCGTTCACTAATTGGATGTCTGCTATCTGTTCCAACTTGCACTCGGCCGGACGTCGCATACATCGTGACACAACTGTCTCGATTTCTCGATAATCCGGGGTTACCAAATCGGAACGCCGCAATTCGTGTATTGCGCTACTTAAATTCGACCCGTCACCATGAAATCGTATGCCAAAGAGGGACGGGAAAGGTGATTGTTGAAGCTTTTTCGGATGCTGACTGGGGTAACAACACCGATGACAGACGGTCTGTCTCAGGTGTGCTGATTAACATTGGTAAAGCTCCGGTTGTATTCAAGTCCAAGAATCAGAGAACCGTCGCACTAATTTCCGCAGAAGCAGAGTACATGGTTCTAAGCTTGTGCACACAATAAGTACTTTGGGCGCGCGCGATGCTCAAGGACATGGGTCAAGAACAAGTGGGAGGCACGCAAACATGGAAAGACAATTAAGGTGCGATAGCTTTGGCAAACAACGCGGGCTACCACGCACGTACAAAGCACGTGAACATCAAACATCACTTTATTCGGGAGAACGTTCAGCATGAATTACTCAAGGTTGGCTACATTGATACGAAGAGTCAGCTTGCAGATATGCTAACCAAGGCGCTTGAAACTAAGATGCTGAAGTATCTGCGCAAAGCCTCCGGAATCGAGACCAAGTCAGCAACAAAGGACACACAGTATTAGCGGTGAGTGGGAGTGTTAAAATTACACCGCTACATGCATGTTGAACAGGTTGATGGCTTCACAGTAATTACAAGTACGTCACAATTAGTAATTACATATGGTAGCCGTTCATTGGTCAAGATAGATATCTTCACTTCGGTTTCTACTTTTTACTCAACAGAAGCCCAACCACTTTATAAAGTAGCTTAGAGAAAACTCAAACTATTATAAGAAATGTCGCAGTGTGGCTTATAGTACAGCGGTAAGGGTATATACTACATACATTTGCAAGCTTTGCGAATATAAATCTGCAACAGGCTATGTAATTTTCCATTACTCGCTGGTAAGTCAGAAAAGTTTAAAATTGACTAACGGGCGCTTCAAATGAATTAAAGAAGTACTCTCACATTTAAACTGTTCCAGCAATGAGACTAAGAGGAAAGAAGATAGTGAAAATTTGAGACGAACAAGATCAAATTCTGGCATTAAAAGGAGTCAATCAAAGTCGTGTGGAGAAAAGTGTACATGGAAATTCCAAAATCGTTCAAAGCTCGATATATTCACGGAAAGACATTCATTATGTTACAGACGGTGATCCAAAGCCTCTAATAATTAACAAATGTCGAAGCACTAAAGCGGTACTATAAGGCTTGCTTTATCAAATTTGTTGAAGTACTTTTTGTATCGAATTTGACTGTATAAGGAACTCAACAAAAATTTTGATAGCCTTTTAAGAGAAAAGATACGATAGTTAAGCGAAAGTCGAGCCATCCTTGAGCACTTTGCGTCACGGACGTCACGAATCTGTAGTTTAATCGGCCATGAGAGAAGCTGATAGTATCCCACCAGGAAGCACAGCTTATGTGAATAAATAAAGATTTCACTTCGGCAAAAGGATTGGTCTTAGTTGCATCAAGCTGATATGTTGACTTTTCGCTCAATTTAATTACCTGGTTCAGAAAAAAAATCGGCAAGAAACTAGCTAAAGTGCAACTTAGTGAACGAAGGCCTCGTTGAGAAAGTTTGAAGAGTTCACCTTATAAAGTGGAGATGCACTCATGAAGCACACGATGAGGCATGTTCTCATGTCTTCTTTACGCGTGTTTAGTGTATCATTAGCAGACGCGGTTGCTCTATGCGGCATCAAGGCGGAAAAGCGTCGTCAGCGAATTGGCGCCAGCTTAAAAATGCAGGCGCCACTATTAAAGACATGTTCAAATTGGTTAAATTGAGATGAGGGCTACGAACTATTTAAATTAGCTCTGCTTAACCCGTGACCAGGAAGTTCTTGGTTCGATACCCATCCAAAGATGGGTACTGAAGTAAACAAGCAATCTCACCCAAAGGTACCGACTTGAAAATAAATGTTCGGTATTTGAGTGAAACAGCCTTTTAGCGTTATGAAGTGTAATCCTAAAAAAAGGGTCGAATAGACCGCGCTAGAGACAGCTTGGTCGTAGCGTGCGTATTCCGATAGCTCAAGTCTTTGCCTTTGCTATATCAATTGCGAACACAGCGGTGCATTCCACAATTAGATAAAGCACTTTTGTTGTCCCTATTAATAGTTGGACTGGCGAGGAGTCTTGCCTATCACCAAGTACAGTTAAACCTGGTCCGCGGTATCGAGAAATTTAATGCTAACACTGATTTAGGGTGCCAGAAAATAAGTGCTCACACTATGTACCAAAGCCCGAAGGTTCGTTGGCCGCTTCATCCTCTCAAAGGGAAGCTTTATAGTGAGTAATAGGCAAAATAATTGTCCGATTGCAGAACGGAGCAGCACTTAATAAAGCACAATCGATCGGAAGAAATCTGATGTTATGATTGTCTTGTCGCTTCTTATCTGAGGTGACAACTTCACACGTTTTCTAGTCTTGTAGCGCTGCAATTGTCCAAAATGCGGCAAGTCAACATTGTTTTTGCTATACGAAAAGTTACCTTGAAGCTCTGCAGCTCATCTTTACTTAAAGGAATGGTATTGTATTGTATTACGTTATCGCGTTGCCAAGTTATGCACGTGCTAGGCTCAGTCTGGCTAGTCCACGGCATAGAGTGGTGTCCGCATACGTCGGGTCTCGTTCGGCGGGCAGTGCAGCCAGCACCGAGGCCGTGAGGTTCTTCCATTATTTAGTGTAGTTCTGACTTGGTAAGAGCCCAGGTGGCGCTCTGGTGCTGGAGACCGTCGCGTCGAGGGTGAGACCCGTTAGAGACCTGCAGATGCCCGAGAGCACCTACCCGAAGCGCGCGAGCATTTAGCCCCCGCGCTTGGAAGGAGGGCGTCACCCCAAAAGGAATGGTATATTGATAAAAAAATGGTAACAGTCGCTTACAAGCACAGCCAATGTATTGTGTCCACATTTCTATTGCTAGTAGCAGCAGCAAGTGTCAAGGTGACCGCACAGGTATTCAGTAACGTTGCGTGCACCACTTGGCTACTTTGACGTAATAATGGTCGGCGGCAACTTGGAAAGGCCCAGACAATCCTTCCTATCTCCTCCTCAAGGTGTACGTTTTGCAGCAAAAATTGCACCACGCCAAGATGTCCATGAGCTGCAGAACCGTCGAACGCCGCCTTAGTCAACTTAAAAAACCTCTAGGTACCCGTCTATCGCAAAGCATCCATTGCCCACGTCGAGCCGCCCTCGCGGCAATAGGTGTGTATAGCCACAGCCACATGTAGCCAATACAAAACATTAAGAGGTCCGCACATGGCGGCCTCATCCTTCGGGCAAGTCGTAGTCCCATCCACAGACAATGTTATGGCTTTTGAGCTCCTGAATCCACATTAATACGTTATGTGAACATAGCTGCACGGAGTACTGAATATGAAGTTTTTGGTGCTAGGTTTCGTTCGTGTAAATAGCTGAGCTCCGTGTCGCCACGCTGATAAGAGGCTTCAAAGAAACCATTTCCAACTTGAAGTATCTAGAAAGTCGCCGATGCGGCAAGTAACGTGGGGATGAGAACCACCACCAGCCGAAGCTTCATTGCAATTAAAGCTGAGAAGAGTGGCTACTGCACACAGCGTAGGCTCTGAATTGAAACAACGCACATGGTAAATACTCGGCCTTGGTGCATGTTGTTGAACCTTTGGTTACTGATCTACTGATTGTCGATGTCAAGAAGAAGAGCAGAAATACGTTACTGATCTTGACGCTTCATTATTAGTTTCATCTAACGTCCGACCACCCTAAGAGAATCATGTCACACTTTAAGGCTTACCCAAATATCGGTAGAATCAATCATTCAGTATTTAATTCTGCTTATGATACCCCGCATGACTTCCACTTGTCGCAACGGTATTTCTCGCTCCATTACTATGACGTGGAGGCGCTTGCCCGGCGCCGAGTTTGATAATGCCGTGTTGCGAAAACTTCCTGTCGATAAAGAGCCCAAAAATTTTGTGCGCAGTGCCGTGGCAGGTGCCTGCTTTTCACGGGTAGAGCCGACGCCCATCGCTAGTCCAGAGCTGGTCATCGCATCCCCTAATTCGCTGCTTTTAGTCGGTATCGAGGTAAAAGAAAGTTTAAATCAAAGCGACGAGCAACAAATCGAGGGTAAGGACGAGGATTTCCAACCAATTGAAACCTTGGTACCCGTTTTGGCTGGGAATAAGCTGCTACCTGGTTCGGAATCAGCTGCCCAATGTTATTGTGGCCACCAATTTGGGTACTTTTCGGGTCAATTAGGAGATGGAGCCGCTCTTTATTTGGGCGAAGTGGTGACTGGAGATGAGAGATGGGAAGTGCAGCTTAAAGGCTCTGGGCTCACTCCGTACTCAAGAACGGCCGATGGTCGTAAAGTATTAAGGTCGACTTTGCGGGAATTTTTGTGTAGTGAGAACATGCACGCTCTTGGTGTACCCACGACTCGAGCGGGGAGTGTGGTCATGTCCAGAGAGACGCAAGTATTAAGAGATGTTTTCTACAATGGCAATCCAAATCTCGAGCCAACGGCAGTAGTGACTCGGATCGCCAAAAGCTTTATAAGATTTGGCAGCTTTGAGATTTACAAGGATCAAGACAAGGTCACAGGGCTTGCTGGACCGAGTGCGACCATAGAGAACAAGGAAGAAATGATGAGACAGATGCTGGATTTCAATATCGGCCAATATTTTCCAGAAATTACGGGCGAGGCCAAGTATGAAAAGTTTTTCAAGGCAGTCGTGTGTCGTACAGCGAAATTAGTGGCCAAGTGGCAATCGATTGGGTTTTGTCATGGTGTGTTGAACACAGACAATATGAGTATCGTGGGAGACACGTTGGACTATGGACCTTTCGGTTTTATGGAGCACTTTGACCCTAAACATGTTTGCAACACGTCAGACGACAGTGGGCGCTATTGCTATGAAGCGCAACCTTCAATTTGCAAGTGGAATTGTGGAGTTCTGGCTGACCAGCTGGAACTTGTGACGAATCGAGCGGGCCTTGAAGAAGGGCTCGAGGCATTCGATGCCGTCTATAAAGACGAGTTTTTGCGTTTGATGCGGGAGAAACTTGGTGTTGCAGGTGAAGCGAATAAAGATACGATGCTGGTGAGTACACTTTTCGATGTACTTGCACAGACGGGGGCAGACTTTTCGTGTACCTTTCGCTATTTATCAGAACTTGACGCATTTGATACTGGCGAGTCCCGTGAAAAAGTACTGAACAAACTCATAGATGTTTCTGAGACTTTGGCCGAGCAAAAACGCAAACTTGCGCAGGATTCAGGAGGTGTCTCGGATACCCAATACAATACAATCATGACCCTTTTGCAGACGAATCCTGTGCGTGCTCGTCAGTATGGCATTACGCCTGCTTTGGTCGTGAAGATGAAGGCGGACCGTGAGGCGAAGGAGGTACTAGAAGCGGCTACGGACGAAGAGCGGATGGAGAGTATTCGCACTGCATGGAACGACTGGCTCGATGTATACATTTCCCGTATTAAAGAGGAGGGCGATGCAGCAAGTGATGGTCGACGTCGTCACCGTATGCTTGAAGTCAATCCACTCTATGTCCTTCGTAACCATGTGGCCCAGAAAGCCATCGATATGGCTCACGAAGGTAATTATGACGGGGTTCATCACATTTTTGAGCTGCTCACGAGTCCATTTAACGAGCCTAGCAACGAGAGTGATCTTGTCTATGCTCTACCGCAAGATCCTTCGATCCCTCCGCTATGCGTGTCCTGTTCGTCGTAATTGTTGTTGGTTTGGGAATTTCTAACAGGCCATATCAATTTAAAAACAGCACTCTCTGCATTAACAAATTGATGTATAAGCCATTATTGATGATCGACGAGGGGCTTCGTGTGTTGTCCTACAAAACATATTACGACCTGGCGAGAGCTACAACGTTCTAGAGTAGAAGTTGCTAAACTGATCTCAATCATGCACAGCGAACGGCGGTTGCCAGTGTATCAAAAGCTTCCTACTTCATAATATGCTCTGTGCGTAATGGTGTCACCAAAAACTGACTCATGGTACAAACCGCACGACGTTGACACATTTACGTATATGCGCGATTTGTTTTGTTCCTGACACAATTAATACATTCGTGAAGTAATTTTCTCATTCGATGACGACTGCCAAAAGCTTCACTCAAAATTAGCGCACTACGCGCATTCTCATTAGAACGTAATGAAAAAATCGATCTATCCTTTATCCTACTTTAATCCGACGTACAAACACGTTTAATCTACTCGACACCGTCCGTCTGTCGAAAGCGCTTGAGGATGCCCATAAAAAACGCCTTGCGGTTGTTCACCCTGTCACTAACACAGCAATTGTACTCGTCGAGTGCTTTCTTTGCCGTCTCATAGTCAAACCACGACAAGAAATCGATCATTCGGTCATCCACGTCCTCTTGCTGGAGCTTGTACTCCTGACCATCAATGTGTTTCTGGATAAGTGCCTTGGTCTTCTTCACTTGCACAGCGCTCTGCTTTTTACGCAACAAATCAATTTTGTTCCGGCGAAAGTCCGACTTGTTCCCGCCGCCACTGGCCGTCAACTCGACATTAATTCGACGTCCTAGTAGTAGCGTGTGGTGGCGTGAAAGTGCAGCTCCGAGTGCCTTACTGTCTTTCACTTCAATAAACGCCATTCCTTTAAATTTCTTGGTCTTTTTGTCGGTTAGCATCCGCACTTCGATCTCGCCCGCTTCAGCAAAATGTTTACGTATCATCTCTTCTGTGGTTTTAAATGGCAATTGGCCCACAAAAAGTGTCAAGTGGATACTCTTGCAATTCCCGGGAGACTTGACATTTTCACCGATAGATTCACTTTCATTCCTCTGTTTTTTAGTGACCGTTTGGTCGTTGACTTTATTAACTCTACGCTTTAAAAGACGCCGTTGCTGGGCGTTCAGATTCATGTTGTCGATTTCGTTTTGGATTTCAGGAAATTGCTTATTTTGTTGTGCTGGACGCTGCCGCTCCTTAGTGTTTTGGTTCTCGTCTTGACTTGCTGTCTTCGGCTCTACGGGAACGACTGGCTCCTGCTTCGAATCTTGTTCCTGCTTGACTGACTTCAATTGTATTTGCTCCTGTTCCTGCTTAACAAAATCATTTCGTTTTGCACTGTCACTATTTTCTAGCTGTCGCTGCTGCTCCCGCAACAGCTTGCGGCGCTGCTTCGCGTTTAGCTTACCATCTACTGTTGTCATTTTGTTGATCTGCTGGCCAACCAACGGCTTCCATAATATATAATTTCTGGGGGACCATATAGCCTACACTAATAAAATTCGATTAGTAAAGTATCGCTGATAAACAAACTTTATTAACTACCTAGATCGTGTTTATAGTATGCTAAAGTAGGCTAAAATTGTACCTTGAGAACGTAAAGTCGCGGCAGGCATACAAATTATAAGTCATATAGTGAGCTGAAGCTTCATCCAGAGGAAGCGCTGAAGTTCCTTTACTTTCATAAAAGGGTCAGTTGGTGCAGTGGAGTCACAACCTCTGCGCCAAGTCAGCAACGAATCCCACCGTGGTCGGACGAATCCCACCGTGGTCGAACGAATCTCTTTTTGGGGGAGTTACAATTGGGAAGTCGAAAAGTCATAAATGCCGAAGGCACTGTCGTGAGAAGATCGTTACAACACCTAGCCATAAGGCGTTAGTACGCGAAGCCCCTAATTAGAAGTAGACAACATTTTGGCGAAGCCCAATGCAAATTGGCAGAGACGGTTAAACTGGGTGGCGTAAAGCTGCAAGGATCGCTAGTCTGACAGTAGTCCCACAAAATCGGTTTGTAAGCTGTGATGTAGATTGAGTTGCCCTCAAACAGGCTCGATTAGCATATCAGCTACGACTAATTCCACGAGTAAAAACCCCAAAAGCCAAAATGCCAAATAGTCCGGAAGGTGCTGATAATTTCCATCGTAAAGCGAACGTGCCGAAGCGTTATATAGCTGCATCAAGTCTTCATTGCAATATTCTAGCATCAAGTCTTCATTGCGAAATTCTAGCAGTAAGTTGCTGGTGGATTGCAGTCTGGCTAGTAACTCAAGTAATCGCCGCAGCTTAGCGCTGGGATGGCTCAAGCTTTTGCAGCATAAATCTTGATAGAAGTGCTGTTTTTGAAGCACTGTAACAGCCTCAACCTGAGCGTTAAATTCGATAGTGTCGGCTTGAAACTCATAAAAGTGATTATCAATCCGGTGCATCCACAAGCAGCGAAGGACCACTACTCGTACAATGTGAAAATTTACAAATTAACTGTTGCCGTGACGTGACTTGGCATGGTCGGTAAATTCAAGTCTGCATAAAAAACTGATTTCTAATTCAGTGTGGCCCAAAAACAGCCTCGAAAAGCACTGAGCCATTTAAATCAAACATGTGACGCAAAATCGCAATACCAAAAAAGTGTGGGGCAGTTTCCCAAGCTCCACAACCATGATGGCAGATTGAAGCTGTAGCATTAAGATGCTGATGTCGGCTCCAGCACAACGCTTAATTTGACGAGAAATAAAGCGTTGTGATGGAGCCGATAAAGAAGGTTGGAATAGACTTGCAAGACATATCAATCCAGTTTGTAGTTGCGGGTCCACAGTCGTATCAAGTTTACCTAAGACTCCGAGTTGAGAAAGGGGCAATGCCGGTAAATCAAATTTAATAAAAAAATTGTCGAGATCTGACCACACTTAGCTCAGTTACTTCATATGTATCAAAAGTCCAGGTGTAAAAACTTCGGCGCTTGACTAGGCCCGATTGGATGAGGGTCTAGTAAACGCAGCAGAAAGCCAGCTTTGTTTAAAATGTTGGTGCATGAAAGCGCACTGACATGCCGCCCGGAGCCAAATTAGTTTAAAAAAGGGGAAAGGCAATAGGTGTTGGGCACACCGTGAATAGTTGCGCCGGCCGAAAAATATTTTAAGCAGCTAGTAGCCTTGTGATCCGGCTAGAGTTCTACCATAGTTGCTTAGAGTCGTGTTTACAATATACAAAATGGGCGTGGTTAGTCTACCAAGTTTGACTTGAAGCCTATTTTTTTTTCGAAATTGGGTATTTCATGTAATAAGTACATAGTGCCAATATGACCCAAGACTTGTCCAGCGATAAAAACGGTGTGAGACCACGTGGTCCGGGCCGATAGAAAGTACAGCGTAAGAAAATTTATCGTCTTGGACCCAATGCGAAATTACTCTTTCGAAAAGTTGAATAGTTAGGTCCGCCTGGGATGGTATATTAGTCTGTAGCCTGTCAGCTAAAATCACTTTACATAGCATGTGAAATCGAAGACTCTTAAAATTGGAGTCTAAAATAGGCGCTAAACCCTATCCATCTTCACTATTTGGAGGAAAGCACCACTCGGGACAGAGCGTTGGAAGACTTAAAACGACATATGAAGCGAGAAGTTAGTCTTGAAATTTAATTTCGAAAGCCAGTGGACGGAGTATAACAAACACTGGCCGTGTACCATGGTACGAGTAGAATGATTTGTTGTAGAATAACAACTTGACCTCGTAAAGTCGTTGCGCGGTGAAGCCAAATCGAACCACTTTTTTCCACGTTAACGAATAGATGCTGAAGTTGGTCAGCACCTGAAAGAGTTGGTCCGTGACAAATACCCAAAAGTTTGGTGCAGGCATTATTGTCGACCACGACAATTTCCAGTGACAGAAGGTTTTGTCGGCTAGTCCAAGGGAAGGGTTACTGTCTTTGCCGTGTTAAGACTAAAATCAGAAGCCTCGCAAAAGCTTCCCACCAGTTTCAAGAAGTAAGTGGTATGGCTTAAATCGTGAAGGAGTCCGGTGCAGTCATCAATAAATGTATGAGTCGAATTAATGAGTGAGTTGAAGCCGCAAATTAAGTGAGTATTACTTATTGAGTAAGTGGCCGATCTATTTTGGAGACCAAAATTTGAAGACGAATTCGAATGAACTTGAGCAATGGCTCAATAAAGTGGACAAAAAATGCTGGCGATAATGGGTCATCTCGACATACCCCCGCACCTAGTTCAAATGGGTTAATTAGTCGGTCGCTAAACATCAGGGCTGCTAGGGTACTCGAAAAGAGCCAGCGACGGATTAGGTCTTCAAATCCATAGTGCATTAGAACCATGTCAAGTGCGTCCCATACGACACTATCAATAGCTTTAGCGAAATCTGGTCAAACCCGCTCTTTAATAAATGGGTCAAAACGCTTGAAACCGTAGATGTGCAATGCGAATATCCCGGCCCAATACAAATCCACATTGGTCCGAGTTAGATAATTTTTCCAATACGGAGCCGAGCCTATGGGCCAAAATTTCGGGCCCTAGTCTAGCGTCCAGATTAAGTAGTGAAATTGATCGATAATTGCTGGAAAATTTCCGATCGTCTTCTTTAAAGCAGCGAGAATTGGATCCTCCGATAAAATTAAGTCATTTTTCCTCTTTTGATTGAGCAGCATATTGGAATATTCTGCTCCGAGGGTGAGGTCTCCCTATGGTATTCAACAGGAAGGCCGTCTGGTCCCGGATTTTTTATTGCTGTGTAATAGTGGCTAAAAAAACTCGAATGCTGTGAAGAAGCTGTCGAAATAAGCCTCATCCGTCAAAGTAAGTCGCGCTGTAGTGTCTTGCAGAATTTGGGTCAATTTTAAGGGATCCCATTTTGGTTTACCATGGCCAAATTCTTCGAAAGCGAACCGTGAATTCCAGACTAGTACGACAAAAAAGAGGAACAAGGTGACACTAGGTCTTTGATTGAATCGACGGGGGTCGACGGCTTGTGAAGAATGGCTGGCAGTCTAAAGAAAAATTAGGACCAGCGCTCAGTGGATTCCAGGTCGGAGGAAAATTTCTGCTTGAACAAATAGTAATTTTGTCCATTCAGCTTTTTTCTAAGCTGGGTTCTGCAATAGTAATTTGGTCCGGATGGACACTAAACGGTTCCTGAGCATGCAAATGCTTAATTCATTTACTCGAAGGTGAAGACTTCCAAGCTTCCGTATGCGTTCATTTTTTTTCTTCAGGAACGATTACGCAGAAAAATAGAATATCTCCTGTGTGTTCATCAAAAAGGAATCCGGGATCATAAGATTTTCAATTTGGAGCCCAAAAAGATTTTGCTTACTCATTATAAAGAGTTGTGCAAATATATTCGGGTTTCGCAACTGGATTTTTCAAACTGGGTATTTCCACGAGACTCTTTTTGACGGCTTGAAGATTGAACGACCAAGTCAAAAAGGTATTCCGGTATGGCCACCTCCTTCAGCCAGGCCCTTAAAAAATGACGAATATCCTTTTGGAGATCCGTGTGGAAAATCTGAAAGCTGACTAAAATATAGGCAATTCTTGAGCTTGAGTTGGGGCTTGTAAATCTTGGGGATCGGGTTTTTGAAGCCGCCAACGGTCGACCAACTAAAATTAACTAGTCGAGCAATGCAATGCGCCCATTGAAGACAGTTTCTATCGCCGTGTCGTGCCTGACCTGGTTGACTGAAAATGACGGTATTAAAGTCCCCCAGAACAATATGTTGACTGTTTTTTTCAAAATGACGGGGCAAATCTCCAGAAAAAAACAGCTAGACGTCCCGGCTGAAGTGGGACGTGTAGTACATGAATGTATGTGATAGTCGAGTAAATATTACCTCGGGCTAGGAGATACTGGGAGAGTGTATTCATAGAAGTGACGTGTGGGCGTGTGACGTTCTGAAGGTTGCGGACAGGGCATATAGGTGTTAATAATAAACCAACACCAGTGGCCTGTAAAAGCGCTCATAATTTTTTGAGATCGAAAAGCTGAAGTTCAGCTAAAAAGCTGCTTTCCAGTGAGTTTGGGCTCTTCTTAAGCTTTTGATACCAGTACATTTTGTTTTTTGAATTCTCACTGTGTAGAAATTGTTAAAATTTTAGTTCAAAGCTCATTGGGATACATTATCTTAACCATTCGCATAAATTGAGTATCCCTCTAAAGTCAATTGCACATTAGGGATATATGGAAACCTGAGAGTCCACTTAAGTGGCCTGCTTCCACAAATTTTCGAAAGTTTTGCGTTTTCCATAGAAAAGTGGCCCAGCCAAATTCTTCTCGTCAAGGGAGATTTTATTATGGCGGACAAAGTCGAAGTATCCATACTAACCACAACGGGTGGGTTAGTACCGATGCTGCCTTTCGAGAACCGCACTCAATCTAAGTGGAACCATGTAAATATAAGGTGCGATAGAGTGCAGAGCTTGATCGCCCTCGGCCAATTTTAACTTCAACCAGAATTGGATCTGTTCCGGACACAATTTATCCAAAAAATACTGGAAGTCGAAGTCTGTCTGGTTTGAGTTAAGTGTTGAAACACGGCCGGACATTGACCCACCATCTGACGGTGGGTGGTCGCGAGCGCCCAACTCTCGGAGGACCGCGTGACCAAAAGTCTTTGACCGAAGGTGGTGAAAATTGACATTCAGATCCGAATCGAGTAAAACTCGGTGAAGGCTTAGTTGTGCTAAGACCTTTGATAGTAATATGTTCACTGGGTAAAAGCTTCCAAAAAAATTTCAATGACCACGCAGAGCTGAGAGAGGGTGAGATTTCCAACGTTGCCTTGGTAGACGGCCCCGCTCAATACTTCTTCGCACACCCTTGATACCGTTAAATAAGACGCCACAGACTGAGGTGGGTCTATAGTTGTGTCCCAGAGAATGATATTTTGGTCCGGTGGAACGGGTCCTTCCAAACTTTCACTAAGCCACTCATCAGAGTTTATAATGGAAATAGGCATATATCCTGTCAGGAGGGAGGAAAAGCCGCAATTCCACTATTGGGGTGGCAACGGTACCAAAGACCAATTGTTTCCCCGAAGAATGCGCGCAGGCGAAAATCAGCTGCTGCAATTGGTCCTGCCGGAAATTTTGGTTTGCCTTCATTTGGCCACACTGATTTAGAACTAGCCATAATTGCAGGCTCATTGTCTTCCATTGAGAAAACAACTCCAATTCTGAGTCAAAATGATCCCCACTAGGAGGTTCACATTTCAACCAGAGTCGTCACTCATTGCCGAATGGTCTTTTGAGTCGTACTCATTGTCATACACTGGTAACAATCTTCTAGCATCAGCTGAATTGCGACTAAACTCCTCAGACCCAGATTTGCAAATTTTGGCAACTCCTTTATAAAGGGATGGACCACGTTATTGTAAGCTCTATTACGGTGGTGAACCACCTCATAGTCGCGATCTGTATACTGCATTTGTCGAAGCGGGTCCGCTTATCCAGCATGACTGAGACCATGGCATTCTTTGGTTAGAAAGTATTCGGCGGTCGCATGAATGAAAGCCAACAACAACATGAGCCGGTGTAATATACACCGGTGGTGTGCCATTTTAAATAAACAGTCACAAATGAGTCCGTCCGTTGCGTCATCTGGTAGGTGCTGAAGGTCCACGTGATAGCAGTGACTCTACTTGGCGTAAGGCTGAACTTTTAATTTGCGACCGCAATTGGTCGCAGTTTCTCCACCCAACTCTATGCACACCTTCCGATACGTGCACTGAAAGCTATTTCCCGCATTACGAATAGCCTCAAAGTCATGAAGATGGGCCAAATCAGCGGTTACTCTGGCGTTGAACCGAGCGAAGTGATGATGTCCGTATCAGAAGAACTTGACGTGAGCTCTCTGGCCGGAATCCACATTGGAAGACATAGCTTTGGATAGACCTGCCGAGGTACTCCAGCTAAAGCGACGCAGCGTTTATCTTGTGGGTCACGGTCTGGATTCAACAAGGCAGCTTCAGCGTTCGAGGATAGCATCAGCCGGACGTGAAAGTCGGCTCATATCGCCAGGTCTGGCGCCTTTTTTGCCCCTTTGGGACCCCGTCATGTTTTAGCAAGTAAAAATTACCTTTTTTGTTCTTGTTCTTTATGTTCCGATTTTCATTCACAAAATTGTTCGATAAAAATAGAAGAATGGAAAGCGATTACTGCGTAAGGAGCAAACAGTAGTCAAAAGGTACCTTAATACCAGGACCCAGTGTAAGTGCAGCCTACAATGTATGCCCTTTTCCACTTCGAGTGAAGTTAAGCGTCTCGTTAGCTTTAGTCAGTACGGTCTAGCGTCCTGACTAGCAAGTTTTACTACAATGTAGTTCGAAGCAATTCCAATCAACCCTTTCGGTGAGCGCACTTAGTTTCGTCGTTTAGCAGGGATGAGCCTACAGCAAGAGATTATAAGCGCCTCACTGTCTAGTTGACGTGAGCTTCGGAATGGGTTAAGCTCAGCACGACCCGTTTAACGAGGGGGGCGGATCAAGAGCGATTTGACGGCTGAAAAAGTGGGTGATTAAGCTTGGGCTTCTCTTTGTCCACTTTAGGTGTAGCTGGCAAGTTGCAAATAGAAATTATTGCAGCCAAATCCTCCGTGGTATACTTTTAATACATTTGATTTCTCTGTAACAACATGCTGCCATTTGTAACATCCAATTCTGATAATTGTAATGCGGACTTCTTGACCAAGTAAGCGTCATTTTTGTCGGCCGGGCAGTCTACATGCGAAAGACAGGGTACATCTATACTGATAGTCTATTTATCTTTGCTTGATTACGTTGTCAGTATAATGAGCTCATTCGCTTTTTGTCAATCGCTTTGTATATTTGCGGCTTTGTTTCTGAAGTAAAGCAACACTAAACAAATAAATCTTGCAGGTTGGATCGAGATTTCTTTCGATTATGATCATTCAATTTTGTATTATCACTCGGAGTGCCCATCGCGGTCAATGAATATCACTTTCTCACATTAGAAGTTGATAAGATCTGTCGACTAAGTCGAGCATACCAAACATTGTCACCCGGTCGCGTTGTTTTGCAACGCATCTTTTTTAGTTTCCACCGAATTTTCGGCGGTACATAGCTTTTTGAAACCATTTACAATACATTACTAGTCATTTAAGGAGGTTTACTTTTTTTAATCACTTCCGCATACGCTTTGCATGATTGCGTCACACTGTTTCTTTACAAAGACCATTGCCGTGTCATAAAGTCATTGTTTTCATAAACAGAATCATTTTTGGTGTGGTAGCACCGATTTTGATTCTCGCAAGACCACATACTATTGTTCCTTCACCTCAAATAAAAAATAGAATCGATCGGTCTATCAAAATAGATTAATATCTCTTGCATTATGGCTTCTTAGTGTTGTCTAAGATCTATTAACATCAGCACGACCGTACTCACCAGGATGCGGGTCAAATTCGTACGTGCTAGATCTTAATCGCTTTCTACATTCGATACCTACCCATTGTGTGAAGATGCAACATTTGGAACTCGATTCTTAGATCGCGCGACATATTTATCGGTACGTGAGGCCAAATTGAGATGCTCTTCCAAGCAACTGTTTGCAGTTCGGTTTCAGCAGTATACGGTCGATCATCAATCAAGTCACAGTTATTCAGCTGCGATGCAAAAAGCGGGATTCGGCGTTAAGCCATATGCTATCATATTAAGTTCCTGCATGGACAGTGTGTCTTGTCCTGTAGCTGTAGAAGGAAAAAGATCAGTCTAAGTCGCTGCGTTTGCTTGGTCATTGACACTTACCGCACCATGCGGAGTCGCGCTGGTGAACGTCGAGCGCGACGTTGTCCTTAAAGCTTCATTGCCATCGAGAGCGCTCATCTGGCTGTGTTGACGAGGTCTTGAATGTTAAGATGAGTACTGTCTCTTTGTTTGGCCATATTTACTAAGCTTCTCAGCGCTCTTTTTAAAATTAACCGAAATCTTAGAAAAAATCAAGAATAAAAATAAAACGAAATAACTTTGTTTTGCAGTCTACGTTTCGGAAAGAGAGGTCTAATGAACATATCAAATAATCCTAGGCTTGCTGAATATGGCGCTTCAGGCTTTCGGTGACTTCATGCACTAAGTTCTTGGCACCTGAGGCCTTAAAATCCGGAATTTCGTTTCGGTCAAGTGTGACAAGCTTTATTTGCTTATCCGTGGTTGAATACAAATATTCGTAAAGCTTGTCATTTCTTTCTTACGGATTGTAAGGAACATAGTGGTGCTTACGATGGGTCTGTGGGTTTAAAAGTCTTTAGTTATCCCATACAGTGAAGCTGAACGAAACATCTCAGTGGTAACTATGTGGATCAAACAAATCCAAGTGGGTAACTTATTTGGAAGCTATTCTCCGGGTTCTTGTAGCAAGATAGGGTCTCACCAAAAGGCAAAGCACCAAGTCACAGACCAACCGAAGGAGCTCGAGATGTTTGTACCACACTAGCGTGCAACCACACTTACCAACCACTGAACGTTTAATTAGAGCTGGAAAATTACTCTTTGTGACCTAATACTCCCCACTATGTGGGTCGTAACAATTAATAACGGATGGCTCGCTTCTCACTCTGTGCAAGTGGCGCCCTTGTCTTAATTGTTTGGGTTTAGAAGGACAAGTGTTACTCTGTAAACAATTGCGGCGAAAAGTTTTCGAAGGTTGGTCTTCAGACGAGGCTCGGGCGGCGACAGAGGCAAATCGGTGAAGGAGGAGAATTGTTAGCTGCTTAAAGCAATTGAAAAGTGAAACTTAATAACCAGCTTTTTTGAATATTTGTCTTGCTTAAGCCTCACTGGTGGCTCTCAGCCATCCACTGCTACCGTATCGTTCTTCTTCTTTTCATTTGGCTCTTGACATATCCTAGATTACTTTGAGAAATGGGTCCCAATGATTATGGGAATTCCGGGCCATGATTCTGGTCTAAACTTATACAATTGCTCATTTCTACGGATAGCAATAATGCAGACATATTTGGGAAAAATGCAGATATATCGCGTAATGGCCGTTATCGGCAAACTGCAGAAGACTATCATTTCGTCACACTTATCCACACCGAAGACACGTCGAACGTACAAGAATGTGCTCAAAAAGCTGCAGAAGGTAATGACAAATGAAAAAACAAACAAGCACATGACGACGCGTCGTTTTATCCCTTTGCTATACCGGAGGCTTTAATTTGCTTCATCTTGCGATAGAAAATGAAGGCTTCTGAATACTGCATTTATAAATTTTGTTACTTCGAGCAGTCAGTGACAACGACGATCCCTTGTAGACCAGTTAAAATATATACCAAATACACTTGTTGTCTTTTAAAACCGACCGACGTAGGCTATTCGTTGCCATTAGACACTTTAATACAGTAATGACATGTGGCGACTCAATACGACACTGATCTTGTATGATCTTCGTACACAGCCAATAAGGGGAATTCACCCAATAAAAGTGCCATTTATTGCGTCCTAAAAGCTGCATATCAGACGATATCGCCCTAACTATCCACAATACGTTTTCAGCCACTGTAGGCTTGACTTTAGCATTCTGAGCTGCCGTAGTCACAGGGTGCAGAGCAGAAAAAGTTATACTTTTTGACACGTGTATTACATGATCCTAGCAATACGATTACATGCACTCATCTGTATATTGTGACAAGCGAGAAGACAGCGTAATGATATTCAGTGACCTAAAGCCGTTACATGCTGGCCAAAAAAGAGCAAATCTACTATTTAAGTTTTTTCTGTAAGCCAACATTTAACGCTTTCAGCGCTGGCGACTTGACGGACGCGGGGTTCATGGGAGAGAGTATTGTGAAGCAGCCGAACGTATATCAAATTTATAAAGTAGGCACGAATTTGAACGACAGATGCCTAATCAAGTATTCATACGTAAAGTTTCATCAATGTTTTCAATTTGTCGCTCCTGATACGTATACACTAGCGAGCAGCAGAGCTAGAAAAAATGCAGCTTCTTGAGAGGGTGGCAATAGGTTTGCATTCTATGTTAAAACACGAGCTCTCCAATTAGATTGGCGATTGAACCTAGAATACCACAATAATACACAGGTCCTAACTCAGTACAAAGCCGGTATTGTGGTGGTCATACATCGTACTTTTAAATTAATGTATTCTGGATTAAAACACATTGGCAGCGTACGTCGCATCTGGTCTCAGATATTCTTGAAGTTCATATAATTGCTGCAAAATACGTTCAGACACAATGTCCGGAGACTTAAGAACCATATTTCCACTCGTACCGTTTCTTTTGTGGCAATCAACGAACGCGTCCTTTCTGAGGCCTGCTTCTTTAAGAAAGTTAGTATATGCGCAACACAGGAGTCAAATACTCGCACTCGCCACATACTATCTTGATTTGAAAGTCAAATAAAAGATGCGGAAGCTTGCTAGCGTGACAGTATCTTCACAAACCCTCATTATGGATAAAGACTATTTGCTTCTTACAACAAATCCATGCTTTCTTCGTATACTGCGCTGATGAATTCTATACTACCCACTTGTCAGAAAGTATCAGTTATACCACTCGCAGCGGTCAGTACGTCTAGCTGTATGGCTAGTAATACCACATAGCTATCAATTACCCTAGTGGTGTTTACATGCGGATGTCATGAGGCAAACAAACCCGACGTTAAAACTGACAAGTGTTTCTTTGCAGCCATGGGCGCTGCGCAAGCTCTTATAAAGTCAGAAAATCTACTTTGCGATCCTGAAAGCGATTGCGCAAGTCGACAGGCAAACTAAAGTATTCGATGTCTATGCATAGCACACTAAGCCTTGGTTGATCTTTTGAAATACATATTGTGTGCTGCTGAGATAGCTAGCATCTTATTGATTTAACAAACATTAAAGATAGCCTTCAGCGGGCCCTAGATCAATTTTGAACAAGCTTAAGCAATTTACTGTCGTTTGCCACATTTAGGACTTTGCCTTTTGC
Source organism: Plasmopara viticola (assembly GCA_001695595.3). NCBI lineage: Eukaryota > Oomycota > Peronosporomycetes > Peronosporales > Peronosporaceae > Plasmopara > Plasmopara viticola. The sequence goes on along the minus strand of MBPM02000002.1, from coordinate 2,388,528 downwards.
TACGTGTTACTGCATTTTGATGAGAACAGTCATATGGAAGAATTCTCGCTACAATTTGAATTGCTTAGGAATGTCAGAAAAAAAACTATCTTTGTAAAGAGATCACTCATAGTGAAGAATACATTGTTTATTTAAAAAGTTGTAAATTTAAACTATTTGTTGTCGATTTAGACAACGCATCCTTTTGCGCTGTGATAGATATATCGTATTTTGCCAGCGGATGTATATTTTTTCACGTAATTTTATTTTTGCAATATATATATATATATAGAGAGAAAGTCAATGTGCTTGCCGGCGATTTAATGTTAAGGTCAAATTACAAGCTTTCACGTGCCGTTCGAGCTGGAAGCCCCTTTAACAAACGGAATTCTTAGGCAGACAGAGCTAAATCAATTTATATGCTCGTAGTGCGATTTTTCATCGCTGACAAAGATACCAAAGCGATCTTCCTCATCGCTAGCAAAGATACTTAACGCAATTATCGACCAATTGTAGCAGCAACACTTCTGGATGGTAGGTGGTAGACTTTTCTAATGTGGGACCCAAAAAACTCTGCTGGGGTTGTTCTTTTTAGCGCAAAGGGCCTGAAGAATGATGTATTTTTAACGACCAATAATGCCCTGATCAGCATTTATTGAGATTGCGAAGCACTCATCCACAATTTGCAAAACATAATGGTGGCCACATGTAAACATTAAGTATATCAGGACTAGGAGACCTGTCATATTTTTGGCTCGAACGACGGATTCTTTTCAAAGCCTGTCACAACGAACAAAGTGTTGGAAGTAAAAACGCCTCGACTGTCTTGAAAAGATGGCGGCAACAGTGTGCGCGTACTGCATGTGTAAAATGGTGCATTCGGTCAATGTTAAAGTTAGTAATACTCGGAAGCGAGCAAAAATTTGAGTATTTATGTACAGTTTTTCTTGCAAGTCACGAATTCGATAGTGTCGGATGGGTTGCTGAACTTTGAAGAACTTGATATTCAATTTATATAGTCACTCACAAATGCTCCCATTTATTTATAACGACAAAGAGGTCGAAAATCAAAAGAGTCAGCCGTGTGCTCGAAGACACACTGCACAATTAAGGGGCTAAGGTGGAATAGTGGTTAAGCTAATGTGGCTTACGCAGTGAAAGGCTTCGTACCATAGTACACGAATGAACAAAGGCCAACCAAAGTACGCTAGTTCGTTAGAGCACACATGCTTGTGGGATCATTAAGGCGGAAAGTCATTCAAACTCGCCATATAGCCCACTTTTCTTACAGTAAAAAAAACGAACTTCGCAAATTGTCGATTAAATGTAAGCATCAGGCCAAGGAATGCAATCGTTGTGAGATTGGCAAAAGAGAAAATTAAATGAGTCTACCAGAGTTGTTAAAGTCCCACTAGGTGCTTTTATCCCACACTTCTTGAAAGTAGGTTTGAAAATTACGAACACGATAAAACATTGCTTAATAAAGCATTTGAAGCTCTAGAAAGGTGTACTTCGTTGTTTAAAATTGACATTTTCAAAGAGATATCAACGCCTTCAGTGCTGAACATGGGTTTCTTGTGACCTATGGGGTTCTTACCCTCACACGAATTTTACGGTTGACCCATCACCTCTTTACATCATTAGTCATGCTCTTAGCCTCTTTGAAGGAAAGTATCGGTGAACTACAAGCCGCTCATCTCATAAATCACATGCAAACTTCTTCTATAAAGCATCAAGAGTCAGAGAGATGGGCAACTGCTCGTATGCCGAGGTCGACCTTAAGTCCAAGCTCCAATCCGGCACTTCATTGAAACTCGAATGATGAGGCTAGAAACTAATTCATCGGCGCTTTTTAGCGGTTGAAGTTAGCTGCTTTTCATAAAAATCAAGTTGTAAGGCGGAAGATTGACAAAGTTATCGCGTTTTGTCCCATTAAACATTGCTGTTATGTCTTTGAGAAATCACATTCCTTTTCTTGCCTCGAGTACATGTGATGCAAATGTGACATCAAATATGTGTAATGCTTAAGTTTCTTTTGCTCGTGCGTCAGTTACAGTAATATAATGCTCGCTTGAATATAGTAGAACATACAAACGCATTAACAAAAAGCAGAAAATTTCAGAATCGGCAGCTTAAGCTCCACTTTACTAAAGATACTAACAAATTTTGCTCCGCAAGTAATAGCTCTTGTATCAAACGGGCGTAGAAGTTATTTGGTTTGGCGCTAGTGGCGCTACTAGCAGTTCATAATTAATTTAAAAGTAGAACTTTTTGTAAACTTATCGTTACAATTTGTTAGCCATATCAAAGAAAAACGCTAAGAATTACATAATAAATAATTGTTTGATATCGATATTCCCAAATTAACATGTTGAATAAGTATTGAAAGCAATTTGAGTATCAAACCCAACATCCTATACCCCCCGCTGATCCATATTAAATCAATTCGAATATGTGCAAAATAGATCCCGATGGCATAAGCTGCCTAGTGCAAAAACTGTGTTAGTGCTCAATGCTCTAAACACCACGTTGTCTATCATTATATACGACAGTCCACGAGGTCGTCAATTTAACTCAGCTCGTGGACTACAGTCCTTTCAGCATTAAAAGCTCTTTCTGCTTATTGAGGAAGTAAAAAAAAACAGCTTTTTGCCTCCAACGCTGATCACTGAAGATTCTTCTTTGGCGTTGCTGAGCATTTGTTTCCCTTATGGCCTTATGTACTGCACCCTACAGGTATTGTATTGAACTTCTCTATCGGCTCAAAAATCTAAGAAATGTAAGATGTGTATGCTCACATACTTTACCAATGCATGAAAAGTTTCCACTTTTTTTCCTTTATGTTTAAAATGCGTTTGAACAGTCATGGTGTTGCGCTAATGACTAATAACTATAAGGCGTCAATTTCTCGGGTACCTTCGATCTAAAGAGACGGAAAGTCGAATTTACAATAAACTTATAAAGCATTACAGCTTCTATGCTTAAAGCATCTTGCGCACTTACACTAAGCCGAGAGAAGTCATTTTTTTATTGTAGAGGTACGGTATATACATTGTTAATATATTTTTCTTAAAAAAAGTATTTGATACATGTGAAATCATAATTATTGTTTGTTGCTGTGCGATATTATAGTTTAAAACATGGTGCTGGTTGTATAACCTTTTAGTGACAAAAGTATTTTTGACGAGCAAAGTGGACGATTTACATCCAACTTTGATTGACGGCAAAAGTCAAATTTGAGCTTTTTCGTCGTACTCAAGTGCTTAAATTGTTTTACTGCTCATCATCAAGGCAATGTCTTCGCTCATAATAATTTCTCAAGAATTATACTGTAACTTTGCGAAAATTATTAAGGTATGCACTTTTATAACAATATCAACGTATAGTACCATCTTTTTTTTCTTGCAGCTGTCTTGGCGCGTTTTAAGGGCAATCAAAGTACGCATGTACATCATTACAGTCTCTCGTTTCTTGTGTTTAGATCTTGTCCAGCTTTTTCTGCCTATGAAATGGCGACGAAAATGCATTACTTGGAGACTGTCTGTACTGCATTCTTTCAAATATGATGGCTGAATGCATTCCTTAATGACACTACACTTTATATGATGACACATTTAAACTATGCGAAGCAGCATTTCAGATAGGCGACTTTTGTCTATAGATACGTCATTGGTGCTAAGAAATAAGGTGTGTTTATCGACGCAAGAAAAAATAAAGGTTTTTATTAAACCAACCCCACCCTCTACACAACTTAAAAAGCCTTTTAAGCAATTGTACTGTCGTGCTGGGTGATATGCGCCACGTATCTGTCACCCACACGCAATACCAAGGTGAGCGTGCAGTAAAGACATAATACGGAAAGGTCGCCATTGAAAAGCGCAACAAGCAGCTAAGCTGTGCATGTTTCATCGCTAATGCTTGCTTTCTCAATAAGTTCATATCCGATCCTGTGGCTCGAGCGATTAGCCGTTCGACCCAGGACCGGGAGGTACCTGGTCCGATACCCATAGCATCCGAATTAAGGCAGCCGAAGATAGGTCACTAAAGTGAACGAGCCATCACACTCGAGTGTGTGACTGCCCTACCAACTCGCGCCCAATTGGGTAATAAAAGGATTGGGTGGGGGACGCCTTACTCATCGAAATCCCCCCCCAGTGTAATGAGGGATTCGGAGCCCGGTCCCAATATGACTCGGATTGCAACCAGCATCCTGCGATAAAGACAGCTTAGTCCTAGCGCGTGGGTTCCAGTAACTTACATCTCGAGACGTTCATTTGTTGATTTTTAAAACTAAGTTGCACCCAATCATTTGTATCGATCTTGCAGGAAAACATACCAGTGGAAATTACTCTAGAATTTACACGGCCTGCCAATATAACAATCGACTGGTCACACTTGCTGCAACTAACGCTTAGGTAAATGCCTTATCAGTGAACATGAGTCTTGCAAAAGGTTATGCCGAGATCCAATTAGCAAATTTTTAGAGCTGCGACGAATTCCACTCCTCGCATACCAGATCTCGAAACTTTATTTAATATGTCTACAAGAGAAACAAAGTTAATGTCGAGTTGTTTGACGCGACCATCAGCGGGAATTTCGTCGTCTATACGTACCAACCGAATTTTAGTACGCAGTGGCTGGTCATGTACGTATACAAAAAAGAGTCTACTTTGCAAATATATGAATTAACTTAAGAATTTTTAGAAATAGTGGAATTTGTACTGGTTAAAAGAATAAACGTAGCAATAGGGGAGTGCTGAGCATCGCTGCAGTACTTCAAAGGCAGCAACTTTGACAAGCTACGTGAAGAGTCGCATTTGCAGGACGGCATGATGTTCGAACGCTATTTAGAGCTCGATGCAACCAAGCGTCCGTTCGGTTTAGCTGGTGAAGATTTTTTTTGTCTGCTCTGATTCGAATGACAAGGATGCGAGCGCCTGTACCTGCCTACCGCAGAGTTTGTCAGGCGGTTGAAACAGCACTATCCCGCTTTCTGCTACCCTCCTCAGCTCGCTATCCAGTACCAAGCAATTCCATCGGTGGATGGATCCAAGTGAAGAATCGAATTGAGGAGGGTGACAAGTTTTCAAATTCCGCACTCCAAATTTTGTCGCCATCGCCATTTTTAAATGTGAAAATACTTTACAAAGTACCAAAACCGACGAAATGATTCGACGTTATATCAGTCTGCGCGAAAGGACCGGTGTTGACACTCCTGCGCAAAGTATTGTTACACCCAGTTTACGACGAACAACAAGTCAAGGCAATCATGTGTTAACGTTTGCAGGTTCTTTGTGCGTTCGGGGAATGTTTGGACCCAATCTTGAAAATACCGACGTCTCAAAATTATGGCCATTTTTGTCGGTGAGACTTATTTAACATATACAGTTAAGTACCAACTTAGCATGGTGGGATGGTAGATCGCACGTTGAGCATGATTTTGACAGGCGAAACAATGACAAACGAGTCGTGAAAGGTCTCAAGCGAGTGCTACACGAAGAGGCTACGAAAGAAAATGCATTGAATACGTTGAGTCTCTTTTCGTCATAATGAAGTTGGAGATAACTGAGGGTAGGTGCGTGCATCCAGTGAAGACCAGCGTTACAAATTATGATTTGTATTTCTTCAGACAACTGTGGTGATATTAAGGGGGTCTTTTCTTAATAAGTTGAGCTTTCGCGTATTGTCGATTTCTTGCCACATTGATATCAAACATTAATGCAGTCCCCAAAGTTTTAAAAAGCAATAAAAATAAGGTTACATGATATTTTACAACGAGAGAATGCGTCCTCTTTAGCCAAGCAGTCAATCTGTACAGTTCTTCAGCTCGCACAACTATAACTGAAAACGAAAAAAGTGTACGACCAATTGGCACATAAGAGAAACAACAAGCAGACCTAGGTCAATTGTTTTCCATGCTATTTAATGAAGCAGACTCGGCAGTTTGCGTTGTATGCTACCAAGGGAAATATTCGTAGTCAAAGCAAGAACCGAACTACTGTTTTCACGATTGAGAGATTAAAGCAAAGGTAGGGTAATTTGATAATATCAGGCTTCAGTAGTATTGAATTTGGCTGTATCGTATCTGTAAGGGATTTACTTTTCGATCTCTTATAGAAAATGACTTCTATAAAAGATAGGGCTCATTTTCTTGGATTTCCAGTAAAGGTCGAGGAGTCCGAAAATCTTGTTTACATTCTCCACGTGGCTTCCTTCTTGGTTTCACCAAGCCACTAATCTTTCTACAGTAAGTTCCCTTGTACTTACGATGTCAAATTACGACTTCGGCGAGTTTTCTCGAAACCATCGGCCGACATGACTTAAGTCATACTTTGCCAATGCTTGGGATCCTTGCGATACTGCTTCAACAGTGAAGTGCGAAACACTGGGTCCCTTTGATACTTTTAGCTCATAGCTGCTTTACGAGTGGCTACCACAATAAATATATTTTTGGGTATCAGTGAACCCTCACTCTTAGTTTATCTCGTAACTCTTTACACGCTGAAATACTTATTACTGGTCAAGTTCTTTTGATCAGAAGAGTAAATTTTCGCGATTGCGATTATGCATGCACTAAAAAAATAGCGTGTGTATCGACCATTAATTGTCGGAACGGATCGAAAAAGTATTGAGATGATCCTGACACAGAAGACTACAAATCGCAGCGGAGCTCGATCGTTCAATGAGGTTGCTGACTTCAGCTTTTTTTTCGAGTGGATTGCTATTGAAGCTAACACCGTGGCTGATGCACTGTCAGCCAATCCGATATTCGAAAGTAAAGCTGCCCGAGATAGCTTGCAAGAGCTTCTGAAAGCTTCTAAGAACCACGAGATCGTGGCGACCATCGGAACTAACAGTGCCGCAGCTGCTCAATCTGCAAAGACGATGTATGCGTTAAATAAATATCTACAGTACATCATCAAGAAGCTGAAAAAAGGAGACGATGCGCCAAAGTACTCATACAGGATGGTATTTTGTACTAATAAACTGGCGAAGATGAGACGCCGCGACTATATATTGCAGTTGACGAAGATCAGAAAAATCGCGCCAACTGTGAGAACCATAATTATGTATTGGCAGGCCACTCGGTTGTTTACAAGGCGTATCGGGCCGTGCGTCAGAAGTACTACTGATCAAAATGACGAAGTTTGTCCAGTGCTATGTCAACACATGCGAAATGTGTCAGCGCAAGACAACGAACGCTACTACAGAAATCGCAAATGTCGTCAATAAGAAATATGTGAAGGATCGTGATACACCAAAGACCATTGTGTCTGACCGAGACGCCGATTTCACGTCGAAGTTATGGCAATCGTGTCTGCTGTGGAAACGTAACACAACTTGACTTCGGCTTTAAGAGCACAAACAGATGGACAAACGGAAAGAGCAAAACCAGAGATTACATCTGAGGTGTCGTCAATCCAGCGCAGAATATTAGAATTAACTCCTAGCTTTCGGCTGGGGAAGCCTATAATCGACGTGTACAGTCTACAATTGAAATGTCACTGTTTTTAGCGAATCTAGAATAATTTTCCTGTATGCCGGATGATTTGACATCAGATCCAAAACTTTAATAATTGGAATAACTAGCGAAAGAGTTCCTTCTACCTCTGAAAGCGTTAATCAAGGTCGCACAATACCGAACAAGCGAAGCACAAAAGCACATGAAGTTTTTTATGACAAAAATAGATTTGTCAAAGGTTTTTCAGTTAGCGATATGGTGCGTTTGGATGAAAATAATTTGGATATCCGACCGAAAGGTCTTGCCCAGTCAAAAAAACTCGCGCCAAGATATATTGGCCCACTCCTCATCATGAAGGGAGTTGTGCGAGATTCCAGTGCAATTACGGCTCTTTTTTGTCAAAGGCAACTACCTACGATAGAAGCTCTTCCGATCACTTACCAGTCGGTAAAGGCTGTTAGCGCAGAAAAAGGTATTGTCGAAAAAATTGGCTACATTCACTACCAAGAGATGGTTAGCATGGCACTTAAAACTTGAGAGTACAGTTTTAGCGTCCTAAGCGATGTTATTTGTTGGATAATTCCTTTTGAGCACTTGTGCACGCTGTGGACAAATAGCGTCAGTCATGTCGACTTAAAAATTTATTACATGAGACAAATAATTAGAGTATGCACGGCGAGAGCGCTATCGGTAAGGATGAAGTGGTAAAGCTTTTCTTTTTCAAAGACGAATAGTGGCAAAGCAAGCAATCCACTTTTGCGTATGTTTGAATGATCTGCTTCGTCACAATAACGCGGTAGACGATTTATATTTACTTGGCATGAAGCATCATTGAAAAGGCAGAGCACAGGTACCCCATAGAGAATTGTACACTTTAATTATTTTCTTTTATATCATCTTTGAGTGTCAGCGCCGGCTAACACCGAATTGATATAGTGCGGATTTTGCAATTTAAGAGCTCATCAATAAGTGGAGCTAGTGAACCGTCTTCAATACGACGTGTGCGATAATGATCATCACCATCGTCTCCGAGCTTAAGCGTAGTGCTGCCTTAGTCCATATCTGCGTATATCGTAGCTTTAACCTCGAAGTCACTTGTCACCTTTAGGTAACGAAGAATGCAACGTGCAAAAAAATTCCAATGCTGCATATTCTACAACATATTATCTATTCTTTGTTTGAATGAAGCAGCATGGCGCACAAAATTTTGCCAAGGAAGACGATAGCTGTACAACCACGAACGTGATAGCAGGACGCATCTGAGTCGTGATATAAGCAGCTAAATATCCATGTATATGCATGACTTTGCCTTCTTTATTCTCTTTTACCGTTCTTCCTCGGTGATTATACTTTGGACAGCTTCAAATTCAATCTACATGGATAAACTGCTGCCTTGGTGTCTCGCTAAAAAAATATTTACCACGCTGTCTATGTATCGCGTCTGTCGTGAATGTGATAGTAAAACGGTCATGGTCAAGTTTTACTCAAGAATAACTTAGGCCTTGCCCAATGCCTTCATCATGTGCGATTTTTGAGTGCCAACTATACATTTTATATTTTTTTCTCGCCTTTGCGGCGATAGAGATGTCGTCAACGGAGAGAAATCGTAAACATAGTTATCATTTTCGTCCTTGACGTAGGTATCTTATTTATTCTACTATATTAAATAAATCATTCAAAATACACAGGATATAATATCTTCATTTATGCTCGCGCAGATTTTTTGCGCACTTAAATTGCTTCATTAAGCTTGTGCATCATGCTTTCGGCATTAATAATATAATAAGGCATTTCCATGTACACCTATTCCGTGTGATCACACTTCAAAATGTTGAAGATCAGCTGCCGAGCTGCTGGCCTTTCGTCAACGGCCAAGTAGGTAAAAACATCGTCAAATTTAAGCTTGGGGCCATTGGCACAAATCGGTCTTATAGCGCACCATTTGTTCCGGCTCCCTTCGATTCTTTTTTTGCCGAAATTAATTAGCTTTCAATTTGCCGGCTCTTCTTCTCCTTCGGCACAACCCTCTATGAGCCATTCTTTTCAAAGGATTGATATCTGCGCTCATCGTCTTCTACCAGTCATAAGCGTCGTCGCTATTCGCTGTTTGCTGGCACGTAGTTGAGGCAATGGTTGTGCCACTAGCAGTAGCACCATAAGCAGGAGCTGTTTCAGCAATAATTATATCCTTGTCGATCTCTGCCCGCTTCAACCTTGGTGGTTCTTTATCTTTCTTCATCAAATCATTTATCGGTTAGACAAAGCACAGATTCTCTCGAGCGTCCGATATATTGAGGCGCACTATGCGACCATCACTCTACACTTGCGGTAAAGAATGATAAGGAGCCTGCTGCAACGTACGTCTCACTGGATTTAGGGTAAAAGAAGGGCAAGGCAGATAGTTTGGCTCTTCTTTACGAGTTTAAAGGTAATTATCGAGTGCGAGCAAGAAAGGTTTTAGCTCCGCACATTAAAATGAAACTGTTAATCGCATCCATTCATCGACACTTCCGCTGCATACTGTAACAGTGTGTGGATTTTCTTAAAAAAATATTTTTCGCATTGGTTACTAAAGCTTTAGCAAATAGGAGTAAATCCTATCATGATCCAATTAAAATGTGCTACTAAATAAATATCCTCACTTCTGGTTGAATGGACAGCGGACGTAGTAAATCCTTTGGCCACTAATATCACTCTAATGGTGACGTGCGTGTCTCGTCGTTTTTGAGTATGTATATGGCTTTAGAGAGTGGCGATGAATATACGTACTTTTACAGTACCAAAAAGTTGTCGATACAGTATGTTAAAGTCCCAATCTTCACAGGAACCAGGTCAAAACCTCATCGAATCCAATGCGATCCACATAAATCCTTTGAGTATTATATATATTGGTAACATGTTGCTAGTAGATTTATGTTCAATAAGAAGTGTGAAATATATTTTGCATACTGCACTTAAGGCACTTTTAGCATTTTGTTTATGCGACAATGGTCTTGTACATTACCGCTTTGTGGGTCCAAATTCGAATGAATGGGCAAAAAAGTCGTTAGAACTAATTAGTAGTGAAGAAGTGTTCAATTATCGACCTCTGTGATAAAATGGGCTCATAAAGAGTGTATTAAAATCGTAAGGCCATGCATACAAAGATATCAGTATGTCGCTTAATTCCTCGAACCTCGATAAAGAATACCATGCTTACTAGCAGTACAAGAGTGATATATCCTCAGTAGCATGCATTTAAATGCACGTACAGTGTAGTGCAACTGTGGCGTTGAAACGGGTTTAAACAGCCTCAGCATGATAACTTGTATTTCGCAACAACATTTAAATTATAAAAGTAAAGAGTGAAAAGAAATAGTAGACACCAAATAATTTTTAAATATAGCAGGTAAATTTGTGGCGATAAGTTGTTCTTTTTGAGCACCGACACCACAAGCTTCGCACCTAATAAAATATGCTTATTCACCTGATGATGTAAGCTCTTATAATTGAACACATCTAGTAATGATGTTTTTAAGCCTTTTAAAAAGAAAAATGCCTGCACAAGGCACAATTATGTAATATTGTATGTAGTAGCCGGCCTAAGTGCTTAGGTACGCGTAAAGAGTTCCACGAGGCGCCAGCCACTTTTGTGAAAAGGTATCCCGGCAACTACACTCAACTAGAATTTGTAGTCGCAAAAATCTTTCGGTAAATTCACCGGTAGTCAGATGTCATCGTATTTTACGCCCCTTTAAATTTTGCAAAAGCCACTACAGCACAGAAAGAAATATATAATTTTTTATCAGCCATAAGGTGGGTGCGCATGGGCCACATTCGATGAATACTAAGAAAATTAGTGTCTTCTGGAAGGTGTAGAGGGCCTGGTGCATTTGGTTGCCTATACGGCCGAGTCTTTCATAATTAAATATAGCAATAGCGACACTAAGTGCGACTAGAGAGATTCTGCAACGATAAAAAGATGATTCATTTTTCGAATCTATTTACGGAAACACTTTATCTTTGTTAAGTCATGAAAGTAAGTGTACTTTATTTAATTTTTTTTCTGCTTAAAACTATGGAGTTGATAACACCAGAATCGCACAATAAATGTCCACCCCGCAGAAACAGACCAAGGAGGTTGATAACAACGGTAAGTGGCTCCGAATATTTTTTCTACGACTGTAAGCGACGACAAAGTCTTAAGCGCAAAGAAAGACGAGTCGAACAAATTCAAGGGAATCACGATCTTATAGGTGGGCTGGCCTACGGAAGTAGACTAAACTTTAAAGATTTAACATCAGGCCTTGGGCTAAATAGACAAGTCTGGTACGCAGACGTTCAATCTTACTAATTGAAACTTGTACATCCTCCAAGTAATTTAACTGTTTGAGGTCTTTAATACCTTCAAGTACAGAATATTTGAGTCCACATGGATTGATAACGAAAATGCTTCTAGTGCATCCGATTGGAGTGCGCCTGCCGTGGAACAACAATTAAGTGAGCTATTGATCTTCGTCAATGTTGGTTATACCCGAGGATTAATTTAGTGACCCCCTCTGTCCTCCACTTGCAAATCAATACTATTCATTGTAAATGGCTCTATAATGCTCATACGCGGAACTATGCTGCCAACTTCTTCTTGTTGATCCTTAAGACTGCTTGTAGAGCTTCATTGCTTGAAGCTGATTGTACTAATTTCCCACCTGTGAGCTATACTTCTCAAATTTAGAGCCTTATCTCAGCATCTTTGGCAACCGATGCTGTCAGCACAAGCTGATATTACGCTAAGAAAGCTTAAAATTCATCAAGCTTCTCTGCCAGTGGTTTCGATACCTTCGATATCAAGTTTAGGTTGCCTTACTACTCAGGTTTGCTTTTGAAGAAGCCGTCCGCAATACAAGGCGGAAGCATTTTAACTACTGTTGCGTACAATTATGTGGCTAAATCCCATGGTTTTGAGTTACAAATGGCTTCTGCTGTTCAGCTTACTGCGTGTATCATACTCGTGGTTGTTGAAGACAAAAAAATAAAGTATTGTCAATGTTCTACAATTTTTCTCTACTCTAAAGATGTTTCGAGCCCTCTTATGTATAGTGGTCCTATCGCTTCGTATAAAAGCAAAAGGCAACCTATTTTAGCTGACCACAATTGTTGTCGGGGTGGCAAAAATGTTAAACTCACGAACTCTTTCAACGTTTTCATATACTCTGAACACTCGTGTGAGCATCCAAGTGTCCATCAATAGCAGTGTCCTCTCAAAGAGTTGTAAAGCTATCCGGCGACCTTTTGAGCCCATGAGCAGAACACAATATGGTGTTAGACTCTATTTAGAGCCGGGGCCGGCATACGTATTGTGCCGTTGCCATGACAAGAGAAGCTAATTTTCTCGGCAACTTAAGGGTCTTTCGAGGCAGGATTTTCCCAAGACCACCACAATTGAGGATCCCACTTGCAATAAATTTGTTATACATCGATTAAGCTACTTTGCTTTTACGAGAGAAATACAAGACAAGGGTTTGCATCGTCGAAGCCTGCAATCAACCAGTTTGCGTGCGAGGCTGACTCACCTTTCGATCATTAACGATTGTTTTCACCACAACGTACTCTAAAAGAAGTGACTTAGATATGGTGGCCAACAACTTTCTAGTTTAGTCTAGAATCATACTTGTAAAGTTTGCGCTTGCCTTATTTATAGGCAAAATTACGTGTGTGCGTGGGTAAAACTCTTCTCCTGAATATTCCTTTAGTGATTCCAGGACACAACGCATTTACATAAATTGTTTCAGATGGTGATTGGCCATCGTTTAGCCTGTCTTTAAAAAAGGCAAAAGCCATACGCACAAAATTAGTTGTGGTCACAGGTTTCGGAAAACCATAACGACTTTTTTAATTCCGAAATAGGCTATAATTTGTTTTTTGTACGTCAGCATTTAACGACCGCTAAACGGTGCTATAATTTGTCCAACAAAATTTACGATTCGTTGCTATAAGGGAACGAGCATTATATAGAGCAATTATAGAGCTTTACATAGACGCGACAAGATAAGCTCAGATACTCTGTGCTTTGAATAGGTAATATAGTTAAATAGTTTTTCTTGGGGGGGGTAGAAATGAAGCCAGCCAGTCTTTATGACACGCAAGCACCCACATCGCCCAGACGTAAAGCCTCAAACAGGCAGTTCTAACAATACCGAACAAAATTTATCTGGTAGCTGATCCTATTGCATAAAAATTGAAGCATTGTAAGAGATTCGAATTGCAACGATATGAAAAGAGACTTAGAGCTTCCATCAACCAGCTTATATTATGACGTAGCGCACAAAAGACTTGCGGGCCCATAGTGACAGCCATATTTATAGAATTCAGTCAGAACGTAAAAAAGGATATTTAAGGTCATTAATGAACGATGTGGATATATATTTAAACGGTGGAAAGCCATTTGCCCGTCAGAAAATAAGTTTCTGGTACACTTTGATTGTCGTCTCAAGATCATATTTTTAGACAAAGAAGGTTTTTGGTACAAATGTAAATGTATAACACCATGTTAACGCTCGTTGCTATGAGGCCATATCTTACGGTGGTAAATGACAATTATTTCTGTCAGCCAGTACATATTCAGAAGAACAATTAACGAGCAAGAGGGCAATTTGTATACTGTTGAAGAAAATGCCGCCAAATTTTGACGGTCGTTTGCGTATTAATATGTAAAACTCTGTCTTTGTACTAAAGTGCGTTTATTTTTCACCATCAAGACACAATTTATGTGTTAATATTTTAAGTAAGTGCTGTAAATAACGAGAGTAGATTGTAGGATGTGTCCTTTAGAAAATGTATTGAAACCATGCATATGTTTTGTAGCGTTCTGGACGCGCTCGCTATGGAAACAAAATTGATAAGGCTTGTGTTTTTTTTTCAGAGGGTACTTGACGCTCAAGGCGCGAGTGTAAAATTCCGAGTCGTCGTCCGGTAGCATGACGTTCTTACACTGATGTGCCGAGTGCTTGGCCAATCTTATGTTCTAGAGTCATTTTTGTATCGACAATGCGGACAAGGGATAGTCTATTTAACCAATGTCTATATTTAATGAAACTTGCGATGCGCAGGCTCCCATAAAAGTGTACGATTCGCCAAAGATTACGTCCACTACAAACATTATAGAATTTGTAAATTGCACGGACCCAGTTAGATATTAAAAAAGGTTGACAAGAAATAGCCAAATGGGTTTCCACAAAATCTTTGTGTCACCCAATTTAATTTTACCATATTGCTTGAAATAAGTCGAGCGTTGCTTCGTACAGCACTGAGAAGGTAATGTTTAAAAACAAGAAGCTGAATTGAGATAGTGCAAGGTCTAAGGACCATTGCTCATGCATATTAGAAGCCAAGCTATTACTGTAATACATTAAACTTGCATTGGGATATACTTAACATTTTACTTTAGTGTAGCACACATTTAAAAGGATAGAAGTCATGTCAGTTCTAAATATTATGAACAAACAAAACCATGTAGTCAGTTGAGGTTTTATTAAGGGTTGCGCTGAGAAGTCCAGCAAGTATGGCTCAACAAAGTGGCCGTACGGCTGAGCGCCGATCTCCAAACCCAACACCTCGTCAAAGAGCCGAAAAAATGCTTTCGACGATAGCAAAGCTTTACGGCCAGCGTCACGTTTAAGATCACAAGCGCCGACTCCGCAAGATGCGGCAAGTACCATTGTCCAAGTGGTCTCAATCGCTTAGGCTAATGTTGCTCCCTCTGCAGCAGCAGAACAAGATACGTTGTACGTGCAGCATCTACTGTTGTATCGAACTTAGCAGCAACAGCAATATCAAGCCCAGGTGCAAGCTCAAATGCATGCCCAAATGCAATAGGCTAATGGGCGCATCGAGCTTCTCGTTGCATCAAGATGCAAGCAAAGGAAAAATTCTGCTTATGAAGGGAGCTTTGGCGAAGATATTGAATTATAATTCTTTGCAACGGAACATTACTACGCCAACAAGCGCCACTTGATGACAAAAGAGTCGTTCGACTTTATGACGTTTATCTCCAGTAATTTAGGCAATTCCGTACAAAATTGGCACCGCGCTTCTAACGCCGACTGCGAGCGCATGAACGTGCACAAGAACTGAGCAATGCTTAGATTTTAATTGCGCGCGTGCTTTAGGCCTAAGGAATTTGAGTACGATCTTTGAGAGCGGATGTTGCACCTGAAAAGAGAAACTATTCATAAATACTTCAAGACTTGGTGTCCCCAACTGAATTGGAAATCAGTGAATAAAAGCGGCTCTTTACCTAAAGTCAATGACGGGAAGAATTCGCAAAAAAGATCAAGGAAGAGAAGAGAGTACGAGGAATCTCCAGAAGGCCATTGAAGTTGCTTTTGATTCCACGTTTGCTCAATACTAAGGCAGGTCAACTCGTATATTGACCAAGTCGTTCAAAACGGGGCCTACGGAATCAGGCTATCGTGTGAACAAGTCACAACCGCAGAAATGAAAGCGATATAAAAAGAGAAGTGACGAGAACGAGAACAGGACTAAATCGGCAGCATGTGAGTTGTCGGTCACATATCGCCGATTTTGTCCAGTTCTCGTTCTCGTCACTTCTCTTTATAAGTCAACCTTTGCCCTAGTAGATTCTCGGTGATACTGACACCGTGGCTGATGCACGCAATTCGGAATTTGAAAGTAAAGCTGCTTAAGTAAGCTTGCAAAAGATTCTGGAAGCGGCTAAGGATCGCGAGATCGTGGCGACAATTAGGGCGAACAAAGTCACACTTGCTCAATCTGCAAAGACGACGTATGCGTGGAATAGAGACGTACAGTAAATCATCAAGACGCTAAAAAACGAAGATGATGGGCCAAAGTCCTCATTGCACGATAAGAATTTTATTCCCAAATTGTCGAAGATGAGACACTAGGACTTAATTTTCCAGACGACGAAGATCTGGAAAATCGCGTCATCTGTGAGAACCAAAACTATGTATCGGCAGGCTACCAAGGACTTACAAGAAGTACCTGGCCGTGCATCAAAAGGATTATTGGCTAGAAAAAAGTGACGAAGTAAATCCAGCGCTATGTCAACACATGAGAAATGCGTCAGAGCAACAGCTAGACAGAACTAACCACCAGGATAACTTCAGTCCTTAAATATTCTCAGAGGCAGACGGGCCAACATTTCTATGAACTTTGTCGTGTCTTTACCGAAAACGAAAAAGTTTCAATGCCGCCATAAAGACTGTTGATTGCATGCCGAAATGAGCCATGTTCATCGCTGCGAAGACAACGGACGATACTGCAGAAATTGCGAAAGTCTTAATGAACAATCATATTGAAGACCATGGCATACCAAAGACCATTGTGTTTGACCGGAACGCCAAGTTCACATCCTAGTTATGGCAAGCAATCGTGTCTACTGTGAACAAAACACAATTTGGCTTTGGCTTTTAGACCGCAAACAGAAGGACAAACGAAAGAACTTACGATTTTATTGAAAGGACCTCGAGATGTCGTCAAAACCAGCACACAATGATTGGGATGACTTTTTTCTTTTAGCTAAGATAGCCAATAATTGACGCGTACACTCTAGAATTGGAATGTCACCCGTCGAACCGGACTTAGGGCATGTTCCGTCTACGCCGAATGGTGTAACATTAGATTCAGAATTTCATGAGCTGGAAGGGTCAGTAAAAGAGTTTCTACTTCGTCGAGAAACGACGCTGAAGGTCGCACGGGACCGAATGCGCAAAGCACAAGAGCGCATGAAGTACTATTATGACAAGAATAGACTTTCCAAGCTTCCAAGCTGGCGAAGTGGTGCTTTTGGACGGCAAGAATTTGCACGTTCGTCTCAAGGGATTTGCTCAGTCGAAGAAACTCGTGCCAATAATTTGGCCCATTCCTGATCGTGAAGAGAGCTTAGCGAAATTTTATGAGTTAAGACAATCGAAGGGATTGAAGTTCCACCCAGCGCTTCACACCTTAATGTTGAAGCCATATCGCAAGGACCCATTGCTTCGAAGAATAGATGAACAAGATCGTGTTGGTCGATAGCTTCGATGGATACCTCGTTGAAGCCGTCCAAGGGCACTAACACTAAAAAGATTGGGGCTTGGTGGAACAAAGAAGGAAGCCACTTGGGAGTCCGTTGAGAATCTAAAGCAGATTTCCAGACTCATCGACCTCTACTGGGAACCCGAAAATATGAGTCTTATCTTTTCAAGAAGGCATCGTCTTGCATGGAGGTCATATGACGTCACCGTCGTAACTGTCAATTTTTCAAAAACGGCTTTTACAAAACATCTCAAACAAAAAAATACATGTGCATTAGTACCGTCCATAGGTATAGGCGATTATAAAGGCTCCGACCTCCACATGTTCCATAATTATTAAAAACCAAACATGAGAAAAACTTGGATGTGTAAGAAGCCAAATGGAATAAAGAAGGATGTTAGCCTCCAGAATGGTAGCAGTAGATTGCTGAGAGCCATCAAATAGGCTGTAGCAAGAGAATAAGTCGTAAAAGCCCTTCATCTTGTATCACTTCTCAATTTGCATTAAGCAACAAACACTTCTCTTCTTCCACGACTTCACCTTGCCCACGTCTCAGCTTCATCCGACGGCCGAATTAAATCAGCTTTTTTCGCGACTGTGTTGCACTACTTGAAAACTATGACTGGTAGCTCCATACAGCCGGGTTTTGTGGCAAAGCTGGCTAACTGTTAAAAGAAGCGCTAGATCTATGATGGTTTCTGGGCGCGACGGGGGCCTATTTGAATGTATACCGATGTACAAACGGAGAAAACGTAAACCATCGAAAAAAAGCCGAATTTCGATGCTAAAAAAGTGTTTTGTACTCTGTAATGAATGGTTTTGGTGCTAATTTAGATGTACAAAGAAAGAGTCAATGAACATTCCAGAAGCATGTAATAACTCGCATTACCAACAAATGAATATTTATATCAAAGAAAATTAATCAAAAAGCAGCAAATAAAACCGAGTCATCAAATTAAAGGCTATTCGCATCAACTGCTAAATAACAGCTTCGATGAGGAGGTCCATTGACCTCAATCTCACGTTGTTTGCTAGCCTTTTCCTTTGAATCTTCGATCAAATGCAATTATTTGATGGTAAAAGATTGCCAGCAACATCAACTGTCACCCGATTTCGTATCTTTTCCGTTGGTGAGATCAGCTTTCGAATGTTTAGGCATTTTTTTTTCAAATCGCGACTCTCCACCTTTCTAGTTGTATTGATCCCCCTTATTTAAGCAGCCGTAGTTTTCCCATCACGATTAGTAATTAACCAGACGCTCTAAATCCTGTTGTACAGTTTGTATCTTTCATTTCATCACGCCATGCACAAATAGCTAGACAAACGATACTGATTTGGTTAAAATCCTCGCAATTCAGCACATACGCTTGAATAAAAAAACTCAAAAATTTTGCCATGCACCGAATGCGTGGATTTGGCGGCAAGCAAACCCGCAAAATCCCATATTCTTGAGCTTTCGTAACGATTCCTATTGATATATGGGAGCTGTAACTATCAAATGTTAGAAGGATAGGCTTTTCTACATCTAGTGGTAGCGATTCGTGAGATTGATCAATTCGTTTTTATAGTATCTCCTCGTTAATAACACCACTTTCTGTTATGATCACGGTCGCCCCTTCAACAACACGTTTATTTAATACAGTACAGGCTGCACGCTTGACAGGCAAAATGAACGTTGGTATGATTATGTGTCAGGAGACCGCGCATGCTACGATCAATGTTAGGTGAAAAGTTGCTGTGATGCTTTTTGTCCAAACATTTTCGCTCTCTTTGACTGCTAAATTTTATCTTTTTGCTGAGCTTGGAATGTGGTTCAACAATATCGTATACTTGGTCTGCTTTCGAGTCATTCATTATAGCCAAGCGGGTCATTGTCCGGAATAAACGCTAAATTACGTCTTCAGACGCTTCGTTGCGGCAACGATTGTCTACTTGATCGTCTCGAACAACTAAAATTTGACTACGGCGACCAGGAATTTCCTGTTTCATCTCTTAACGAGCACACAGAGTATTCTAGAGTTTCTTTATATAGTTTGATTAACTTCATTTGCTTTCAGTAGAACTTGCGATCTAAGAACCAGCAAACCCGCACACTGCAATCCGAAAACTCAATCCACGGTTTCAGCCTCACAATCTTGATCGAAGCACTGATTCTGTTCACTATTTTTGTATCAATGTCACCTTTTCGATGTTTTCTTAGATACTTTATATGTTTAGAATATGGTATCCTTGTAGCGCTTGAGACCTCTCTGCCTCTCTGTACTCTGCTGGAAAGTGGTCATCGTCGTACATTTTTCTTCTATCCCTCATTGATTGTTGGTTTACTAATTTGATGGTGGTTAAGCAGGATTGGTTACCAATTTGATGTTGGCTACTAACATGATGGTTTCACACAAATTTGAAGGATGCTGGCCATTCACGATATTGAAATATGCTTTGGCGTAGCTCATGTAATGGTTTCTTTATGATGATCTTGTAGTACCAAAACTACCGATTGAATAGGCTTATTTCGTTTCTCCGTATAAATCATTCGGAATACATCTGCTAACCATGTGTGAGCTGCCATTGTTGATTGACTACTTCGATCACCTCTAGCCAAAACGTGAGTTGGATGTGCTCGTGTCATGAATGGATGTCTCGTTACAAAAGCAGTGATCACGAAAGTATAATTTCCGAGACCACAAGTCGCAGGACAATAGTCTACTGGCACTTGATGATTTACCGTAGCCGATCAGACCCGTAGGTCTAGGTGCCATTGATACCGCTTCAATCGCAAATCGACCTTCTGCAAATTGCGAGCAGACAGTACAGCTAATTCAATCGTTGTACGCAGCTTTTGAAAAGCATTTCGTCATCCTTAAGGCGCGATAACCATTAGTCTGGTTTGCAAGGTCAGACCGGGTCTCTCATCTTTCAAGTTGCCAAACAAACACGATAGTTCGCATCGAAAAACCTAGCTCCCAAAACTAAACATTACCCCGATCAGCAAGTCATGAGGCTTAAATTTTGCTCGCTATACAGCGACGGTGGCGAACGCGATTATTTCTAACGACTGAGTAAATAGTCTACTGACGGTGGACTGGCTATCAAAAGCGTATTTTTTTCATATCATCTTATGGACAAAAAACTAAATTCTCAACCTAGCTCCTTTGTGTCGAGCATTCTTTTACGTCAGTCGTCCACATTTGAATCACAAACTTTGTTACGTCTACAGCTTAGTTATTGCTAAGGAACGTCACGTGTAGTAGTGCAACACTCACAAAACCAAGCTTTTGCTTTCGATTCTCGCCGATTGTCTACTATCATCGAATCCTCACACGAAATGTACTAAAATTGTCGCGAGTTTTGTCAAACTGAACGGGGTCACGTTAAGTATAAAAATACGATATAAGGATGCTAGTGCAGTATCGTAATATAAATCACCATCCCATATTTCTTCGCTATTTTGGATTATAAACGACTGACATCCTTGCTTAGTCACTAGTGTTGTGAATTAAAACAATGTCCAAAATGCCTAAAATTCGATAACAATTCTAAAATCTCAGATATAGAGTGGTACACATTTATAGATTCGCAATGTCCAAGATGGAGGTGCTGCCCCGGCCTGCAGGAGGCTTGCAGAGCCAGCTACGCATCATTTCAGACTCCTCATTGACTATGAGCTTCTCTCTACCATCGTCGTTCCTCCAAAACCGTAAAAATCGCTCTACTTCCATACCCGAGGCTCCTAATTTTATCGAAACCGCTCTCGAAGACGTGGGCGAGACATGGGAGGAGCGCGATTGGGATACTCAAGCCATACAAATGGAAAATGCAAGTACATTTGTTCGCAATGCAGACACGTGGGAGGAAGAGACGACACCTGACTTGCCTGACGACTTTCCGAGACTTATCGTAAACCTCACGAGAATTCAACGCCACCACTTTCTCGTGACCAAGGAGGAGGAGAAACATGTGGACATTATGGAGGTATTTCACCGAATTAAATCGACGCTACACGAGCATTTCTCCCAATTGGCTGAAAGTTTTTTTAAGCAGAGTAAGTTTACAGCTTTGCGAATTCTTTTTTTGAACACCAACCCCAAATGGGCTGTTTTTCAAGCTTTCGAACGTTTTCATCTGCCATTACAATTCCTTTTCACGATTGATTTCACAAAAAATATTTGTATCTAACGTGGTGCTTGGTGCTACAGAGTTGTGTTTTCATTGTACGTACGGTACCTCAAGGACGTTGATGGACAATCTACATGCAGCTTACCCGACGGATACTTTTGCTATGATGGACTATCCAACGAAGATTGACAATGTGCCATTGCATGAGTATTTGCATACATTGTCGAATCCATCAAAGTGGAAGAGTGTCGAATATTTGAAAAATTGTTTGCGCCGTTGTTCCCGCGACATAAGGTGGAAAAGGGATATCACTACAGAGTTAGAAATACTGGCGGAACAAGAATTTATGCAGTACGAGGAAAAGCTGCAACGATTGAGTGACGAAATTGACGAGGTGCGTTGAGCTTCGTATTTGGGAGGCTACTGTGCCAATGTGCTAACGTATATGGTGATGACTGGAGTACAGCTCTCGCGCTTGCGCGATTCGTTTCGCACTAAACTTACTAATTTAGACAGCAAGAAAAATAGTCATTATTTGATGTTGCGGAGACTTGAGGATATCGAAATACGATTAGAAACATTACTAGATGAGTATTTAAAAGAGCCAGAACTTGAAGAGAAAGAATGCTACAGCGCTTTCGGCAATATAGAGGGAGAAGGGGGCGTTCAAGCAGGCATGAATGTGCTGGACATGGTTATTGCTATGATATTTTGTCGCTTGCCTCGTGACTTTAGTCAAGACACTACAGTTGAAGAACACTTTCGGATGCTTTTTGATCACCACATTCACATTCTGCGTCTCTGGAAAAAGGATTTCGGTCGTCTTCCTCCTCAATCTCGAGCTGCGTCAGCGAGAAACGATGGATTTGACTCAGACAGAGCTTTGAAGCAGACAGAAGAGCAAGTCACCTCCGATGTATCTGAGAAGCAGGAAGAATCATTTCCTTTGTATTGTCGTGTTGACGGTGGTGCATTTTCGGATGATAGTACATCCATTAAAGTAGTCGATGACGGGCAAAGTTTACTATCGCAATACAATGAAAGTGGCTATGACAAGTTATGTGAAGGTGAAGTATGCGATAATGATGATTTGGATGGGTATGGAGCCGATTATGATAGTGACGACAGTGAGGATGAGGAGCAGACTGCCGGAAACGTTAAGCTTGAGCAGAATGCTGAAAGTTTAAAGCATATCAGGGTAGTGAAGGGCAGTACTGGGCCACATCGAAGACACGTCGAGCGTACGAGCAGGCGCTCAAAACAGCTGCAAAAGGTGATGGCAAAACAATGTTATCATGAACAAGGACATGACGACGCGTCGTTTCAACCCTTTGCTCGGACTGGGGCTGTTAAGTTGCTCCGTCTTGCCAAAGAAAGCGAAATGTTTTAAACACTGCATTTACTAATTTTGTTCCCTTAAAGTTAAGACACAAGTCTTTATCTACTGCCATCTTTATACATGACGGATCAGGCTCGCGACGTTATATTTGCCGTGCAATTCGACTGAAGCATCGAGTTGTTATTTTATTTACAATCGTAGGCTGCTATTCAAGAAGAACACGAGTCAGCGACTGATAGGGAGAATGCATTTTGAAGCCTGCACACTTTGTTGTGATCAAAAACACTGTCGGATTATGTTGAGGATAAGTAGGGTCCAAATTATATGATTACAGCAGCACGCGTGACATCAAAAAGCATGCAATGTTGCACACCAAATTGTGTCTTTGCTTAACATTGACTAGGCTGTGAAATTTGCTAGCTCGACGAAGAGGACAAATGGCTTTGTCTGCATGGAGTTTTGCCTGCATGGAATCAATCATTGTTTTACTAATCAAATCGAACAGTGTAGCCGTCGTTGAGCAACCCCTGGAGTAGCCAGCTGTCTTTGCAATGAACGGTCAATTAGCCACAGGTCTCATGACTAACGTCTTGCTCATCTTTCTTTAAGTCTTGTAAATTCTATAAGTCGCTTTGTACAGCTCACTAGGTCCTGGTGTTCATGCTAAGTTGTGTGAATATTTTTATATCTGCCTTACTCTTGCAGGCACCCTAAGAAAAGATATATTAATAAACTTTGCGTCAAACTTTTCGTATGTTTCTTGTGCACTAAAGGTTGCACCTCGCGAAATCCTGATCTCTGGCGGCATTTTGAAGAATGATGTTTTACCGGCCAGCACCTCTGTCGGACCAATTTTCTGATATTCCATTCCACAAAATTAATATCAAATCATCTTTAATTTGCTACAAACAAGACCCACTTACAGTGGCGAAGCCAAAAAATATCATGTTTGCTCCAATAATTAGCAAACTCGCCATCCATGAAAATCGTGACATTCTCGGACTTAACAAACGCTACACAGTCTACTGTTATTCTCAGATCAGCAATGTAGGATTTCACTGCATTTAGCTATTATGAGGATTATACGAGCGCCGTTTTTTATATAATCTTGCTGTGCTTAAAATGGAGACAAGTGTTATTCATATACCATTTGAAACTCCAGCAAAGATCCTTTCAATGCAGCAACCTTCCTCAATGGGTACTGTGTCAGCCCCGAGTCAATCAGCGCTCGTCTCACGCTCACTTCAACTTGGTACAATTAATGATATTCAATGTAACCAGCCTCGTCGACCAAACACCACCCCAGTACGGACTTTAGTTGCTTAATATAATCCCATTAACTCGATGCTGACGTTGTCATGGCACAGAAGCCACGCATTCCACGCCTTCTGCTAAATGCTGGTCAAAATGGGACTCTTGAAAGAAATTCTCAGGAACACCTGATGACTTCGTTGCCATCGAAGCTGATTCGCTTGCCCGACTCACCTCCGCGCGCTTTTGTTGTTAGGCGCACGGGAATAATCAACTCTGAAAGTAACGACGTAGCTTGCGGATTTGAGCACGTTTCATCATCCACAAATGTTAAAGACGACTCGAAAATAGCGGACATGAAAGCTGTCCATGCTATAAATGTCAATGAAAAGTGCGAAAGTGGCAAAGATCGACACGATAGTCAATCGTTGCACTTCAACGCACAGAGCACTAACGATCAAGTTAACGGTGACAAACCGAAGAAGTGTGATCCTCAACTATTATTACAAAAATTTGACGCTGTAAATACGGATGAATCAGACACTATAATGGTGCAGCCTCGCATTGACTCCAATGATGAAATGAATGCTGAAGTAATTCAGCCACGTGTTGACAGCGACATCAGAAACAGTGAGGACAAACTAACGGTCAATGTGGATGAGAATGTTGAGGTCGATGAAGAATACGAACAAGTGTTGATCGATAGACGACGTTTGTTGAGCGATGAAGCAAACCGTCAGCGCATTCGAAGTGAATTGGAGTCGTATGTGGGTTCTCTGAAGTCACTTACGGACGAAGATGGAGAGCAATTAGTACAATTTCCACGGAACTATCAGCAAGTTGTTTCACTGATGACTCAAAAGGACATTAGCGAAGAAGCCAAAGCATTTAAGGAAGGGGAGCAAACACGTCAGAGTTGGTCACGTGTTCTCATCAATTCGGGACTGTCAAAGCAACAAGCCTTCGTAAGTGTTTACCCCAATGTGGTACCAATTGATACTTTGACTCACCCCATTAATTCAATAGGGATTGGTTGAAGAGGTGGACGACGATGCGGAAGGCAGTAAGGATCTAGCAGCCAAGATTGCACTGAAAATGGCTCGCATACGTCAATTGGATGCGATTTTGGAGAAAAAACTGGGCAAAAACCTATATGCGAACATTGTAGTAAGTAAACAAGTTTCTGTGCAATGCAAAGAAAGTAAAGAAGGTGTTACCACTTTAAACAAATCACTTATGATGCAAGCTCAACCTGCTACTTCGTTGACTGGCGGTCAAAGTAGTCGCAGTAGTATCGGTATTGAGGATAGACCCAAAAAGGACAATAATTTCATTGAGCGGAATAAACAAGTTGTCGCGAATGGTATGAAAGGCAATATGACAAAAGAAGAGGAAGAACGTTTGGAAAAGTTGCTTTGCGACGACGTTAGTCTACGCGATGACCCCAATGATGAAGTCAATATCAAAGAGGAAGCTGAAGGATCGCATGAAGAATGCATCGAGTACACCATGAGCCATGACGAAAAACTTGCAATTGAAAAGCTCATTTCTACGCAAAGTGTCAACTATCCTTTGTATGCCATTGACGAATCGTCAGTAGATGACGCTCTTAGTGGCAATGTCATTCAAGAGACGAAAAGAGAACGTTTGCAAAGACAGCGACTCAGTCGTGTTGAACAAGAACTTCGTTTTCTTCAAGAATGTCCGTCCGTGATTATCGTGGGCGACGATCGCGATGAGGATGAACAGGACGATTGCCGCAGCGAACAATCCTTTGCCACAGCCACATCATCAGCGTGTTCGACTCGCTCTGGCGTTATATCACGTCATGATTTCAAGCGTTTTTTAGCGCAACAAAAAGATAAATATAATGCAACACCTACAGCAAGCGCCGACGAAATCCGACAGCTTTTACTGACCATAAGCCACGACGTCGTAGGCGCTACATCAGGTTAAATACAGGCGTATAAAACTGAAGTGTACCATCTACTGTTGGTCAAAAAGTATGCAATTAAGACGCTTTAATTGTCCAAAGCAAAGCATGTTAGCCACCGTTCACCAACAGGCTGGAACTCCACGTGCCGGATCTCAGTGTCCTCTTTGTCGTATACGATCCTCACGTCTAACCTCTCTACTGGCATACTTTGATTTTCAAGGCGTTCTGGCCACTCTAGTAGCGTTACACCTCGTTCAAAAGCCTCCGCTAGCCCTAAGGCCGCTACATCGTGCTCAGTTACAGTCTCCAGACGGTAAAGGTCCACGTGGTAGACTACCGGAAGCTCCTTCGCCTCATCGTACGTATTCACTAGTAGATACGTAGGCGACGTCACTGACAAAGTTGGTTTCTTCGTGAATGCCCGCACAAACCCACGGGCCAGACAAGTTTTGCCACAGCCCAAATCTCCGTACAAAAAGAGCACGTCGCCGGCTCGTCGATCCCGAGCTAGTTGTTCACCCAATTTTTCCATATCTCGTTGAGATCTAGTCGTGTGGGTGCAAGACTGATACTGATTGGAAGAGAGTGATCGGACCGGATGAGATAGCGAGGAGATAGCGGTAGTCGACCCACAGCAACGACGTAGTAGTGATGAGTAGCGAGCAATCATCTTGATTTGTGATGTGAATACACATAGAATAGTAGGATATTAGCCAATCGCACTTTATAATCGCAGACAAGGAGTGATCATGTCGGGGTGGGTGAGCGCGTGGCTGCAGGGCAAGAACGAGAACGATGAGGAGAGCAAGACAGAGGGCTTCCAGACGGGTGGAACCACTCTCTCAAGTGGAGCAGCTCCTCCTTCCAATGACGAGATCCGGCGCAAGCGGCTGCAGAAGCTACAAGAGCAGCAGGACGCGACGCAGAAGATTCTTTCAGCTAATCAGAGTGCGGACGGGGACGTTGTAATGACCAATCCCGACACATTATCGTCCTCACACAAGAAAAAGCAGATCGTGGAGACCATTATTAAGCCTGAAACAGTGCAAACAGATCCTCCAAAACCTAAAAAACCCGCACTAATACCTGAAGTTTACATGAACGATATGCTACAGCGCGTGCTTCGCGTGACGCTGTCACCAGCCAATGGCAGCGAGAACATGCTGCTCTTGGTACAGTTTAATGACAAGCAGCTATCAGCTGCTAATGTCAGTGAAGTGCTCTACGCCCGAGTCATTATGAGCCCATCCGATCTCCCAGGAGGGACTTATCATCCTTTAGCTGCTCTGGAATATCTAGAACAAGTATTTTATCGTTGTCGAGACGAAAAACAAAAGCTGGATTCGTCAATTCTGCGTCTTCCAGCCGACAAAAAACAAGAAGCTCATGAATGTCTTGACAGTATTCACGACATGTGTATTAACTACAGTGCTACTGCGTTGACTGACCCAGACATCTTTCCTTTTGAAGCAGGAACAATTAATATTGATGCATTGGAAAAAATTGTACGATCACAAGCCAATCCACAAACTTGTGAATTCGTGGATGGAGTTGTCGGAGTGCTAGAAGAAAATGATGCAACTCAGAGGATATTTGCACCAATTTTTCAAAAGTTATTGGCTGAGTTATTTTTAATCAATCCGCCGTCGTTGATGTCGAATTTTTACGAAAACATGTTCATTGTGACCGTATTGAGTCGAAACAAAGCATTAGCGACGGTGTTTAGCCGGATTCCAGGCTTTTTATTGACGCCAGGGCCACCAATGACAGGCCGTCGGCTTCAAGATGCCACTGCATTGGGTTTGTTACTGCGTTTTAGTTGCAACCAGGACCCAGCAATCACTCAGATGTTTACAAACATTACGAAGCGTACCAAAAACGATGTGGATAATTCCATTTTAACCATTCGGAACAAGCTGGACAGTGTGCAAGCCACAGTATCCGACATTGTGACCTTACTGCTGAAAGCGGGTGGCTTTGCTCGTGAACAAGTGCTAGCTTGGATGGAGCAGGCCATGTTTGTGAATGCAGAGCGTGCGAAAGAAAATCCAGATGTTAATATCACGTCAACAAATGGTATGTTTGTAAATTTGACGATGGTGCTGTTGAAATTATGTGGTCCATTCTTAACTCCAAATTCGAACAAAGCTAAGCTGATCAAGACCGAGTATTTAGCGACACAAAATCCGCTGTTTCCATTCGACGAGACGAGGTTACTTGGCTCTGGTACGGATAATGCGACGTCGCAGCAGGACGATCGACAGGTAATGAACACTTCGGACTTTAACTTTATCACGCGGTGTTACTTTATCACGGCTCGAGCAGTGCACCTTGGTCCTGTGGGAATGATGGGTCAATACATGCGTCTACTGCGTCAGCTGTCATACTTTCAGAGTCGAATGGATGCACCAAATGCAGATCCTCGTTTGAAAGCCCACTTTGATCAAATGGCTGCTGTGAAAATGATCATGGATGCCGAGTTATTGCACCCCGACTTTTTGCACGAAATGATTCGATTCTCGCTGCTAACGAGTGCAATCGTCAGCTCCATTTGTACTGGATTCGATGTGTTTGACTCAAGTACTCTCTCACTTCCGCTACCAGCTCCTGACGTTGAGACCAACGGCGTCCTTAAGTACGTTCCGGAACATTTAGTGGATGACTTGTGCTCTGTATTAAAATTCGTTGCGCGATTGCAGCCAAAGGCGCTTAATTTGTTCGAGTTGAAGGAGTTATTAAAAATGATTTTGATCTTTCTGTCGAGCCCGAGTTTCGTGCACAGTCCTCACTTGCGAGCCAAGATGAGCGAAGTCCTTTTTCACATTTTCTTACCATCTGACGAGTCTGACGAGCGTGAGACTGCCGGAACTGCATTTGGCATAGAACTTTTAAGAACAAGTTCTTTAGCACAGCGCCATCTCGCGCCTTGTCTGTTGGGTCTATACGGAGATGTCGAACAGACGGGATTTTATGAAAAACTTGAACACCGCTACAATATTGCCTGTCTTCTGAAGTATTTGTGGAAACTTGATGGACACAAGTCAGCATTTCTCCGCATTTCTGAAGATTGTGAAAGTTTTGTAAAATTTGCGCACGGATTAATGAACCACATTAACAGTCTGGTTACTGACGCACTGATTGCACTACCGGAAATTAAGTTGTTGCAAGAAGAAATGCAGAATGTTACGCAATGGATGGCGCTCGATGAAAGTGTGCGGGAACAAAAACAAAGCTTGCTATCCGACAAGGAGCGCACCGTCACGTCGAGTCTGCAATTGGCCAATGAGACGATCCACATGATGTCGTACTTGACAAGTGAGATTCAAGAACCTTTTGTCAAGATGCCAGAGCTTGAAGACCGTCTCGTGAGTATGTTGAATAGTGTCATTGTGAAGCTCGCAGGTCCGCGTGGGGTGGAACTCAAGGTGAACAATCCTGAACAGTACAAATTCCGCCCGAAAGTCATGCTGAAGGAAATTGTCGAAACATTACTGCACTTTGCTCATTATCCGAGCTTTTTGCAAGCGGTGGCTACGAACGGGTACTATGATGGTACAGTTTTCCGAAAATGCGCTCAAATTGTGGCTCGCACGCAGTTGTTGGAATTGACTGACGTGCAAAAGTTTGAATCGTTTGTTGGGAATTTGGAAAAGGCCGCAGAGGGCGCGGCCAATCTCGAAGAAGTGCTTGGTGATATACCCGAAGCATTTTTAGACCCATTAGTGTTCACTCTGATGAAAGACCCCGTGATCTTACCGAGTGGATACACGATGGATCGTTCTTGCATCACGCAGCATTTGATGAATGATCAAAGCGACCCGTTCACTCGTGTTCCTTTGACAATGGATCAACTGCAACCAAATACGGATCTAAAGATGAAGATTGAACAGTGGATCCAAGAAAAGCAAATGAAGCACGCAGCCATGTGAAGCTTTGGGGCCCATGATGTAGACACGCAGAAAAATACACACACAATGTAAGGTCTACCACACAGATCTTGTCAGTGGTCTACGTTAGAAAATAGCATTTTATATATTCGGGGCGCATATTATTATAATAAGCTTCGTATCATACATCATATTTGTTTTTTGCGGAAGACGCGCACTGAAGGCGCTTTAAGAACTACGCTATTTAATTTGCTAAGCCTTTTTGATCCTGATGATTTTTTCTTTTGTGCTACTGCTAAAATTTGCGAAGGACCGAAGATGAAGATAAGTCGGGAGGTGTTGCATTTCGTTAATTGACATGGTGGCAAGCAAGGCGCTTACCAACAAGGCGATACTGGAAAATTGTAGGTGAAAACTACATGAAGCTCTCTATCGTAAGATTGCGTTACTAGTACAAAATAGCGTTCGACCCGCTTTGCATATCAGGTTAGCACGTAGATAAATCGATCGCAAACAACTTTTTCACGACGGTATAGAAGAGCATACTTGGTGCGATCATCGAGAAAAGTCAAATTGACGATGTGACATACTTCTTGTGAACTTATTTCGTAAAGATCAATTTCAAATTAACAGAAGATGCCGCGGAAATATTGCTCGAGGGGAAAAATGGAAACGCGGTGACACCAGCAGATGCTATATTCGTGATTATTAAAGATGTCAATGCTATGCAGGATGCAGTGAAGGCTAAGTGCCCAAACATTCTCGCGAACGTGGCTTCACAGTCTTTGACACGAAGTGGACGAGAATACACGTTCAATGGTTCAATGAGATCGTGTAAGTGTCTCAGCGTGCAGTAATGAACGATGTTTGCGGTTATTTGAACCGTGTGAAACGCCTTGCTTCTTATATTAGGGGACTGGTATGCAAATTCCGTCACCTTTTTGCTTAAGTATTTATTTTTGACCTCGATATACCTCAAGTGACGTCGATGCAGGAATGTTGCGAGCATTTGATCGTTGATTTATTGCTCAAGGTCCACATTTACTTAATCGGACACTTGCTTGTCACATTTAACAATCATTCGACGATAATTGATTCGCCAGCTACATTTTTGAAATTTGGCATGAGGATCGAGTTCATTCAAGTGGCATTGCTTCGAATTAGCCTCTTAATGAAGCCCTTCCCTTCCGCAGGACGCGAAGTAGAATCGCGAGTTATTTCTGGTGAGGAATAAGCATCTTAGCGATGTTATAATGTCATCCGGATTAAAAAAATTGCTACTTGAGCATTAGCCTCTGAGCCTTCGCCAGTTTACGTTTGATTTGGGGCGTAGCTATTTCCTTTTAATAGTAGCAAGGGATATTATGTTTTTTAGTAAAAATACAATTTCATCAACTACGATCTCATCTTTCTCGTCCATACCAGCGAATCGCCAAAGAAAATTCTCAGCAGCATAAGTACATTTCCACCGAGTGCGTTGAATATTTATGTAAAGAATAATCATTGACATTCAATCTGAAAATGCGGTTGTTAACAGAGCGATGCGATGAGTTAGCGCGTATTACATAGACGAAGTTGCCTTTGGGACCCTGTCTATACACATCAAGCTTAACAAATCATAATCTAATTTTTCTGAACTTTTCAGCCCATCGCTCTATAAGGCAAAGCTTGCGTGCGCTTTAGATATCTCAGATAGTGATCAGTATATGCCATTACGGCTGCGATTTCGGCAAGAATAGCGTATTAACAATTAAGTAGAAAGGTGTAATCACTTGCTTTTCATTTCCTCGATTCTTTTCTCTTAGAAAAGAAAGCGAACCATTCCTGCGCTGTGGCTGAACTTCAATACACATTTTTCAATTAAGATATGAGAGGCTCTAACATCGCTAATTTGTGCAAAAAAATCCCGTACTCGTAGGCTTTCATACCGCATGCATCTGTTGCATGAACACGACGCAGCTCACCATTATATCCAATTCACTAGAACCAAAAACACTACTGCCTTTTGGAAGATGCGCAGCGACTACGGCTCTGATTGTTGTATCTTAAAAGCAGGTCTCATGTTACTTTGCACTTGATCACCATTGAAAGATCTACGCGCTCATTGTAAACGCTATGCACAAATCGGCTTTCAAGGCCATGATGTTGAGGCGAAGCAAGTATTTCAGCAGTGACTTGTCTGACCATAGGATCCTCGCACGGCAGTATTGCCTCCCCCTACGCCGCAGAAGATGACCTAAAAATTTGCTCCGTACCTTTTTATTTGCGTGGTACGGCTGAATTGACGGCAGCAGTACTGCGCTGGACTGACAAGCCTCCTTTCGTCTCACCTTTCCCCCCTTCGAATGAAAGATTGCGTGAGAGAGCAGACTTCATACCTTACTGTTTAAAATTAGACCCGATCTTGATTTTACTTAGTTCAGAAAAAAAAACTTTTTGCTCGGAAGTCACCGGCTTGCGGATGAGAGGCGTACCGTAGACACAGAGCACAAATCCTGATATGTATGCTGCATCTTAGTCTTACGATCACCATAGCAGTGACTGTAACAAAAGCGCTTATCAGTCGCCCTATGTCTATCAGGAAGCCTTACTAGTAGAGCAAGTTACCGTTTTCAAATGACAGTTCTTGAAATTATTTTTAAAGGATCATAATCCAAATAATTGAAGCACGCTTGAAGAGTAATCACACAATATTGTTGGATGCGTCGTCATAGCTTTCAAAAGGTCATTGTCGTACGATCGATCGTGCATGTCCGTGACCGTAAGATCAAAGTCACTTTCTTCATATAGACTAAACCTTTTGTGTCAACCGATTAATTTGCAAAGCTCAATGTTGACTTAACTATATGATTCGTTTATATTCTTTCTTTCAAATTTGCCTCTATTAGTTATTCTAGCTGATCGTCCAATCATGTCAAGACACATCCGAATTGGGATAAAGCGACTTTTGAACTTTTCTTTCAAGTACTTTATTAACGCTCTCGCTTTTAGCAGTCTGTCAAGTGCTTGATGTCGCGACCGTCAGATTATAAGCTCTTAAATCAAACAAATTAAATCATTCACATAGCCGAGGCGTATAAGCCACGTGGTGTGTCTTTAAGGTCACGGCTAACTCGTTAAATGAATTTAGAGGTTTTTGGTGCTGACATTAGCAAGTATATAAAATATTTTGACAAGCAAGCGATCAGCCTGTATAGTCTATCGGATAAGGCGGGAAAATAGGTGGGTTAATGAGCCAGTAGATACCGCAGAAAGTTCTATGAGTCAATTGTCCATGCTTCAGCAAAACGAACCACTCAATTAGTGCATACGATGTGCATCCTTAGATTGCGCGCCTGATACGGCGACAAGTTTTTTGATCGTGCCGGGTGTATGTAGCAGGCTTGAGTGAACTAGGTAATACCTACCATCTAATAATGGTTCGAGCTCAGAGACCATTGTTATCATACTACCTTTCATGAACATGCATTTAATAAACATAATGTCGCACATGTGCTTTTCTCGTGCTCAAAAGTGTAGTCTAGCTTGCTGCACAATCACTATTGTACTTTTCTTGGTTTCTCATGAGCTTGAGGTTTGTGCGTAAAATGTCTGCGATTTCAAATCTAAAATGACACTTTACATGATATTCAAACTATTGTAGATACAAAATTAATTCGTGAGTCACATCAGTCGAAGAAGAGTGAGATTCTGTAAACCGCAATTCTGTAGCACGCAATGGTACAAGAAAACATAGCAACATCGTAATGACAGCACGACGAGAACATGATAGCATCCTTAAATACATTTCTTTCAATGTTTTGCTTGCGATGTGAATGCGCTTGTCTTTAGTTAGACGATTTAACTCAGGGGAGATCGTATTGTAAAAAACAATATTTGTTTAGCCAAGCAATTAAGATTTTATCATTATCTCATATTTCCATTATCCTCTTACGTGTGTACTTTCACTATCACAAGCGAAAGATCAGATTTAAAAGGCTTCACATCTGAAACTTTATGAATTTAAAGTACTCACGAAGTACAATCTCGCGTTGCTATAGCCGCTTCGCTTATTAAGTTTCAGCTTCTCGAATCTCAACGGTTTGCTTGCTTCGGTATTTAAAAAGAAATTGTTGTAACGTGTCAATTTCTTTAGTCTATACCTATAGCGCGATACCTGAATAAAATATTTAAAAAATCGAAGCGAGTTCCATTTGCACGAAGTGTTGATAGATTAGTAACGCAAATTCCGGCTTTAACTAAGATATTGTCAATTTCTAGACAACTTCTTTAAAATGCGGCATACGTAAGATGTCACTTCACTATTCTACACCCTGAGAGTAATTGCTAACATCGGTACCTTTATGGGCGTTGTGGGACCCTAAGAAACATCAAAAGATTGTGGCATCCGCGAGATATAATTAGCCAATTTTGATACCATCAGCATCAAATACATGTCAATATTCTTATGGCCCAGGGAATTATCTTGTTTCGAACGGGCCCCTCAAAATACAGGGAGAAATTGGGTGCAGTTCGCCACCGGAAAACTTAGTTATCTGCTCAGGTATCGGCAAAGTACCGCTTGTTGTAGTCGCCCTCTTTGACGTCCGCAAAAGTGGTATAGATCTGTACAAGTCTTAATTTTTTAAGTACGATTTCGTTTATCTTTGCGCACCATTCCTTACAGGATTCGTAAGCGAACTTTCGAGCAATCGTAATACAATTGTCTGATACGACAGAGTATGGACCACTATTGATCTCTTTGCGTGTAGAGTTTGCGATATCCGACTAATACGCTTGATCTGTATCTTGTGAGGATTCAACCATGTCGGCTATAGCTCGATGGCCAGGGCTCTAGCTGAATCCTTCCGAAATTCTACATCCATGGGGATGTAGATAAGCTTCCGATATAGAATTGGATATGGCAGTACTCTTTCGAATTACGGAAGCGCTATCACTGTCTCGGTCATTCAGATTTAAATATGGTTGGAGTTACAACTTGCGATGCTATGACTGATATGGATTGACTGCGAAAGTCAGTATCGGAACTAGTGGGCCATCAGGGCTATCAAGCTTTGATGGGAAAGGACACACTATATCTTAGTCTACCTATAAGAAATCCAACAAATATGCTTCGACTTGACTCAAATTAATGTAAAAGGCAATAAAGTCAGATGGGTCCCGGAATTGTATCAGCAATGGCTCGCCAAATATTGCAGCGCTATCTAATAAGCTCCAGAACGTCAACATTAGCCATTTTGCAAAGGAGTCAAAGAGGCGAAAGAGCCGCAATGGGTAAATTAAAGTATATTATTAACAACTTACAGACTTACATACGCTCAAATTGACGGTAGTAAGATGGTGTAAATACTCATTTTGTCACGAATCGACTTCGTTTCATTATACATTCCATCAACTTTAAGCTTTTGCACGCCTCTAAGAATGTTGAAGTACAATAACCAGTTCTTTGTAGACGATCTTGCGCTGTCGTAAAGCATCTTTACATTTGATTAAGCACTATAACATTAAGTCGTTTTCATTGAGTCGTTTTTGTGCCCTTGTACGAAGCATTTCCAAACGTCTAAATCTTTTGAACAGTGCTATAGAGATGTATGGATGCATGGAAAACGAAGACGCGCCCGGAGTGTCACCTGAGCCACTGAACAATGATCTTAAAACCTAGCACTTGTTGCACCATGGGGGACAAGGTCGGGTTTGAACTAAGATAGTATAAGTGAAGTGCTACCATTACGTAAAGAATGGCACGCATTTCACTGGATAACGCTCGTCACAATCGGCGTTCGCTGCGAAAAAGAATAGCTGCAGGTCAGAACATTAAGGGCACGACACTGACGATGGACTTTAATGGTTACTAAATCCACCGAGTAGGGCACATGTAAATAGCTCTCGATGCATACACGGTAAATCGCAGGCATAGTCGTCAATAGCACAGCTCTGACAAGGCACGTGGCATGACACACAACCCACTCAATTAGGCCCGTTGGAAACAGCTCTAGCTGTATAATCAGGGTGACATAGTCGACCACAATTTAAGGCCTTTGCACGTAATGCAGCGCATAATTTGCTAAACAGCGGTTACAGCTCTTTAATCAGAGCAGATGAAGACATGATTGTGGGTTGGTGCACCGACATCAACACATACATCTAGTGCGCCAACGCACACTCTTGCCGACACTACCACGAAATGGAGCATCTCTGCAAGACCGTCAGTTTTGTATATACGGTGCACGGTGCCTATTTATCAGTGCAGGGCGTTTCGTCTAAGAAGGGAAGGGTTTTACGTTAGCATATCGAAAATTAAAGATAAAGCTTTGCGATACATATTAATAAATCGTGATATTGGTAGACTCGAAAATAAGATACGATTGTAATCTTCTGCTGTCATGGGTGCTTGACGGAACATCCGAATAGCTAAAAGCAAGTCAATGAGCTGCAAAGCCTACAACACAGCCAGAATAGTGAAAAAGAAGCGACAAACTTCTTTCTAATTTTGAATACAGCATTTTTGAACGACACTTAAGAGGCACTCTGTGATTGGAGTGTATCTTTGATCGCAAATATTTCGTCGGATTCGTACAGGATGCGCCACTTACCTTCTACCTCTATGACATTAAAAAATCATAAAAGCTGCTCTACCGAGCCACAATACCTCTTTGTTTGCACAAAGTAAGCGTCAATTACGTCACAATTTCTCGCAGGTAAAGGCAAAGGCTCTAGAACTAAGTCAGTTCATGAAACAATCCGATCAGAAGATAAGGTCCAATGTTATGAAACCGCACCTTAAAATTTGTTTGTTTAATGACAACAGACATTTGATGGAACCTTTAGGATCGAAGATCCCCTCCATGTGCCTATTGACTTTTAAAATTCGTCGGATTCTACTCCACCAAATGGTGGTAAGAAGTTGGCCTCTTTCTCCGGCCATATGATTACCACCTCGTATACGCTGTCGACTCAGCACGTCTCTTTAAAAGTCTGCCGTGGACATCCCGTCCTGCTCAAACACAATATGCACGGACAAAATGGGGTCTCACGCTTTAGCAGTGGTATCCATCTATAACACTATATAATATAACTATGCCTTAGACCTCCTCTTCCAAGACAAGGTGAACTATTCTCCCGCTCGATCAGTATATTTCATTCAGTTTTTCCTCAACGACTCAATTGCCTTAAAATACGCTATGTATCGTTTTGTGTCAACACGACCACACCACCATCTACACTTACGTTTATCAAGACGATCTGCTCATGAGGGCCTCCGCTCATCGAATAGTGTCCCGCTCCACGTGTATAAGAATGGCAAGCCCCGGTGTCTCGACATCTGGTCGACAACTGCACACCAGATATATAGAAAGAGCTAGCGTTGCTTAGTGGATTGCTTGCCTCTTCACGTACGTCATCGCGGTTGCGCGCTTGATTCACTGTCCTGCAAGCAGTAATAACCTGCACGGTATGCCGCGAATGTTCTCTTCGAACGCAAACGCATCACTCTATGTACATTGTCAGAAATGTGCTCGCACCTTTGATGCCTTATCTGGTGTGTGATGAGCACTGATCTTTACGATTGTTGCTCAATTTTTAATATGCCATATTGCGTGACCTCGCCCTCGGAACCTTAGAAGAAAGGTAATCGCGGCGCTCAAAACATGTCGCGAGCTCTAGTACTGCTCAGCGGATATCGAGCTAATCAACGTGGCCTTACTCATGCTGTCCCGGCTTATGTCACTCATTACATGCAGCAAGTCTCGTGTCTAGCAAGCACTTCTCAGTCGTTCACGTGCCACCACATGCGTAGCGATAGGTTAGGTCTTAGTTAAATGCTTACTGTGCCATTTGTGACAAGCTGTGAGTGCTGTGAGTGGTGTGAGTGGTGTGTTTTACGAGTACTGCTAAGTGTTTTACGCACGCTTCACGAATGCTTTTAAATTTTTGCCCATACTGTCTTGATTTCCCTGCCACGACAGGCATGCGGCAAATATGAGGCCAAATTATGCTGCCCTAGACGAGCTTCATCCTCAAATACTTGATGAACCTTCTTCCGGAGAATATAAATGTGCAAGACAAACCGATGCTGCGGCCCAGGACGAATTAGACAAAGCCCTTGATGCTCTTAACACTCCAAGCGAGCTTTAAACTTTCCAGAATTGATGCAACACAATCCATGTTTAACATTCTGCTCGCATCTATAAGCCAGATGGCTATAAGATCTAAATAACCTTTAAAGTCTGCCCGGTTCCTTAATCGTATTTCAAATTTCGATTCCGCATTAATACTTTAAGTATCTTCGGGTCAAAGACATTAATTTCACGCAAACTAAGAGAAACTCTCATTCTGGGCGGGCCCTAAGTGCAAGCCTCTCACCAAGATCCAATGAAAGTAAAATTGCCAACGGGTTTAATTTCGAAAGGTGCATAGAAAAAAAAGGGCAATATGAATCAATACTGCCGCCAGAAGATAAAAGAATATCAGATTATTGCTTATATTGGTATAAAAACATTTTTTGCTGGGAGGCATTGGCGCTATTGATATAATTTTCGAAGAGGATTAGCTGATAGAGTATGGCAGTAATTATAGATTGTATGACCTTATGATAGAAGCGGGCGTGGCAAGAGCCACCGCGACGTCTTAAAAGCGGCAGCTATGCTAGCACTGACGATTGCTTGGCAGATTATTCTGATGAGCATTTTGTTTCTCTGTCCATGTCACATGAACTCAGATTTAAAAATACTCAAGCGCCGAAGAGCTTGATCACTGTGATCTATTGGTGCAAAAATATAAGCGAATACAATTCGACAATGGAAATTATGTTTTATACACCGCTAATTAATTAAGCACTCAAATATCTTTTTGCGCGTGCAGAATTAAGAAATAGATAAATGTGAGGGTAATGTAATGTGATGTATTACGTTATCGCGTTGCCAAGTTATGCACGTGCTAGGCTCAGTCTGGCTAGTCCACGGCATAGAGTGGTGTCCGCATACGTCGGGTCTCGTTCGGCGGGCAGTGCATCCAGCACCGAGGTCGTGAGGGTCTTCCATTTCTTTCGATCTTGTGCAAGGGTACGAAGCACTTCGAGGTCTTGTGCTGTCCGGAGTCGAAAGCCGGAGCCACAGGAAACAAGGTTGTGGTCGAGTGTTGAGGGGAGCGTGGTGCGGGGACGTCCGCGCCATTTTGCTGCGGTGAAGAAGAAGTAGGCACGCATTTGGAGGTTAGCTGGAATGTCGGGATTGCGGCGAAGTACATGGCCAAACAGGCGCCAGCGAGCTTGTGTCAATCGTAGTCTCAGCGG
Source organism: Plasmopara viticola (assembly GCA_001695595.3). NCBI lineage: Eukaryota > Oomycota > Peronosporomycetes > Peronosporales > Peronosporaceae > Plasmopara > Plasmopara viticola. The sequence continues at coordinate 2,349,240 of MBPM02000002.1, read as the reverse complement.
CCGCTCATCACAGAGGTCGTAGAGTCTTGCATTCGAAATGTGTCGGGGGTAGCGATAGCCAAGAGCGTAGCGAAGCTGGCGGCGATGGAAACTCTCGAGGCCGTGGAGCTCTGACTTGGTAAGAGCCCAGGTGGCGCAGTTGTACAGCAGAATTAGTAGAACGTAGGTGTTGTGCAGTCGAATGCGGGTCTTGGGTGAGATGAGCGTGGGGCGGAGCCAGACGGACCAGAGGCGGTGGAGCGCGAGGATGGCCAGGGACTTGCGACGGGATAGATCTTCAATATCGCCGAGGAGTGTTCCAAGCTTCTTAGTGTGACGCCAGGTTTCTTCTTGGGCTCGGGCGTGTCGAGTGGCGCCTGACGGGTTGCAGTGGCGGCGGATTTCGGTGACTTCGGTCTTGGCTTCTTTTTTTTTATAGGGTTAGAAGAAGGAGATCATCAATGCGGTGCTCACCTCTATCGTAGATCTTCGTTTCTCGGAGGCCAAGGAAATCAACGCGGTAGCGCCGGGGATCTTCGGGGAGTGTTTCGTGCTTCTTGCGCTTCGAACCTAGAGAATTTACATTAAAAGAGCCAATCCGGATGCGGTTGGCACGGTTAAGGGCGTGGAAGGGGGTTTGGCCTGGTGCTGGAGACCGTCGCGTCGAGGGTGAGACTCGTTAGAGACCTGCAGATGCCCGAGAGCACCTGCCCGAAGCGCGCGAGCATTTAGCCCCCGCGCTTGGAAGGAGGGCGTCACCCCAACCTTTACTAAGAGAAATGTGAGGGTCTTGATGCACAATATCAAGTAGCTTCGCTGACTTTTTTTGAAAGCACGACCCACATGTTATTTCATGCAGAAATTCGTGGCCCACTTTACGCCTTGAGCATTTCTTACGTTTCAAAAATTGCCTTGTACTTTCGTAATATCATTTGGTAAGAAGCAGATAGCGCTAACCAACAAAGCCAGAGCGTTAAGAGTCGAGGAAATTATGTGCTTTGCCAGCGCTTTTCGGTCGACAAACCATACGAGTCTCAAACTTACACGAATTGGTTGTTATATGTTTATGGCCCTCACATCTTGAGTTTCAAGCTCGACACAGGACCCAGCGTGTTCAGCAATCAGTAACGATGCTATTCTCTTCGTCATGATGCCAAATAAAATAAAATTTACGTTTTATCTAGACTTCTCTAGCATCAACATTATACATTCCATGCACCATGCAAGGTGTGGCACATAATCTGTAACATGGTATAAAAAATCAAGGGTAGATACCATATACCTACGCTGTCTTATCAGTAGTAGCGCCGAATTACAATTGTACGATTAAAATCAAGCCGCGGGGCAGTCACTCACCGGCATTGGACCAATGCTTTGATCTTTAATGCGATTTTTGCGCACTATTTGTTCTCGTATATGAACCCAGTCTCTGCGTTTTATGTAGCTATCGAGTTGTGGAATCGACCGCTACAGTAGTACTATACCCTCGTCAGTAAAGGTATTTTAAGAAAGGGCCCAGTTTCTTAAACACCACACTAAACTTTGTGTTATTTCGCGCCGCATGACGCCGCCCGCGACAATACAACCCCCAATACACGCCTTGTGCCTCACGAGGCGCCGGTCTTACTCGTCGCCTCATCTCATATGCAGGTGTCCCAAGACTGGCACGCTCACCAATAACCTTGTTTCAAGCTCGTTGTCCAATGCAAAGCCAGTTGCTGCCCGACTGACGCGCAAGACGCAGAGCTTATGTGACGAGCCCGCGCCGTCTACAAGCAGTCGTCTGACCAATGTTGCCGTCTTTCTCGGTGGGTCATGCAATCCTACAACTTGGAGACACGACATTGCTATCCCCATGCTAGACGCCGCACAAATTGATTACTTTAACCCTCAAGTCGACGAATGGTACGAGGAGCTCATCCAGATTGAAGCCAAGGCGAAAGAGACGGCACAAATTGTGCTTATGGTCGTCGACGGTCTCACTCGATCCATCGTCTGCATCAATGAAGCTGTCGAATATATTTGTAAAGGCAGAAAGGTGGTACTCGTGGTCGACGACATTGAAGATGGCACAAAAATCGCTGGAGTTGTTCTGTCAAAAACAGAGCTGGCCGATCTTAATGGTGCACGTCAGTGTCTACGTGATCTTGCATTTAAAGAAGGGGTTATTTTGGTAAACGACGTAGCAACGGCGATACATGAATGCATATTGTGGCTCTCGCAGACTGAGACGCCAAAGACTCGACCGTATGTGCCGCGTCTTCGAAAACGCTCGTCAATTGTGCTAAATGATTGGTCTGGCAGAAAGCGATCTTATCATGCGGCTTCGCGCTCCTATTCATTCACTTCACTAAACTCGCACGGCTTAAGCAGCCGTAAAAGCAGCACAGACGGAAGTGAAAGCAGCGATTCAGGACGATCACCATCACTCCAGTCGATTGCGCACCAGCTTGGCTGCAGTGAGTACACGGGTGGTTTTGTGTATTTAGGAGGTAACTTGTCTTCAACATCGTGGAGAGAGGAGATCGCAATCCCATTGCTTCAAAAAGCTGGTATTCCCTTGTATGTGCCATTCGCTGACTATATCCAGTATGGGTTGTCAACGGTAACGAAGCGCATGCAAGTGCTCACTGAGCACTTTCAAGAGGCTGAAATTCAAAAGGCGATTGCCGAGCTTATTTTGTTTGTGATTCCGAGAAATTTGCGCGCGATTGCTGCCATGACGGAGGCTGTGGAACTTGTTTCTAGCCACCAAGCCTTGTTGCTCGTGATTGAACCTGTTGTGGAAGGATTCATGATTGAAGAAGAAGTGATCATTACTGGCCGAGAGCTTCAAGACCTCGCACGCGCACGCGCGTATCTGCAGGAAATGGCTGATCGCAATCAGGTTGCGGTGTTTGAGTCCGTTTCGCAAGCTGTCGAGAATATTGTTGAAAGGTTAGAGTAGATAGTACAAAACAGACGACTATTTTTATTACGCCCGTTATTTCGGACACCATCGAAAAAGATAAGAAAGAGGATATACAATTTCGGCGAAACGCCCATAAAAAGCCCTGATGTCGCTATAATTTGGCTTGATTGAGCCCATTAAATAGGCAATTAAAAGCAGAAGAAACCGTGTCAAACTCAATTTAGAAAAAAAGGAATAAAAGTAAATTGATACAAAATGAACGTCGAAATACAGCTCCATAATTTTGCTAGTCCGACGACAAGTACACATGCTCCATATCGTCCTCTTCGTAGCTTGGAACGAGCTGGTAGCGCAAATCCATTCGGATCTCGCGGATGTGCACGCGCTCGTAGACCAGTACGGACGTCACGACGCACACGAAGAGAAGAAGACACAGAAGAATCTGATGCACCCACATGGAGAAAAACCCGAGCATCCCATACTCACAGTACGCAGAAGTAGCAAACTCGAACGCACTTGAAATGTTCTTGCAAGTTTGCAGCTTCGCAAACTCACTCATTCGGTCGTTCACGTTGTCCAGCTGCTTACCGATCGGATCTAGGAACTCGCGCTTTATTCGCTGACCAATTTCTCCCTGGTGTGACGCATTGCGCTGGAGCTTGTGCTGCAGCGCTGCCACCTCTGATGCACTCTGTCGGACACTCACCATTGCGTCGGCAAACGGCAACGAAGCGTTTGCAGGGCACTCTATATAATAACTTGCTACGGGCGTCGTGCCAATCAATCCAAGAGTGTTATTCATTGGCGCGGCACAAAAATCTGCCGTCATGATTGTTGACGACAAATAGGCCCCAATTAGCGAATGGGAAATGGGTACAACACTCAAAATAATCAGAATAGCGACACGAAGTGGCGAGACCATGGCCCATCCAACCGACGCAATCGACAGGAAACTGGCAAGTGCGACCATCAATATAGCGCCATTGGTCGATGATTTTAGTAAAAAATAGCTAAATTCCCAGTCCTTGGCAATATTTGAGTAGTTTTGTGGAAGTAGCACGTCAGTTTGGTTCCACAGATCCTTTGACGCATGCACGAGTCTCAGCGCTTCTACTGACATCTTAAAGGCATCAGCTGGCAGAACACTGTCGTTGAATGATGTAATCAAGTTGTCAGCATTATGACGCAAAGCATTGCTAGTCTGTAGATTTTGGGTTGTGAGAGTTTGCGCGTCTTGAAACAAATCACTCGTGTTTGTCATAGTATCCAGCACAACGCCGGCGCTGTAGTCCACCTGAGCTTCTCCTAAGAGACCACCTAACGCACTTATAGCCAAAAAAGTCAAAAGGCCAACTGCCAACAACTCCACGGACGTAGAATCCATCGAAGCGCGTCGGACAAAGGCTAAGAACGCGAAAACAACACAACAAATAATTAGAAGGCGATCATAAGGTGTAGTAGCGCAAATAGGCCAAAAAAATATCGTGTTCTAACTACTGTACCACTTCGGATGTGCAGGACGGTGCGGCGCACCACAATCACGCAGAGCACGAGAAAGACGACGCCTCCGATGCACATGGAGTCCAAGAGGATGTTGTGTAAAAAGTCCAAGTACGCTGCATCGTTAAGATCAAAGCGGTTGGACGCGGCACCAAAGCGATAGAATGTGTGGAAAAAAGCGGCCAGCTCTTTTGCCACTTGGCGGTGGTAGTCCACGGGTAGCAAGCCATAAGTCGAAGAAGAGCTCATGATTGTGAGGAATAACTTGAAATGACGAGAGGGTGGAAAGAACATTGTAACTAGCTATTTATGTTCTTTAGAAGGATTGGATAAAAGCTGAATTTTGTATATGGAATCTTAAGCTGGTGGAGAAACGCTAGTAGGCGACACGTCAGCCATGGTGTTGGGTAAATGTCTTACAGTGGCAGGTGATGGTAGTGTCGCTCCCTCTGCAGCGACATTCTCAGTGTAATGTGCTCGCCTCTGCCATACGGCCTGGACCTGCAACATTTATAAATTGGCACAATATATTGCTTGCAAATTGGCACAATATAGATCTTGCAAATTGGCCAATACGCACCGTTTTGCCGTCTGTATATTCAAGAAGGCAATGCAAGTGTGCAATGTGCGCCTCCAAAAGTTTCGGCACCGACGCTTTTAGTGGCTGCATATAATAAACAAGTTCCAGTAAAGCAAATTGAGCGAATCTAGAATTACAATAATTACCATATCGCCATATTTTTTAATTGCAATCATGCCAAGCGCATCCAGGAAGCGCGCATAATTAATTCGCCGCTCACCCTTCTTCTTCACCTTTACAAAAATAAGATCCACGTCTGTTTTGCCAAAGGATTCGTCAAGCAAGTCAGGACAGTCCCGACACATCTTGACGAAATTCGAATTATCTGACACAGTGACCACGAAATGTGTCAAAAATACACTTGCATTACCAGATTTAAAAAGCGTCGACATACCAAGTGTCTTTTCTCCAAATCCCTTCGATCCAGTCCTACCAAAGCGACAATAATAATGAAACACGGCTTTTAAAAGTGTATGAGGATCGTTCGAATCTCCACAGAGCTTCTCCTGTAGTAAAGACGTTGGCTTTGAATTGTGGACGGAAGAAGTCGCTGGTGGCGGAGCTACACCACTCGAAAGTGAGCTACAGCTGCCAGCATTTCGAGTCGACCTGCCATACATGTACAAATTTGCTCTAAGTACAAAAATCCGAGAGACTTTAACGCATGACGTGACGTACGTCATCCGCTGCTTGGTACGACACGCGTTGTGGTTAAGATTAGGTCGCATTGTATCCGACAGGTCGTGAACCACGAGTTCCGTGAGGTCATTGCATTCGCCCTCAAAACGCTTCTTGTACACACCTGTGTACGACTTGGGGTCGTACAGTCGCGAGTACACGTTCAACTTGCGTGGTACAGAAGCCGTCGGCGGTGGACATAGTGGAGAAGTATTTTGTGCGGCCTCTGCAGAAGTTAAAGACTCCTCCATCGACCCTAGTGTGTGTCAATTGTGCCAAGTTACGAGTAATCTTAGAAGACGGCGTATTCTTGACTAGGCACGTTCATGTTGAACTGCGATATATACAACTTTAGATCACACAATAATCGTGTGCTACGTTACTGCAAATAAAACTAGATGATAAGTAAAATAATAAAAAGCCAAAAAAACACAAAGCTGCCAGCTTAATCAGCCCCAAATTTGGGTTACACGACCATCAGACAACAAAATTTGCTATTACCATTTGGGTCTCAGCATTTTTTTCGAGTCCTGCGTTATAGTAAGCGCATCATTGCTTCGTAGGGTTGCTGGATTTGGTTCGATAGGCACGCGCCCTCTCAACAATATGGGCCTTTGTCATGCCTGATCATCCCATTTAGCCTCTCAAAGATGTCGATTTCGTCATAAGACCAAAGGAGTCTTGAGATCTTCACCAACTTTCTTTTTTCATGACGTTCGAGCGGTTTCATTTTCAACAAGTGGAGATGGCAAAATCTTGTCGCCTTGCACAATTTTGCTAGCTACGTTTAAGCTTGCAAGTGCTCTTTTCCTTTAGAAGTGTGATAGGCCAGAACCTTCTTGATTCTCGGGACCAACACATTCGCTGACTTACGTTTCCAAATTGCCTCGGTATCTACCGCAGTATTCGATTGTAATGGATCAGTAAGAGACAAAGACTTGGTTGAGGAAATGGCACCATCACCGAGGACGAAATTGGCAAAAAAGAGCTTAGTGCCTTTGATTATGGGCACTACAGGCAGGTCATTCTGTGACTCCGTCTCTTCTTCGCTATCGCTTTCACTTTTCTTCTTGGCAATTGGGCATTGAAGTCTACGATGCCTCATTGCGCGTTGAAGTTCTTCCTTCTTCCGATTCCTTCGATTTCTTGCCGTCTGGAGCACAAGAGGAGGTTCTAGTGGGGCCGCTTCAGTGGGCCAAGTTGAGGGGTAAGAAGGCAATTCGAGCTCACCCGTGACTGCATTGTGCTCGAAAGTCACAGCAAATCTTTCACTTTTCTTGGTGATCACTTCCGCTCGCTCGATTGCTGGAAAAGAACGACGCGTGTCTACAAACAGAAGCTTAGTGCTCGCTGCATACATCGCGGCCATCGACTCAATCTCCAGAACTTCAGTAGATTGCGATTCGTTGCTTTGATGCTTTGTCTCGATAATTCGATTCGTCTTTGCAATGCTTTCGTGGCGTTGAGGTAATTTCTTTGCAGTGAGAGTTTCAGCACTACTACACTCTTTTGCACTCCTTTGCTCTGGTTTACGTAAGTCTTCTTCTACCTGAAACATATCTTGTTCACAACCACTGTTGTCACTCACAGCGCTGCTATTTTCACACTCATCTGTTTTCTTGTGCTCGACAAACCAGCAGCAACAAGCCCACAGCAAATGCAACACAAAGAGCTTGTGCAGCTTCATAATGACGGTTTTCTGAAGACGGTATGGAGCTTGTGAAGTAGGCTGAGTCGCCTTCGATTCGATCATCTTTTGAAACACATGAGCAAACTCCGCTTTTTGTTGCAAAAGAAACGCTCTTTTCGCGTCAATCGATTGTGGTGACTCAGATTGAGGTCGCTCGAGAGCTGAGCACACGTCTTTGAATTCGGAACACTTTTTATCCATATGAAGTACTTGCTGGGCATGCTCAAAGCGCTCGACGATAGCTTTTACGTCATGACATATAATCATCGTCCTCGCCATTTCAAGCCGCGAATATTCGAAAGCTTGGCGCGTCACACAAATGTCCTCTATAGAGGTTTCAGGTGCAAGTATCGCTCTGTGATGTGCACGTTGCTTTTTGTCGAGCTCATCCTGGGCTCGTGTCACCTTACTTTCAGCTTTCTGTACAGCTCGCTTTGCCTCGATCATTAAAGTAGTCACCTCGTGAAGAAGCGCTTCCTGCATAACTGTCCCGCTTTCGTTGTAATCGCGACGGATAAAGTGCTCAAAATTTAGCTGAAAGAGTTCCGTTTGAAAGAAAAAGTCTGCTCTATTGCCATTTGAAAAAAATCGCAGCATTTTAACACGCTTATCCGCTTCGTCATCGAAGAGTGCAATCCAAGCCTTCTCGCTACGCTGAAGGCATTGGTAAAGTTCCCACACTTCACCTTCTGCACGTGTACGTTCAATTTCAAAGCGATTGGCTTGTAAAAGGATTTCCTCCACTGTATAATCCAACGAGTACAATGATTGTTCAAAATTGGCAATCAGGTCCTTTTCACAGGCCTCATTGTCCAGTGGACTTGCCAAAAGATATCGTGCATAGGCCTCGTAGTCGCCCATCTCGCGCGTCTCTGCTGTTCTGGCTACTACCCGCTCTTTTATCTCATCAATGCCGAGACCAGTCTTAGGCTCAATCGATTCAAGTGCCTGTAAAATGCTTCGCGGCGTAACATGTAGTCGTGTCTTAAGCGCGTTTATAAACGCAAGAGACCGCGTGATTGCGGGCTCAAAGTCAGAAGCAGAAGGAAAATAAAAGTGCGTTGAACGAAGCCATAGCATGTCGCGTAATGGGCTAGTCCAACCACCCTTTCCGACATTCAATGGTCCGCTATAAAGCTCTCTCACCATAAATGTGGTCACACACCACAGCGATCGGTAATGAAAGTGATCGGTTTGATGCCGAAAACGAAGATCTCGAGATTTGAAAGCATCATTTTCCTGAAAAGGTATACTTCGAGTCGTACTACCTAACGCAAGCTTTCCCAAAAAAAACTCCCGTGCTTTAACGCTATCGTGCGCAACAACAGCCCAAGGATCTTGAGCAGCATCTCCAGATATCCCATTGAGCGGTTCGTGATTTTTAAAAGGTAGCGAATTTCCATGTAATCCGTCAACGAAAACACTAGCGTCAGAGGATCGACCATAACACATTATTGGAACATATCTCGAGACGTTACGGTACACATCCCACGCATCCATTCGCCACATTTCTTCCAAATTATATTCGACCTGCTTTGATCTCGCTGCTTTCCAAGCATCGAGAATACTTGAGAGCATGCTGTGTCGCTGTTGACGAGCGCATAACCAGCAAAGTTTAAGAAATGCGTTGCGCTTTCCAACAAATCGAGTCCACGCCTTGAAACATCTCCATACCACAAGGGCAGCGCGCTCTCCTCGCCATAAAGCCAATACACGACGCAAGTGTGTGCGCCACATCGCACGCCTTGAAACAAGAAGCTCCCGCTTAAACGTTACTCGATAGTGCACCTTGATCCACTCGCGTATGGATCGATGTGCTAGCCACGTTCGTCGCCAATCCAAAAGCACATTCTGTAGCAAATGCATCTTCCGTCTGGCACGAGTGTAACGATGCAATCGAAGGAGCGCTTGTCGTTTGCACTCCTTCCTTCTCACACTAGCTGCAATGGCTTCTCGCCACTCGTTAAAGGCCTTGAGCTGCAACATTCGTGCATACGAACTCTTCGCTACTACTACTTTGTTCTTGTTGCAAAACGTACGGCGTGCAATCGTAGACCAGCGATAAAACACACGCCGAAGTCGTGCAACTGGTGCTTTTGCAGCCGCTTTGACGCGTCGAACTTGACGTTCCTGATAGTTGTAGAGCCAAATGTCCCAGAATGGATTCGGCTGTGCAAAGTCTGGCAATGGGATGCCCAGACGTCGACACCGAGTGAACGTTGCGTATCGTGCCCAAATCTCAAACACTGCCAGTAAAATCTCGGCAGGCCAGCGCTGTCGCGTGCTCAAGGCCATTCGAACGGCTCGCTTGAGACAAAGCTGTGCATTCAACGTCCTTCTCTTGTTCTTTTCGTGACCGCTTCTCCAGAGTCGAAACACGTGATGCACCATCTTCTTGCGCACGACTTCCCGAGCTGCGACGTGCTGAGCGCGTAGATGCATACCTCTTCGAAATTCTTTTCCAAGGAGATTGGACTTGACGTTAGCACCTGAGGCACTAAGAGCCGCGTCGACAAGTGCAGGATTTCTTGCACAGTCGTTATTTATCATCGTTTTCGCGTCGAAGCGACTAGCTCGGTCGTCGTCATGTTCAGAGATTGCAACGAGATTTAAGACCAAGCGCGAGGGCTTTAACTGCCTTGCAACTTGTCGAAAGATATAAAGTTCCATCTCACAAAGCTGCAGTGCCTCGTTAACATTTGCTTGCCACATTTTCAAATAGTTGCGGACGAGCGAGTGCACAGCCCGGCGACGTACACGATACAACATGACCCAACGCTCAAAGATTGCTCGACAGTGGCGCCTTTTTCGTTGTCGCCATGCCAAGAATTTTCGTTTTCGTTGAAACATTCTCCAAGCCGCTTGGACTTTCACCACCGCATCCTTGTGTCGTGCAACTTTGCGGTAGCGCAGTAAATATTCCGCTACTTCAGCGTCGTCAAGTGCGTCCTCGGTCTCAGTTTGGTGATGCGATACGGAGCGAAGAGCATGCCACGAACTTGAAGTTCCGAGTCTTTGAATCTCGTCTGCAGCGTACCATTCCGGAAAGTACGTGGTGCTTTTCGCCCTCTGCCAATCGCGGCGTCCTTGGCTCGACAGCGGAGTCAAGTGGACCAATTCTCTTGCACTTCGTCGATGCCGTACCCGAGTCTTTGCTCGAATTGGGCTTGTCACCTGAGCTCCATGGTGCTCCAAATTGTCTAACTTGGATTGAAACGCTTTTGATGGACACTTACGCACATTCTCTAGCTTTTCGTGATCTCTTCCGTTCCTGACAGCAGCAACTTTTTCGTTTGGTACTCTCTTCACGATCCTCTTTTGACTAAGTTTTTCTTGGTTGCTACTCTTTTGAGTGATGATAGCTGCAAACATCGGTTGCACTTCTGCACGCGGACTTGCATTTGCAAAGCTATACCATTTTTTCAGCGTTCGCATTCGATCACGACTTCTTTTCTGAGATTGAAGTTTGATTCGACGCAAGTCATTAGGATTTGTCTCCCACGTGTCCATTTCCTTTCGACGTGCTTGTCGCTCTATCTCTCGCTGTGCTTCACACTGACGATTAGCAGCTACAATATGTTCCTGTCGATCGATTTCATTGAAATTTTGCTTGATTTTCTTCGATTCATGATCTCTAGCGACTTTGCACCCCTGCAACGGTTCTTCATGGTTGGTCGGTGAGTCAAGACTGGTAGAAATGCTGTTGGTGAGCGAGTGCAAGCTCGAGAAGGAAGGGGGAGTAGGAGCATCACTGAGACGACCAGAAGCGAGACTTCCATCGGAGTAAATACTGCGAACCGTTTCCATGAAAGACACAAAAGGCGTTTTGTCAATTTAAAGAGTGCGTCTCTTTATGTTTAGATAGATCGAAGCTAGCACGATTTAAAAAGCCATTTACTACGTGTTGCAGATCGCTCTTATTTACTATGCCGACGATTATCTCATGCAGCTCCAGCGTCGCTGTAAATTGAAGCAAATGAGATGAAAATTCGGCTTTTTCTTGTTTTATTAGAGAAAGAAAACGATCGAAATGGTCTTTTTCTTATATATTTTTACCCACTTGACCGTGAGTGGCAATATCTTACTGCCGATCGCTGCTTGAAGTCGTTCTCTTTGAAGCTAAGTTTTACGCATCGAACATCGTCTTAACATTTTGCTACAAAAACGTCAAGTTTTAGCTTCCAGCTCATGCAAATTATCTCGCACTGTTTGGCCTTGTTCCATAACTCTCCTCTTCTGAAGCCTTCAGCCCTCGGACCTCCACCATTAGCCTCCGCAATCTTTTTTCAAAATCGAGACGATTTTTCTCTCGATTTACCGCAACTTTATCCAGCGATTCCCGTTCATACACGAGTGCTCGCGTTTCCTTAAGAAACGCCTTGTCAACCTCTTCTTCATCCTTGTGTATGTGCAATAACTCGTGCTGTCGCTTTCGACAAGTATCCGCGCTGCTGCTGCAATCATCAGGCGACTGTCCGAGCGCAGTGCGTTGTGCGGTCGCTCTTTCTCCATATTGACGCTTTGTGTACTTTGGTGACAAGAATTTGGCTGTGAGCCGGATAGACGTTGGCTCGGAACCTTGCTGGCTTTGATTCTTTTCCGTGAGGCCCCGCACTGCTATAAACCTTTTCAAGACTGACGATGCATTTTCACAACTACCACTCTTTGTACTTGTTGATGCCGGAGGAGGAGCGTCCATTCGAAAGGTCTGTTGACTAGAAGTCTAAATTTAGTACTTGGAAGCAGCAAGAAAAACAGCAATTTGTTCAACGCGGGCCTTTCGATTTTAGCGTAGCCTGTGATGTAGGTACAGTCTGTCTTAATTGCAGCATTTAATGCAGAGATGCAGATCCGCCTGGACATGGTTGATCAAATGTGCGTTTTGCAACCAGTACATTTTTTGCAGAAATTCTATTAGGGTAGCTGTAAGATTCATTTTTTTATATCTAGCCAAACTTGTGTCGCTAAAAATGGCCTTTAATGAAGCCATTAAAACGGTGGTTCCAATTACCAGAAGTTGTATCGGTTGTATATGGTGAGGCTGCGCCTAGGTGCAACCTCCATGTATTTGTGATCAGAAACGCTCCTCTTAATGCTTGCCAGTTCAAAACATGTTGCCCAAATGAGTCTCACCGTGTCCAAAACCAAAATTATAAAGCGAAAAAGCTGGCTTTAGTACCCTACTCATATACATAGTCGGAAAAGCGCAGGAAGAAAACATGCCAGATTTGTCTCTAGCATCGCTGCAACAGCTGACAGAAATCCCCTTTTCCGATAAATCGCATCATACATTCGCTCTTGTTAATCGTCAGCAAGTCTGCAAATGTCTTCGTACTCAACTCCATCCACAATCTCTCCTCTATGCGACCCTGAGTCAATTCGAATTCGAGCGCAAAATTTGTCTAGTGCAATGTCGAGTAATTTCGCTGTGCAACCGCGTCTAAACCCATTCACAACCTTCACCATGCGTCCTGGTTTCGGAATCACCGTCTCTAGGTCCTCCTGATCAAGCCGTAACACAGCTCCAGAGTCCAATAACTTTACCGTTGCGCAAAACTTGTCCTTCACGTTCTCAACCACTCCCTTGCACTTGTAATAAGCGCCGTCACCGACCTTTTTGTTCGTTACCTTGACTACAATGCCAGTGATAATCCAATTCTCCTTCCGCTGCCGTTTCGACTCTACTTCCAGCTGTTGTCTCTTCTCCTGTCTCCTCCGCTCTTCTTCCTCCATAATCGCGTCGACAGCGTGCCGTTTATTTGTATATCTTTTGTTCACTTTATGTCTGTCTGTTTCTTTAAACAACTCTGAACATTCGGCTCCAAAAACAGCAACCTTAGTTTCCTCCTTCTTTCTGTTATCTATATTTCCACTCAATGACAACTTTATCTTTTCTCCATTCTCTCCTCGCTGCAATTTCGTGGGCTGTACGTGGGTTCCCGCACCATTCTTTTCAGTAGCAATTTTTAGTTGCCGTTCGATAAAAAGTCGGTTCCTCTCTTCATGGTCCAATTCCGCTTTTTTCTTTTTATTTAGCTCTTGTTGCCTCGCAATTGCTTTTGGATCCCTATCAATGTATTGAATATGCCACCCTTTTTCCGTCTCGTCCACCACGCACTTGCCCGAGCGTCCTAAGTACTGAACGAAGCTGCCAAGCGTCGTCCACTGAGTGGCATTCATATGAACATGCATCTTATCAGAAATGTATTCGTTGTACACATGAGTGGCTCGCATCCTCTTCGTGCCGTGGCGACGTCTCAAGTTTTCTAGAAAAGCCTCTTCAAACAATTCACTGTACCCGCTCATGAACTTGTCCGGGTTGTTGGCCACGATCAACATTTGCCGTTGATGTGCCTCAGAGGTTGTGTGGCATTTGAAGCCATTTTCATCACGACACTGCTTTTGACACACTTGGCAGAACCAGCGGAGCTTTTGGAGCCCTTTTGCCTAAAGGTTCGTGCGAGGACAAGTGAGTCGTTCGTTGGATGATACAAAGCAAAGAGGAGTCTGCAAGGAAAAAGCGGGTACCTTGATACGAATGCCGATGGCTTTTGGCGTCAAAAAATCGTGCTTGCCCATGGCGGAAATGTGTCCGGCGTTCGTGGCAGTATTGGGTTTAGATGGGGGCTTTTAAATTTTTGCTTTTTCAAATTTAATGCTCTTTTTCTAATTTTCGAAATAGTACTCAACACTTCGCAATAGTTTTTTTTACCTTGACGGACTGGTAATCCATTCAGAAGCGTTCGGACCGAGCTTTATTTATAGAAAAATGGCGAGTGGTGAGTGTCAAGGCTCAAATGCCCGGCACGATTAGAACAAAGGATAAGGAGTAAACTTTTAATGGACAACCTACTTTTCGAAGGAAAAGTCGTCTTTGGCAAGCGCGGCGGTACCTGCCTGATCAGCATGCCGTTCCCGTAAGCGCTGCGATCGATGCAATCCTTTTCAGACAAAATAAATTAATCTTACAGATCTGTTGGGGTCTGTTTGAATTTTACGTCATCTCTTTACGAAATAGGCGAACTTGATTCCTACGGGGTGTCCAAAAATTAGGTTGTATGTCAGATCAGGTTTTAATAAGGTACGGCGCAAGTGTGCTTAGCCACCGAGTCTTTTTTGTCGGCCAGGTAATCGGATTAGATAAGCAAGAGTGTACTTTCAGGTCAATGAAGTTTTGAATCTGATAATTGTCATTGCGGTATATACGTTCAGGATCCGCACAAGGGCCTTCTTCATCAGACTGATTAATATTACAAAAAAGAGTGTACCGTCTTGATTTCTTCAGCGTAGCCGAGATCGCCAAGTCACTTGCATAGGCTCCTACAGCGGGAAGCCACCCCGGATCGGAATGCGGTAACACCAGAGCAATTGAGTTTTAGCACTAAGCAACACGTGTGAACGGGCCCACTCTTGTGTCCAGGTACTAGAGGCGAGGACGGACTTTTCGAGATATTGCATGCTTGTAAATAAAGTCATGTTTTCTTAGCGTCGACCTTACCACTAAAAAAATTATGCCAGTAAATTGTTGACACCCTACCTATGGTAAAAAGCAATGATTCTATTTGTTCGTCTCGCGTCAGCTGTGGTGTTAAACAGGCAGTAGAAGCTGTATAAAAATTACCATGAAGGAAGATTGTGGAAGGTTTTTCATGCAGAGTACCCCCTTGCTCTTAAAATTTGATCCACCGACTAATACGGACAAGATGCGTTTGATTGTCAGTGGTGACTCCCATCTAGCTATCAATCATATGGGTAGCGAAATTGCCTTATCTGACCCCTCTTCACCAGCAAGAACCAAATCAACTGAAAACATTATCGATAAATTAGCTTCAAGTTTTGATAGGATCTGGAGCCAGAGTGTTGACGAAATGAGCAAGCTCAGCAATAAGGCCCCAGGCTGGACCAGCGTTGACCTTGAAGGTAGACCATGCATATACAAATAACTATCAAAAGAACTAACGACCGAATTTTACTTATAGCTAGGGCAACCAAACCGTGGCCTCGCCAAGAGAGTGTTGACAAAGTGCTTAAGACGGATGAGATCTAACGTAACTGGAGGAATCGAGTGCTCCAAGCCCATGATAAATAATCATGGAGAGCGGGCTATGTAATAAATATCTGAGAGGAGGCTTAGCGCAGAAAAAAATAGGACGTTAAACAAGATGCCTGCAGCTGACGGTACCTGAAGATCTGCGGGTTTAAAGGAAGAACATTAAGTGGTCGACCACACTTATCAACGGATCGAATGCATTTTATTGTTGTAGCCTAACAGGAGCGTACAACGGTATTTAAGACATTCAGTCATTTGTAAAGACACGGAATGTGCTTTCAGTGCTTAAGCTAAAGTGTTAGGTAACATTCAAACGACTTATCTAGTCTTGCTTTACCGACCCCGTGGCTCGGGTGGCTAGCCGCTTGATTTAAGACCGGGAGGTACCTCGTTCATTACCCATGGGATATTTTAATGGCAATCAAAGATAGCTTACTAAAGTGGACGAGCAATCACACCCGAGAGTGTGACCGCCCTACCAACTCGCGCCCGATTGGGTAATGAAAGAGTTAGGTGGGCTAGACGCCCCAATGACCGAAAAAGTCCCAAAGATTAATGAGCGGCACGGAACCTAGTGCCAATATGGGTCGGATAGCTACCAGCATCCTGAGCTAGACGCAGCTTAGTCCTAGCGCGTGGATTACGGTAGCTTTAATCTCTAGTCTTGCTTACACAATTATGGCGGATAAATTATCATGAGCCAAACGAGTAGACGGCCTCCATCTTTTGAGGCGCTGACAAGCTGATCTGCCAAAAAACGATCGAGTGTTTTTTTTTTACAGCGTGCAGCCAGAAAACGATCCCACGCAATCTAACATATCGTCTAAATCGCTTTTTTTCGAGCGCTTGGTCGCATTTTATGGCAAATACAGTGAGCTAAATATGGCACAATCCAATAGGACAACTGAGTTAATGGGGCAAACTGTGGCCCTATCACTTAAAATTTACGTTACTAGTGCTGTCTAATGAGTACGTGGAGCTTTGGACACGTGCAATTAATGCGGCTTACCTGTTTAGCCACGACGAGGCTACCTTTATTTAGTACTTAAGATGCTATTTACACCAGACGAAAAAGTTGTGATCCGAGTAGATGGCAATACCGCATTCATACGGTTGTACTAGTAGACTCGTGATAAAAGCGATTATAGAGCAAGCAGATGAACATATTCGAAAAGTGTAGTGTCCATGACATTAATGCGAGTCATCGGCAGTGGCTAAATTTGAACTGCGTGAAGGAAGGCTTTCTACAAAAATTGCATGGTCTTTTGCGTGAGAGATGTTGAATCAGCGAGCGGTCTGACTTGAGACAGTGGGGTAAAGAAATTGCCTTGGTTTTGATCTCACATGTGCCTAACTCATGCTGGTGATAGTGTCCCCAGATATATGCTTATAATTGATAAATTTAATCCGGTGGATATTGATGGAGCGATATCGCCTGAACTTAATTGGAAGCAAATTTTTAACAAGATGAGCTTGAAGTGAGCACGACCATTTATGTGACATTCAGACTTCACAAGATCACCTACGATCATGCCTAAGTTTTTGGCTCACCGGAATGACTATGATGAGCCGAGATGGCTCGCCAAAGTGGATTTAAAGCGTCGTTTTTGATAGAACTGGTGTGAGAGCAGGTTTGATGGCTGGCTACGACCATAAGGAAGTAGCAACGTACACTTTGCATTTTGGGATGATTTAGATCTCCGATCAAGTCGTGTACGGAGTGAGCGGTGTGGATGATTAAGATTGATGACAAGATTCTTAGTAATAGCAGACATAATAGAGAAGACTATAGAAAATATAAGAGATAATGCAGATCTCTACAGATTATTGTCTAATATTTGACAAAAGCATGAAGTATTTCTTGGATGAGCAAAGAAGCTAGGATAGAGCTTCAAGGGTTTGCCCGGTGTGACAACTTTCACATTTTTGCGAACGACCTGAACTGCTCCTAGAATCTCTCATCGACTAGATACTTGACAAGTTTTTGCAAGGCGATCAAAATGTTTTGCAGGTGTGAACATTGCATCAGCACTTTAAGTTGCTTTTATAGCTTGTCCGCGTGACATATATTATAGTTCAAGTTTACTCAGCAACACAGCAATAATAAGCCCAGCTGCAAGATCAAATGTAGGCCCAAAGCAACAGGTTGATGAGCGCTTTGAGTTTTTTGCCGTATCAAAAGGCGACCAGAAGTGACAGACCCTCCTATTTATTAAGAGATTTGACGAAGGTATCGAATCATGGATCTTCGCAACGAAACAGTACAACGCCAATAAGTGCCACTTAATGACATAAGAGTCGCCAAACTTTGTGACACTTATCTGGAGTGAATTTGGAAATTCCATACTAAATTTACACTGTGCCTTTACATACGACTGCGATCAAATGAATGTGCATATACATGAACACTGTTCGAATCTCAATTGCGCTTACGATCCAGGCCTAAGTATTTCGAGCGTGATATTTGAGAGCGGATGCTTTACCAAGAACAAAGGGAACGTAGTTGCGACTACGTTTTAAGTTTCAGAATGTAATATCCCGAACAGGAACAAAGAATTCGGAAAGCGTTCTTTTTTTAAAAATAGGTTACGGAAAGAGGCCACGAAGATTATTTGGGAAAGAGAGTCAAAGTACTTTCCTGAGACCACTGTAGTTACCTACACCTTTGAGCTTGCCCATTATTTGGCAGGCCAAATCGTATATCGACCAAGTCTTTTGGGTTTTTATAGTATCAGGCTACCGTGCGAACAAGTTGTGAGCTAATAAAAACAACCTTTTGAAAGAGGAAGGACAAAAACGGCCACTAGACTTAACCAACGATATATAACTATTGTGACGTTGTCGGCCACATATTGCCGCAATGCACCGGCCCTTATCGCAAGAAAGCGAAACGTTATGTTTGAGGCGCACTATATGCTTTTCCCAATGCGAAGCTCAAGCTTATAAACCGTCGGACTGTTGAAACCCTTTACTGGCTTCATCGACAATGGATGTGGACAAACGGTGCCAGTTTTTTATTAATATTGAAGCGTTCCAATTTTTGCCTGCTCCTTTAAATGAAGTCAACATCGACATGGTATGGTTCTTGAGCAAGATCCAGGTATCAAGTGAAGCACAAGGCGCATGACTCCTTGCATCAATACGGAGCACCTTGCTGCCTTCTAACAAATCTCACGGTATTAATGTCTGGCCAGATGGGCTGCTGAACAACGCAAGTCTCGCATAAATCGAAACCGCGAAATGTTCAATAACTATCGACAACACAGTCAAAATGGCCGTCAAGGATGGACGCAGCTACTTTCTTTTCACCAGTTCCCCAAATACTGTGTCACGACTAAGGCATCGAAGTTGTCTTTATTGTCAGCCTGCATAATATTGAGAAGGCTCAACTCTTCAAAATCAAAAACGGATAATGCCGAGGGACTAATTGGCGTATGAAACGCTACGCAAGTTTACAAGAACAATTTTACGCGAAGAACTGTCTAAAGAGACAGCTCCATCACGTGAAAATTAGCTCGCATAAGCCTGGAATCAAGACGATATTCGTCAGCCAGAGCTCTGAAAAACACAGGACGACTCAAGAATCGACTTCAAGCAGGAAACATTCGACCAAGCACGTCTGCTTTTTGGCACCAACGCAACTTACCTAAATCTTGCGATGATCTTGCCGGCTATAACGATGACGCGTGAGGAAGACACTTGTAGAATATATCCAAAAGTCATAAGTTTTCGCTCATGAACCGACTTTAGGGTTACTATCAGATTAAATTACGTAATTTGGATATTCAAATTTCCGTGTTTTGACACCAGATTGTCATTTTCAGTTGGTCGCTTCCGTAAGACCAAGCGAGAGTTTGGGTACGTTTGACCGGCTTTTGCAGAAAGTATTTTAATTTTTTTTGAGGATGTGATAAAAAGCTACTTTGACGACATCTACGTGTTCACGCAAACTTAAGACGTCGCAGACTACGCTATGGCAATAGATTGTGACCGTATACGGTGTGAAGATCAGCTACTTTACATCAAGTTGTCAAAGTCTGCTCCACGTGGATGAGACGCCATGCTTCTGAAATTTTGTCGGACAAAATATGTCCGAAACGACCATGACAAGGTTATGATCTTCGTAGATAGCCACAAGGAAACAAATGGAGAGTTTCTTTGGCACCGCAGTCTATGTCTATGGTTCAGCAAGGGATATGCGCAATTTACAGTCTCCCTCACGCCATTAGTGTCCTCGAGAAGCGAACGAGCTCTCGAACGGTATACTACGCTAATATACCGAACTCAAGTGTCACTTGGCACTTTCACATGTTCTTAGTCTTTGATATTTTCGAAACATTTGGTATACGGGTGGGCGCCTCAAATTTAGCGACCGGACAAGTCTCGCTTCAAAAGAAGGGATAGATGGAGCATCCGATTGCTTTTACTGGTCGGAAAGTAAAGTCAGCCGAGTTGGAGTACCTTGTAGGTGAGCAAGTGCTACTTATAACATGCTTGCGCTCAAAGTATGGCGTGTGTATCTTCTCATCTGACCATCAACGGTCGAGACGGATCACAGAAAAATTGATATGATCCTGCAAAGAAAACTAAAGATAGCAGAAAAGCCCAACGATCCAAAAAATTTGCTGAATTTCAGGCTTTTTTCGAGTGAATTTCCGGTGGAATTCTCACCGTGACCGATGCACTGCCGCGCAACACAAAATTTGAGAGTAAAGATCCTCAAGGCGGTTTTCAAGAGCTGCTTGAAGTAGCTTAGAATCGTGAGATCGTTGCGACACTAAGAACAAGCAAACATACTTACAGTTACTGAAACCGCAAATTCAATGCCTGGGTGGAATAGAGACCTTCACTACATCATCAAGAAGCTGAAAAAAGGGATCAACGTACGAAAGCACCCAATGCAAGATGGTAATTTGTATCGTTTAACAGGCAAAGTTGAGACTTCACGACTGTACATCTCAGATGACGAAAATCCAATACTGTGAAAACCAGATTATTGTATCGATAGGCCACTCGGAAATTTACAAAACTTATCTGACCATACGGAAAAGTACTACTGGCTACCCTTAACAAAGAACAATCAGCACTACGCCACCGCTTGCGAAATCTTTCGGTGCAATGAGGCCTGGCAGACTAATCCGCCAAAATTACTTCACTTTCTGGATGTGCCAAGCGGCAGATGGGTCTGAATTTTAATGGACTTATTCATGTTTCTGCCGGATACTGAAAGTAATCTCGATGCCGTCATAGTGGCTGTTGAACGCTCAACGAAAACGGCCTTGTTCATCGCTTCGAAGACAACGAACGGTACAGGAGAAATCGCAAAGGTCTTCATGAAGAAATATTTGATAGACCATGCCACTGCGTCTAACCGAGATGTCATGTTCACATTTGAAGTAAGGCAAGCAATCGTGTATGCTGTGGTATCGCAACACAATTTGGCTTCAGCCTTTAGGGCACAACCGGATGGACGAAAGATTAGAGGTATTCGCTCTATTGGAGATTTCCTCCGGGGTGTCATCTCCCAGCACAAAATGATTGGGATGCCTAAAAGCATTTGGCTGAGATACCCTATAATCGACGCGTACACTCTACAATTACAATGTCACTGTTCAAAGCAGATCAAGGATATGCTCTTTATATGCCGAATGATGTGTCATCAGTGCAAAATTTCATAAATTGAAAAAAACGGCACAAGAGATTCTTCTGCGGTAAGGAGCTTAACTCAAATTCGCACATGACCCGATGAACGAAGCGCAAGAGCATTTTAAGTACAGTTATGACAAGGACAGACTTGTCCAAGACTTTTGAGTTGGCGATCTGGTGCTTTCCAGCAGAAATATTGTGGATATCCACCCGAAAGGTTTTGCTCGGTCAAAGGAACTCGCGCCAGGATATTTTGGCCCATTTCCGATTTTAGAGAAAAGTTTCGCGAGATTCCTATGAGTTGGAATTACCGAAGAAATAGAAGCTGCACCCCGTGTATTCACACTTCACTGTTGAAGCCGTACAGCAAGGAGGCAAAAGCTGAATAAGGTCATGTTGGCCGATGGCTTCAAGATCAACTCGCTAAGCCGTTGTTGGGCATCGTAACTACAAGGAAAATTTACCGCATAAAGTTCGAAGGCTTGGTGAAACAAGAAGGAAGCCACTTGGGAGGCCGTGGAGAATCTAAGACAGATTTCCGGACTCATCTACCCCTACTGAGAATGCAGATAAGATGAGGCATCTTCTTAAAGCGAGGCCATGTGACGTGGACGTCGTCACCAACAGATTTGCCAGTAACAACTTTTTACGCAATACAATTGAAGTATTTCCTAAATACATATGCATTTGTATTTTACAGGGATAGGCGATCGTACATTTTCGACCAGAAGACCATTCCAGATGCCCTATAATCATTGGAAACCAAGAGACCTTATCGGCTGAAATTAATCTTGAATGTGTAAAAAAGCCAGATGGAATAAAGAAAAGCGATAGCTTTTAGAAATGAGAGCAGTAGATGGCTAAAGCCATCTACTAGTCTGTAGCAAGAAAAATAGTCGAAAGAGCTCTTCACTTGGTATCACTCCTGAAGTTGCTCTAAGTAGTGCATACTCCTTTTCTTCGCCAACTTCGCCCCACCCGCGCCTCAGCCTCGTCCGACAGCCGACTTTAATAAGCTTCCTTTGCGACTGTGTTTCACAGAGCCCTTCGTAATCCACTCGGTATGATATGATGAGAAAAGGGGTAACTAGACGGATCAACCTCTTAAGACACCTTGTTCTTAAACGCTTTCATGACTTCGGACAGTTCCACTGTCTTAGGGCATATCGACCGTCAGCTTGGGGCGAAGTGAATGTGGTGATGAGTCCGCGGCAAATGGCGTGGATACAAGGGCGCATCGCAAACCACGATACATGACATACACCATTTTCAATCAATTTTTTATATTGTTTCTCTCGCTACTTTAGCAAGTAATCCACTTGATCCTTCAGTGCCAGTTAAGTGAAGCCCCGCGATGTCCTATTGTTTCGACTTTGCATTTGGTGGGGATACTTGTAGGACATGTATTAGACACTTGACATTTGGCATTCCTTCTGCAGACTACACTCAAGTAAAAGGCAAGTACAAACACTGATACGGGCCACTAACGCGGGAGTTCAACATGCGTATAGAAATATGACGACTCACTCAATCCTGCAATTGGCATTATTAGCGAGCTTTGAAACGAAATTATTATCTGCGACTTGATTTACAGTAGTAGACACAATATATTGCATGTATTTGCATCGTTAGTGCAGAATTCACTTACAACAGAGACGGTATAACAGCTTCGTAATGACTATTCCTCTCCTGCGCCATTTCTATTTTGATGGTGATAAGTTGCTATCGGCATCAAAGACACGAAAAACGGCGTTAAAAAAGGATTTTACACCTGACACTAAACACGGAGTTAGAAAAGCTTTTGTTGCAACTCCGCCTCGCCCTCTGAGAGCAACATTCTTCGATATGCCACTCGATGTGGCAGTGGAAATGCCAGACGCCTGGAAAGGCGCAAGACCGTGTATCCGAATACTGTATAGCTACCGTTCGCATCAAGTGTGCAGGGCGGAACAGTATACACATCGCGTGTCATCGGATTCTTCCGGCAGCGTGTTGTTAAGAATTTGTTTAGGTGGTGCCGTTCCAGTGGCCACGCAACATGGCGAGTGAGTATGCATGTGAAATGGACGTTGATCTCTTTTCGCATTCACTAATATCACCTCAATATGTTTGCCACAGTCGATTTTACGAGCGTTGGCATCCCGCGGAAGCTCCTCCGTCTTGAAACCATCTGCAATCGAAAAGAGTGGGAACTCAACTGGTTTTTTAAAACGGCACAACTCCCCATCGTCAATACAGAAGTAACCAAGTCCATTTTCCATTTTGCATTGCGCTACCACACGGTCATCATGGTTTTGCGGAAGCTTCATAGAAGTCCATGGACTCAAGGAAGCGCTGAATTAGCTAGTGAAGGCTTCGATGGCGAAGGTTTGGCTATCATCTTCTACGATTATAAGGACAAAGCTAAACCGACGACTCAGAAGCAACAAGCTCTTTCATCGATTTCTGAGTTTTACTTTACGCCTTCACACGCAGCTGTGCCCTTTCGCACGCATCCAGAATGTGTCAATGAAATCTCCACTCGTGTTCTCGTTTGCTTCTACCACATATATCGTAGCGTTGGCCAGCATTGATAAAAATCCAGTTGATGGGCTGTGACGACTCAAGGTAGTCAGCATCAGCAGCAACAACGCGAAATTTGTGTTTTTCAAGGGCCATAGCTACCATACTAATGAGGCGTAAAATGTATATTATTCCTGCCTCAAATCGAAATCTGGAAAGAGGTTAGACATCCGTACAATTGGTTAAGTTATGAGTAGCAGCGGCAGTGCAATTGTAACGACTTATTGTGACAGGTGGTGGCTGTGCCACCAAAATGTACCCGCTTAGTCAGAAAGGAAGTGGAAGGTTATGGTTGCATTCGGAGGAACGGAGCACTGGGCGATCTCGGATGCACCATTTATCTCTTGCGTGCCAATTTGCTTCATTCCGTGCGCGCACTTGGACCTCCTGACTTAACACCACGTCAATTAGAACTTGGTCACCATGCATGTCGTTGATCCCGACGTAGTTTTAAAAGTTACCGTCGTGTTCAGTATGTATGTCCGCAATGCGCCAGTTGTAAGTGACAACGTCAGCTACACTGGGAACGAGCTGGAGAGCGAGTAAGGCTGATGTAATGGCAGTCAGGCTCATAGCCTGATCAATGTCTGCTCTTTGGAAATTTTTTTTTGGATGGCTCAATTTCTTTAGGAAATGCGCATGCACGTGTTGTAGCGTGGAATTCTAAAGACGAACGTATATCTCTTACGATTTCGCGTATACCGCTTGAATTGACAAATCTGCAAAACGAGCCCCCATTTTGTAATAGCTCTTCGATAGACTGAAAACGAATCATGATCTCATACCTAGAAATTTCGCTGATGTCGGTTTTGACCTTATAGTTTTTTGCTCATCAGAAGACGCTTCAATACAAATGTAAAAATGGTAGCCAGGCTATCGATCGAATAATTAGTAGCAATTTATTGCGATTGCGATTGCGTGCGCATGCGCGTGAAAATTGAAAGACGCACAATGCTCGTCCACGACACAATTTCCCCATGCATACCTGAGACGCTTGAATTCAAGGAGGCGATATAACGCCTATAGCATGCACAATTTTTAAAGCAGTAGTAGGCTATATCTTTTTCTGCGTAAAATATGTAAGAATTCCAGTAGAAATGCCGTGTCTTGCTCGAGCAGTCATTTCGACTAAGCTTTATCAGAAGCAAAATTGTAAGGTCGAAAAAAAAGCTACCTCCACGTCTTGTTTATTTCTACATTTCAGAATTTTGTTTACAGTATTATACTTCAATTTCTTCGCATCTTATATCGCTTCACCCTTTTTTAGAGTGAGTTTTTAGTATGCCGGAAAAATCGCATATGACTCCAGTATTCTCGAACACACACTTTTTTGCCTGAATCCTGACGCCCAATTAAAAGAGATGGGATATTCGATGATAATTTTGTGAGAAATGATACCAAACCCACTTTCTAACTTTCCTCAGGATTGTCACTGCAATTATCATACATGTACGTGCCTGGAGGGTACAAGTCAGGGCGAAAATGCACGAGATGGCACAAGCAGTAAGAAAAAACGTATGGAATATGTACTTAACAATTTGTTTTTGGCAAATCGGGCTTATACTGGATGGGTATCGTCGGTATGAAAGAATAGCAAGATGCTACATATTAATAGCGAGAGAAATAGAAAAATAAAATCCTCTAATGCGGCAAATATTGGGCTGAGCTTTTTGGCACAACCCTTACGACGAAAATTTTTCGGTGCGATGTATTATGTAACATAATTAATGTACCGGCTCTACTACATGTGCAGTTCTTTTTTACCAAAAAGGACTATGTTTATTTCAATAATCTTCAAAGTTCGTGAATATGCGGTCCATTATAAAAATTGGTAGAGCGACTGTCGTGCACCGGTAGAACCATTCTTTTAAGCTCTCTCAGCCGGACAACACCTTTTACCAGCCTTTTGGAGATATCCACTACAGTCACAATGCCGCAAGCTGTCCATATCGCACTCTTTTGACAGATGGAGTATGAAAAAATGATACCCTTGATTGTGGTAGCAGTAGATGGCCAGTTAAGTCTTCGCAGGACAATAATATGCAAGAGCTCTCTAATATCGTAGTCGTCGACTATTTTAATACATATAATATCATCTAAGAAATCACTTCCCAATATCAAGAAAACGGCTCAGTTTGTTTCTTGGATATTTCGAAGGTGACTTACTAAATCGACTTGTTCAAAGCTCCGTCTGGGTCAAATCTATCACGATTTGCTGATGCAGCTCGAGATTAAGAAGAAAGGCGGTCAAAGTCTTTCTTACAAGGACACAGAATGTGCTTATGATATTAAAAAAATTTCTTTGATTGTAGTGTCTTGACTGTAGTAAAAATACTAGCCATAACTATGTCCAGCACATCCATGCCTGCCCGAACACCACCTTCTCGTTCCAAATTGCTGGAAGCGTTATAGCTTGTTTTCTTCTAGCATTGGCTCATTCAGAAATTCTTTACAGCAATGTTCCAAATACCGTAACATCAAATGTTGATCATGTCTCGAGTCATCTAGTTCCGCTAGCTTTGCAAGTTTGGCGCATGAGCTGTATACCAATTTTTCCATATGCATTTCACAATTGCAAGCCATACGAAAACGAAGCATCGTTGCAGCTTTTTTTCGCACAGCAAATTTCTTGTGTCGCTACTATTCTCACTTCCGTAATTACATATCTTAATACACCATTATGCAAAGCTGTAAATTTACTCAGCTCTAAGCTAATTGGGAGATATGCTGATGTAGCGTCATTTTGATCT
Source organism: Plasmopara viticola (assembly GCA_001695595.3). Taxonomy (NCBI): domain Eukaryota; phylum Oomycota; class Peronosporomycetes; order Peronosporales; family Peronosporaceae; genus Plasmopara; species Plasmopara viticola. The sequence continues at coordinate 2,322,894 of MBPM02000002.1, read as the reverse complement.
GGTGCATTATCTCCACAATGTCCAATCCTTTTCCTAAGTCACGAGGAAGTAGTGACGCTAAACTTTCGTGAGGTTGACAATAAGTCTCGTAAAATTGCCAGGCAAATCAGGTATCGTCTTTTTTCAGAAACCTGGACCCTGATCGAAATTCCTTGCGTTTGCCATTTGTATGGATTAAGTCTCCAAATTGCGCTCCTTTTATGTATGCTCACATCTTCGACAGCATTTTCGATGTAGCCGGAGGTAAAGATGTTTACTACTTTTATAAATGATATGTGAAATGTCATCGTCGTAGTTTAAGTCGTTTAAATGAACCGTTGATATTGCTATGGTTATTATGCTTCACCTTGATTTAGTATGCCAGTCGTTCATGATAGAGCTAATCAAGCAATTTTCATGCTCTTGTCATCTTATTTGGCTCAGAATTTGTATGCCTAACTGCTCCAACATCCATATACTCTTTCCAATAATGTCGGATCTGGAGATGAGCGATGATGTGAAGCAGACCGCAAAGATATCACTGAGCGACCGTTGAGGTTGTTAGAGCCTTTCATAAGAAACCAGGACGGGTGCCAACGTTAGCTTAGCAGATGTTGACTTGATTGTGTCAGCCGCTATCAATGAGCATAAGTGTCTCCAACGATAATGACGAAGTACTGCAACCGACTCCAAAGGGCCTATAGCGGTTAAAAATGCAAGCACTTTACATTAGGAACGTGGACAAACCATTTAAAAGTTCCTCGCGACTTGCCTCTCTGCGTATCTCACTTATCGAACGGAATTCACTGCTCCGTATAATATCATAACACAGAGCTCAGGCTTTGGTGGGAGCCGTCTTTTGGAACAACTGACGCAGTCTACAGCAGAGGGCAATCCTCTTATACTTGGCAGCTCCCAGTATGATGTTCCTATTAAAATTACACCGTTGAATGCATGTTGAATAGGTGGATGGCTCCACAGTAATTACAAGAACGTCACAGTTATTAATTACATATGGTAGCCGTTCACTGGTCAAGAGAAATATATTCACTTTGGTTTCTACTTTCTACTCAGCAGCCGCAAACAACAGCCTCGCACCACCACACCTTCACCGCGATGACTACCAAGTGCACCGAAGTTCTCCTAGAAGATGGTAACTACTACCATTGGGAGTTCAACATGAGGATGGCCCTCGCAAAAAAAGGGCTTCTGGGGCACATTATGGGCGCGAAAATAACGGAGACGTGGCCCGTGAATGACGCCAAGGTATCGGGTATAATTGCCCAGGGCGTCGAGTTTCAACACCAGACCACGGTCTACTACTCGTGCTTTGGAGACATGGGGAACGCTTCGCGATTTCTATAATCGTTCCACCCTACCCAACCGTGTCACGATGACACGGCGCCTTCATGAGCTCAAGATGGAGAGTTGCACTCGCATGGTGGACCATCTGGACGCGTTCGATGAGCTGGTCGTGGGACTCCAGACGACGGAAGAGCCGGTGGATGAATCAAGACAGCTAGTGGTGCTTCTGAGCAGCTTGCCGGCGGAACATGAAATAGTATCTTCTATCGTGGAGAACGCCAAAGACGTCACTCTGATCAAAGTCAAGGAGAAGCTGTTGGAGGAGTCAGACAGATTACAGAAGAAGGGTGCAAGTGAGAAAGCGTTCCGAGCCACAGACAATGATGGATGGATCAAGGGCAGACGAGGAAGTGGCCACAAGAGTTAAGCGCCACGCAAGGGCGGCGGGTTTCGGGGAAAATGCTTCAATTGTGACCAGACTGGTCATATGAAACGGGACTGCCCAGCTGCTGAGAACCGTTCCAGAAATCGTTCTAGCGGTAATGATGCAGTGTTTGCTGTGGGGTATGAGCAATCAGTAAGTTGGCTGATCGACAGTGGGGCGACGTCACACATGACCCCTCACCGAAGTGACTTGATCGACTCCAAGCAACTTAAAGCCGACGTCAAGGTAACAATTGCAGACGGCAGGAAGTTACGCGTCGAAGGAGCTGGAACGGTGAAGCTTATCGGCTTAGATGGAAGACGCATATCGATGATGGAAGTGCTGCTTTTCCCTGTACTTGACAGACGTCTACTGTCGGTGGGAAAGCTTGCCAAACGTGAACTAAGTGTGGAGTTTCAGCGTGCTTCGTGCATCATTTGGGACAAGAACGAAGCTTTGGTAACTGGGACAAGAAATGGGAAAGCTTACACGCTGGATTGTCAGCAAGAGGAGGCACGATCGGTGCGATACTCGGGAGCTGATAGTCAGTGGGAGTTATGGCACGCTCGTATGGGACATTCAAGCGAGGACGTTTTGGTAAAGACTATGCGATCCACAGACGATATTTCTGCGCTAAAACAAGGTATCAAGACCTTGTGTGGTGCATAAAGGGCAAGCAGACGATCGAAGCTTTTCCAGGACGCTCCATGACAAAGACATCACGTGTATTAAAATTAGTTCACACAGACGTGATAGGACCCTTGAAGACACCTTCGAAAGGAGGTGCTAAATACATTTTGACTATTGTGGATAATTATTCAAGATATGTGGTGGCTTACTTTATGGCAAAGAGAAGTGAAGTTGCCGACAAGATCAAGATGTTCAAAGCACTGCATGAGAATCAATGAAAAACCCGTATTAAGTGCCTGCGATCGGACAACGGAACGGAGTTCGTCAACAAGACAGTTTCGGATTTATGTCAGCGGAACGGCATCATACATCAGCGTTCAGTACCATACAGTCCCCAATAAAACGGAATTGCAGAACAAAATAACCGCACGATAATGGAAAAGGCACGGAGCATGCTACACTACAGGTGTGTTCCGACACGTTGGTGGGCAGAGGCAGTAAGCACTACGGTGTCTCTGATCAACCGCTCTCCTAATACAGTGCACCCAAACAACACCCCATATGAACTGGAATTTAAGATGAAGCTTCGGATGGATCATCTTAGGGTGTTTGGGCCTCATGGATAAGCTCACGTTGATCAAGTGAAGAGGACGAAGCCCGAAGCCAAAAGCTTTAAGTGCATGTTCCTTGGTTATGCCGAAGACACCAAGGGGTACCGAGTTTACGATTTGGAGAAAGACAAGATATCGGTATCACGGTCGGTGAAGCTGGACGAGCGTGAAGTGGGCGGCATTTATGAGACGCACCCACCCAAACAAATAAAAGTGATACACGTAACCAAAGACAACGATGAAAGCGCAGTGTGCGGGCCGACAGAACACCAACAAGATCAAGATGAACTTATGGAGTGTAAAGAAGAAGGTGAAATTCCAGATGCTCCAATGAAGTAGGAGGAGTCCGACACAAATGAGTCAAGGGTCGAGATGCTTCGATTACCGACCTCAGTACACTCTGAACTGACAGAGTTTAGAACTCCTACACTGGATGCACAGGAAGAGCGATTGGTATTTCGACCACAAGTGGAACGTTCAAGGCGTACACCTGAACCAATGTTGTTGTTGGAGAACGGATCAGATGCCGATGAACATTTGGAAGGAAGCGAAACACCGCCATCTTCAAAGCGTGCAAGGATTGATAAAGCCGGCCTTATAGCTGAAGCTATTCTCGCTTACGCTGTGTATGTTAATAAAAAACAGACTTGCCTACAACGTATGCACAGGCAATGTCTAGTGACGAGGAAGAATAGTGGCGACAAACGATAGATTCCGAATTACAGTCGCATCACCAAAACAAAACATGGACACTCGTTCCACGAGAATCAATTGGACGTACGATTGAATGCCGGTAGGGCTTTGCTAAGAAGCGTAATCAGAATGGATGTAATGTGCGCTACAAAGCACGATTGGTGGCTAAAGGCTTTAGCAGAAATACGGCGTGGGTTTCTTCGAGACTTACTCTCCAGTGGCCAACATGAACTCAATTCGAGTCGTTCTCGCAGTGTGTGCGGTATCAGGCTACAAAATGGAACAGCTGGACGTCGACACCGCCTTTCTAAACAGTGTATTGTCGGATCGTGTTCACATGGAGGTTCCGATCGGTGTTAAGGGAGCTCAAGGATTTGCGTGTCAGCTGAACAAAGCTATATATGGACTCAAGCGAGCTGCAAGCGCTTGGAACAAGACGATCAACCACGTCTTCAGGAAGAACGATTTCAAAAATTGTTAGCGGGTCAATGCGTCTTCGTGAAGAAAGTGAAAGAAGGTTTTGTGTACGTATGTCTTTATGTCGATGATATGCAGCCAAGACCAGCGACGAGATTCTAGAGGTCAAGGGGCTGCTAAAAGGTGTTCTCAAGATGAAGGATCTCGGTATGGCGAAGTTCACCTTGGGCATGGAGATCGACCACGACATGACAGCTTCCACACTAATGATCAAGCAAACACGCTACATTAGCGACGTGACTGAGCGATTTGGACAGAAAAACGCCAAGAACGTCGAAAATTCGTGTACGTCCGGTCTCAAGCTGTCAACATCACAGTCGCCAAGTACAGAAGCTGAGCGTTCAGAGATGCGGTCAAGACCATACCGCTCACTAATTGGATGTCTGCTACATGTTACAATTTGCACTCGGCCGGACATTGCATACATCGTGACACAACTGTTCTGATTTCTCGAGAATCCGGGTTTACCACATTGGAGCGCCGCAATTCGTGTATTTCGCTACTTAAATTCGACACGTCATGATGGGATCGTTTACCAAAGAGGGATCGGAAAGGTGACTGTTGAAGCTTTTTTGGATGCTGACTAGGGTAGCAACACCGATGACAGACGGTCTGTCTCAGGTGTGCTGATCAACATTGGAAAAGCTCCGGTTGTGTTCAAGTCCAAGTTGCAGAGAACCGTCGCACTAAGTTCCGTAGAAGCAGAGCATATGGCGCTAAGCTTGTGCGCACAAGAAGTAATTTGGGCGCGCGCAATGCCCAAGGACATGGGTCAAGAACAAGTGGGAGGCACGCAAATATGGGAAGACAATTAAGGTGTGATAGCTTTGGCAAACAACGCGGGCTACCACGCGCGTACAAAGCGCGTGGACATCAGACGTCACTTTATTCAAAAGAACGTTCAGCATGGATTACTCAATATTGGCTACATCGATACGAAGAGTCAGCTTGCAGATATGCTAACCAAGGCGCTTGGAACCAAGATGCTGAAGTATCTGCGCGACGCCTCCGGAATCAAGACCAAGTCAGCAACAAAGGACACACAGCATTAGCGGTGAGTGTGAGTTTTAGAGCTACACCGCTGATTGATTGTTGAACAGGTGGATGGCTTCACAGTATTCACAAGTACGTAGTAATTACATATGATAGCCGTTCCTTGGTCAAGATAAATAGATTTACTCGGTTTTTACTTTCTACTCAACAGTTCCGTTTTGTATGTCTGTTTGCCCAAAAGCGGACCCAATGGGTACCCGCGAGCAACAGACGTGTTACGTGCTTGGCTCTTTCTTGAGAAAAATTGCACCCAGACTCAGATTATGCCGTCACTATAAAATACACAGTCCGAAATGATGGCGCTGGAAGGGAGTGGAAGACGCTCTTTGGTGATAAAAGAAGCAACAAAGACGTGGACGTTCCGATTGTGGAGAACTTAGAGAAAATATCGTCTGTCAAGTTACCAGAAGCGAAGAAAGTGCGGTCTTTGGAAAATAGTCCGTCTCAGACAAAGTCCCGAAGTCACACCAAAGTACCTGTGCTCGCAGTAACTCTTGATGAAGCGCGTGTCCGTTTCGAGCCAAACGACACGAGTGACATCAGCAAATTTTACTTGCTGCGTCGAGCGTTAAGAGATGTGAATGGCGACAACTTCATTTCGAAAGCCAGTGTGGTCAATTTTGCGGTGCTTGTCGACACAAACCCCCGAATACAGGTGTCTGTACCGGCATTTATCAAAGATCCGTCAGCAAGAAAGCTTGGCAATACAGCAGTGATACCTCCATTTATTTTAACACAAACGATGGATGTCATGCTGTAAAATCTCGAGTCAACGAGTAAACGTCGCGTTTTGACCACCAACTTGGACAAAGTATGGGAAGCACTCAAATCCATGGGCCGTCCTTTATGGTATGAGTGGAGCTTTTCTACTTCGCTGGAAGTACGAATGAGAGATATCGTTGAATTTGCTGCCTTCAACTTGCTGCTCGGCTCTGCACACCTTCATGAAAGCTACAATGATGATTCGCTTCACGATGTGTCGTCGCTGTTCTGTCGCGTTGGGCTGCGTCCGCATGCGAGCGATCCAATGGCAATGCGCTTGGTCGCTGACTTTATGAGTGTGCAACACTACGTGACGCACATGAACGATGCCCACATCAGCAGCTACACGTCGGACCCGATCTTGACATTTAAAGCCTCTTACATATGGTATCAGCTGGATCCACCGGCGCTGGAGACGCACATTCTTCGTCAGTTTCAGACTATGCTGCCCAATGGAGTGGTGGACACAGGAAGTATTGGCGGAATCGTAGCACGCATCTTCCTTCTGTTGGCAATGGACGCCACAATTATTGGTACCGCATGGCGTAATGCAGAAGCGAAGAATGATTTCGTCTTTTTGGGTCAGTTTGCAAGGTTTCAAACTTCGTTGAAATGCTAGTGGGTTCTACACCAGACATTCGTGGACATCATTCGCAAGCAACCGAATGCTCTCGCAATGCGTACAAAACATGGCTTGATTCCTGGATAAATTGGAGTATCGGTTCTAGTCATTTTGTAGATCGCTTCGACGAACTTGCTGAAGGGACGCTACGGAAGATGCTGAATCGACGTGCGGCAGGCATCTTCTCTCGCCATCAAAAAGGAGCAGATTTGATCATTCAAATGTATTTTCAAGATAAAGAGATGGCGTCGTTTATTTTTATCGAAGTGAAGAATCGAGCTGAGGGGGATGACAAGTTTTTTAAAATTTCGCACTCCAGACTTTGTCGCCATCGCGCGTTTTTAAATGTGAAAATGCTTCACAAAGTACCATTACTGACCAATTGATCTTAATATCAGTCTGCGCGAATCGACCGATGTTGGCAGTCCAAAGTGTCGTAATTTTAAGTTTACGACAAACAAAAAGTCAAGACAATCATGTGATAATGGTTGAAGATTCTTTGTGCGTTCGAGGAATGTTTGGACCGAATCTTGAAAATACCGACATCTCAGAGTTATAGCCATTTTTATCGATGGGACGTATCCAACACGTACAATTGATTGCCAACTTAGCATGGTGGGATGGTAGATTGCATGTTGAGCATAATACTAAAAGGCGTAAAAGTGAAATTTGAGTCGTGAAAAGTCTTAAGCTGGTGCTCTCCAAAGAGCGCGGCGGAGACTGCATCGAACACGTTGAATCGTTTTTATCAAATGGAGCGGGGATAGCCGGAGGGTAGGTATGTGCACCCCAGCAAGTTCAAATATGGTGTGTATTTGTTAAACAATTGCAGTGAAGTCTTCACCTGCGAGTTTTACATTTTTGTTCGCTTTGGCATCCATGGCTTGATCAAACGATTATCTTGGATTATGTTATAATCAAAGTCTATTATGATACAATAGCAAAATATGAAGTTATGATTGCAGTGATTCCTAGCTTGCACTCGAAAGCTCAGTTTATGATCTATAAATCCTGTTTACTCTAAACTCAAACAATTTTGATATCTGCAAATTAAATTCCGTGAACAAGCAGAATTGGCTCACTGTAGGAATAGCCTACCCTATGTTCGTTTTCCTTTTTAATTTACAAATAATGAAATGTCAATTTGGCTAGCCACGAGCTTTTCAGCACATTTTCTTCTTTTGGAAGTTACACAGCTTGCTCTAAGCTTTCGGCATCGATAAATTAATAATCTTTTTCGGTCTTGCTGAGCATTTTAATCTGCTGCTGGCCTGACGTAATATAGCTCACGGGAAATTCATCGATCGCCTGTAGTGGTTCATAGATTTCAGTTGTGTACTTGACTAACAAGAAAAAGTTCCATTTCTGTGACATGGTATCTTAAGGAGCAGTAAGTTTAATTAACAGCAAAGCTTCATGCGTTCAGGGCATCTTGCGCACCATTACTAAAATGGTCATAGTCATTTTCTACCTGAGGCAATAGCTTACGAGTTTACATTGTGTTCGCTTTTACCTCCTTAAACAGTAAGAAAACTTTTGACGAGCAAAGCGGACAAACGTCTATGCTATTATCATCATGAATTGACGGTAATTTTCAACATAGTTGAAGCCACCTGAGCGGTTCCACTTTCCACCATCGAATGCGATAATAGCTTTTCTTTGACCCTGGTAGCCTCAGCAGAATTTTTGTAAAGTTGAATAAGTAGTTTTCTTAGAAAACTAGGCCGAAGGCGACTTTCTCCAAGCGTCTTCCACACTAAGCCCACAAGCGCTTGTCCATTACATGGTTTGTGGACGTTAGAGTATATAGCTTATCAAACTATAACGGCATGTAGGCATTGATGCTTAAACCGTGTTGTTGTGAGCAAAAACAAAGATTTGCCTTTTTGAATCCACCTCAACGAGCAGATTGCGCAGTGTGTCCTCGAGCTCTTGTATCCAACCTCATTATTGAAGTTAATTGCTGTGAACATCAGGAAGCTATTGCTGGCAAACGAAGCAAAGTTCGCCAGCGTGCAACAGTTAACATCAGGTTTTGCTCGTTCTCGGCTTCCATTTTTTAGTTATCAACAGCTTTGCACTTGACTCTCCAATAATTTAACTGAAGCAGGCGACCAAAGCACCATGCTACTCAAAGGGTACATGAACACTGTTGCCATTATCTTATTGCAAGGCAAGGATAAAGTTGAGGCATTAATATCATAACACTCCGCTGAAACCGATAGGCCTTGTAAAGAAGTCGATATTTTGGCCCCACATATCACTTAGCACGCCCTCAGAAACTTGGCGTTCACACATAGCCATGTACTGTTACAAACACCAAATTCCGGCCTAGATAGCCGCTAATCAGAGCATCATGTGCCTTTAAAAGTACATCATATTTCAGGCTTTTCACGCTAAAAAACGTTTTGGGCATAATCTTCGAAACTTCCCGTTAAATGGACCTTGCCATCTGCTTTTTAAAAGCGATCCAATTCCAATTAATGTAAAGAGAGCAGAACTTATTTTGCAAAAAATGGAATTTACGTTTTTTGTTGGGATCAAAACAATATAGAATTGTCGCCGCTCGAATGAGTGCGCGGTTTGATACGACTTGATAGGATTAAAGCCTACAAGATTCTCTAGAAAATCACAATGTGTACTTAGTTACAATTGGAACCCATCCTAAACATGGTTGTAAAGTTCGGCTTATCTAAGCTATTTAGAGTAGAATTTAGTCGCTCTTACATGAATATGCTCATCGGAGAGCACATCCCAAAGCGTCGTAAACGACGGATTAATGTTTCGGCTTGATGAAAATAAAACTAAAGACTGCTAAGGATGATCAAAATAATTCTTTACTGGCTACCCCCGCAGCTCACAATGCAGTTGTCAGACAATCATAAATGTTGTGTGAGGTCTAGATAGCTGTCCAACCGTCTAATGCACCTATTTACTTACGAATTTGCTTATAAGATTGCAAAGTAGATCGTTCATTCTTTGGATTGTGCGCGAGCTTTCTAGTTCAGTCGATCGAGAACTTTGCCGCAAATACACACTTACCGATGTTTACGTAAAATTTACCGGCCTCATGACATCCGCATTTAGATGCCAGTGGGAAGATTGATAGCTTTGTGGCATAAAATACCAAATAGCTAGATGTACCGCCTTAAAAAGTATTATCGACTTTTCTAGATTCATAAATAGTTTTAGTGTGGTCTTATAAGTGGGGACGAACATTATGTAAGAAGGCTGGAATTAGCACCTGTGCAGAAATTGTCACACTATTACGGAAACAAAAAGTCTTTACGTTATGTTCGGCTCCCAACTAGAAAGAGCGGTGGCAATTACAAAGATCAAACCCTATAAAAATTCCCTTTTGGACGACGAAATATTGAGGAAGTTCCATTGCTCTTGTGGCATTGGCTTTTGTCATTTGTCAATCGACCCAAATAGGGCAGGTACGCAATCAGCATCGTGCTGCTAGGTGGAGTATCGCTTTTGCGTACCGAACACTATGCCCGAACTTTGAAGTAAGAGCATAATCGTCCAAAAAAATTGAGACTAGACGCGACATACGCTTTCTGTATGTCTGAGCCAAGATTTCGAGTATTTCACGAAGTATTTGCTGCCACCACCTTATCAGCATTAAGCCAAGGTGGGAGCTCAGTGGCATCGCGCTTCTTTGGGGTTAATAGCCTTAAGTATAGCCTTCAACTGAGAAACTAGTGCTGTGATAGAATAAACCGTCAAGCCGTCAAGTATTTCTGCGGATGAAAGTTTTGCGCCATGAGACTGTTCAAGACAGACAGGGATACGCTTTGAGCTTAAATCCTTTCTCTCCTTTTGTGACCTATATACTTGCTTGAAAAGTATGCTATTGAATGCTTTTCGGTGCCCATTGCATCTGTGTTGCCCACAATGTCTCGCAATATTCTCGTTTGCGGAACTGTGTCGTTTTAATGTATCTTTAAGTCTACCAATCGAGTCCAAACAGCATGAAATTGCGCTGAGATGAAGGCAGGCTGGGATGAAGCATTCGCAGCTATGTTAACATGCTTTAAAGCAACCCTTTCAATATCTCGCACATTCCATGATCTTCTTTGGAAAAAAGGAAAGGGCTGCGCACATTACCTTTGTCAGGAAGAGTTATTCAGTGTCAAAAATCAATAGCAGACAATGAGCATGTCAAGTGTGATACGGTCCTTGTGCAATGATTAAGCTGTACCCTGAAGCGATAATGAAAAATTGAGCGCCTTAGAAGTATCGTGTTCTCTAATGAGTCTTAGGTCCCATACCAATTCTAGTGAAAGTCAAGTTGAAATTAAAAAAAATATTTGGTGACTTTCAGCACTTCAAAGCTCAGTTTCCGTAGTAGAGCGCACACGAAAACATCAAGGCTAGACTTAATTATCTATCTTTGAAGATGCTAAGTATAGCGAGGTAAAATGCAAAGTAGAACTAGTAATGATACGCGACCCGAAAATATTTTGATTGACACTAAAATTTAATTTATCTTTGCATCCCTCCCAAGAAAGCATGACACATTGGCTTTCTCTACACAATCCAACGGCTGAGGCGCAACCAATGCAAAAGCGGAGTGGTATACTTTGGCATTTGCCGGGATCTTTTGATCCGATCGCAATTCTTACCCATGAGAGTTCATTTTTGCTCTTGTTCAAGCCCCCATATCGAGAAAATTACTTAGTGATGACCATATCTCATGAAAAGATCCACGATGTCTGGTGGTAAAATTGCAGTCAAAAATTCTCTGAGGCGTGTGAACAACCAACGACCGCCAAACAGAGTCATCTACAACAAAGGTACTGCTGAATCGGGTTAGCTCCCCGGATACGTGTAGCCACATGACATTTTGTTGAAATATAAGCAATACAAAAATTGATACGTTGCATATCAAGAGTATTACATTATTTACAAATTTTAAACGCAGTGATATAACTTGCTCTTTGAATGAAACAAACCAGAGTTTTTTTTTAGCCAAGCATGCGATCCAATTCGAGTGGTTGGGAATAATTATACACGATACTTGATATAGTGGTTTTGAACACCACGGTGCATGCCTTTTTGGATGAAAGAACTTCGTTTACGAACGGAGTGTGCTGTTGACGGAAAAGAAGCAAGCGACAGAATGGAATTTGTAACTGCATGGAGCTTGTAGCTATGCCGAAGATGACCTAATCAGGATTTTCACGATTGGCATTTGCACTTTTACTTTGTCATTTGATGTTGCTTAGCCTTAGAGCTAAAAAAACCTACGCTTAAAACGCTATCTTTAAACTTTAGTCGCTTTTGCTTTCGGCTCAGCTTGGTTTTATCCGAGGTCGGATAATGATTGCTCTGACGAAATTAGGCTCAAATCAAATACCCTTTTTTAAAGAATCTTGCCCAATTACTTTTTATAATTTTCTTTAGATCTAGTCGAATTCCGAATTGTCTTAGTCCTATTATATATAAAAGTAACTGAATGCTGAGCACAAACTCGAAGATTGATTGCTTGATGATAGAAGAATGTGGAGTCTTAGCGCAATATACACTACACCCCCTTTTGCCTTCCGTGTGTCCGAGTAAAGCCTGCTTATAACAGTTATGTCTGAAATTGGCTGCTGTTGACAATCTCCTGATAGTTTGAATGACTTTTTAACATTGCAGCGGCAAATTGCTCGTGTTCATTTGTAACTATCGTCTCCAAAAAGTCATGATAATTAAATGCTCCAACAAAAATTTCCAGTTGGAGCCTAACGCATAGGCTTGATTATCTATGATTGTTACCATCAACATTTGGCAAGCGAAAGACAAAGACAGGGCTGGTGGTCCGCCGATACCGACAGGACCGGTGGAAGTTCATTTCGTACTTTTTAAGTTTAAACATTTGGCACATCGCAGATTGTCATCGATCTCCTAATACATGGTTTTCTCTCGACCGCTTCTGAAGGAAGCAGCATGTATGGCTTATTTATAGTTTTTGTCGCTTTTAAGTACGTAATCAGAACTTCCTAGCTTCGAACAGTAGTAAAGCAAGCCATATAAGACCACTTGAAAAGATGCATTCACTATCGAGAGTTTAACGACTCGACTTTGACATTTTTTGCCTGCGAACAAGAAACGGTACCAATGGCTTTCAAATATCACTAGTTTTGTATACTCGACAAATTTGTTCGTCCCGAACGCTCGAGCCTAAAGATAAGCTGCATATAGCCTAGCCTTCGCAAAAGTGGGTTGGCTGATTAATTTAATAAAAAATGTTGTATCCAGCATAAAATTACAATTAAAAATGCTGGCCATTCGTATAAGTGAGGCGTAGCATCACCGACCTCAAGATGTGTAGTTTTGAAATGTCTTTGCAGGATTTGAGTCTTATAATGCACTGTGCATACATCATTTTTTGTCAGAAGTGAAATACTTAATATCAGCAGTCATAGACTTGCGTAGCCAGCATAATGCATGAGCAGAAATTGACTAGCTTAGCTAATTCTGCACATTTGTCAGATATCGTGGCGCTCGCTAATTCGCAACGGCTTTCAATGTATTGCAGTTTGCGCAACTCCATCGCTGTTTAATTGGCCGAGGGACCTAAATTTGCTTTGGCACAAATACACACCTGTTGTTGCCGACCTCCTATTAAGGCCTTCGACCTTCACTGTAGTTTTAAGAAAAAACTACAAAAGGCAATTTTGTCAAATCGCTTTTGGGCAAAAGTCCGTTGTGCGACCAATATTTATGTGACCAAACAACTGACTGTCACCCGGTATAGGAGCTTTGCCGATAGTACGTATTATAAAAATCGCTTATTAAGATTTTCTTATAAAATGCAGAGCACTTCACAAGTGCGCCCGGGTGTATTGTTAAGATCTGAGTCCTTCCTTTGCATTTTTTTTGTGTAGGTTCCGTTGCTTTATTCAGCGTTTGTCAATCATAGATTGGTCGTCACATTCGTATCAGCTTTTGAATACAGAAATCTGATGACAAATGCGGTACTTCTAACTTTTGCATGGTGGCAGCTTTTATATATTAAGTGGAGAAATAGCAATGAACTCCTGTACCTCTTGTTAAAATGGCGACACAGTCCTTCATACGTTTTACGATATTGATCTCGTACATGATATGTCTATCGGGTGACTTTTATATCAAAGGATACACACAATTTGTGAAAATTTACATGCTCGTCTTTTTTTAAAAGAAGTCTACGTCTTTTCGGAATATTGTATCGTTTCAAACAGCACTACATTTGATGTCTATTTGCTTAAATGCTTCTGATAGTGCATGCAATTCGAGCGCGCCTGCCGTGGCACAACGGCTACCTGGACTATCATTCTTTTTCAATATTGGCGATACCTAGGATAAATTTCGTACCGAATATCTCACCACTTCTTGCGGACCTACATCATATGCTTGCGGATCGATATAATTGATTGTTTATGGTCATACAATACTCATATGGAAGCTACCAACTTTTTATTGCTAACCTTTTTTACCCACTCGCGGAGCTGTGTTTCTTGCAGCTGATAGTGCTGTGTTTCCCAACTTTGAGATATTCTCTTTATATATAATGCGCTATCTATGCGTCCTCGGCAGATAGTACTGCCAGTAGACTGAGCTACCCGCTAAAAAAGACGAAATAACTTTGTCAAGCCTTCCTCCAAAGAGGATGGCGACAGCTTCGAAGCGCTTGATGTAAAGTACATGCACCTATCAACTCAGGCTTGCTTTAAAGAAGCCATTCGCAATATAGGGTGAAAACAATAAGTTCAAGGTTTTGTTTTGTATGACTGGGTGGTTAAAACCCATGGTCATGAGCCACAAAAGGCTCCTGCTGATCAACTTAATGCATGCTCTTAAAATTAAATCATACTTGCGGGTGTCAAGGACAAAAAGTAATAACGTGCTGTCATTATCCTCAAGTAATACATTCATGTCGCTAAATGTCTCGAGCCCTCTTACGAATACCTAACCCATTGCTTCTCGATTGAGCATTAGTCAGCCTGTTTAAGCCGCCAAAAAAAACTAATGAGGCGGCCAAGATTTCGACTTACTGGACTTTTTCAATAGCTTTTTAAGACCTTGTGCATTTTCGTGAGCATCTACCAGTCCAACGCCACTAGTATACTATTTAGCAGCTGTAAAGTTATCTAGCAACGATCGTTGCTCCTTGTAAGCGGTTTGCGTGCGAGGTTGTTTCACTCTAGTCGCTCAAAAGCATTATCACCTGACTTCTTTGGAAAGCAAAGGCTCAAAGAAAGCTTTAAGCTTAGCAAATAGTAGAGCTTTCACGCAGGAAAATTGGCTCATAAGCACCCCTATATATTCTTCTGTAAGTGTCAATGTTAGAATATCTTGATACGAATACGACACATAATAGCATATGGAGCATATATGTAAAGTTTGCGCTTTCCTGCTTGCAGCCAAGAATACGCGTGTGCAAATGGATGTACGGGTAGTACACCGCTCTCAATTGCCCTCAATGAGTGGCTTCCACTAAGTCGT
This sequence comes from Plasmopara viticola, assembly GCA_001695595.3. Lineage (NCBI taxonomy): Eukaryota > Oomycota > Peronosporomycetes > Peronosporales > Peronosporaceae > Plasmopara > Plasmopara viticola. Next base: position 2,307,857 of record MBPM02000002.1, on the reverse strand, counting down.
GTCTTTCTGGTGGAACTGTACAATTTTTCGGCGAACGAATATTCACAATATTAGCCATAACAATTCCCTTTTCTCAGATAGAATAGTCTCAACTTCGATTCTCTTCTTAAATGAGCATCTAAAGTCTTTTGACCGGTGCTATAGTTGACCTCATAAATTTACACTTCGTGGACAAATGGGAGCGAGCTCTATATAATGGACAGAGGAGAAGCCGGTATTTTTTGACAAACATGAATTTATTTGCATGCGCGATATGTAAAGCCTCAATAAGACAGTTTTCTTATAATGCCAGACAATATTTACTTGTTAGCTGAACCTAATGCATCGCAGTCTAAGCGTTTTAAATGATTTGAAAAGCAACGTTTTGAAAAGAGGATTAGCGCTTCTATCAACTAGCTTTCATCATGACGTAATATAAACGACTAGCAGAACCAAAGTGACAGCTAAAATTTACTAATTTCTATCAGAAAATATTGTAATTTAAAAATTATAATCAACTCTGTTTGAGTAGAAACGTTTTAAAATAATATCAAGGTTCAGAAATTTTTTTTTTAACAAGTCATTTTACAAACGTTGCTTTTGAACGCGATAACAATATTTTCTTTAATCGTCCTGTATCATATGTAAGCCTTCGAGGTTGATTCGAGTGCCCTTTCTAGCACCTATGCTTGGCATTTCATGGCGACTCTAACCCATAGTCCATGTCTTGATTCAAATACTTTGCAACCTCGTCCGCTTACGCAGACCAGTTCACCTCCAGGGATCGTGTTTCCTTTCGCTCATCTCATGGCCGATCTCGCTTAAGGCTTTGCCGTCGCTTACATTCGCCGAAAAAAATGAATCAGGGTCACACACCGGTGTAACAGCCTTTTCGTGTGTTTTTGCACGGTAAATTTTATTTGTGCGGCTCTGGTGATCTCAAAATCGAAGAGTAAAAAAAGTACATACGTTGTACCTATTAATCAGATGGAACGACTTTTAATGCCCATTGGTCCTCACAAAGCGGTTGTGTACAAAAGCACCAGCGCATATACACAAGTCGTTCGCTGTCAAAAGTTCAACGAAGTCGATAAGTGGTAGATAATTTAGTTAAAAATTATCTTCCAGCAATGTACCGGTGCAAATAACCAAGAATGTCGATACTCAAAAAATAATTTGGATCGCAATCCTTTAATTTTTTTATAATTCGGTGATGATTCTTGTGAAGATTGACGCTTAAGAAAAATATATAGGCAAGCTTTTGGCACCATGCCACTGCGTACATACACCATCACTCTCTGAGGCCACATACATTCTCAGAGAAAGCGAAGATGGACGCAAATTTATGGTCAGGGGTAAAAAGTGTAGGTAAAGGATCCACGCTTCCGCTAGTCACAAGTGAGGATATTTTGTGAGTAGTTCACTTTGATCGGTCTTGATAAACCTTACCCATGTTGGCTAAAGCTTCAATAGCCAAAACTGAATTTATCTTTCATAAACATCTACACCGGCACAATTGTTTGCTAAGTAACCCGTTAATTTTTTAACTCGTGGTTTCATATGCAGCAAAAGTGTCGATGAATGAATGTGATCGACAGAGCTTATATACGATGCAAAGGTAGAATTTTTTTGGCTCGCACTCGATTGATACCTTTGCGCTCGTAAATTGTCTGCCTTCTCCAACACATCGAGATAGATTCATATTGCTTGTTGTCATAGGTAGTTCAGCCTAATTGTGAACAGTCATTTTGTTTTTATTACAATGATTTAATTTATCGGTGACGAACCTTTTAAAAGTATTCAAACAATATTCTTAAAACCATGCATCTTTTACAGCCTTGCAGACCTTTTCTACTTTAAATGTAAGAATCGCTTCGACTCAGATGTCTACGGATTCACTAATGCTTTTTCACGTGCCTTAAGTGATGTTGATTGCATCGAAAGTATAAGTTGAAAAGTTTTAGGTACACCAACGGCATGCATAGCCCCACACTGTTGCTGACAATAATTTTCATCACAAAAATTTCAATGCCCTTGTCACTAGTTGATTCTTTTTGAACATAGCGCCTTTGCTACCTCTCCTTTGACTTATTCAGTCAAGAACTTAGAGGCTAACGTTGCTTATATGTATTAAAGGCTTTGATCGACTTGCACATTTTTCTAACAAATTACGACACATTTCTTTCTCCTTTGTTCTTTTTAAGCTTGAGTCGATACATCGATTGTATGATTAACTTCGGATTTGCATCGGTTGAGAAATAAAATATCTGTCATCAAAGTAAGGATCCACGGTCATCGTCGGCAGAGATGCGTCATAGCTGAAAGCCACTTCGGGTTTTTGAGCGCTCGCTTAAGGAACAACGGGAAGAAAATGTGTTATATTCAGCGCAGCACAAGAACAAAGAGCAAGCAAATGGTTCATTTATTTTCACTACACTCGATTACGAAATTAACGCGTGTTCTAAAGCTCCGACCAATCGAATCAATTTCGAAGAGTGCGCAATATGAGTACCGAATTTTCCGGGCAGCCCGTTGAAATTTAATCAAATTGTGAGATGGACACTAAGCTAAAAAACAATGGGTTTTGCTTAAAGTGTGTGCAGCTCGATAACCATACAAATATTTAACAAAAACGTTTTCCGGCTTCTAGGAACGGTATCGTGAGTCAGTGCTCATTGCCATACCACCCAAAGTAGAACGATGTATCAAAGGGGGAGAATCACACAATAACGGAATAGCGGCAAAACATGTGTACTTCATGATCGTAGTGAGGAATACATTATAAGACGCGGTGTTCCTGATAAACTAACAGCAAAAACAGTGAATTTGGTCGCTTTATCGAACGAATTGGGCTTCAAGCAGAAGCCAAAGCTATGGCGTCTTCGTTATTGGTCTTGCGATCCAATAACGAAGACGCCATAGCTCGGCTTAAGCCTTTGCTTATATTGACGACGCAAAAAAGGGCTAATCCGATCTCAGAGTTTTCAATGCGATTTCTGGGTGTGCTGAGAGAGCGAATGTAACGTAACCGTCGTGACCGGCAGGTTTGCCGGTTACGGCTTTTGCGCAATATTCTAAAGAAACATATGCATTTAGTATCATCCATAGACATTCAGATGTCCCATAGTCATAAAAAACCAAGAGACCTTATTAGCTTAAAGGAATCGAGATTGTGTAAAAATTCTAATGGAATAAAGAAGAACGATTGCTTTTAGGATGGTTGCAGTAAATAGCTGACAGCCACCAGTTAGGCTGTAGTCATTAGAGCTTTTCGTCTGATATCACTTCTCTCTTTTCATTAAGCAACAAACACTTCTCCTCTCCCACGACTTCACCTCGCCCGCGCCTCAGCCTCGTCCAACGGCCGACCTTAATCAGATTTCTCAACGACTGTGTTACGGTCATAATTTGCGGCAGAATCCTAATCACTAATAGGTGTCAATTCTTTGGGTATATCGCGGGTCTACAGCTTACAGCAACCTTGTTTATCAACAATCTTTAGGTGTTCGAGGCATCTCGCACCCCAACACTAAAAGGTGTAAGTCATTTCCTGCCAGTCAAAGAAGCTATCATGATGTTATGTTTATGGCATGTGCGGCTTTGTTTATGGCGACGACATTGAATTTCTAAAAGAAATCTTGTACTGCATATATACAAAGTATTGGCTCAATATATTCTTTATCTACACCTCACGTACCATGACGGTGCACTGACGCTTTACGAAAGGGTATTTCAGATATGCTCTGTTTATTTTTAGATACGTCATTTGAACGAGAAAATAAGGTGCAGGAAAAGATGCTGGAAAAAGATAATACTAAATCTACAAACTGCTGAAAACTCCGTCAGGACTACTAGCTAGCCTCACCTTTTAGGGATTAGGTGGCTCAAAAGCAATAATGCCGTTGTACTTGGTGAATCGCGAAACGCATCTGCTTTCCACACAGCGTGCATTACGGCCATCACTTGAAAGACCGACCAGCAATAAGCTGGCTTAGTTTTCATCACTGATGCTTGCTCTCTGTGACGTGCATATGCCGATATTACCCACCATTATCGTGTCGATTTTGCCGGAAAAAACATTTAAAACAATCCTTTAATTTGAACAACATAACAACTTGACAATTAATTGGTCGCACTTACCGCACATTGTATCAAACAGGGCTGAAACAAATCTCTAATTAAAGAACTTGGCGGTACAACACTCGTGGTCTCGGAAATTAGAATTTTGACGGTAGAGTTGCAATAAATGTCTATTTCTGGATACTTTTTAGTGAGGTGTCTTTTCTATGCTACACCAATCGGAATCCATGCCGACATTCATAATGGGATCTTTGAACAAATAACTTTGAAAGCGTCAGGTGATTAACAAAAAAGCAGTAACTATCTATTTGCTTATCAAGAAAAAAGGATTGCTTTGTAACACATAAATACTGTGCTAGATGAACTAGTCCTTAGAATGCAGTCAGTCTATCGCACACTTTGACTTCTTAAGGCCATGTATAGTGAGTTTATACTTACCAAAAATTCAATATTATTACGTACGGTTCTTTAGTACAAGGTGTTGTGAAACCCGGTGATTTCGAGTTGGATTCCTTACCCTTGACCAAATGGCGAAGTGAGACCACAGTTGACGTGTGTCCTAATGTATACAAGCAGATAGCGACATGCGGACGATATTAGCTCTATGTATAGAAGGAAGGTCAGAGACGTGAACTCATGCTTCCCCAAAGCAAATGGATATTGAAGCTCCTTTGCAAGCAAAGATTGCAAGTTTCTATAAATTCATACTTGATTCGAGCGAGAGGAAGCTTTACTTGAAGCAACAATTCGCGAAGGATATAAGGTGACATTTTCTAATTTGATAGTCAAAGTTCAGGCCCTCTACGCATGCAATACTTTTATTTCTAATTACTGGCAACATATGAAGCTGCTCAAGTTGCTTAAGAAGGGAAATTACATCTATAAGCAGGATCGTCCAACCGTAATGCTTTCAATGAGCAGATTCTTGGCACACAGCAATTGTTGGCTTAGAGCTTATCAATATGAGACTGATCGTTTCCTTTTTTATAAGCAGCGTCTCTTTCTTAGACTGCACCAGGCAAGACCTCTTGAACTATGCCTGTTCCAAATAAGTTCGGCAAAATATAACTATACGGCTCTAGAGGAATGCAGGTAGAAGCAGCTCCTCCAAAACTGAATCGGTTTAGGAGCTTGATAGATCTCCATAGTGTATTTAGCCATCTACCATAGCAACAAGTTAGTCACTGTATCAAAAAACAATTCGGATCCCGGCACGATAAGAAATTTTGTTTATCAGCAAGTAAATGGGGTTAAACATAATAGATTGATTGGCGCCTAAGAATGGAGCAACAGAAGCTCAGTATTAACAGTTGTTGAGATGGATGACGATGTTCCAAGGCCAACATAGAGGTTGTTCTTTTACAGGCTGTACCAGTTTCTTTCTTTGAGACGGAAACGTATACGTTGCCCTGAGCATGCCGGATCAATTTTCCAATGCCGTAAATGCCAGACACTCAAATTTGCGTACTAGAGCGCTGATGTGTCATGCTTCTACTCTTTTTGTGGGTAGGTCAACAGATTTTTGACCTAAAATGAGTGTTGGAGACACCCGAGATGATTGCACATATTCAGTTTGAGCCGTCGAAAACTCTTGCGGATAGATATGTTCCGTCAAACACAGGTCTATTTTATGCAGCTTGAGATTATACCCAAATTGTGTCAGTCTCCTATAATCTCGCTAAAGGAGACATCTTGCTCTCTATTGGCTAGAGTTTTCTACCCACCTGTTGGCCTGTGGTACACAATATGAACCCTAGAGCTTTGCAATCGCTTACCAAGCCTTGTTATTTGTGCTTTGTGGTCTTATGTTAGCCAGTCATGAAGTTTAAGAACTACTTTTACTGCGCTTTCTTTAGCGCTTTAAAAACCAAAACTTTCGGCGAACCTCGGTTATTACTTATGAGGATTGCAAATACGCTAGCTCAAGCAAGTCTCTGATATCATGGTGACCGAAATGCTTTATATACACGTCTGCAACAGTGTAATATTCAAAGATGTGATTTGCTGTTTTGGCTTGTTGTAAACAGCCATGACAGAGCCGACCAATCCCCTTCAAAGCAAATGTGAACTATTGTTTTGTGAAATATGTCTAGTATGAACTTTGAAATGGGCAAAGCAGCTGTGTTTTGAATATACCTGTCATTCGACAGTCTTTTTAGCACCCTAAGCTTTGTCAATATGATACCTCTAGGTTTAATGACAGCTATAAGAATAAGGTACTCGCCTTTCACTTCCGGATTTGGCAGAAGCCATCTACTATATACAACTTGCATGCCAAAAGTATAATGAAGGAGGTTATGCAGAAATCTTTACACTAGCCAGCTTATCAAGCCCACAGGCCACTTATCGCTAATTTTTGTGCATATGAAAATATGATAAACGCAATCGTTCGCTTCCCAAGAAAATTGAAGCACTGACCATGTTTCTGGCTTACCATTGCCCTACATTTTGTTCATTTCACAAGCATTCTTGGCGCCGAGCTGTTTGGTACGAATTAATTCTAATGCCTTCAGCAAAAAGTCCATTTACTTTTCGACAAAACAAAGCAAGCTTCTGGCATTATTGCACGAGAAGTGCTATCCGAGATAGACACTCTATTTGAAATATACTAAAAGTTCCGTGAAAAGTATATATACTTAGCTTTATTATACCATATTATTAATGAACCTATCCAACTAAGTTCAACACGAGCTACTAGTACGGGGCCTATCACAATTTACATAGAAGTTTTTGTGATCCAGTACTATCACAACCATTAGAAGCTCCTGAAACAAAAGACTATTTGAAGTGTCATCACTGTTTAAAAAGTGCGTTTATAAATCTCAATGAAGTGGATAAATTTTAATATCGATTTATTTGCTGCGTGAATAGCTTTTAACGTGATCGAGGAATATGAAGTGCGTTTTAAGGAATCGTGGTTGAAACGAGATATACGCAAAGATAGATTTAAAAGGGCTTTGTTCATAAACTTTCATATTGAAAAGACGTTTGAGGTTATTCACGTCAAATGCAATTATACGATAGGGATGTACTAAGCTCAACTAGACAGCTAAAGCTGTAATCGTTTGCCCATAAATACTCCATAAACAGTTGGCTTAACCAAAGTACGTAAATTGTACAAACAACAAACTTTCTGGTAACAAAATGCTCTTCACATAGAAGTCCGTTTACGGTTCTGTATGGGGCTGCGAGGGAGCCGAAAGATACTCATGAATAACTGCATTTTGACGATGAAATATTGACAACAAGCCTCCTATTTATACACCATTGTTATGTAAAGTTCAATTTGGAGTGCATGTTTATATATTCGTTTTTAACTGCGCAAATGAAACGTCGAACAGAACTCATGCAGTCGCCTAAAAGCTTATTAATTTCTCTGATTAGTTCTGCATCAACCACTAGGAACACACATAAGGCAAAAATAGTAGACCAGATATTGGAGCCGTGTGCTTTCCAACGTCTGTCTACATCGAAATTATTATTCAAGCCACGGTTTTTCAAAAAAACGGAGCGAACGGCGTCAGAATTAGCTTTGGGTAGCATTTCCAACTCATAGAATATTTGTCCAAATCAAAAGTATGTATCACAGATATATGCATTGTTTAATCGAGCATTTACGTCCTTAAGCGGTAGTATAGTATTGACTTTTGAAGAGCGATTTTAATGCTTACAACATTTTACGTGGGTTCCATTGTAAAATTTAGCTGTTCAAATATCATATATAGTTTTTTACAAAGTTTAAGCGTTTTCAAAAGTGCTTATTCCTTGCGCTCGATCCTTTCACATTAACATAGAACTGATCATACTCACTGCCAAATTAACTTTATGTGAGCCAAGTACGTAAAATTTGTATTGTTTCGAGCCAGCTGACTCTGAGGCTCACATAAAGAAAAGCAATTCTACAACGAAGTTCAGATATCTTGCCTTGCGGCTTGCCTCTATTATTCAAGCTGTGAGCCTTATAAAGGACATTTACAGAGTGATCTAACATAGTTTGAAGGATCTCAAGGAACCGGGAAAAGTAGATACATCTCGATTGCAAGAACCGACCCCAAGAGAAATACATAAGTCCATCTATATATTTGTGCGATTCATCAAAGCAGGCGAAGGTGCTTAAGCCGACTCAAATTAGTGATCGCAGCTGCATCTCTTCTAAAAAACGGCTATTTGATTTAATCCAAAGATATAGTTTAAACGATCTTGCTCGATTCGTTGCTGTGATCGCCATTAACCTGACGTAGTTGTAGTTCGAGAGGCCTTGATGCCCCTATTAGTGATTTTTAGACAAAGGACCATCCTTCTATTCACTACAACACTAAATACTAAATTGGTATAATCTCTGTCCACCTGACAAATAAGCTCGTCTAAAACGATTTCTGCTTGGCCAATATGTGCCAGCATATAACCTGACCTGATCAAAAGTACGTCGGCAAACAGAAAGCTTTATCGATTTATCAATAATCGAAATTTTATTTCGCAATATTTGACAAACGACTTGCCATTCGTCGGGACAAATACGGTATACGCATCAACACTCGAATGGGTGCTCGGTTCGTATAGACTTTAAATAGCTTAGAGCTTACAAAATTTTCCAGAATATTACAATGTGTAATATATTAGAATTGATTCCTATCTTGAATAGGATTGCTTTGTTCTGCATGCTTGCTTGAAGCAAAAATGCTTCCTCATAATTATCCCCATCGACTAGCGCTTACGCGTAGCTGACAGCAAGGTTTTAAGCGACATTAATGCCGTTAATCTTTTTGTATAGTCCGAAAATTGAACAAGTGCCCGCTAAGGGCTTTACTCAATGCTTAGCAAATTGACTTGATGTTGATTATCGTACGATAGCTTGTGATACCTATACTTTCATGATTGCTTTCGAATCGAGAGGTAGACCAAAGCGAGATCCCTTTTTGTTTGAGCGTGCGCGGACCATATGATTTGTAAGCTAAGCAATGACGTCAATCACATCTGCCGCAAATATACAATTGTCGGTGTTTATGTAAAGCTTGTTGGTGTCATAACTTTAGCGTCTGAGAGTCACTCGGGTGATTGATAGCGTTGTGCCATTGCTAGTCATTTATGGGTAGGCTTTCGAACACGGTGAGGTGTATATCCAGCTTCCTAAAAAAACATAGTGGTATACAAATTTTCGGCGCAATATACTGAGTGAATCAGGATAGGGTAATATGCAAAACAGCGTAAATTGGAACTAATGTTTATGCAGATATCGATCTAATGACAAGTCTACACTTTATAATTGGCTCCCGAATACAAAAGTCAATGATGACTGCGAGGACTCGACAACCGTTTTATGCTAATTTTAACATTGTGGATAAATCAAAATCTCCTCTTGGCAATCACCGTAGCGATTGAAATAGAAAGGGTGGGACCGACGTCAACACCGTGTTGCAAGGTGAAGTACTATTATCGGGTCACCGGTCACTCAAATTCCTACCTACTTGTAGTTCTTGCAGGATTCTTCAGACAAAACGCGACTTACGGCGTTAAGGGATCTAAAATACAATATCAAAACCTTCAATAGAGCTTTGATACCACTTCATTTCGGTCAGTAGCACCGTGTTATTCTAGGCGTGATAGCAACAAGAAACGCCTCTTTTTAAAGCGCTCGTGTTGCGATACAACAGCCGTTTGGGCTGTCCAGTATTTCTGCCGACAATTCTCTCTTTCAACCACGATACTATTTATGACGCGAAGAGATGATCTCAAAAGTTCGGCATGGAGAGGCTTTGCGAGTAAAATCCAGATATCGATTTTTTTTTCTCGTCTTGTAGACCTGTATGCTCGCTTTAAACATAGTTCCGCAACTTGATGCCTGTCTTTTAGCATTTGTTTTATCCACATTGACTCATAGACCCAGCCGTGGCTAGATCTGCCCAATTGATGATGAACAATTGAAGGGGCTGAGACTCCCACATTTGACTATGGATTAGTTCCCCGTGCCTCTCAAATTCATTTTGGGTGTGTAATTACCCAGCATTTGCAAAAAATGGCTTTAATATGACCAACCAAAGTCTTGTGACGCATAACCAAGCTGCTGGTGTCTACAAGACTCGCCCTTTAAATAGATCATTATCCTAAACTTTTCTATCCACGACATGCTCTAGACGAATCATACGTGTCCCTTTCAAGGAATTTAGCGACTACGTTAACAAATTGCGATAACGATATCTATCTTAGTCGAAAGACATTTGCGTCAATTGAAACAGTCTATTGGACTATTACCTGCCGCTCTCTATTAGGGAATTTGTCAATCTATTCTGGTTGACCGCATTTTGCTTTTTGGTGCACCAGAGCTCTCGACGTGCCGTAGTCCATCAAGCGCCGACATCGTTCCTAACAAGTCGTAAACTTGTAGCAGTGGCAAATAATTAACTTCGTCATCGAGATCGGTTAAATCATATAAGTTAAACACTCAGGTTTTGGAGACACTGTGGCCCTGCAGAGCCGCATAGTTAAATTTCATTGACCACCATCGAAGCAGACACAGATTAAGAGACCTTGCTTGGAGCAGCCATAACATGCAACGCTGCTTTAAAAAAAGAAACGCTTGAGTTGATTGCAAAGGCTTGCCTCTTGCAATCGTGTATGCCAAAAATATACTTATTTACCGCATTCCGGAGGCGTGAATTGTATAAGAAATGGTATTTTTTTTATAGCGATTAGAATTGCTTCATGTGTTGTAAGTGCCTGCAATCAAAATTGTTGCTTGTGTGGAAAACTGACACCTCGCCTTTTTATCAACTTAATTATACAGATCATTCAGGGGATAAAGTCACTGTAAAGAGGCTGTCTCTCGCTTAGTTCATGAATACATATAAACAGCTCGTGCTTCTAGCTTACATGAACAGCAGATGAGCTATTATAGATAAATATTTGATTTTAAGTCTCTGACCTTCGTTTCATACTCGGGGTCAAAACCAGTCGCGTATCGCTGTCTTCCTTATCGAAACTATACAGCTACCAATATGTATCCTTACTTTGCCAATTAATTGAGGGTAAGAACTATAACTAGGTATCACAGTTTTTCTTACGGCATCTTGCACAAAAAAGGATACATAAAGTACGTTATTTTTTTGTAAGCGACAACTCACGACACCTAGTAATTAGGGAATAAACCGTGCAAAAGACTGCAGTTAAGTTCCGTTTGGTAAGTTTAATACTTATGTGGTACGGATGTTTTGATAAGCAACTTATTAGTTTTCGCTATTTCAGGAGGAGTTATAAAACAATTCAAACATATTTTTACGATTGCCGATAGAAACCGATTGGTGTAGCTTAAGGAACACTGGTATCTAAAATTGTAAAAATTATCGCAGCTTTAAAAATTTGGTAATTTGATTTCGGCATAGCCTTTTGCAAGACTGACGTTCACTGATATGGCATTTTTTAAGCGTTAGTTGCGGTAAGTGTGACCAGTCGATTGTTAGATTGGCAGGTCGTGTGAATCCTAGAGTTATTTTCACTGGTATGTTTTCCTGCAAGATCAGTACAATATATGGGTGTATTAAGGTGGAAAAATCACCAACCAAACGTCTAGAGAAAGCAAGCATTGATGGCGAAACATAAATAGATTACTGCTTGTTGCGCTTTTCATGGCGACCCTTTCGTATTTTGACTTTACTGCACACTCACCTTGGTATAACGTGTGAATGATAGATACATGGCGCATATCACCTAGCACGACAGCACAAATGCTCAAAAGGCTTTTAAGGTTGTGAATAGGTTGAGCTTGGCTTGATAACAACTTTTATCCTTTCTTGCGTCGATAAACACACCTTATTTTTCCGGACCAATGACGTATCTATAGACAAAAGTTGCCTATCTTAAATGCTGCTTCACATAGTTTAAATGTGTCATCATAGTTTGTGTAGTGTCTTTAAGAAATGCATGCAGTACATGCAGTCTTCAAGTAATGCGATTTCGTCGCCACTTCATGGACTAACAAGCTGGACAAGTTCTTGACACAAAAAACGAGAGACTGTAATGATGTGTATGCGTACTTTGATTGCCCTAACAAGCGCGTCAAGACAGCTGCAAGAAAGAAAGAGATGGTAATATACGGTGATATTATTTCGAAAGTGCATACCTTTTCGATAAATTTATGTATATATCTTGAGGATTTTTATACGAGCGAAGACATTGCTTTGATGATAAGCAGTATAATAGTTTAAGCACTTGAGTACGACAAAAAAGCTCAAATTTGACTATTGCCGTCAATAAAAGGTGAATTTAACTCGTCCACTTTGCTCGTCGAAAATACTTCTGTCACTAACAGGTTATACAACCAGCACCAAGTATTTAACTTTAATATCACACAGCAACAAACATTGACTATGATTTCATGTATATTAAGTACTTTTCTAAGATTAAAGAGAATGACTTCTCTCAGCTACGTATTGGTGCGCATGATGCTTCAAGCACATAAAGTTGTGTTGTTTAATAAGTTTATTGTAGATTGGACTTTCCGTTTCTGTAGACCGAAAATACCCGAAAATTTGACGCCTTGTAGTTATCAGCCATTAGCGCAACACCATGACTGTACAAATGCATTTTAAACATATAGGATAAAATGGAAACTTTTAATGCATTGGTAAAGTATGTGAGCATTCACATCTTACATTTCTCAGATTTATGAGCCGATAGAGGGGTTCAATACGATACCTGTAGGGTGCGATACATTAGGCCATGAGGGATACAAATGCTCAGCAAGGCCAAACAAGATTCTTAAGTGATCAGCGTTGAAGGCAAAAAGCTATTTTTGTTACTTACTCGAAGAAAGAGCTTTAATTGCTGAAAGGACTGTGGTCCACGAGCTGAGTGAAATCAACGACCTCGCGGAAAATCGTGAAATATGACAGACAACGTGGTCTTCAGAGCATAGAGCACTAACACAATTTTAGCACTAGGCAGCTTATGCCAACGGAATCCATTTTGCAGATACTCGTATTGATTGGATATGGATCAGCGGTTGGCCTAGGATGGTAAGTTTGATACTCGAATTCTTTTAATAAATATTTTACATGTTAAATTGGAGATATCGATATCAAACATTTATTTTATAATGTAAATGTTAGCCATTTTCTTTGATATGGCTAGCAAATCGTAACAATAAGTTTACAGAAAAGTTCTATTTTAAAATTTGTTATGAACTGCTAGTAGCGCCACTATCGCTAAACCAAATAACTTCTACGCCCGTTTGATACAAGAACTATTACTTGCGGACCAAAATTTGTTAGTATCTTTAGTAGAAGTGGAGCTTAAGCTGCCGATTTTGAAATTTTCTGTTTGTTGTTAATGCGTTTGTATGTTCTACTATATTCAAGCGAGCATTATATTGCTGTAACTGACGCACGAGCAAAAGAAATCTAGGCATTACACATATTTGTTGTCACATTTGCAATACATGTACTCGAGGCAAGAAAAGGAATTTAATGAATCGGAGACATAACAGCAATGTTTGATGGGACAAAGCGCGATAAATCCGTCACTCTTCCGCTCCACAACGTGCTCTCTATGAAAAGCAGCCAACTTTAAGCGTTAAAAGCTCCGATATATTAAGTTCTAGCCTCAATACCCCCCTCTTAACGAAGTGCCGTAGTGGAGCTTGGTCTTAAGGTCGACCTCGGTAAACGAGCAGTTGCCCATCCCTCGGACACTTGATGCATTGTGGAAGAAGTTTGCATGTGATCTATGAAATGAGCGGCTAGTGATTTACTGATAGTTCTCTTTAAGGAAGGCTTAGATTAAGTTTAATGATTCAAAGAGGTGGTGGGTCGACCGTAGAATTCGTGTGAGTATAAGAACCCCATAGGTCATAAGAAACCCATGTCAAGCGCTGGAGGCGTTAATACTTCCTTAAAAATGTCAATTTAAACAATGAGGTACACCTATCTAGATCTCCAAATGCTCAATTAAACAATGTTTTATCGCGCTCGTAATTTTCAGACCTACTTTCAAGAATCGTGGGACAAAAGCACATAGTGGGACCTAAACAACTTTGGAAAACTAATTTAATTTTCTCTTTTGTCTATATCACAACGATCGCATTCTTTGGCCTGATGCTTACATTAAAACGACAATTAGCGAAGTCAGATAATTATTTCTATTAGAAAAGGAGTTTGTATGACTCTCCGCTTTTATAATCCCACAAGCACGTGTGCTTTAAAAAAATAGCGTACTTTGGAGGGCCTTTGTCCATTCGTGTACTATGGTACGAAGCCAATCAATGCGTAAGCCACATTGACTTAACCACTAGTTCACCTCAACTTCTTTATTGTGCAGTGTGTCTTCGAGCACACGGCTGAGTCTTTTGTTTTTGACCTCGTTGTTGTTATAAATCAATGGGATCATTTATAAGTGCTCTTTGGAATTTTAACTATGTTCTCCAAAGTGCAGCAACATAATTTAGGTTCCCATCTGACACTATCGTATACATGACTTGCAAGAGAAGCTGTACATAAATACTCAAATTTTTGCTTGCTTCCGAGTATTACTGACTCAAACAGTGGCAGAATGCACCATTTTACACAGGCAGTACGCGCACACTGTTGCAGCCATCTTTAGCAAGACAGTCGAGGCGTTTTTACTCTCACCACTTTACTCGTTGTGACAAGTTTTAAAAAGAATTCGATGCTAGAGCCAAAAATTTGACAGGTCTCACAAGTCCTAAAATACTCAATATTTACATGTGGCCACCATTATGTTGCGAATACTGTGGATAAGTAATTTGCAATATCAATAAACGCTAATTAGGGCATTATGTATCCTCAAAAATCTATCATACTTCAGGTTCTTTCCGCTCAAAGGAACAACTCTAGCAGAGGTTTTTGGGTCCCACTCTAGAAAAGTCTACAACTTACCATTTAAAGTGTTGCAGCTGCAATTGCTCAAGAATTGCATTCAGTGTCTTTGCTAGCAATGACGAGACTCACATCTGGTATCTCTGTCAGCGATGAGAAATTAAATTGATTTAGCTCTGTCTGCCTAAAAATTCCGTTTGTTTAAGGGGCTTTCAGCCTGAACGGCACGTAAAAGCTTGTAATTTGACCTAACCATAAAATTGCCGGCAAGCACATTGACTTTCTCGATTTGTATATATTGCAGAATTAATATTACGTAATAAAACATACATCCGCTGGCAAATTATGATATATCTATCACCGCGCAAAAGGATGGCTTATCTATCCGACTTCAAATAGTTTAGATTTACAACCTTTTTCATATATAAACAATGTATACTTCATTATAAGTGATCTCTTTACAGAAAATAATTCTTCCTTTCGACATTCCTAAGCAATCTAAACTGTAGCGAGAATTCTTCCATATGACTGTTCTCATCAAATTGCAGTAACACGTAGCAGAAAGCAAAGTCCTATATGTGGCAAACGACAGTAAATTGCTTAAGCTTGTTCAAAATTGAGCTAGGGCCCGCTGAAAGCTATCTTTAATATTTGTTAAAGAAACCTGATGCTAGGTATCTCAGCAGCGCACAAAATGTATTTCAAAAGATCAACAAAGGTTCAGTATGTTCTGCATAGACATGCAATACTTTTAGTTTGCCTATCGACTTGCGCAATCGCTTTTAAGATCGCAAAATAGAACTTTTGATCTTATACGAGCTTGCGCAGAGCCCATGGCTGCAAAAAAACACTTGTCAATGTTAACGTAGGTTTTGTTTGCCTCATTACACTCGCATGTTACCGTCACTGGGGTAATTGATAGCTATGTGGTATTACTAGCCATACAGCTAGACGTACTGACCGCCGCGAGTGTTATAACTGATACTTTCAGACAAATGAGTTGTATATATCAGCGCAGTATACGAAGTAAGCATGGTTTTGCTGTAACAAGCAAATAGTATTTATCCATAATGAGGGTTTGTGAAGATACTGTCACGCTAGCAAGCTTTCGCATCTATTATTGGACTTTCAAATCAAGACAGTATGTGGCGAGTGCGAGTATTTGACTCCTGTGTTGCGCATATACTAACCTTTTTAAAAAGGAGGCCTCAGAAGGGACGCGTTCGTTGCTTGCCACAAAAGAAACGGTACGAATTGAAATATGGTTCTTAAGTCTCCGGACATTATGTCTGAACGTATTTTGCAGCAATTATATGAACTTTAAGAATGTCTGAGACCGGGTGCGACGTACGCTGCCTATGTGTTTAAATTCAAATACATTAATTTAAAAGTACGATGCATTACCACCACAATACCGGCTTTGTACTGAGTTAGAAGCTGTGTATTATCGTGGTATTCTAGGTTCAATCGCCGCTCTGATTGGAGAGCTCGTGTTTTGACATAGAATGCAAACCTATTGTCACCCTCTCAAGAAGCTGCATTTTTTCTTGCTCTGCTGCTCGTTAGTGTATGCATATCAGGAGCGACAAATTGAAATATTGATGAAACCTTACGTATGAATATCTGATTAGATATCTGTCGTTCAAATTCGAGCCTACTTCATAAATTTGATCTACGTTCGGCTGCTTCACAATACTCTCTGCCATGAACGTCGCGTCCATCAACTTGCAAGCATTAAAAACGTCAAATGTTGGCTTACAGAATAAACTCAAAAAGGTGATTTGCTCTTTTTGGCCAACATGTAACGGCTTTACGTAACTGAATATCATTACGCTGTGTTCTCCCTTGCTACAATATTCAGGATAGCGCATGTAACCGTATTGCTAGAAGAATGTAATACCTCTTTCAAAAATTAGTCTTTTATGCTTTGTACCCTGTGGCTTTTTCGGAAAAGGTTGGGGTGACGCCCTTCTTCCAAGCGCGGGGGCTAAATGCTCGCGCGCTTCGGGCAGGTGCTCTCGGGCATCTGCAGGTCTCTAACGAGTCTCACCCACGACGCGACGGGTCCATCACTAGGGCGCCACCTGGGCTCTTACCAAGTCAGAACTACACAAAATAATGGAAGACCCTCACGGCCTCGGTGTTGGCTGCACTGCCGTCGAACGAGACCCGACGTATGCGGACACCACTTTATGCCGTGGACTAGCCATAGAGCCTAGCACGTGCATAACTTGGCAACGCGATAACGTAATACAATACAATACAATACCCTGTGGCTACGGCAGCACAGAATGCTAAAGTCAAGCCTACGGTGGCTGGAAACGTTTTGTGGATACTTAAGGCGATATCGTATGATATGCAGCTTTTATGACGCAATTAGTGGCACTTCTATTGGATGAACTCTCCTTATTGGCTATGTACGAACATCATACAAGATTGATGTCGTGTTGAGTCGCCACATGCATTACTATATTAAAGTTTTTAATGGCAACGAATAGCCTACGTCGGTCGGTTTTAGAATACAACAAGTGTATTTAGTATATATTTTAACTGGTCTACAAGGGGCATGTCGTTGCCACTGACTGCTTAAAGTAACAAAATTTATAAATGCAGTGTTCTTCAATTTTCTATCGCAAGATGAAGCAAATAAAAAAACCGTGTACAAGCAAAGGGTTAAAACGAAGCGTCGTCATGTGCTTGTTCACGATAAAGTTTATTTGTCATTACCTTTCTCAGCTTTTCGAGCACATTCTTGTACGTTCGACGTGTCTTCGGTGTGGATAAGTGTGACGAATCCGTAGTCTTCGACAGTTTGCCGATAACGGTCATTACGCGATATATCTGCATTTTCCCCAAATATTTATGCATTAGTACTATTCGTTGGAATAGGCAATTGTATAAGTTTTGACCATAATCAAGGTCTGGATGTACCATTATCATTGGAACTCATTTGCCAAAATAATCTAGGATATCTAAAGAGCTTTTCGGAAAAGGTTGGGGTGACGCCCTCCTTCCAAGCGCGGGGGCTAAATGCTCGCGCGCTTCGGGCAGGTGCTCTCGGGCATCTGCAGGTCTCTAACGAGTTTCACCCTCGACGCGACGGTCTCCAGCACTAGGGCGCCACCTGGGCTCTTACCAAGTCAGAATCACACAAAATAATGGAAGACCCTCACGGCCTCGGTGCTGGCTGCACTGCCCGCTGAACGAGACCCGACGTATGCGGACACCACTCTATGCCGTGGACTAGCCATAGAGCCTAGCACGTGCATAACTTGGCAACGCGATAACGTAATACAATACAATACAATCTAAAGAGCCAGATGCAATAAAAAAGAACGATATTGTAGCAGTAGATGGCTTAGAGCCACCACATAGTCTGTAGCAAGAAAATAAGCCGAAAGAGCTCTTTATTTAATATCACTTCTGAATTTGCTTTAAGTATCTAATATTCCTTTCCTTCACCGATTTCGCCCCGCCTGCGCCTCAGACTCGTCCGACAACCGACTTTAATAAGCTTCCTTTTCGACTGTGTTTCGCAGAGAGCTTCGTGATCCACTCGTTTTGATACTATGAGAGAAGGGGTAATTAGACGGATTAACCTCTTAAGACACCTTGTTCTTAAACGCTTTCATGACCTCGAACAGCTCAACAGTCGTTAGAAATATCGACCGTCAGCTTGGGGAGAAGTGAATGTGTTGATGAGTCCGCGGCAAATGGCTTTGGGACACTGCGTGGATGCAAGGGCGCATCGCGAACTATTTTGGCATTAAGAATCACGATCACGACTTACGCCGCTTTCAATAAACTTAATACATTGTTTCTCTCGCTTGTTTAGCAAGCAATCCAATTGATCCTTTAGTGCCAGTTAACTAAAACCCCACGATGTCTAATTGTTCTTTTGTTGGGGACACTTGTAGGACATGTATTAGACACTTGACATTTGGCATTCCTTCTGCAGACTGCACTAAAGAAAAAGGCAAGTACAAACACTGATACGGGCCACTAACGCGGGAATTCAACATGCGTAGAGATGACTTACTTAATCCTGAAATACGAATTACTAGCGAGCTTTCGAAATAACATTTTTATTTACGACTTCATTTACAGTAGTAGACACAATATATTGCACGTTTTTGCATCGTTTTGACAAATTTCACTTACAACAGAGACGGTATAACAGCTTCGTGATGACTCTTTCACTCTTGTGACATCTTTATGTCGGTGAAAAGCTGCTGTTGGTACCACAGACACTAAGCACGGCGTTAGAAAAGGATCTTACACCTTTTTGTTGCAACTCCGCCTCGCCCTCCACCAGCAACATTGACAATCCGGCTTCGATATGCCACTCGATGTGGCAGTGGAAATGCCAGACACCTGGATTATCAGCCCAAAGGCGCAAGACCGTGTATCCGAAAACTGTACAGCTACCGTTCGCATCAAGTGTGCAGGGAGGAACAGTATACACGTCGCGGGTAATTGGGTTCTTCAAATTAAAAGGCGGCAGCGTGCTGTTAAGAATTTGTTCAAGTGGTGCCGTTCCAGTGGCCACGCAATACGGCGAGTGTGAATGCATGTGAAATGGATGTTGATCTCCCTTCGTATTCACTAAAACCACCTCAATATGTTTGCCATAGTCGATTTTACGAGCGTTGGCATCCAGCGGAAGCTCCTCCGTCTTCATCCCACTTGCAATCGAAAAGAGTGGGGGCTCAACTGGCTTGATAAAACGGCGAAACTCTCCACCGTCAATAGAGAAGTAACCAAGTCCATTTTCCATTTTGAATTGCGCCACAATACGGTCATCGGGGGTTTGCGGAAGCACAGCTGGATGTAAAGGCGTAAAGTCAAACTCAGAAATCGTTGAAAGAACTTGTTGCTTCTGAGTCGTCGGTTCTGCGTCGTCGTTATCATCGTAGAAGAGGATAGCCAAACCTTCGTCACCGAAGCCTTCACTAGCTATTTCCTCGCTTCCTTGAGTCCATGGAACTCCATGAAGCCCTTTCGCACGTATCCAGAATGAGTTAAAAAATTCTTTACCCATGTTCTCTTTCGCTTCTACCACGATATCGTAGCGTTGACCAGCGTTGATAAAGATCCAGTTGATGGGCTGTGACGGCTCAAGGTAGTCAGCGTCAGCAGCAACAACGCGAAATTCGTGCTCGTCAATGCTGAACTCGATCGGGGCCATAGCTACCATACTAATGAGGCGAAGAAGGTATTTTTTCCCTGCCTCAAATCGAAATCTGGAAAGAGGTTGAACATCCGTGCAATTGGTAAAGTTATGAGTAGCAGCGGCAGTGCAATTGTAACGACCACGGTTGTTGATGATGATGGTGTCCCAGATTGGTGTAGACGTTGGCTGTTGATGATACAAATCCCCTAATTGGATAATGTACTCCTTCTCAATTTCCTTCTCCCAGTCCTGCACTTCGGTTGGATGAACAACTATAGGGCCTCGAAGACCAAACGCATACTGGGACAGGTGGTGGCTGTGCCACCAAAATGTACCCGCTTTGTCAGGAAGGAAGTGGTAAGTTATTGTTGCATTCGGAGGAATGGAGCACTGAGTGATCTCGGATGCACCATCCATCTCTTGCGTGCCAAGTTGCTTCAATCCGTGCCAATGCAGACACGTTGGCTCAGAAATTTGGTTCGTCACGCGCACTTCGACCTCCTGGCCCAACACGACGTCGATCACAGCTTGGTCACCAGGCATGTCGTTGATCCCGAGGTAGTTAACAAAAACACCGTCGTGTTCAGTATACACATCCGTAATGCGCCAATTGTATGTGACAACGTCAGCACCACTGGAAACGAGCTGAAGAGCGAGTAAGGCTAATGTTACGGCAGTGAGGCCCATAGCCTGATCGATGTCTGCTTTTTGGATCAAAGAAAAAGTTCAGGTTGGAAGTTAAATGCAGAATGAAAAGTGGGGGTGTCATTAGCTCGGAAGAATTGTCCTGAATAGCTCAGTTTCTTGAGGAGATTCGCATGCACGTATTGTAGCGTGGATCTTGAAGACAAACGTACATCTATGATGGATTGTACGATTCCACGTATATGGCTTGAATTAATAAATCTGTAGAACGAGCCTCCATATTGTAATAGCTCCCCGATAGGTTATCGACGCATGTTAAACTGAAAACGAATCGTTTACCCTGATAATTTTGTTGATGTCATTTTTGACCTTATATTTTTTTGCTCGTCAGAAGACGCTTCGATTCAAATGTACAATAATAGCCAGGCTATAAAACGTTTGGATAATTAGTAGCAATTGATTGCGGTTGCGATTGCGTGCGCATGCGCATGCGCGTAAAATTTGTGATGCGCACAATGCCCTATAAAGATTCGCTACAGAAATATTCTTAAAACTATTGATCATGCATCCCTGGGACGCTGAAATTCAAGATGAATTGTGGAATGAAATGCAAGAGTGCTATTTTTTCTTTGCCTAAAATCTGAAAAAATTCCAGTAATATTGCCGTGTCTCACTTGAGCAGACATTTCGACCAAACATTTCCAGAAGCAGAATTGTAAGGTCGAAATGAAAAAACCAAAAAGGATACCTTCACGTCTTTTTATTTCTACCTTTCAAAAAGTTCATCGCAGTACTAAACTAAGCACTTCTCAATTTCTTCGCTTTTTACACCGCTTCACCCTTTTTACGAGTAAACTTTTGTATGCCATATGACTTCAGTATTCTCGAACACACCACACTGTTTTTGGCTGAAATGCGGCAAATGTTGGGCTGAGCTTTTTGTAAACAACCCTTGCGACGAGAATTTTCGGTGCGATTTCGTAAACAAAGTAGCATAACTAATGTACCGGCTTTACTACATATGCAGTTCTTCATCACTGCAAAGGACTACGGTTCAGGCTATCAAGGGCACCTGTCGTGTACCAGCAGAAAATACTTTAAAGCTCTTTCAGCCAGACAACAGCCTTACTTAGGTAGTAAGTCACAATGGCGCAAGCTGCCCATATCGCTTGACGCACCTGCCGGTAGTGGTATCGTCAATGGCGATCATGTTGCTGGGTCGTGTCACATGGTTGCACGAAGCTTTTTCAGCAGTACGTGGCAGTACAGCTGAGCAATTCGACATTGGACCTGCCCTACTTTTTTAACCTGTGTCACTATTGCAAGCTCCTTAATTAATGCTCTGTTGTTATCGAGAAAATCGTTTCTTTTGATTATAGTAACAATGTGTCGACGGCTTAGTGGATGTCATATAATGTGTCAAATTTAGAATGTCACACAGCGTATCGGGTTTGTGATCGATGAAGTCGTAAAGGAATCTATTGTTATGGGATACAAAATATTCTTAAAGTGCACTGATGCTTCCATCAGGTGATTTAAAACTTTGACTCATTTTCTGAGGCTATTGTGTAGCTCCAGTATCACATCGCATGGTTCTTCACGTAAAGTGTGCGTGTTTAAACATTTGCACGGCCTCAAGTCTGTACAGCTTAGTCAGTAGACAAGAGTCCTCGCATCCACGCTTGAGCACGTGCCTACATCTAAATTCCAGTTGATAAGATATTGCAGGAAGGAAACACCTCACTGTTAAAACCGTACCGCAAGGACCCCAAGTGTTGGCATGAGGTGAATAAGGTAATGTTGGTCGATGGGTACGAGAAGCAAGTCGTTGAAGCGGTAGTTGGACACCGTAAGTTCAAGTAAAACTTACATGGTGTCTTGGTGGAACAGAGAAGGAAGCCACTCGGAAGCTCTTGAAAGAAATCAAATCAAGTTTTTTGAGCTCATCGACCTCTGTTACAAACTTTAAAAACAAGCCTCACTTTCAAACTAGGTATTCTTTGAAGGGGGGCCATGGGACGACACCGGCAGGTTTACCCGCAACGGTCATTACGCCCGATGAAGCGCGTGTTCGTTTCGAGCCAAACGAATCGAGTGACATCAGCAAATTTTGCTTGCTGCGTCGAGCGTTAAGAGATCTGAATGGCGATAATTTTATTCTGAAACCCGGTGGGATCCTTTTTTGCGGTGCTTGTCGACACACAACCCCCGAATACAGGGGTCTGTACCGGCATTTATCAAAGATCCGTCAGCAAGAATGCTTGGCAATTCAGCAGTGATACCTCCATTTTTTTTAACACAAACGATGGACGTCATGCTGTAAAATCTCGAGTCAACGAGTAAAAGTCGCGTTTTGACCACCAACTTGGACAAAGTATGGGAAGCACTCGAATCCATGGGCCGTCCTTTACGGTATGAGTGGAGCTTTTGTACTTCGCTGGAAGTACGAAAGAGAGATACCGTTGATTTTGCTGTCTTCAAGTTGCTGCTCGGCTCTGCACACCTTCATGAAAGCTACAATGATGATTTGCTTCACGATGTGTCGTCGCTGTTCTGCCGCGTTGAGCTGCGTCCGCATGCGAGCGACCCAATGGCAATGCGCTTGGTCACTGACTATATGAGTGTGCTAAGCTACGTGACGCACATGAACGATGCCCACATCAGCAGCTACTCGTCGGACCCGATCTTGACATATAAAAGCCTCTTACATATGGTATCAGCTCGATCAACCGGCGCTGGAGACGCACATTCTTCGTCAGTTCCAGACTATGCTGCTCAATGGATTGGTGGACACAGGAAGTATTGGAACAATCGTACCACGCATCTTCCTTCTGTTGGCAATAGACGCCACAATTATGGGTACCGCAGGGCGTAATGCAGAAGCGAAGAATGATTTCGTCTTTTCGGGTCAGTTTTGCAGGGTTTAGAATTTCGTTGAAATGCTAGTGAATCTATACCAGACATTCGTGAACATCATTCGCAAGCAACCGAATTCTCTCGCAATGCGTACAAAACATGGCTTGAATCCAAGAAAAATTGGAGCATCGGTTCTAGCCATTTTGTAGATCTCCTTGACAAACCTACTGAAGGGACGTGCGGCAGGCGTCTTCCTTCGCCATCAAAAAGGAGCAGATTTGACCATTCAATGTATTTTCAAAATATGGAGATGGCGTCGTTTATTTTGATCAAAGTAAAGATTTGAGTTGAGGGGGATGACAAGTACTAAAATAACACCACTGAATGCATGTTGAACAGGCGGATGCCGCCACAAATACATCCCACACTTAGTAATTACATATGGAAGCCGTTCATTGGTCTAGATAATTATATTCACTTCGGTTTTTACTTTCTACTTAACAGCAAGTTTTCAAATTTTGGACTCCAGACTTTGTCGCCATCGCGCGTTTTTGAATGTAAAAATGCTTTACAGAGTACCAAAACTGACCAAATGATACTTATATTTGTCTGCGCGAATCGACCGATGTTGGCAGTCCTGCGCAAAGTGTCGTGACTCCAAGTCTTCGACAAAAAAAGTCAAGACAATCAGGTAATAACGTTTGAAGATTTCTTGTGCGTCCGAGGACTGTTCGGACCGAATCTTACCGATATTTCAAAGCTATGGTCATTCTTGTCGGTGGGACTTATTGAACAATTACAATAAGTTGTCAACATAGCATGGTGGGATGTTAGATTGCATGTTGAACATAATTCTGACAAGCGAAACAGTCGTGAAAGCGAGTGCTATCCGAAGAGACTACGGTAGAGAATGCACTGAATACGGTAAATCTCTTTTCGTCAAAATGAAGTTGAAGGAGTCCGAGGGTAGGTGCGTGCATCGTTTGTAAGTCATTTCCAACTCTAAGGGTAGCATTCAATTGCTGCAACGCACAAGCAAGCTGGGCTTAAACTTTAAAATCGCATTTGGGCTTTACGCACTTGACGCACGAAAAGAAGTATGGGAACGTTTAACGGCACAACATTAAAGTTTAGTGTTGTTAATGCGAACGTTTTGAAAAGTGCGATAAACTCGTCACAGCTCTGCCTTACAACGCGCTCTTCATGGAAATGCAGCAGTCCAGGTACGTCAATTAGTCGAGTTGTAGCCTTATCTTTACGCCTTCTTCATAATGTGCCGTAGCGAAGTACACGCGCTTTTGAGTGGATTTAAGGTCGACCCTGGCATTTAAGTCTGAAGACAGTTGTTGCCACTGACCGCTTTAAAGTAATAAAGTCAATAAATGCAGTGTTGACCATTTCGTTCTCGTTTGCAAGAAGAAGCATATTTAAAGCCTCAGTACAAGCAACAGTAATGAAATGAAGCGTCATCATGTCCTTGCTCATGACGAAGTTGTTTTGCCATAACCTTTTCCACTTTTTGAGCGCATTCTTGTACGCTCGACTTGTCTACTATGTGGCCGACAATCGTTCAATATTCTGCTCAAGCTAGACTTTTTCGGCAGTCTGCTTCTGACCCTCATTGTCGAAACTATCATAATCGGCATTGTACCCAACTAAACCGTTTTATCGCGAGCATCCTTTTCACGTGGCTTCACTTTCATTGTATCGTAATTGTATACATTGCCAGTCGGATGTACTATTATTCAAAACTCCACCATCGCCAACATGACAATAAGAAGAATGTGCTTTAGTTTATGTCTCGGATAGTTTGGAGGTGGCTTGCTCGTTCGACTGCTTTAAATTTCTGTCTGACGCGATTCGCTGACGCTGCTCGAGGTTGAGAAGAAAGGTGGCTAAAATTCTATTCCCACAGACGCAAAAAGTATTATGGGATCTGAAAATGTCTTTTTATTGTAGCGTCTTCTCGAGGAAATTGCGACGTTAAAGTTTTGTGGGGTTGATGAATGGTCTCGTGATATTGCAATGTGAATAGTATCGTTTCTTTTTCCCTTATATCTGCACCCTAATTAAAGTCTCTTGCGTTCGCCATTTGTATGGATTTGGTCTCCCATTTGCGCTCCTTCCACAGATTGCTCATGTCTTCGATAGCATTTGCGATATAGTTAGGAGCATCAGGTATGGATGTAGAATGCTTTTTAGGGCTTGAAGGACTGACGATGGAAAAGTGGGACCAAAATTCATCAAAGAGATTAAAATGATGTGTAGCTGGCTCTGCTTCAAATCGCGTCAGCACCCCCATCTTGGGGTATAGATGCTAATTATTTTTTTGTATGTGACGTGACGGAGCAATATGCAGCAGAAATTTGAAAGAGTTTCACAATACGTGCATTGGATAAGAAAACATAGCCCAATAAAAGTTAAACTTTGATGCTATTAAATGGTCAACTCTACAGCATCTTGCACTCGAGGTAAAACAACCTTGCCCTTTTATTTGATTCAAAGTTTGTATACCTAACTGCTCCAACTGTACCATCTACTCATTCCAACAATGTCGGATGTGAAGCTGATTGATGACAAGAAGCAAGCCGTGAAGCTTTCACTCAACAAGCGATTCAGCTCTGCGGTGTTTGAGGCTTTGAAAGGCACCAGGACGGGTGCCAACAATTACTTAGCAGATCTTGATTTGGCTGTAACAGCTGCTACCAATGAGCTTGAGCGTCTCCAGAGTCTGGAGCGAGATACTGCAACTGACTCACTCCGGAGTATGGCCGTTTTTGTCGGTGGGACACACAATTGATTGCCAACTTAGCATGGTGGGATGGTAGATTGCATGCTAAGCATGATTTGGAAGGCGAAACAACGACGAACGAGTCGTGAGAGGTCTCAAGCTAGTGCTGTCCAAAGAGACTGCGGTAGACACTGCATTAAACACGTTGATTTTTTTTTCCTACAATCGGAGTGGAGGTAATCGGAGGGTAGGTGCGTACACCACAGCAAGTTCAGATATGGTGTGTTTTTGTTAAGACAATTGCGAAAAAGTCTTCACGTGCTAGTTTCAGCCTTTGCGCATCTCGCTTTGATGTCAGTGGCTAACGATTATTATTGGTAATGTTATCCTCAAAGTTAATCTTGACATTTTAGAAAATATATAACATCAAGGTTACAGAATGTCAAAAGGTAATTAATACTGTAAATTCAATCAATTCGAAAAAAAATCGTAAGCAAAAGTGGCACTTAAGCTTTCGGCCGAAAAAAAGAGACCCATTATGCTCGTTGTCTTCTTAAAAAATTCGTCAATGTTGGCCAGCTTTCTCGTGGTCCACAAGCTATTCAGCACCCTATTCTCCATTTTCTTTTCGAGGAATTTTTACAACTAGCTCTAAGCGTTCACTGAACCGTAGCGTAGATCACGTACAGGCAAGTATCGTGGCAATATTTCCACAGAAAATACATACTTGAGTGGGATGTCGTGGGGGTTGCGTACGAGACAGATAGCAAGCTCACTATGTTGTGTCCCGTTAAGTTGACACGTTATCTTGCGACCAAAAGTTTGGGTTCAGCTGCTAAACCGAACTTCAGTGGGTGGCATGCTCGTTAAAGGCTTCCATACCCGTAAACTTTGTCTCTCGCAAACCCACGATGTAAAATTTGCTTGAGAAGAAGTTCGGGGTACGTTGTAGTACGTTATTTATATCATTCGCGTTGAAAAAAAGCCCTCTCAAGGTCCATCCCCCATTTGAGGTGATTGGGACTAGACGAGGCCACCGAAGTAGCCTGGGTTCGTAAGTACTCAAAGGTGAAGCGAAGACCTAGTGGAAGAGGCTCTGCCAAAATGGGTTTCATTAAGGACGACTTATTATGTTGGCGAGGTTTGTGTTCTCTCAGATTGTTTGGAATAGTGCAAATATTTGTAGAGCAAGATGTTTCCGACATTCGTAGTTTGAGCCAGAATTGCAGCAGTTGATACGGACACAACTGTCGCAGGACTGTCTGGAGATCAAAGTCTGTATAGAGCATGGAGAACTGCTTGTATTACACGACATTCCTCGTTCAGTGTACAAATTTGAGCGGATATCCCGAGGAGGACAATACGACCAAAGGCCTTGGCGCGAAGTTGGCGAAAGTTGTGTTTTGCCGTGATGTAAAGTAGGGCTCGCTGTAGACTGGACTAAGCTTGAACGGATGTTATCGCCATACATGATTCGATCAATGAGTGAAATGAGCCCAGACACTTTTGAATTGTTGCGCATAGCTCCTTAAGTGAAATGTGTTTACCATTGCCTTGTCGAACCCTCGCATTCAGGACTAATTCTATCATCTCCGGTAGCTCGACATAATAAGTCGCAGATTGCGGCGGGCCTGTCGATTTGTACCATACAATGATGTTATGGTTCGGTGGAATGGGACCATTCAGTTCATCACTCACCCATTCATATGAGTTAATCGATGCACCCATCAGGTACTCGTTCTAGGAGAGAGGGAGTCAGCGCAGATCTACCGCTGGACCCGCAATAAAGCCGATAGTCATGCAATTTGCCTGCTTAATGCATTTCAGTGCACAGTTCGTGGCTTGCGTTGCGCCTACTATAAAGACGGCAGTGCTGGCTGGGAGCACATTATAGCTGGAGATTGCTTCGGTGTACTCACCACCAGTTGCAAGTGCGACGTAAAGAACAGTGGAAATGCGTATACTGCGTCTCTGGTGTAAAAACCATTTGAGCCAACACTATTTAAAAGGAATCTAAATGCCCGGAGACCGTGAAGGCGCGGCCTACGAAGTATGCTATCTACCACTTCACGTGGAATACAGCTAATCGTTGAATCACGTCATTACGGCATAGCTTCCTGATGGGTGAGTCACACCAAGATGAAGTTTATTCAGTCGGTAGCTTTCAGTAAAGCTTGGCGCGCTTAGTTCTCATCTTCAGCTGGGATGAGGCCATACGTGCCCAACTGTCTAAATGACGCGAACTGTGGGGGGGGGTCTCGGTATGAATCGTTGAACGGATCGGGGCAAAGCGAGGCGACTTGACAACTAGAAAAGCGAAGGAGCAAGCTTGGGCTTGGCTCTTTTCCACTTGTGGGGTAGCTGGCAAATTCCGGATTGCTTAATTTCAAGGAGCAAACGAAATGTGGTGTACAACTTATTATGGCTGACTACGAATACAGCAACAAATAAAAATATTTTTTTAGATACCATTATGAGTTATTTCTATTAATGGAATTGTACGAATATCATCGAATCAAAGAAGCCAATACCGTTAGCTCAATTTTTGGGAGGTTTGACTTCGACTGTCAAATTAATGATGCGCACGATGCCCCGAGTCCATAAAGCTGTGTTGTCAAATATATTTATCGAAAGCTTATAATGGCGTTTATGTAGACCCTAAAAAGCGACATCCGCGAGCTGTTCGACAGTAGCATCACAGCATGACCGTACCGCAATAACAGGTCGCACTGACACGAATATTACTAATCGGCGCTGAGACAAACGTTTTTTAGGAAAAATTAGCAGCTCAGTAGCGGACACTTTTTTTTAAAGGTGGAGTCGAGAGATTAAACCACAAACACTGAAAAATGTCACATTTTTGGGTACCCAACATTAATGGGCCTAGCCTATGTCACACCACACCACCTTCATCATGCGTCTATCCTGGTATTGCGATAACATTTTGAGTCGCTCATCAAGAAATAAGGGTACATCTGTGCAACTTGATATTGTGCAAAAGAATTTTCCTCTTGAATTGCTGTCTATTGCACCGTTTACGCTTTTAAGCCCCGCTCAGTAAGTTTTCGCTATCACATATTTTTATGTAAGCTTCTTCTGTGCGAGATGTAAAACCTTGTGATACCTAGCGACATTTCTTACGCAAACTTACGGCAGCCAAAATTGTTTACAAGAAGATGGGTCACAATCTGAACCCACGTGTATCTAAGCAAATAGCTTTACTGCTTTCTAAGCCAGCTAATAACACAGATTTTAAAGAAAAGTGAACTATGCGAGAGACGGCCTGCTTGAGTGGGGATTAAATCTCTGAACAAGTTAAGGTAATTGCGTTGGTAGACAGACGATATGCAGGCTTTCCATGCACGCAACACTTTTGATTGCAGGTGCTGACACTTGACAAAGCTGTTTGAATCACTCGTATGTCAAAGAACATTCATATAACAATCATGCCTTTGGAATCCTTTAAATATGATAACCTTTGCATACAGGACCCTAAAAGGCAGTCCATTGACCTGAATTTTATATCCATATTAAATCAAGAGTTTCTTATGTAAAAACACCCCTCCTCCAACGCGGCTGGCAAGACAAATCTATACGCTGTGAAGGCCCGCAGGCAGTAGCCGTGCTATCAAAACCAGAGTGATAAGCTTCTAAGAGCTTGACGGACCTTCATAATGACTCGGCCGTTCAACACCGCTACAAATTTATGACCTATCAGTAAGCATTTCAAGTCTTGATAAACTTCGGCACGTCAATAAATTTCGTGCAGCAACAAGCAAATACGGTCAACAAAAACAAATTGGATAAATATCTGGTGGACACCACCAGAATACAGTTCGAATGAATGACTACATGGCTGTAGACGTTCTCAGTGTCAAAAATATTGTTGTGAGATTTTAAAGAATGACAGCCGGAGTTGTTGATTGCCCTATTTTGACCCGTATGCTTTACCTTAAGCATGCTGTGGATAGAAAGTCTCAGACACTTGAGAAATTTACATAACAAGTATTGTAGACGCCAGCTGCTTGAATATGCGCAATAAGTCATTGGTGGATCATATTTGCACCAGTCATTGGCGTACGCTGAGTCATTACACGCTCATAATGATTAAAGGCATAGGAAAATCCACTACTAATTTGAAGACAGGTGTGGCAGCGTCTTTGAGAATTTTATCACCAACTGCAACAGCATCTACCCAATCTAAACATAAATTTCTTTAGTCAAAGATTATAAAGGAAAGTTAAGCATTGTACTACAGAAAGAGGATGTGTTGTTGAGTAAAAAAATCGGCTACGCACAGAAACACGATGAAATTTTAATTCATCTGACGTTACACGTTACACGTTCCAGAGATACGGGCTGACATACACCGTCGGTCTCTCCAATACAAAGTAAAGAGTTTCAAGCAGAGCGCCTTTAGAGGCCTAAGAAAAACAAGCATACTGACTTATATCAATCCCCATGCTCTCTGCATAGCGTTGCTCACATGCCCAACCCTATTGAGAAAGACGAATGATGGTCGGGTCAAATTTTTCGTACCCACCGCCATGCAATTATTAAGCTGAGAGATCGAGTGTCTGCAAGGCCGTGTGGTATGAGCAGTAGGCCAGCGCAAGAGGCCACTAGAAAAAGGTATTTTTATGCAGCTCAGCCATCTCGCGCTGACGAACCTCTGACTGTTGAGCGCATAAGTCATATGGTGAAAGGAAATAATTTTGTATAGAAGGACCTTAAAAGATCAGGGTCACCCCGAAAACTTGCGACATGTAGCTATAATCGATTTTAATTGCAGCCTATTCCGGCTCCTTTACCACCAAAGCCAGCTATATTATCATGCAGAGTTCACTGTGGCAAAGACGCATTCAGGGGCGGTGTGTCTGGGAAGCGAAGGGTTATAGTCATAATTGCAGCAAAAGCGATAATGAAATCTTTGTGACTACAATAAGCCTTCTTCGGCCAAGCGATGAAGCGCTTCTGAGCCTCGCCAATAGCTTTTTACATCTGTTCGATGAAGCCATCGAACTGTGCGACCGTAGCCATACATCCACTTGCAGCTATCACCCTTCATGCCAGGTGAGCATGAGAAACGACACGAAGGAGATTTTGGGCAACAATTTAAGATTTAATGCTTGTGAGCAGCAATAGCTGTAATCAGCTATTTGTACGAGCTCGTATTTATCAATACAGTCGAGTACCGCATGGTAAGTCTTCTGTATTTCATCTCAATTTAGCATGCCCTTTATTTAGACGACCACATAGTTTCGACATTCTCGATATCTAAAAATGAACACTACGGGACCCACAACGTTACCAATATACGCGGCCCACGAGCTCGTCAGGAACATCAAAAATCTTTTTTTGTGAGGAAGTGACACAACCAGCTCCATGAGTTCGGCAGAAAGAGCTCAAAGTTCTTGTTTGGTCACGCTGATCTGTTTGATAACTTGCTGGCCTATTTTACACATTCCATGAGTAATACAACTAGTCTAGTTTCATCGGCTCATTTCATGATTGTATCGCTGTGTATGCTTACTAATCTAACAACCGGTAAGAAAGTTCCCATTATTTGTTGTCTTATGTTTTAGTTCTCCCATAAGCATGATGTGGCGTTAATGCCTGATAATCAGCAAGCGTCACCGGTTAAGGAAACATCAGAGTTTAATTAAATGATATTAGCTCAATGAAACGTAGTTAGCAAACACAGCATTTTGCATTTGAGAATGGCGGAAGCCGTTTGTCGCAAAACGTAAGTATATGGCACAGTATGATAGCCGCTTCTAATATTGAAACGAAATGATATGATATTCTATTTTCAACACAGTATTGTCTTCCGTGATTAATTGTTAATGAAACCGTTTAAAGCTTGTTGCTAATTCTACGGTAATGCGTGATATTAGCCAGTAAAAATTAAAAAAGTACAACGAGCCAATTGAGCAATGTATACACTACAAAACGATAAGGCTTGTGATTAATTATTTGAACAGAAATCATTAACGCGCACGACGCGAGTGAGAGTTTTTGAGTCGTTATCCGGCAGTATGACGTTGTTACACTAATATGGCGGGTGGTTTGAGTCGAATTCATGCCTTGGAAAAAAATTCTGCATCCTCGACAATACGAACAAAGGAAAGTCCATTTACGTAAGCGTAGATTTAATGCGGCTCATTCCGGTGCTGTTCTGATTTCTAGAAAGTGGCACGAGCGACCCAAGGTAATGTTTTCTAAATACATCAAAGAAAATGTTGACTTGCACGTAACCAGATTCCAAGAAAAGTTGATTGGAAAATTGTGACGTGACCGTCATCACCAACAGTTTTGCCGATAACGGCTTTTTTACAATATAATTATAAATACATATGCATAAGTGCTATCTATATGAATAGGCGATCATACGCCTTTCGACAGAAGGCACTTTTAGATGTCCCAAAATCATTAGGAGTCATGCCTGTTCCTCAAAATGCAGATGTTTTCATTGGCATTTGTGGCTTCGTAAGCAAGATATAGATATCAAATGGACTACAGAGATCATGTCTTCTCGCATCAAGACAGAGAACCAAGGGGCAATTTGACTAAAATTGCACAATCAACGTCCGTCCAGATGGACTGCTAGACAGCGAAATGCTCGAATCAATCAGATCCGCGAGATTTTCGATTATCATTGGCAACAAGGCCACCATGGTCGTCAAGGAATAACACAGCTATATTCTTCTCACCAGTTTATGAGAATGATCTGTCACGACAACGACATCGAAGCTGTCTTGACATCGAAGAATGATCTGTCACGACAAAGACATCGAAGCTTTCTTGACATCGAAGCTGTCTTTGTCGTGACAGATCATTCTTATAAACTGGTGAGAAGAATATAGCTGTGTTATTCCTTGACGACCATGGTGGCCTTGTTGCCAATGATAATCGAAAATCTCGATGTGGGCATCGTTCATGTACGTCACGTAGTGTAGCACACTCATAAAGTCAGCGACCAAGCGCATTGCCATTGGGTCGCTCGCATGCGGACGCAGCCCAACGCGGCAGAACAGCGACGACACACCGTGCATGCGAGCGATCCATTGGCAATGCGCTTGGTCGCTGACTTTATGAGTGTGCTACACTACGTGACGTACATGAACGATGCCCACATCAGCAGCTACACGTCGGACCCGATCCTGACATATGGAGCCATATACATATGGTATCAGCTGGATCCACCGGCGCTGGATACGCACATTCTTTGTCAGTTTCAGGCTATGCTGCCCAATGAAGTGGTGGATACAGGAAGTATTGGCGAATTCGTAGCACGCATCTTCCTTCTGTTGTTAATAGACGCTACAATTATGGGCACCGCGGGGCTGAATGCAAAAACAAAGAGTGATTTTGTCTTTTCGCGTCAGTTTTGCAAAGTTTCGAGCTTCATTGAAATGCTAGTGGGTACTACACCAGACATTCGTGAACATCAGTCGCAAGCAACTAAATGCTCCCGCAATGCGTACAAAATATGGCTTGGTTCCTGGAAGGACTGGAGCATCGGTTTCAGCCATTTTGTAGATCTCCTTGACGAACCTACCGAAGAGACGCTATGGAAGATGCTGGATCGACGTGCGGCAGGCATATTTCCTCGTCATCAAAAAGGAGCAAATCTGATCATATCGATGTATTCTCGAGATATGGAGGTGGCGTCTTTTATTCTGATTCAAGTGAAGAATCGAGTAGAGGGGGATGACAAGTTTCCGAATTCAGCACTCCAGGATCTGTCGCCATCGCGCGTTTTCAAATGCGAAAATTCTTTACAAAGGATCAAAATCGACAAAATGATTCGACTTTATATCAGTCTGCGCGAAAGGACCGGTGTTGGCACTCCTGCGCAAAGCATTGTTACACCAAGTTCAAGACGAACAAGAAGTCAAGACAATCATGTGTCAACATTTGAAGGTGCTTTGTGCGTTCGGGGAATGTTTGGACCGAATCTTGAGGATACCGACATATCGAAATTGTGGCCATTTTTGTCGGTGGGTCTTTTCAACAATTACTGTTGATAGCTAACTCAGCATGGTGGGACGGTAGGTTGCACGTTGAGCATGACTTTGAAAGACGAAACAATGACAAACAAGTTGTGGAGGGTCTCGAGCTAGTGCTATCCAAGGAGACTGCGGTACAGAGTGCACTGAATACGTTAAACCTCTTTTCGCCATAATGGATAAGAAGAAGGAGTCTGAGGGGAGGGCGCGTGCATCCCAGCAATTTCAAATTATGATGTGTAGGACAATTGCGGCGACATTAGGTTGGTCTTAATTCAGTTAATTTAGCTTTCGTGTATGGTCAGTTGCTTGCCACATTGGAATCAAACGTTAATGCAGGCCTCAAAGTCTTTTTGATTTGGTTTAAAAAACAATAAATTTAAGTTTACGGAATATTTTCAACGACAGTATGCGTCCTCAAAAGACCAATTTAGCCAAGCAGTTACTCTATCAAATTCTTTATCTCCACGGCACAGTAAGTTCACGACCAATTAGCACACAAGAGAAACAACTAGCAGACCTAAGTCTATTCTTTCCCATGCAATTTGATGAAGTAGACTCTGCAGTGAGCGTTGTATACTAGCAAGTGATAACATTGTAGTTACAGCAAAAACCGTAATGGTATGGACTACTTTTCTCACGGATGAGAGCTAAAGCAAAGATTGTGTAAATTGATAAGTATTATTAAATTTGGCTACATCGTAATTGTAAAGGGTCAATGTCGTGATGAGAAATGTACCAGTAGCCTAATATGTCCATGGTATTAGCGTCGACCAGTCATTCTTACCGCTTCTTCGTACAAGAACAAACATTATTTTGAAGGGATCACCCTGCTAAAAAGTTTGTATGCTATAAAAATCACTATATACAATTGACACTATAACAGACTCAATAGACAATACTTATAGCCAAAAAGCTAAAGGAAAAATAGTGCATTTTCAGATCAATAGCCAAAGTATTATTGTAGGACGTAGAGGCTGCTCAGGTATTTACTAGATTTTTCCTTTAAACATATAGGATACGAATCAGTCTTTGCTATCATGACTTAACTAGGTATCAGTTCAAAATGTTGGGTAACTGAATTCAAGTCTTTCTAATAATTGTTGCAGAATGTAACCTTGGCTTACTAATAGCCTGACAAAAATATCGCTCTTACACAGTATTTCGCCACAGGAAGCATAGAGAAAGATGCACGAACTTCCCGGGTTCGATGTGTGCGATCAATTCCAACTTAAAAATAATTCGTTTTTGTGTGTTTAAATTTTTTTCTTTAAAGCATGGACTGTGCCTCTTTGAGTAAGCCTTTGATTGACCTCGGTTTGTACACTGGAATATATACTGATGAGAGTCCAGAAATTTTGTTTCTTAGCACAGGATTTAGCTACTTACGTCTTCAAATTTTTGGTGAATTCCGTTCTGATGTTACATCAATATTAATCTATTGAAACTTTCAAATGTTACCGTGAGAGCTTATCCCGACATGGACATAAAACATATACTTTTCATCGCATCATGGAGAGATTTTCATTTCTCTCAGTCGGCTATATAGTTGTCATGAACATTCCTCTTTATAATATTTTTATTTGGAGATACTTGCAAAGCGCTTTAAATGCCATTACATTAATTTGCCAGTCAGATGTTGCATAAATCAAAAGCAGAAGCGGCACCCAAGCCGTTTCTTTCATGATGACATGTTTCTGTCCTCCATAAAATAACATCTTACGGCTGCAGCTGACGTACAAGGAAGCTGATCTCACATGCTGATGTCCCACCTACGCTCCACCTACTCGGGAAGGAGTATAAAATTTTTGAAGAAAGAACCACAATAAGCACAAAACACTTGTCGCTCCAAGGTTAAACATCTCAATTTACCTTAATTGTTTTCGATAAGCATGTCACGTACCAGCGAAATCTGCTCTATGCAAGCACTGAGAGTCTCCGCTTTCATTTTTTTTAATTTGGTATTTTTTTTAATTTGATACTCTCTCGTGAGGAACACACAATACTATTTCTACGACAGGATGGTCGTGCAACAAGGTAAACAACTAGATGATTGGAAAGGTCTTCGGTCTTTACCATATGCCAGGCATAAAATTGAACCAAGTACTTCAAATTTTTTAAATGGCAGTATTCGGTCAAAGTGGTCGCACTTTATATGGTAAAGCCGATCAAGCGTGCATCTTTCGGCTCTAAAATTGATAAAGGTTGAAGTCTGTACTATGCAATTCCTGAACATTTTTTGACGATTTGTTACATAGCGTGGTATTGCAATTTCTCCTCCTGAGCACCCCATTTGAACTCATCTTCGTATATCGTCACGTGAACCATGTGCTACGTAACGTCATCGTCTGGTCGGGTGCTTAATAAGCTTCGGCAACCGGCGTCAGAACCACAATACTTACTGCCCGAAATATTCCACCTCCTTGATCTTTCGTCTCAAATTAGCAACATGAATTTGCCGCAACGAAGTCTTGCCTGTAGTTTATTTGCAAGTCTCGTTTGTCGAAATCAACCATATGTGATGTGGTATTATCCGTTAAAAGGTGATTAATGTCACTGTCATGAACTACACTAGCTCTAGCCGACACTGTTGTGTGAGTTGCCACAATGTGTAAGCGTCTGATCGTGCATATATTGTGCAATATGGTGTGAGCTGCATCTTGTCTTCTCTATCAAAGGCCCTCTCAGATCATCTAAAAAAGCGGTTTGATTTTTACCATGTTGACGTGCCGTTTATATATGCCGTCCTACATCGTTTTTAATCTTTAATTTTCCGATGCTCGAGATTTATTCCACCGGCACTCTGCTGATTGTATAATTGTTAATGGCTGCCAGGTGATTGCATGGATCTCGCATTATGCACTTACGAAACAGCACTTGACTCGTCAAAATATTTAGTAATATCAAATCGTGCGACAACATTTAACTTTGTGTTACCCATTTTACATTCTTGTAACACAGTCGCGAAGGAAGCTGATTAAAGTCGGCCGTCGGACGAGGCTTAGACGCGGGCGAGGTGGAGTCGTGGAAGAGGAAGAGTGTTAATCGCTTAAAGCAAATATAGAAGTGATATTTGGTGAAGAAATTTAACGACTTATTTTCTTGCTACAGCTTGATTGGTGACCCTCAGCCATCTGCTACTATCATCCCTAAAAGCTTTCCATCTTCTTTATATCATCCGGTTCTTACACATCCTATAATACTTTCAGCCCATACGGTCTCTTGGTCACCAGTTTCTATAAAACATCTGTAATTGTCTTCCGAATAATCGCCTCCTATGACAAGTACTGATGCATATGTATTTTAGGAATATGTTATTTATAGTGCGTAAAAGCCGTTACCGGCAAAACTACCGGTGACAACGATTACGCCACACCTTTATTTTGAGCTGATTCAGCAAATCAAGCCGATTTTTTGAAATAGCCGTTTTGTTGGTGGTAATGTTTCGGATAATAGTACATTTGTTAAAGTAGTCGATGACTTGAAAAGTAGACAATCACGCTACAGTAAAGGCTTTGACATGTAACGTGAACAGAAAGCTCGCGACAATAGTATTTTAAACAAAAAAGGTACTTATTGTGATAGTGATGATGAGAAGCAGACTGCTAAAATAACTAGCTTGAGCAGAATGCTGAACGATAAAAAAAGTCAAGGCAGTGAAAGGGATTACTCAGACACCGAAAACAATTGCTCGTAGGGCAGGTCCTATTGCTTAGACCAGACTTTCTTTGAGGTGACCCCGGACCTTTGAGGCTCTTGAATGGGAGATATACTCTTTTAGCTATATTACCTATGAGCATTACAGTCGGGTACACCCGCCGCGCGTCCCAGCAGAAGGTGTCTGAACTGCGTGGGACAGTCGTACAAGTATGCGCTTAAAAAACTGCAAAAGGTGGTCGCAAATCAACTTTGTCATAGTGGCGTTTCTTTTCTACCTTTGCTTGTACTGGGGCATTTCATTGGCTTCTTCTTGCAGAAGAAATCGAAACGCTAAAACACTGCAATTATTAAGTAATTTATATGACGACAACCAGCCCGGCCGACCTCGAGGCCACGCTAAAGCGCGTATGCTTCGCTACGGCATTTAAAAAAAAAAGCCGTAAAGGTAAGGCTAAAACCTAATCCATCGGCGTCCTTTGACTGCTGAGGTCAGCCGCATTTCCATAAAGAGTGCGTTATACGGCGGAGGTGCGACGAGTTCATCGCGTTTGACAGAATGGTCTCATCGACAACATCAGACATAAGTGTTAAGTCTTTTAAATTTTTCCATTCTCGATTCCGTGCGTCAAGACATGGAGCGTAGATGCGACAACATAACCGTATAGCAACTCGCTTGTGCGTCAGTTGCAGCCTTTTAAACTATCGTGTTAAGTGAACACTCAATGAGATTTTAGTTTAAAATAGTAAACAATCACACAAACGAATTTGATTTACATATAACTTAGGCAGAAGTAATTAATAGGCACCGGTAATAGAGGAAATTTAAAAGGAACGGTTAAACTGCCGGTACCCTTTTGGTAAACTGCCGGTACCCTTTGATTTAAGCCAATGAGATTAAACTAAATCCACCAATGGGAGTACTTTATCTCTGTTAATGAACACAGTGTTTTATCAACCAATAAAAAGAGAAAGCAATACCCATCCGGTACCCCTTTTTCGTAAATTACCAATATCCCCTGTTTTTAGCCAATGAAAAAAGGAGCAATTCCGTCAAAGAGAGCTGTCAATGAAAGCAGCACTGAACAAGTTATCGAAATGCACCTTCCTTTACGTCGTCTTTCTGAATGTTGCTACTGCTGATTGTGAGTAGCGCTTGCGGAGAGGAATACCATCGTCACATGAACAATTGGGCGGTGACAATAAGCAAGGCATCTGTAG
Organism: Plasmopara viticola; assembly: GCA_001695595.3. NCBI lineage: Eukaryota > Oomycota > Peronosporomycetes > Peronosporales > Peronosporaceae > Plasmopara > Plasmopara viticola. The sequence continues at coordinate 2,268,677 of MBPM02000002.1, read as the reverse complement.
TAAGGCTCCATGCCTTGTATAATAATGTGCGTCATTTGCTGCAGGTCGACACGTCTCGCTTTTGAAGTAATTACAGACACATTGCGAATGCGTTATCACACTATCACTCAGTCAAGCGTCTTGGGATCCCAGACAGCCCGGCAAGACAATGTTGAAAGATAATTTGTCATACCTTGCTTATTGACAATGCGACGCTACTGTTGTAGATCATCTCAAATGCCGTGCAATCCTCGCAATTGCTTTCATGGACAAGTGTTTAACAGTCGAAGCCAAAATAAAATCTGTATGTGTTAATCCTGCATCACATTAGCTTTGTATGCACCTGCTGATTCGATTTGGTGTCCAACGCAGCTATGAAAAAAAACTCCGAGGTCGATTATCGCGGCTTCGAGGTCTCGGTGGCCAACTTCATTAGAGTCCTTACGGGTGCGTCAAGTAGATATTTAGTGTAACCTATTTTAATCGAACGATCGGGACGGAATGAACCAGATATAAACAGCAAACACAAAGCTCATAACCTTGGGCGCACGCGTGCATGAGAACCGCCGACTTTGCCTCTTTCAGAGTGCTGTACGAGAGCTCTCTTGGGGGTTGCATAGTGTTTATTGCGCGAAGAAGAGTGCGAGAAGAGTGATATTGAGAAGATTAATGTTGAAAAGAGTGATATTGAGTAGGAGTTTTTTCTTAAGAAAACAAGGCAGTTGACAAAAAGGGGTACCGGATGGGTATTGCTTTCGCTTTTATTGGTTGTAAAAACACTGTGTTCATTAACAGAGATAAAGTGCTCCCATTGGTGGATCTAGTCTAATCTCATTGGCTTAAATCAAGTGGTACCGGCAGTTTACCAAAGGGGTACCGGCAGTTTACCAAAGGGGTACCGGCAGTTTACCAAAGGGGTACCGGCAGTTTAACGATTCCCAATTTAAATTGGCGTCCTCTTGTGTCGAAAAATGACTAAATAAAAAAATCTAAAGGTATTTCTATTGTAATAGTTCAAGTCAAGGCGCTGTGTAAAAATCATGACTGTCAAAGTACTGTAGCAGTCAATAAAAACTAAGCAAGCTACACCGATGACCGTAGTTAGTGCGGATCACACTGATTCTCAACCTCCCATTCTTAAGTCTCTCAAAGGTATTAGTGTGGACCACACTATCACTGAATTCGCACTAATTATGGGCTTGAGAGCTTGGAAAAGGTTGGGGTGACGCTCTCCTTCTAAGCGCGGGGGCTAAATGCTCGCGCTCTTCGGGCAGGTGCTCTCGGGCATCTGCAGGTCTCTAACGAGTCTCACCCTCGACGCGACGGTCTCCAGCACCGGGCGCGACCTGGGCTCTTACCAAGTCAGAGATAAACAAAATAATGGAAGACCCTCACGACCTCGGTGCTGGCTGCACTGCCCGCCGAACGAGACCCGACGTATGCGGACACCACTCTATGCCGTGGACTAGCCACCTAGCACGTGCATAACTTGGCAACGCGATAACGTAATGCAATGCAATATGGGCTTGAGGGAAAAGGTTTGGGTGACGCCCTCCTTCTAAGCGCGGGGGCTAAATGCTCGCGCGCTTCGGGCAGGTGCTCTCGGGCATCTGCAGGTCTCTAACGAGTCTCACCCTCGACGCGACGGTCTCCAACACCAGGGCGCCACCTGGGCTCTTACCAAGTCAGAGCTAAACAAAACAACGGAAGACCCTCACGACCTCGGTGCTGGCTGCACTGCTCGCCGAACGAGACCCGACGTATGCGGACACCCTCTATTCCGTGGACTAGCCAGACTGAGCCTAGCACGTGCATAACTTGGCAACGCGATAACGTAATACAATACAATACAATATGGAAATAGCTTGGACCGCACTAATTCTTAATTTTGAGAATTAGTGCGGGTTCATAGTGACCAAAACAACGCATTATGTATTAAATGTATTGGTTACACAATTCAAAGCCCAGGGGCTGGAACGGGAATGCCATCGCAGTGGATTCGATATTTGCCAATAATTTGTTGCAGTTCCGGCGTCAATTGCGATACATGCAATCGACCACCGACATCAAGTGCCACGCCACAACGTATCGAGGCCTTACAAGCGTATGTCAAGCCGCAACTGTCCTGATACCACCCGACACACATCGGCGTATTTGACCTCAGTGTCACCACGAAAACCAGGTGTACGGCCGTTGTCCCAGTTAATCACGCAATGAATTTCGCCCATGTTGCAAAGCAGGTCCTCGTTCAGGTCGCCTAATTCAAAACCCCGGCGTAACTCGCCCATTTGGTACGCAACCGTTTTCGCGATACGGCGGCACAGCAGCTTCGCGGCACAGCAGCTTCCCGGTCTGTGCATGCCATGCACCTCCTATCACAGCAAACTATTGCAATCAGTAAACGTTATGTAGCTACAAGTGTAATAATACAACATACCATGAGCTGCTGAACCCATCGTGTCTTGTTTTTGCGACTATAGGTTTGTTGTCGACTGGATCAATGAAGTTGGAATCGTATACTGGTGCATCGTTCATGACAGTGCGAGCAAGGTTATCGATTAGGGCTGGAGAGAACTTGACTCCAGCGGCCTTAAGCCGCATGGTTTCGTACAACAACTCGACGTATAGGTTATAAAACCATTCAGATCGGTGTCGTCCTCTGCCAGTAACAGCCTTGAGGTTGACCCTCTTTCGCACTGATGGCACGACTGCTGATATCGACTTTGGATTCAAACCGCCATATTAACCAACTTTATCGTGCATCTTTCACCACCTTGTGGCATTGGTATGATTGGCCTGCCAATATCATTGGTTTAAGGAGACAACTCGACATACCTTGTAGTTGTCGCGGAAGTATGAGGGAAACTTGACGATCGCTCGAAGGACTAAGCCTTGTTCAACTTTCTGGTTTGCATCGGTAATCATCCGTTTGATCACAGTAACCCGCAACGATATCGAAACGACCTCTTGAAGCTTGCGCTTGCGCTTGTTGACGATCTGATCGTCCTGCACGTGATTCCCATCTTCATCCTTTTCTTCCTCCGCTTCAACATCTTCGTTATCACCAAGTTTTCCGTCATTGTCATCGACTGATGGGACATTAGCGAAAGCAGCGAGAATCGGCGATGGAGAGCTGAGCGTCTCGACAATGGTCAAACCACCATAATACCAGTCCAGACCAGTCGGTTTATTGTACTGTAGTCGTTTAGGATTCTGTAAAGGCCGTTTCTAATTCTCAAGTCGCCAAATTTACGGTACATATATTAGTGTGGACCACACTAATTATCAATCTACATTAATTTTTAATCCGCACTAATTGCGGTCAGAATAAACGGCCCTGTCAATTCTGTTATGTTAAGGGTCGATAACTTTAAAAAGGTGACGACAAAACTTCCCAATACCCGGGGTAGTACGGAAAAAAGTGAAAGCTTTATCGCCAGACTCCAACATAAATGTAGTCGCAACCAGATTAGAAGCTATGTATCCTTCCATATCCGATATTACCTATTTTGGGGTTCCATCATCTTTAACACCGTGAGTTTTGTCAAAGCTCACTTGCAGTACCTGTAGCAATACATATGTACCGTTTCTATCGTGAGCTCAAAAGTTGCCGTAAGCTTTCTTACTATATTCTCCCCTTTTTGCTCAAAAAGAGAAAAGAAACTTTAGAGATCAACGTATTTTTGAACCGAAGCGTGGCGTGCTCCACGCAACTACCGAGACAAGAGAGGTCGAGTTGCAAGGCAAGACAGTACTTAGGATCGTAGCACACGAGACACTTGTCGACCGCACTGAAGAAGGCGCTGACGATTCGTGGACTTTGGGGCTTTTATCTAAAACCAGCAACAACGTAAGTGGTCTGAGTGGCGCACCCGATGCCAACTGGATTGACGATAGTCCCGCACAGGCAGCATTTCGCAGAAGTGTTGGAATACGCAAAATATTTAGCGACGTGCTTCCATTGGCGCGTTCGGACTTCTATATCATGGGCAATTGCGATCGCAACGCGCACTTGGGGATGCAACAGCCCCATCGACGAATTGGTCAGGATCAGGGTTTCCACGTCACGGCAACTCCGCAATATTTGCCTCATAGAATGAAAAATGGCCCAATGTCTGCTGTCATCGGTAACAGCAACAATGCGCCAACTACTGCGTCTTTCTTTCCTCACTTTTTGGAACGCAGCAACAATAACAATTTTTCGACTTTCAAAAACAATGTGCCAATCCCGACCGGAAAACGACAACACCCGTGTATCAGCAATAATATCAGCAATAGCAACAACAGCAACAGCAACAGCAATGACAACAACAACAGCAGCAGCAGTAACTTCCATCCACGTTTCGGAGATCCGCCTCCAGAATTTGAGACGGATCATCCGCTGCCGGATTTTGACTCGAATTTGGGCTTTAATACTCGGCACGCGTCAAGAACTGGTCCGAATGCGAACGCAATTATGCGAATGACGAGTCAAAACAGTAGCAATATGCCGGGGTATTTAGCGCCAAGCGAAGCATCGGTGCTTGCTAGTGTCGACTCGTTCTTGCCAGATTATGATTCGACCCTGTACTCCCTATGGACTGCTCCTGGTAGTGGCGTGGGTTACGAAACCGAGGGTGAAAGAATACAGGGTCAGTCGCAACAGACCCACCCGCCTTTGTACATGACGGCAGATGACGAGTATAAAATAGATTACTCACAGCTTTCGGAGTTTAACCACGATTTGGACTCGTATCTGGATGATACCATCGAGTCTGGTGCATCCCCAACGACGCCACTTGGTACTTCGACAGGTCGGAGTGTGATGAAGATGGACAATGTCGTGACGATCGAAAGGAATGGAGGAATGGAAAATCCAGCGAAAGGGATGAATGGGAAGATGAGAGAGCAACAATTGGAGCGGCTGCTCACTCCAGCCGCTGCGACTGCAACGGCAGAGTTTCTCGTTCGACGAGACTCGGAACTAAGTAGAATGTCAGCGTGTGCTACAACGCGATCATGTGGTGCCTGCGGTGGTGTGCGTGGTGCTTCACCAGCCAGCAGTGGTCCATTGATTGGCTCGAGGAAGTTTGCGACTGAATCAAAGCTCGCAGGGACACCTTTACGCGGATCCAATTACAATGGGCAATCACAAGTTAATTCTGCTTTAAACGAAACATTAGCCAAGACCGATGCGTATGCGGCTCCTCTAAAAGCTCCGACGACATCCTCCGCTGTTGGAGGTTGCACCAGATTGGCCAAACGTCCTCGTACTCGGCAATGCGATTTTCCAGGTTGTCAAAACCGAGCTCGGTCGCATCAAAAATGCAAAAAGCATGGCGGAGCACACCAGTGTGTGTTTGAAGGATGCACAAAGAATAGCCAGAGTCGCGGTCTGTGCATCGCGCACGGTGGCGGCTCTCGTTGCAAGCGAGAAGGTTGTGCGCGTGCGGCGCAGTCAAAGGGTTTGTGCAAATCTCATGGTGGAGGCGAGTTTTGTGCCGTCGAGAGTTGCAACAAGAAGGCACACTTGAAACATCTGTGCCGTACCCATGGCGGGGGCGTTCGGTGCAAATTCGAGAAATGTTCGAAGTGGGCTCAACGCAAAGGATGGTGCATGGCTCACGCAAAGGAGTATGCAGCAATATGACGAGAAGTCATTGCTTAAAGAGAGCACTCTGGTTTTTTTTACTCTATTTTTTTGGAAAGGACAATAGTAAGGAAGGCACTTGAAAGCTTTTGATAATTTATGTCTTGATTCGAGCGGTTATTTTAGAAAAAAGCAAAATGTAAAACGTCCATGCTAGGTTGCATATCAGTCTAAGAAATAATATCACTTTTTTAGTTCTCCACAAATCTTCAAGTCAACCTACAACCTACAGTCTAACACCGCCGATTAACACCCAGATCCTCACAAGTGGTAGCACTTGTTGGTGGTGCTTTCGCGTCGTCAAGTTCCTCGTCCGGGTATAACTGTCCCTGGGGTGTTTGCTGTCCCTTTTCCGCCCCAACCGTGTGGAAGCGCTGTGGAATTGGTCGAGTGTGTGGTTTTCAATATCTGCCCGTTATTCTGAGAGCCTGCTACTGCAGATAGAGTCACTCAGTTGGGTATTGAGGTTGGACCCGACTTGGCTGGTTGAAGCAATTAATCCATTTCGGAAGTTTTAATTCGTGTGCGCACAAGCCGACCCATACTTCCTCACTCATTAATTTGAGTCGATAGCTTCGGGGAAAGGAAGTAGGGCCAAATCAGTCGTGCACGTTCAATGGGCAAGAAGCGCCGTGCTGAATCGGAAATTCCCTATAATTGTGAACAAGCTTTCGTCTTCGACTCGGGTGACCAAGCTTTAAAAGCGGCGCAAAATCTCATCCATTCTGTCAAGAAGTCTCGTCGATCGCTTCGCCATTTTCCAAGCGTCTCACCAAAGAAAAAGAATTTCTCCCCAATCGAGGCAAGTCTCTCTCCGATCCTCTCCAAGAAGTCGACACTTTACTCCAAGAAGTCGAACGGATTTTAGTCAAAGATTTACGCTTCAATTCAAGAGATCTAGTTAAAGCTAAAAATTAAGTTTTTGCCTTTTTTAATACTTCATCATGGGGAGCAGCAGCTCATTGGTTTGTGCTTCATCAGCATGAAATTGATACGGTAGATGAATTTTTCGTTGCTTTGGATAAAGAGTTTGTACCGGCGGATTTGCAATATCGTTTACGTGACGAATTGCATCGATTGAGACAAGAGAATTGAGAAATTTTACCTGATTACGTTGCGAAATTTCGACAGCTTTTTCGCAAATATCCAACATGACGGAGATTGACCAAATAATATATTTTCAAAGAGGATTACGACAAAGAAGTAGAGAAGAAGTTCAGTATCGACGTTGCGAAACCTTATCAGCGGCGGTCACAGTCGCTCTCGATTTCAAACGCGCTCATATAAATATTTCAAGTGGCTATGCAAGTCAAGGACCACGTATTCCGCGTCCTGGTCCACTACCAGTGACACAGCCGTCTAATGGACCTAAGCCTATGGAAATTGACCATGCTCGTCCTTTTCAAAGGTCATCCCAAAGCAGAATCGTTATCAAAATAATCGTCGTCCAAATAAGCCCAAGTGTTCATTCTGCAAGAAACTTGGTCATACTATTCAACAATGTTATAAGCGCAAGAACAGACAACAAGGCAACTACAATCAAGATAATCGAAATCGTAATCGCGCAAATATCAACTACTTCGAAAATGAATCTGTGTAAGAAGAAACGATTGCTACAACGTCTCATGAAGCTATCACAAGATTCAGTGAAGCTACTGCAAACTATAGTGGAAAAGATTTAATCATCAGGCAAGGAAATCTTGATGAACATGCTGTCAATATTATGCTAGATTCAGGCGCCACGTGTAATGTGGTCATTCCAGGAATTTTACAAAATGTCCATTCCGAAGAAGTAATTCAAGTTACTCGTCTCGACGGCAGCAACACTATTACGAAGAAAGTTAAACAAGGGTTTGCAGATATATCTTTTGATGGAAATAATTTTTCAGACGTTCCGGTCATGGAATGGCCAATGAACAGTAGTTCTCACGATGTTATTTTGGGTAACCGTGGTTTACAGCTCATGAACCAATCATAAACTGGCGAACGCATCAAGTCTCATTCGATAATCAACCCGACCCTCCAATTGAACATGAAATTATTTCCGCGTCAGAGTTTTCAAAGAAATTAAAAAAGGCAGAATATGAAGAAGTTTACCGTATTAAAATTTGTCAAGCCTCTGTGGATGAAGAGCAAAAAGAGCCAAAACTTCAATCTTTGCTGGATTCATTCCAAGACGTTTTTCCAAAGAAATTGTAAGATGGTTTACCGCCACATCGTTCGGTAGAGTTTGAATTGACCATGAAACCAGGAGCTCAGCCAAGTAATCGACCACCTTTTCGTCTATCACAAGTGGAACAAGATGCACTACAGACATTTGTTGACGAAAACCTATCACGCGGTTGGATCGGATTATCTGACTCTCCTTGGGTATCCAATATATTTGGTATACCAAAGAAGGATCCGAAGACAGGAACATGTGTTTCACGCTCCGAATGGATTCGATCTAGTAACGCAAACATATTGTTGCGATGGGTTATTGATTTTCGGTATGTCAACTCTCAAACCATTATTCCAAAGATTCCCTTGCCGCGCATTGACGAAGTATTTGATAAGATGCAAGGAAACTGTTATTTTACTGTGATTGATTTGGCGCAAGGTTATCATCAAATGCTCATTCATTCAAACAGCAAGAAGTATACCGCATTTCGTACAAGTAATGAAACCTATCAATGGTGTGTTGCACCAATGGGTCTTGCAGGAATGTCAGGAGTTTGGTCACGACTCATGCGAGTTCTATTTGAAAAATTTCTATTTGTTGTCGTATACTTGGATGATATTTGTGGGTTTCCACACACTTAGGCTGAACACTTAGTTCATTTGAAAACTGTGTTTCAAATTTTGCGAAAAGAAAAGCTTTATGCTCATATCGGCAAGTGTAAATTTGCACTCGAAGAAGTCAGCTTTTTGGGTCATACTGTATCACGGAAAGGATTGTCTGTTAATAGTTCCAAAACAGAAGCAATTGCTAAATGGCCAGTGCCATTTTCAGTTAAAGAACTTCAAAGTTTTCTCGGCTTAGCTGGTTATTATCGCCGCTTTATTCATCAATTTGCTCAAATCGTTTTGCCATTAAGCAAGCTTGTGAAGAAGGACATACAGTGGACTTGGGGGAAAGACCAAGATCGTGCTTTTGCTAGTCTAAAGTCTGCTTTGCAGTCTGCACCAGTACTCACCTTATCTAATTTTTCACGCCCTTTTGTCCTCACTACAGATGCGTCAGGATTGTGCATTGGTGGTGTGCTTTCACAATTTGTAAATGGTCATGATCATCCTGTTGCTTTCTATTCTAAGAAGCTTGGTGTTCATGAAATTAATTGGCCGGCACATGAAAAGGAATGATTTGCAATAAAAGCTGGTCTCGACCAATGGCGTCATTATCTTTACGGTCACCAATTTGAAATATTCACGGATAATAGCGCATGCTCGTGGCTGCTTCATCATCCTAAAGTGTCCCCTAGATTGGCAAAATATTTGACAACATTTTCCCAGTATACTTTTACGATTCATCACATCAATGGTGCTCTTAATGTCGTCGCTGATGCTTTGTCGCGTCGACCAGACGAATGTGCTCCTTCAACTATCGAATTTCATGAATGTGAGGCTAAATGTCAAGCTCGAGGTTCTCGTTTGCGTGTTTTACCATCTGGGCCAACTCTGCTCCGGGAGGGGCCTGAGTCACTTCAAGTTGCTGCAGTAATGATTGCATCTTATATCGAGTTGTCGCCAGATGTCCGCAAAATGTTCCATCAAGGTTATGCCAATGATCCTGAGTTTCAAGACTCAGGGACGATGTCTGATACTGACATTGTTTATCAAACATGACGAATTATTGTTTCTACGTACTTCCAACAAAGTTGCAAGACTTTGTGTGCCGAACAACGATCGTTTGCGAACTCAAGTCATTTCGCAATATCATGACTCTGCTATAGCTGCTCATCCTGGCAATCGCAGAACTTTCTTGTGAGTTGCACAGTGGTATTATTGGAAGACATTACAAAATGATATCAAGGAATATGTCAAGACGTGTGAAACTTGTACACGCTGGAAACATGACAAGCAACGAAAAAATGAATTACTTATGCCAATCCCAATACCTGGGCAATGCTGGCATGTTGTGTCAATGGATTTCATAACTGGAAAACCTGTTTCAAATGGTTTTGCTGCCATTTTAACTGTTGTCGACAAATTGTCAAAACGTACCAAGTACGCTGCAGTGCATGCGAATGATGATGCATCTGCAACAGCCAAAGCATTCTTTGAAGCTGTAGTTCGACACCATGGATTACCTGAAGTTATCATCAGTGACAGAGATAGCAAGTTCACTTCATCATTTTGGAAGTCTCTGATGACAATCATGGGTGTTCGACTTAGTATGACAACAGCACATCGTGCTCAAGCCGATGGACAAACGGAACGACAAAACTTAGTCGTTAAAGATGCACTTAGATGTATGGTGTCCTATCACGGAACAGATCGGACAAATTACTTAGGCACTATCGAATATGCTCATTTAACACTTGTCAGTGCATCTACTGGATATTCTCCATTTGAGATTGACACCGGAAGAAAAGAACGTTCTCCTTGGCAAAAAGTTATAAGTGGTATCGATTTGAAAGTGAAAATTGATAGTCAGGCTAAAGAGTTCGTGGAAAAAAGAGAAAAGATAATTGAACAAGCACGAAAGAATCTACTAAAAGCTCAAGCCACTCAAAAGCAATGTTATGATCAGAAACGTAGAGTACATCAAGTTGAATTTCAAGTTGGAGATCTAGTTATGCTAGATACTCGAAGAATCTCTCTAAGACATGCTGCCAAAGATATGGAAAATAAACGAGCGAAATTTGCAGCAAGAAAAGTTGGGCCATATGAAATCATCAAGATGATAAATCCCAATGTGGCAAAACTCAAGTTGCCACCAAGCATGAAGAGAATCAATCCGACCTTCAATGTCGATGTATTGTCGAAGTACGAGCCGACACCAGACAAGTTCCTTAGTTGTCCTATCCCCAAAGCGTCGAAGTCTGTCGACAATGACTCAGCTGATCAGCTTCAAATCATTCAACGTGTTTTAAAGAAGAGACAACCCGAATGGCTTGTCCAGTGGCATGGTGAAACAGAAGAAGAAGCTAGCTGGGAAAAAGAAAAAGATATTCGACACGTAGCTCATTGGACTGATCTCGTTGCCGACTTTAAACAGCGACAACGAGAGATCAAATCGGGGAGGATGTAAGGAACCACACTCACATGTTCTAGAACCATTCTAGAATGTCAGTGAGCGTAGGTTACAAATATCCTATATGTTTTCGATAATAAAACTTAACCCACATTCAAGGAGAGATGATACATATATTCATAATAGTTAATAGGAAAGGCGACGTACTAGGAGGAGTGACTTACATGAGAAAAGCAGTAGGAAGAAAGTGGATAGGTTACCTATCAGTCTAAGAAATAATATCTTTTTTAGTTCTCCACAAATCTTCAAGTCACAACCTACAGTCCAACACCGCCGATCAGCACCCAGATCCTCACAATAGATCGGTCAAAGTTTAAGGATAGATGTACCATATCTGTGAAACAAAGTAGCTTGATAAATCATTATTGTCGAGTTTGCGGTCTGGTTTACTACAACGCTTTTATTTACTAGGCGAGATGGGACCAACAAAGACGAATGACGTTAAAGCCGCTGCTTTTTAGTGTACGTAAGCAATAATAGCATCAGCAAACTCCGAATAGAAGCAACGCAAGCGCCTGGGGTCAGGTTAAATATTAGTTGTGTAATTTGGCGTGGTGCGCACCAAGATGAAAATCTCAGTGGTCATTCGTTGTTAACGTTCACGGCAACAATATCAGACCCTTCACCGATCCAGGACGCATTATGCAGGATGCACAATGACAAAAGAACAACGGAACGAAGTCATGCAAGTGGTTTTCGATCGGCAGAAACTTATTTTGAACAGTACCGCCATGCCCTTCGTGGGGTTGCGATAACCTCGTGATATATTTACAATACTAAGCAAGCAAAGCGCCTGCACAACATAGTTGCTCCCTCTCTGCTTGTTAACGGATCTCGTGTGCATTATTGTGCTCAATTTGACGTTCAATGACAACTAATCGTTGATCTAAACCCCTTCTGACCAATAATTTTGCTGCCGATTTAGCGATGGAAAGGTCTCATTGATCGACTCGACTTGCAAGGCCTGTCGTTGTGATTCATCATTGACGCACGTAATCGGAGTCACAATCACGCATCAGACACTCTCCTTTGCGTATTGCTTAGTGGCAAAGTAGCGCACAGATGGTTATCTCTAAGCGCTGCGGCACATACATAATATTTTTGCTACTTTCTTGCTGGTGCCAAAGACGATTGTGTCCGACCTTTAACTAAGGTAAATAAAGCTTTGATAAAAACATTTACGAACTGACGACGTCGATTCTCTATTGTGTCAATGGCATATCAGCAATAACGTAATCTCCCGACTAAAGACCTTCGAAAGCACCGAGTTTTTGAACAACACAGGAGCAGCTTGGTACATTTAGATACCAAAGTCACATACGATCAGGCGTGCGAGAAAAGATATCCCACCAAATCATGGTGTAATATGAAGGGACCTGGTTGCGGAAAAAGTACTAATTTATAGCTGTGTTGATACGCACACAAGCTGTATTTTAGTCACACGACAACTTCTCGCATCGAAAGTGCTCATGTAGCAGTCAAGTCATGGAGAATAGTGTCGGCAGGGGGCTGGCTGATGGTGAAAACTGCTTGCCGGCTTGCCAGTTCTAATCAACTTGCAGCCATTCGACATTACGACAGCCTTTAAGATTGCATTTAAACCGCACAAACTGCGCCTTGACACATTTTCAAAAACGATGCGGGCAATGACGTGAAGTCTCACGAATATTCACTTTAAATATAAGAATGCCGTCCAGACATAAATTGTGACGCCCGTCGAATCACCAAGGATGCTAAGCCATATAAATTTTGATTCGCGTCTTGATTGGTGCAGCCTTTTCGACAAAAAATAATTTTGGTAGCACCCACATCAATCGAGGAGAAAATGTAGCTTATCCAAGAAAAAGCGAAGCAGAAATATTGTATTGGCAGCGAGTAATCCATGACTATCTCGACGTACTACTGGAAGCATGAGTTTTCATTCCGTGTATGCACCACGACCGCGGGCGCTCTGTTGCTGCTCTTGACCACCAATTTTAGAGCTCTTCGAATGTAATTATCGCAATTTGAAATTGCAAAGAATTTTTTGTGGGATCCAAGACGATGCGACAGCTGCGGAGAGGTGGGATGTAACCAAAACGTTTGTCGTCGACCTTTTCATGCAACTCTGGCAGTGGCTGCATCGTCAACTCCAGTAGCTACTGCACCAGAGGCTGCCGCGCAGGGGGCGCGAGATGCTCTCGGCGCCGAGGATAAAAAGAGATTATCTTGAATACTCAAATCGCATGTGATTGAGCAACTTTTCAAGATTGTAGCGCGTATGAAGAGTGCATTCTCTCGCTCTTAATGAAATCAAAACAATATAAATCAGTAGGTTTTGATTTTAAATGGCTACTTTCCTTTAATTTACGCAAGTTTTTAGCAACATGTACTTTGTAAGTTTGCGTTTGATCTATCTATTTACAATGTTTACTGATCTCGTCCAGAAAATCGGAGCTCGCTAAAGGTGCACAGTGTTTATTTATTGAGGTGAGTGTTAACAGCTAAAAGTGAGGGTTTAGCAGCAGCTCACAAATTTCAGCAAAAGATCAGCAGGAAGACTAGGCTAACCCTTTAAGCAGAAACGAGTACTAGAAGTAGCTGGTAAAATGTGGTTGAATCTGTATCTGATCCACACATTTATTTAAGCAGTTATTTTGAATGGAAGAAGCGGCTGCGCATGTCATAAATGAAGTGCTCCAAACGCAGTCATACAAAGACGATTCAACCAGTCTAAATAACACCCATAAGTTCAAACCCACTGGAGAGGTTTAACTAGCCACGCCGACGAGATAACATGCCAGATGTGCTTTCATGTCAGCGCACTGCTTGAGCTTCATAAGCTAACATATTAAGAGCCCAGAGTGTGAGCGCCAGCTTCGTGCTACAACTCATTGATCTATTAGAGCTTACCACAGGCGCAAGCATTTTTGAGCTTTAAAAATACGTTATTCATCACTTGAGACAATAAAAGATGAACACAAATGGCGTAAATACCGTCACCAATCAATCGAATTGTGACACTTCGATCAGTAATTTTTAAATAGGTACCTGGTGTGTAGATGGACACCTTATGGTCTGTGCGCAAAAGATTGCGCAAGACTCACACAGATTTAGGTGAATAATAAAAAGGCACTAGCGATCAGCTCGAGCACACGCATACTTGCGGATAATAGAAAGACTCGAGAAGCTGTAAATTTTGCAATCTGACTGTAATTTCGAAGTCGCTGAGTCCCATCTATCAATCTATAATTTTTACATCATCACGTAGCTAGAAAAGCGTGGTATGCAAAATTAGTCCAAGCAATTTTCAATGCGTAAGTCAATATTTTGGGCAAAGTTTCAAACCGAAAATCAATAAAAGTTTCAGGTCCCACCCCGTCAATATTGCTCTAACATTGTACACGCTTTTGATTATAATGACCAGTGTCTTGGGCAGGCCTATTGTTCATACCACTTAGGTGGAAAATTCGGATTCTCGGGAAGAGATCACTTAGGAATTCTTGATGACTTCTAAGGATACAGGACTCACGGGGGCTTGATGTTGTACAACATAGACTACAAGACGACGCTTTTTTGCAAATCGACAATGAAGTTCCTTCCAGCTTGAGCTAACTTGTACTGAAATAAGCTCTTTTTTATTTCGTTGAAGCTGCTACAAACTGTAATTAACGAGTAGAGCTTTGTACTCAGCGTTAAGACGGCTTCCGCCAATATTATATGTTATATGAAATGTGAGTGCCATCGGGCTGGTGGCATCAAGTTCGTGCTACCAAACGAGCACGGGGTTCCTCAAAGAGCAGATTTTGCGGATTTAAGAACCTTATTCTTTGACATTTGCGTGCCTAATTGAAGCTACAAAATCATAGGCAACCGCGGTACCCGAAGACGCCTTATGAGCGATCACCTCTAATCCGTCGGGCACGAACTTGTATTTCACTGATGAAGCACATTTTTTTCTCCCTAACCCGTGCTTTTGAGCATCTTTGAGCCTAGAGGCGAATACTTTGCTTCATTTGACACAAAGATTTAATAAAGAACATTTACGGAGTGCGTGGGGTGCGCAGCGAAAAAAAGATCGCTTCCGTTTACGCGCACGGACTTATGACTGAGGTGAATTAGGCCGTGGAACTCGAGGATATGAAATGTCATTTAGCGGCGCCGCGCACTTCTGCTTATATATTACGTGGTATTCGAGAAAATTGTGAGTCTGGCTAGTATATTAAATCTTGATGAGGCACAGGCTTGTTGCTTAGAACGAGCTTTAGGCTTTCTTGATTTTCGGTGCGGGCTTCTGAGAAGCGGCACTAGTCACAATGGTGATGTCTGGTTAGATATAGTTTTCGTGGGAAAATTAAACTTGTTTGAGCTCAAGGAGTCCAAAGTATCGATGACGACGAGCTACACGGAACCAATATGTGCCACACTACAAACCATCTTGTGTGACGTAAGTCAGGTGGTGACTAAAACATCAATACGAAGCCACTGAGGAGTTAAAATAGAAGCAGCAAATGGTCAGATGATCACAAATAATTGTGCTGGGTAGTAATTGTAAAATATCTACCCCACAGAGACTTCCGTCTGGTAAACCCATCTAGATAAAGTTGTGCTCGGACTTAAAAGTGTAAAACTTTTTTTGGCCTTTATGTGTAGTAGCAACCCTTGGAGTCAGGTAGGTATCGGTCTGCAACTCGAATTGCTTATGAGTATTGAGCTAGGGATCCGAAGTAAGCTCATGCTTTTTCTATGCAATACAGCCACGGCAACTTCGCTGCATTAGCAAGTATCGGCATTCGCTTACCTGACCAATTAATGGCGCTGTTTGATATAGTCTCACAACGTCGTCGAGCCAAAGTGTACTGTGTATTTAGTCAATGCAACCCACATCACTCTGCTGAATTTTAGATTTCAATATAACTGTTAGGTCATGTATAACAATAAAGTTGATGGATTGTATATGTGGCATAATCTTTTTCATTCCAATCTCTAACAGCAACACTAAATATACCAAACATACCATTTCAACCAAGTTCAAATTTGCTAGACTCATACCTCGTCGCCGAATATCTGCAGTGATGCAGGCGGGGACGAGTCTAAAGCAGACAGCGAGGCTGATGTTTTGTAGAGCAATGGGTCGTCTGTTAGGCCACTAGGTTGCGCTGTCACCACCTTGGAGTGCGTCATGCACATGCCCTGGCGCTGAGCCCACTTGTCACATCCTGTCACGCAACACTTGGCACCGCCACCGTGTCGACGACACAGTCTTTTTAAATGCGCCTTCTTCTCACATCCTGCCACAACGCAAGGACGTCCCCCACCATGCATTTTACAGCGACCGTGACTTTGGGAAGCGCGTGTGCAGCCAGGTTCTTGACAGCGTGAGCCACCGCCGTGGCGAATGCAAAGTCCGCGACTCTGCACACTTTTGGTACACCCTGGATTCGAACAGCGCTTGGATCCACCGTGGCGCTTGCACCGATTAAAGGCTCGAGCTTGACTTTTGCACCCTTCGACACAGCACAATTTGCGTTTATCCGGTAAAAATTTGGGCTCCTGATTTAAAGCCATCTGTGTAAACGGCTCGCTTAATCCGCCTCCTCGTTTCGCGCGATTAATTGGTGCGATCACAGGCGAATAATCGGGCGGCAAGGTCTCGTCATCAATAATGCTTGGTCGTGCTGAAAAACTCCCTATCGGGAGCGCCAGGGTTGGCTGCAACGAAAGACATGGATCCGTGTCGGTAGCTAATGGTAGTGGATAGTTAAAAATGCTTGCAGTCGACGTATGAACGTTACTCGAGTTCTCATCTTCTTTGCGAGTTTCTCCTGGAACCTGATACTGCAATTGCTGGCCATGTTCCAGTGCATTTAAAGTCGGTGGCAGTGTTGGAACTGACGTATGTACATTGTGAAGGGCTGGGATTCCTACAGAAACGTACACATGGTCATTATAAAGATGAATCGTTCGAAAATTGTCATTTATCCTTTGTACCTTCTGGAAAAATATCTACAGATGGCCTTGCTGTAGAAACTGGCAATGGTGGCGGGTAGTAATTGACTGCTTCGGGTGGAAAGTCGGAAAATTGTTGGGATAGCTGTAACCCATATTGCTGATCGATTTGCTGCGGTAATTGAGATGGCGGTGGTAGCAAACGTGGCGAAAGACTTTGATTGTCTGGAAAAGTTGAATTTGAAAGGAGATAAAACGACTGAATCTCGGTCGAATCTTCAAGCTGTGGCATCTGCAGTGTGCTATAGGCCTGTACAATTCCATTGTTGCCATGTAGTCCCGTAGTGTCTGTCTTCAGCGATGGAATCAGTGGAGAGCCGTTACCAGTGTTGTACCCATTTGAAGGCGGCGATGCATTCCGCTCCCACATTTGTGGCGTCTCGTCGTCATCATTGTCATAGTACCAACAGCGAGGTTGTGCAGGCCGAAGAGGTTGATGCCGAAACGTGGCTTGTCCTCTCGGGACTTGGAAACGAGAGTGATTCCACTCCATTGAAGTGCACTGTTCCCAGATTTCAGTTGACGGGACGAAACCTGAACCTTTGGTCTCTTGGTCCGCTTGATTGACTGATCAGCAAAACCTAACAGGGAAGGGGAGGGGGCGAAGAACTTCGTGACCAATGTTTTGTTCAAACTCTGTCGTGAAATTGCTTCAAATGCAAGACGGCCAAAGACCTGTCCCAGACCTTTGTGAAGAATATAGAGCTTTTAAATTCTAACATGCAGCAATGCATTAAAGTATATCGGCAATTGGTGGACAATTGCATCGAAAGTTGAGACAATGTCAAAGCTGGTGATGACGATCGCTTGAATTCCAGTGAAAACTTCGGAATGCGACTCTACAAGCCGCCTATTGTCATATTTCCTTTATTTTAATTTTAATAATCATATTTCACGTTTTAATAACATTATAACAAATCATGGCTACCCGCCTCCTACTCGCTCGCGCGCTAGAACGGCCTCGACTTGTTCGTCAGCTCACATCGCGTCCTGCGAGACGAACCAGTATCACACACGTGTCCACCATCCCCTTCACGAGACTATGTCCGTCTTCGTATTGTGTGTCGTTCGTGACTAGTACAAATCAACAGTTCAGCTTTAGCACGTCTCCATTGCCTCAGTCTGACAAGTCGAAGAACCAGTTGTCAATCAAGCCTTTAAAAGATGCGTACGGCATTGAAAAGGATACATGGGCTGAACGTCATGCCCCCGAGTGGATGCTACCGTACATTCAAGTCGCTCGACTGAATCGTCCAGCACCAATTTTTATTCTTTTATGGCCATGCTTTTGGAGCGTCTCCATGGCCGCCCCTGCGGGGCAGTTTCCCGATTTAAAGCTCTTAGCACTCCTAAGTGTTGGCTCCTTCATCATGCGCGGAGCAGGTTGCACTATTAACGACATGTGGGACAAAGACTTTGACAAGCAAGTCGAACGCACCAATCAGCGACCTCTCGCTACGGGTTTACTCACGTACCCGCAAGCGTGGGGGTTCCTTGCGGCCCAATTGTCGGCTGCTTTGGCAGTTTTGTTGCAATTGAACTGGTACAGTGTTGCCATAGGTGCGTCTTCGCTCCCATTGGTTGCTACGTATCCGCTAATGAAGAGAGTGACGTATTGGCCCCAATTGGTCTTGGGCTTGACGGTCAATCATGGAGCACTGGTGGGATGGGCTGCCGCTCACGGATCATGCGATTGGTCTATTGTACTGCCATTATATGCAGGTGGAGTGGCTTGGACGTTGGTCTATGACACATTGTACGCTCATCAGGACAAGAAAGATGACATGAAAATTGGCATACGATCGACTGCGCTCTTGTTTGGTGATAATACGAAGCCAGTGTTAAATTTTTTCTCGGTTGCTGCGATTGCAGGGTTCGGCACTGCGGGGTACATGGCTGGCCTTGAATGGCCATTTTTTGTAGGTCTTGCGGGAGGAGCTGCACACTTGACGTGGCAGGTGAATACGGCCAATCTTGACGACCCCGTCAACCTGCAAGAAAGGTTTACTTCGAACAAATGGTTTGGAGCGCTCATGTTTGTATCTATTTTATTGGGTAAGATGTGAATAGCAACCGGGTCACTATATTATACATGTTAGACATGTTTAAGTAGCTTATCGTACACCACACGCTTTACACCATCATCGTAGCAAGGGCATTATAAAAATAAAGACGGTGGGAGATTGATTAAAAAAGAATTAGTTGCCAGAACGATCTGTTAATTGGGCGCCTTTGTACACTTGGCGATAAGTCTTTGTCTACTTGTTGTACTCTTCAAATACCGTCACATCTGAACTGCGGTGAAGTATTTTTCTCGAGACTGCTAGCTTGACTTCGATAACTCTCAGTGTGGCGGAGCCCCTTAGTCCCTACTCTGGCTCCTAATTAGCTGTAGTGACATTTCAATGAGCTTTTTTGCTAATCTCATACAAACACCGTCTTCAACCACTTCTAGATATTTTATTTACCTATAAGTTGTAGACACAATTCGAAATCAATTTTTAAAAAATATATATTGGACAGGTGTGGTTTGTGTGTCCTAATCCATATATGAGGGAACTAGCTCTAATCTGCTGCAGCCTCTTCCAATCCTCCTAGACCGTGCTGCAAAACTTTGACATCGATATTTGCTTACGATATCCCACTTAATGCGTTGTTTTGATGCCCAAAATATTTTTTTGCGTGCGTCAATTTGTCTATCACTCCACGAGCGGTCTGCGTAAAGTCAGATATGCGTCTTCTAATGTCTTCCAAGCCATCCGTTCTGGGGAGTAGGGGGTGTGAGAGATAAACTAGCGTACTAAACAGTCGAAAATCTTTACTTCGAAAGTTGACAATTACAGCATTACAGCCATGATCTCAGTTTTGATAACTCACTGCAGCCAAATTGGAGGCCAAAATAGATGGCCTTTATTAATAGGGTAAGCGCCCAAGTCCGAAAATCGAGCACCTCTCGTTATTGAACGTTTATTCTATTTTCAATCTGCCTACAAGTTTGTACGCGTACTCATTCCAGCTCAGTAATTCAGGCAGGAGCTATATCATTTCGGTATATTCCAACATTTTTTCGAGGCGAAAAAAACAGCCCTTAACATGAAGCCGGTATGATTTTTTTCAGCTAAGCCTTGAACCGCATATCATAGGAGTGCCATGTATCACTCTTTGACGTTGATAGAAAAAGGTATTGTCGAAATAATAATTTAACAGGCAGCAAAAAAACGTGCCGACCGGCCGAGTTGTTTAACGATGCTTCAATAAAGGTCGCTTTGGCTTCCAAAGGAGCATTTGCGTTACAATTAGCCTCTGTAAATGAGGCTGCACCATCAATCAAGGCTGTACCAACCGCAGCTGCACTCGTGCCTTGCATGACCAATCCTAGGAGGTTTTCTTGCCAAAGCGCCGTTCGAGCAAGAACTGGCTCTGATAGAGTCTCCACTCCAGCGTGGTGGGGAGCGCTTCTCTATCGCTCTAGCTTGCTTAGTGATCCGCAGACAACCTTGACTTCAGGCGACGAATACGGCGATGAGCGCTAAGGGCTTCGTCAAACTCTCGTCTAACTCATTGTACGCCAAGGCTCCAGAAAAGTCACAATAACGATAATTCTGTTAACATCCATGTCACTTGAGAATATATATTCTTAGTAGGTGTTAGACTTGTCAAACTTATCGTGAAGGGGGCAGCCGTAGCAATTTCTTCGAGAATGCGTGAATTTAGGTTTTTTATTGTGAACAAGAACGATAACAAAACAGCAGAAAATAAAGCGAGTTGAGGCCGCTGATTTCCTGCCTCCTAAAGTTAGTCTCACCCTTGATATATAGACTTATTCTTATTCACACGTTCTTTCTTTCTGAACTCAAAATAAATGGTCATTCCTTTATAGTTGATGGTACCTAGCGAAGCAATTACGACTACGGCCACTAAACTATATTGATAGATTTTCATTTGTAGGTGTTTCGAGCGTCATATGACCTATTACCAACAACAAGATATCACTACCAAATAATGTGATAGAAACCTCGTCATGCGTTGGTTACGATCAAGGTCTCACTAAAAATGACGAAAAAGTTCAATATTTCCATGACCAGAAATCCGGCCTGGAATGCGAGGTCATTATAATTGGGTACAGGAGGGTGAAAACAGCCTTTGGATAAATATTCGGTGGTCTTAGTGGTCATAGAGGTTTCACACTGAACGAAGGGGTATGTGATTCATCTGCCGTAGGGTACCGCCAAACATTTTGTACGTGTCCTCACACTCTGGATATTGAGTCCGTTATGAAAAAAGAGGACCCACCTGATGGTAATGCTCGGCAATTGAAAGCCATGACGCTGAGCTGTGCACTCATCTGCTTCGTGCACCACGAGGACTTTCTAGAAGCTACTCTTTGGGCTCTTCAGAAGGAAAGTTGATTCGATGGTTTTCAGCGCGGAGTTACGACGGTTTTCTGTGTACTTTTAGCACCGCACAAAATCTTGTCAGAGGCAGAAAGGTTGGCTTGTATTTGAAGTGGGGAAACCTTCGAGAAAGCACTATCAGCCGCTGTACGGGCATCCGATCTTGCCTCACCAGAAAGGTCGAGCGTGGAGAAACACTTCCAGGGAAATTTTTAGGAATCCCACGGGACTCGGAGTCTCAAAAATCATAATGCGTCCAAGAAGGCGCCACAACATAACTGAGTGCGTTGATATCGTCTTGGTAAGGCTGATAAGGGGCATCAATTTTGGCATTGTGAAGATTGTGAAAGATGCAATAGAAACGACGTTTCAGTTTGCTTAGAAATAGTCAAATATCGATGGTCAAGCTATAGTTTGTCGCCTTCTATAGCAGTAATTCTCTTCATTCACATGGACCGATGAAAGTGCATCCGCTGTATTGCGTATCGCGTTCAGCCAACTTCTTGCAAGGTCGGTGAAATGATTGCGTAAAAAGATTGGTTTCAGACTATATAATTTTTTTCGAATTTCCCGTACTCTTCTCATAAGTATTTGTGCCTCGAAGAATGAGCAGAACTTAAGATATTTTCAAGCAGAAGAATGTAGAGCTGTACATGCGTACCTCGCATTGTTAAGTGCATACGCATTCACATGTAGCTCGCATTGTTAAGTGCATACGCATTCACATGTAGCTCGCATTGTTAAGTGCATACGCATTCACATGTAGCTTGTTAACAGAGATGCGATGTTTTAAAGCACGTTCTGCGCAGTGTTTCATCAAGCACTTCCCGTTTGACCATCTGTCTCAATATGGTCCTCTGTTGACATCAGCAGGATAATTATCACTACTTGAAGCAGCGTTTGTGAAAGCGAAGCGGTAAATTGCAATTTCCGAAGCTGATAATATTCACTTCCCCACTCTTCCCTCTTTAAAAAGCCTACCGTCTGCCCAATCATAGCGATGCAACTGGAGCTGCTATCAAAAACCTAATTAGCATCGTTTGAGATTGAAAAAAAATGCTCTAAGGGATCGAGATTGGCATATGTTATGTCCTTTTCAGTGTTTAGCTTGTCGGAAGAGCTTCAACTTAGCGCATAGGGGCCAACTTACAATCTTTACTGTGCGTGTCGACAAATGCATTGAGCCCTCCAGACTTGCCATAATCGCGAAGTGATTTCGCGGTATACCAATCATCTAACAGTTGTGGGACTCATTTATCAACGTACATAGTCTTTACAAGCCACAAAGAGTTAGAAGTAAAGGATATACTCTGAACACTATTTTGTGCGTACTTCATATCCAGTAACTTTTTGTCTTGAAGGGATTGTCATACCTAAGCTACTTAAGCTATGGTGCAATGACTCAATTACGATCGTCCTCATCAAGATACAGTAATGTAAAGAAATGACGTTGTCGAAAGTATTTAGAATGGCGCCGGTGAAGCCGTTACAGGTGCACGTTGCTAGTACGGGCATCACGGTGTCAACTTTTCTATCACTAATTCAGCCTCTTTGCGAGTAGAAGAAACAGAGGCTCAGTGAGATTCGCACAGTCAACAAACCACTTGTGCAAATAGCTGGTTAAGCCGAACCATATTAACAAATTGTTTGAAGATTGATGTATGCCAAGACGATATGACTCTCAGTTTTTAGAGGAATGATCA
This sequence comes from Plasmopara viticola, assembly GCA_001695595.3. NCBI lineage: Eukaryota > Oomycota > Peronosporomycetes > Peronosporales > Peronosporaceae > Plasmopara > Plasmopara viticola. The sequence goes on along the minus strand of MBPM02000002.1, from coordinate 2,245,748 downwards.
AGCCTCGTGGCTGCTTTAAAACAAGCGGGGACTGTAAGCTGCTTTGACACACTAAAACATTTTTTGGTGTTTAATTGAAGTAAGCCTGTCCCAATGACCTAAGAAAATATCTTAGTTGGTATCAATGGAGTCTCAGAGCTAACTATTTCTACAGATTGACAATATACGATTAGATCGCCTAAAGATGACTTTTGATACATCGTTCATGTGCGTATACATGCGCAAATTCCCATTAACAACTTAGGCTACTAATCTCAGGTGTTTCCAATGCCTTATGATCTTTTGGGGTGAGGCGATCACTAAGCGGCGTATTGTGAGCCTTATATACAACAAGGGGATAAAATAATTTGAGTTATCACGGGTTTATTAAGTGCTGCCGCAATACATTAACCCGTCTTTCAATTGATGCAAATTTAGTCTCACATTTAACCGCGGCGACAGATTTTAGTCCGAGGGTTTAAGCGAACCCCAGTGCCATTATAAGAGCAACGCAGATGATTGTTCGCGTATACACCGCGCGAATACTAATGGAAGCGGATGAGGACACAATTGAAGCATGTAAATCTTAGCGGGACGATAATGCATTCACTAGAATATATTGCTTAACAATCATATCTCTAATTATGCTATGCAAAGAAAAATAGCGATCTAGCTAAATTTTGAAAGAGACGAAAATACTGTTTCGCGGTGCGTAGAGACAAATGATTTTACGAGATCGCGAAGGGCCAAGACATCAGCTAGTGGGCACTGGATTTTTGACACTCTTCGTCCGCGACGAAACGCCCTGTACTGTAAAATGGGTGCCATATCTCGCATCTTTTATATGAAGAAATTGATAATCTTTTTCCAAAATTATTTGTGTCGTGTTTGCATGGACATATTTGTGCATTGATGCACCGACTCCAAAACTGTCGTGCACCTTAAGCTGCGATTGCGATTCTGTCTAAGACAATTTGTGCCGCCTTACATGTCTAGATCTCTGGCCACAATATACCGATTAAAGGCAAGCGCGTCTCAGTAAATTGCGTGCGGATTTACGTGCATGCTGAAGATCTAGCTCACTGTGCAACTTTCCATATCTAAATCAATGCGCAGCAAAATGTTCCCACGACAAGCGTTTTAAGTGGATGAATTATCTTTATAAGCGCATCGGCACGATTTTGTCCTTGATGCACCAGCCGATACTCAATCATAGCATGCAAAATATTTTGCCTTTTAAGATCATTATTAAGTCGTTCACGCAATATAGCCTGCAGCACTTGACACTGCTAAATTTTTATATTTGACATTTTATAACCGACAGATTGATTCACTTTACTTAATACTGGTTAGGCGCTTGACCGTATAGGTGTAAGTAAAGGCAGCCGGAGATAGATCACTCAAATGGAAGAGCAATCGCATCAAACAATGTGACTGCCTTGTTAGCCCGCACCCATATGGGTTTGTCACAGATGGGTGCGCTGGACTTTTCACTGACCAAAATCCCTATAGTATAACGACGGTACGGAATACGGCTCAAGATTGGGTTGGATAGCTTCAAAAATCTCGCGCTAGTCTTAGCATGTGGATTTCAGGAGCTTAAGTCTCAATCCAGTGCTCGAGTCAGAAGCGCCTAAATTTATTACTTACCAGAGTTTGCTGGAACGACGATCAAGAGCTTTGACAATTAATCAGCCCAATCATTCGATAGCGCTTCAGCCACGCTTTACATTACGTTGGGAAATTTCCACAACCAGGTGCGAGACCAATACATCGATGAACGTTACTTAATTAAAGGAGCATCGGAAGTGTATTCATTGGTGAGCCTAGGAACGATTATGTTTTTTCGCGGAAAGTGACAAAGTAGCATTGGTGCTCGTAAAATGACACCGTATTGCTTTTTTGGCTGTTAAGCGTTTGGCGTATAATTTGAACGCCCCAGATTGGAAAAGAAAATTAACTTTTCACTAAAAGCTATCTCGTTTGACGCGACAACCTGCAAGCCAGACTTGCGAGCAAGATTCGTATAATGAGGACGGACACTTTTGGAGGCAAGCCCTATCGACCTTCCAACTTATTTATGAATCTCGACAAAGCTGAAGCAATATCCAAGTTTCTGTGAGGTCGTCATACCAGATAAATACTTCAATTTAGACACGCCCGACGCAGAGGTCGCATTAGCCGGTATTACTACAAATGAAGCATTGTCGGGTGCCCCTATGCGGGTCACTTTTATTCTCCTGCTCGTCATAGCCGACTGTGGGGGTGAATTTTTTCTTGTTCATCCCGCCTGAAGGATATTTTTGATCTATGACCACTCTGAAGATTTTCGAAGATGACGGGTGTGCAAAGAAAAGTTGCTCTGGTCGAAACAATGTACAGTTCATCCATGAAGACGAATACTGCAACCTCCTCTAATGATCACAGTCTATCCCTCGAAAATATTATAAAATTTCCACTACCGTTCTCTTACCTTGACGGGTTCCAAGAAAGCTAGGCCGCAAGCAGTACGCATATTCGGGTTATATAAAGGACACTTCTTGGTTGACTCTGCAGTTCGGTCAAGGTTTGAGACGCCGCCTTAGTCAATGCATTGCATGTGTGTGCCCTTTTCCGTATTCGATCTTGAGTGTTGAAGCGTTCGAAGACACTCAGTCCTCACCAAGACAGACATCATGATCACATTCACTTCTCTCATCCAACTAGAAGATGAGCTTTTAAATTTCATGATTATCGTGAAGTATCATTGGTTGAAGTGAAATTTAAGCGGCCTCGGTTCAGGTTGGGCCTTTGCTTAGAATCCAACGTCATCGACGCAAGCCACCTCGTCAATATAAAAGACTTTCAAAGATTATTTTTTTTATCGATCATCTACAAAGCGCGTGTAGACACGCATAATTGCGCTGAATCTTCGTGCAGCCGTATGTTGCCTTTTTCAGGATCAAGCAAGAACTTTAGCTTACAACGTTCGCCGTGAATGCCCTGTAACGAAAAGTTCCCAGAAAGGTTTTTAAGGCTCAAAGGCTTCCAAAGGCAGACAGACAGCTATAGTTATTGCTTAAACAAGCAGAAGTTTTGGCATGAATCTTCGCTCTGTACTTGAGCAAATACAAGTCATGCATCGCGATCGGCCTGTCGGTAAAAGCTGGTATTAGTCTTGGTATCAAGACCCTATTTTCTCTTGCTTTTCTGATACTACAAAAGCATTACTTGACTTGTGCCACAAAGCACAGTAGTATCACCCGATAAGTTGACACACATTGGCTTCGTGCAACTTTGCTCCATGACGCGTCGAAAGAAGGAAGAAATACTCGACAATACATTATTTTTGGCTGTTTTAGAGTATTAGGTGCGGCTGATTGTACAAGTCTACACACAACGGTTCGGTATGTATACTATTGACATTTACTTGCCAGTCAAAATTATAACACTGATTTTTGGCTTCAACCGCTTGTTGCTAGAATTGACTGCATGGGTAGACAGGAGGGCATTGTGACTGTTTGCTGTATGGGGTCATTAGCGTAAGCTTTGATTCTCCGTTGAGATACGTGTCGAGAAAAAAAAATTAAACCCTCGAGTATTAAAGTGTAAACGTCCTACTGCAATCAAAAGAAGATTGACAGAAGCCGGTACGTGCGTTTTCAGTAATTGTTAAGGTGTGTTTTTGAAAAGGTGACCCCTATGCTTGTTAATCGATTCAGGTGGTGCTGAGATTGCCAACCTCTGAGTCGATATCAATCGTATCGATATCATGGGCAATGAGGTGCCCTTAAATGCCGATTACTAAATCAAGATCATTATTACGGTCGCGTTGTCTAGAAATTCAGGCTCACCACATCCCTAAAGGATCGTGCATCACTAGGCAAACAAGAAAGTAAATTTGTTTGTGCATTCAAATATGAAGAGCCACTATGACTTATATGACAGTGCGGATGAGAACTTGGACCTAGCCGCGGCAAGGATGACATTTTTAGTTACAAGTCATCGTACAAAGAGTTCATCGGTGCTCAATTAGAACTTGCCAGCTACGTGCACCCAGATATCGCTTTAACTACTAGGTGCAGGGGTCACAACAAAGACTGGCCCGTCATGTAGCAAGCCTTACTAATCTGGCAAGAACGATGTGTTGGATTGCAAAAGAAAGACTGATATCGACATATGCCTCAATGCGAAAGTCTATAAAATAAACTTTATTATGCTACGCATTATAATGTCTTAAGCAGTCGCGAAATGACAAAGAAAAATAAATTAAACTATTTTCGCAACTTAAGCAGACCAGTCCAAAACTATAACTTGTCGCGATTGCGTTTGACCACAAGTTTTCCGCAAAATCTTGATGTGAGAGCAATCTCACTTTGATGCACGTATTTAAAGACAATAACGCATGCACGCGAGTTCTGCACAATAGTCAAAACGGACTTAGCAGTAAGCCGCTAGAAGAGGCTAATTTGCGCTACACCTGAAGTACCAACGCAGACCTTATTGCGAAAGTATCTGTGCGGAACATTATTGTGTCTTTACACGCTTGCCTTCACGTTTCTTAATACATAGATCTATATGAACGAAATTGTGACTGTTGCGCTGAAGAGAAGTGACCACCGAGTTGGTAATTATCCTACTTGATTTACAGCAAGATATAGTTTTTTTCAGCTTGGAAAAGGTTGGGGTGACGCCCTCCTTCCAAGCGCGGGGGCTTAATGCTCGCGCGCTTTGGGCTGGTGCTCTCGGGCATCTGCAGGTCTCTAACGAGTCTCACCCTCGACGCGACGGTCTCTGGCACCGGGCGCCACCTGGGCTCTTACCAAGTCAGAGCTAAGCAAAATAATGGAAGACCCTCACGACCTCGGTGCTGGCTGCACTGCCCGCCGAACGAGACCCGACGTATGCGGACACCACTCTATGCCGTGGACTAGCCAGACTGAGCCTAGCACGTGCATAAGTTGGCACCGCGATAACGTAATACATTACATTACATTACATATAGTTTTATTCGGTGATAGAGAAGTCTTACCCAACAAAAACCAATTGATTATATTGAATTTTATTTCTAGTTGCTGAGCTAACTTACAAATATGAGAAAAGTAGGGCAATGGCTACAAAAGACATAAACTTATATTTGATCTTCAAAGTCGACGACGACGGCGGTTCAACCCTCCTCTAAACGCATTGCCGCTCTCATCACTATTGGTTTTCCCGGCGCAGCACCTTCGAAACCGAGCTGCCCTCCACCATCAGCTGCGCCTTGACGGCCAACTCCACCAATTGGCGTGACGATGCCCACCTGCTGGCTGTCGTAAATTGCTACGAATTGCTTGTTAAACTCTTGAGCAAGAAGTCCTATTTGAAATGGAACAGTGGTGTTTATCATCAAGACTCAGTACTGCCCATATCGAAGAAAGAAGGGGTTTGTTGTCTCAATTATAGCTAGCTGTATACACTAATGATACAATATAAGCTAAAAGCCAAAGGCTTTTAGCACTATGCGTACCATATCACTCTCGCGCTGATAGCTCAGCTCAAGAGTGTGCGGATTGCCGACACAGTATACTCGACGTCCTGACTTGAAATATGCAAATTCGTCACGATACGTATACGGTTGGCGTCTGCATAGGCTCCAGCGAGCACGCCCATTTCCACTTCCAGTTTCTGGACAAGTGTCGTCGCGTCCAGCTTGGCGTCTGGAGTGAGCGTAAAAAAGACAATGTTCGTATCGACCGTATGAGGGTCGATCTCTACGCCAGAGATGCCCGAGAGACCGCGTGCTAGTGTCCGCGCGTTGATATGGTCGTCCATCAAACGATCAAACTGGTTTTCGAGTGCGTACAGTCCAGCTGACGCAACGATGCCGGCTTGACGCATCCCACCACCCAACGACTTGCGAAGGCGCGTGGCATGATGTATAAACTCCTCAGATCCAGCAAGAATCGAGCCAATGGGTGCACCGAGGCCTTTGCTTAAACAGAGCGAGACCGAGTCCGCACCGCGTACTAATTCATCCATGGGAATGCCGGACGCCACACTGGCGTTAGCCAGTCGAGCTCCGTCAACGTGGAGGCGTAAATTGCGCTCACGACACAAGTGCTCGACTTGACGAAGATAAGACAGTGGCAGGATTCGTCCCCCACACGTATTGTGCGTGTTTTCAATCGCTACGAGACGCGTGCGCGGGTAATGCGGGTCATCGGATCGGATAGCTTTGCAGATGGCGGGAATGGCAAGGGTTCCGTCCACTTGGTTCGGAACAGTGTGTAAACTCACTCCCATGTACGCTGCAAAAGGAATAGCAGTCAATTTGATGCCTAAAAGAGAGCGAAGATGCCGCCGGGGCTACCTCACCGCTGGCTCCTGCGCCTTCGTACAAAAAGATATGGGCCTTGTCACCGCAAATAACCTCTTCTCCTCGTCGGCAATGTGTGCCAATTGCAATCAAGTTTGACATGGTACCACTGATGATAGACCAACCTATTAGCACTTGCAAGCAAACACTTGTCGTCGGTAATTTGAACGTACGAGGGCACGTAGAGCGCTGCTGGCTTGCCGAGCCGTTCGGCCGCCACCTTTTCGAGTTGATGTACAGAAGGATCCAAGCCAAAGACGGCATCTCCTACCTCTGCTGCCGCAATCACCTGGCGCATGGCACTGGTGGGACACGTCACCGTGTCCGACAAGAGATTCACGATCCCTCGTGGCACTCTCGACATTTCAAGGGTATCAAAAAACCTCTGGCGATCAATACTGAAGTAACGCTTTAATTCCTCGTCTCTTCATTAAGGTAAGATGGTATATTTTTTTTCTAAGAAGAACGCTGCCTTATAATACACGCTAGCAAAATGGTCATCACGTATCCTAATCTCCCGGCTCACAGTCCCCACAGACAAGGGGCAACGGCGAACAAGGCTTGTGAGGGCACCTGACGTTACTTGTACATCGAAGGAAGCTTTCTTCCGACTCTCCGCGCGACGAAAAAGAGAAAAACACCACGGGTCCTGACACTCTACACACACTCAGGCCGCAACTCATTGCTTTATGTCTTCTACTGGCGGACTTCTGCTTGCCATCTTTGTGCCACCTAATCATTTGTTACCAGGCGCTATTGTCTTCTCCACCGCGGGAGCCACCACTGCGGCCGCCGCCGCCACCACCGTAGCCGCCACCACCGCCGCCACCGTAACCACCACCGTAGCCCCCACCGCCCCCACTGTAACCCCCGCCACCATAGCCACGATTGCCACCGCCACCACGTTCTTCGTTACGGAAATCTCTGGCACCAAAGCGAGAGCCGCCGCGGCCACCACGGCCACCACGACCACTTCGACTACCACCACTACGAAAGCCACTGTTGGCCATCTGATCGAGGAATGCCGGAATTTCCTGGCCATTTTCAGACATCAATTCGTACATTTCACGGGCAATGTTTCGATTCTTTTCATTCATCATCGAGAGTGCATACCCGACATTACCCACACGACCAGTACGTCCAATACGATGCACGTAGTCGTCAATATTATTTGGCAAGTCAAAGTTGATCACTTGAGTCACCCCATCGATATCAAGACCACGAGCTGCTACATCCGTCGCTACAAGCACAGGTGTACGGCCCGATTTAAAGCTTGCAAGAGCCTGTTCACGCTCCCGCTGCGAACGGTCTCCGTGTATGGACGTAGCAGGAAATCCTTCACGACACAACATGTCTTCCAAAAAATCAGCTCCGCGCTTTGTTTCGACAAAGACCAAGATAAGCCCGTCCTGTACCTGATTTAAAAAACGAACCAAGTAGTCCTCCTTGTCGTATTGTTCAATATACTCGACCGTTTGCTTCACATCCTTCGAAGCAGAGCCTACTCGACCAACTGTGAGAAAAATATAGTCCCGTAAAAAATCCGACGCAAGACGCTGGATCTCGCGGGGAAACGTGGCACTGAACATAAATGTCTGGCGTTCCCGAGGCATGTCTTCCTGTTCCACAATACGACGAATCTGGGGCTCAAACCCCATGTCAAGCATGCGGTCAGCTTCATCCAAAATCAAAAAGCGGATACAAGACAGTGAAATTCGACCACGTTCCATCAAGTCAACGAGACGGCCAGGAGTAGCAACGAGTAGATCGCACCCACGCTCCAGCTCGCGCAATTGACGCCCAACTTCTGCGCCGCCGTAAATCACAACCGGAGCAATTCCCGTACAGTAGCAAAACTTCTTGGCTTCATCGTGAATCTGTGACGCCAACTCACGCGTTGGTGATAGAATCAAGCCGGCTGGAAATATCTTGCGCGTTCGTCCGTGGCCAACGTCCGGTGGCGGTGTGCCACCTACGCGCAACATGGCAGCAAGGGTAGGAAAAAGAAAGCCCCCTGTTTTCCCCGAACCCGTTTGAGCACACGCCATCATGTCACGACCCGCTAATCCAATCGGAATCGAGTACTTTTGCACAGGAGTAGGTTTAGCGTATTTACATAACTCCAAATTTCGAATCACTTCAGGTCCAAGCTGTTCTGGAGAAAAGTCCGAGACGGGATCCGGTACGTTTTCACCACTTGTTTCGACAGGAATGTCGTCGTACTTGTCAAAATTAATACCCGAGGACTTCGCGTCACCAAAGAGCTCATGCTCAAGCCGCTCATTGCGACGCACATCGCCATGGTAGCCTAATTCGTTAATACGAGCGGTACCTCCGCCACCGCCACGCCCGTAGCCACCTCCGTAGCCACCACGACGGTCGTCACCATACCCTCCACGACGGTCGTCGCGACGATCAGAGTCAAAGCCAGACCACCGAGAATTTGTAGCACGTGGCGGACCGTCACCACGCTCGTTTGAGCCACTGCGCGTGCCGTAGCCACGATCACGTGAACCACTACGACGGTCATAGCCACCGTTACCGCCACGACGGTCTTCAAAGCCACCGCGACGATCGTTTTCGTTTCGATTGCAGTCTCCACTGCCACCGCCACCGCCACCTCCGCGCATATGCGGTGGTACGTATGTAGATCTGCCTATAAATTGATAGTGTGACAAATTAAAAAAGGTAGATGCCACGTCAGTCGAGATCTTTATATCGCAAATCAAGCATGCGATAGCCAGAGAGTGATGAAGCAGCTTTTGCAGTATCTTGCTCAAAAAGCAACGCCGCAGATTTTTACTCGAGCACATGATTAAAAGACGCACCTTTTTCCGCCATATTTGTCGCTCCTTTCTTCAGCTTAGGGTTTCCTGCTCACAAAAGTGAATGGGGGGTCGCAATGCCTCCGCGCCATTCAATTCTTAAGAGATATGGTGGCATAATTCAATTGGCCAAAAAACTGTTTGGTTGTCCTTCGGATTGGTCAAAATAGAAATGTGGCATGGCTAAATGAGCCCAAAAACACAATTTAGACCAGTCTCGAGGGTGTATATGACACGAAATAAAAAGACTAAACCATTACAGTATCTGCAATCGGTAAAAAAAAAATCTGTCTATCAATAGATGCGCACTTGACAAAATTGAACCCATTCTTAAAAAAAATTTGTTGATGCGAAACATGCGCTTCCTGGACGCTGGTAATAACCAGCGCGAGACAGAGATAGAGGAACGAGAAGGTGGCCATTTGGAGATTACCATTGAGTTGTTACTTCATGCCACGAAGTTAAGTGTCGGCAAGCATGAAAACCTCTCGCAATTTTTGAAGCGAATTACGCACTTAACATTAAATGGAAACGTCAGCACAGATCAAAAGAAACAAAAAGACCATTCTGGTTTCTTATGTAAAATCCAAAACTTGCACCACTGTCCTAATCTAAAGGTACTTTACTTGTACGACAATCAAATCAAGACCATTGAAAACCTCGATGGAATACCACAGCTCACTCATCTTCATCTGCAAAACAATCGACTACAACGAATTGAGAATCTAGAGCGGCTTACGCTCTTGGAAAAGTTGTACCTTGAAAACAATAGTATTGTGAAATTAGAGGGCTTGAGTGATTGTTTGCAATTGCAAGAGCTCTACTTGGCAAATCAAAAGATTCCGATAAACCTGCACTTTTCATTCGACGAAGACACTCTGCGAACGTTGGCGGTAGACTTATTGATCATTTGCTGTCTATTTTGCAATCCATGACGCTTGTGTATCTTTGATGCAGTGTTCCTTGCGCGTCTTGGACCTTTCCAATTGTCGAGTGGTGTCATCAAAACCACTCGGTGGACTTCTGTGTCTGGAACAGCTCGACCTCTCCAAGAACCTAATTTGTGACTTGGAAGACATCTTTGCGTTGGTTGGAAGTGTTCCGTCGCTCGTGGAGCTCGATTTGCGCGGGAATGAGGTCACGTTGGAAGCCAAGTATCGTGAAAAAACCATTATTTTTTCTTCCCAACGCTTAGGTTAGTCGTCGATTGCGAGATCGGTAACATTTATTTGCTAACCTCGTTCCTTGCAGCGTTGCTGGACAAGAAAGAAATCAATGCCAACCAGCGACGTATGATGCAGTCGCACCTTGCTCACAAGTACAGGTGCGATACAGGAGACCAATCTGGGAACATTCGATCTGACACTATGCACTGTAGGAAGCGGACAGAACCGAGCTCACGTGTTCAGGGTCCTTCTTCTAGTAAAGAACGACAAGTCAAGTTCAGCAATGCAGAACCACGCAAACGTAGTCTAGCTGAACATCAGCTTCACTCTTCATCCATTTCTTTAAAATCGCACTCTGAAAAGAATGGTCTCGAAATTACAGGTGCATCGTGCAATCCAAACAGCTCAGCTTTACTAGTAAAAGCATTAAACAACAACAGCAAGTTCGACTGAGATTTGCAAAATATTCGCCTTTGCTTTAAAGTGTTAGTGTTTTCTTAGGCTAAACGCGAGCAAGGAAGCTATACTCACAGCAACGCCTGCTACAAGCCCCAGCATCAATTGTTTCTGGTCCTTTGATAGCGTAAACAACGTCAGTTTTTTCGTAAATTGCGGAGTCCGACGCGGATTTTCGAGAAAATCAGCAATCAGCACGGCATTGAGCGCTGCACCACGCAAGAGCTGGTCGCCAGACACAAAGAGCTCCAAGCCGTGGTCATCGTAAACCAGACTCTTGCGCACCCGACCAGCTTCAATGTTAAACTTCTTGGTCGCGCTTTTGGGCATGGGATAGAGCAGTTTACTCGGCTCATCAACGAGATCTACACCATCTGCCTTGGCCAGCAATTCTCGAGCACGAGCGACATCCACGCGCTTGACCGTCTCGATCGTAAGAGCTTCTGAATGTGCACGCATGATAGGGATACGGACAGCAGTACAGCTCACCGCGAGCTTTGATTCATTAAAGATCTTGCGCGTCTCCCATGTAACCTTCATCTCTTCTTTCGTATAGCCATTCTCTTGAAACTTGTCGATGTGGGGAATGAGATTGAAAGGAAGAGGGTACGAAAAGACCTTGTACGTGACAGGTTCGTCGGCCAAAAAAGTCTTGGCACCATCGGCCAATTCCTCCATCCCCGCAGTTCCAGCACCACTAGCGGCTTGGTACGTGGCCACGATGAGTCTCTTAATGCCAAATTCACAGTGAAGCGGCCAGAGTGCCATTGCAGCAATGGCAGTCGTACAATTTGGGTTGGCAATGAGCTTATGTTGTGGCTGGTGACGCTTTGGCAGGAGCACATGGCCATTGATCTCGGGAATGACAAGCGGAATGTCGGGATCGCGACGGAACGCCGACGAGTTATCAATGACGATCGGGCCATTTGGGACTGCAGCGAGCTCCTTGGCGTATTGAAGGGAAAAGTCACCGGATACGGCCAAAAAGACGTAATCTAATTTGGCGGCCTTTTCCAGGGAAAAGAGCGAGATCGTGATGCAGCCAAACGCAGTGTCTACTTTTTTACCCGCTGAGCGCGACGACGCAAAGAGGACCAACTGCTTGACTGGAAAGTTGAGTGCAGACAAGACCGAGATGATCTCAATGCCGACGGCACCTGTCGCGCCGCAAATGCCAATCGTCTTGCCGTCCATGTTAAGTGGCCAGTCGCGGGTCGGCCAACCGCCGAAAAATACCGGTACATTTCTTGAGGACGAACCGCACTGGAGGCTAGTATTCTGTAGAGAAGTACCGATTTTTTGAGGGGTATGATACCGGGACTGCAATCATATCCTAGATAGTTTGCAGCTTTTCTTGCTCCCATGACCTCTACCTTGCAGCGTCCATCGCGTCTAGCTATTCGCTTGTTCTCCTCATCATGTGAACCACTCGTGCTGGTAGAGAAGAAGGAAAAGTACGCGGTTGTGCGGATGAACCGCTTGCCCGTCAATTCGCTCAACACGGCCGTGCGTTTCTTTGCGTTCCATGCACACCATCGAGCTTGTTAATCTCACGGTCACGTTGATGAAGTAGCTGCTTACAGAGCTCGACATGTCCATTAAGAAGCTTGAGGATGATAAGAGCATGCGGTACGACTCTTAATACCTAAAGATGTTGACCATAGTGGAATTCATCGACCTTCTTACGTTCCAGAGGCATTATCTTGGCGTCCTCGAACCACAAGATCTTTTCGGCTGGCTTGGACATTATGGAAATGTACAAACCTCAGGTAATTAGGTTGTTGTAATCTTGTCAAAAGGTCATGTTGAAAGGCTACGCTATTGCCGCAGCCGACCAAGATTACGAAATTCTGGACGGCGCTTCAATCTCTATTTCTACGCCTCTACACGACGCGTCTCGCTGCAATTGCGGCCATTGAAGGCCACAGTCCAGCAGGAGGCTGTTTGTTGGCCATGTGCTGCGACTATCGTATCATGACGAGTGGCAAGCCCTTGATTGGCCTCAACGAGACCCAGCTGGGCATCGTGGCGCCCTTTTGGTTCCGAGACACGTTTGTCAACACGATTGGGCATCGCGAAGCCGAGAAAATGCTGGGCCTTGGCATGCAAGTGGATGCTAACAAGGCAAAAGCCATTGGGTTGGTGGATGAGGCTGTGGCTTTTGATGAAGTGTTGCCACGGGCTGAAGTTGCGATGGCCAAATGGCTTGCCATACCAGGTGAGCGTTGAAAAGGGTTCTTTACCAGGTTTACACGGCTGATTCGATCCTATTGATGATTGATAGATATGGCACGTGTAAAGACGAAACAACAGATGCGTCAAGAGACGGCAAATCGACTGAGTTCTACCCGTGACAAGGACCTCGAGATGTTTATCGACTTTGCACAGACCGACAAGGTCCAAAAGTCGCTGGAAATGTACCTCGCTTCGTTAAAAAAGTAAAGAGGACCGCGTGCATGCTTTTAATAGGATGGCCAAGCGCAAGAAGAAAGAGGCTCATGACGTTGCAAACCTCATTAATCCCGTTGCAATACAGTACAACTTTCCGCTCTCGACGTTCTTCCTGTTACTTGTAGGCGAACATTTCTCGAAACACGCCAACATAAACATCAATGCCGTGTAGAAAGGTAGCTTTCGAAAGACTTTCATTGTGTTCATGGAGTAATATCTCCGTTTGTTTCATTGGTGAAAAGCCAATCGCAGGAATGCCCACTTGGCGTAGAAACCGACTATCCGTCGCTGCGGGAAAGATCTCCGTCTCGAGGTTCTCTCCCATCTGCGCACAAGCCTTTTGAAACAATTGCCACCAAATGTTGTCGGCATCTAAGGACGTCACGTAATGTTCGTGGAGTGGATCCGTCCACGGTGCAAAGTGCCACGAAACGCCTTCAGCACCACACCATTCGTCCAGCTTTTCTTTCATGGCTTTCATTTCCATGGCAGGAGACACACGAATATCAAACCCAGCCACGGCTTCGGTCGGAATCACATTTAAAGCGTGCGTTTTCCCGCCATCGTGCGACACGCCACTCTGTAATGCCGTGAGGTTGATCGTGGTGACGTCGCCGAGCTTTTTCTTCTTCATGTTCCCGTGTTTGCACCCAGGATCCGCTTTCAGCGCTTTCTCCTGTTCGTCCCGAAACGCCAATGCTTTCTTACAAATGGCAACGAGCTTGCTAGTCGCCGTATTGTGAATAAATCGACTGCCGTGACCTGTTGGCCCCGTGGCGGTCACATAGACCCACCACGGCGACCGTTCTCCGTAAAAGACGGTGAAGGCATCGCCTGGATTTGCCAAACCTTCATCGAACGCACATGCAATTGGCATAATCGCTTGAAATGCGTCGCTTTCCAGAAATTTGCTCATGCCATCGACCCCGCCAATTTCTTCGTCCGGGACAAAGAGGAGGTGGATGTTGCGTGTGGGCTGAAAGCCTGATGTGAGCAACACGTGAAGCGCTTCCACGTACTGAATGCAAACGCTCTTCATATCTTGCGTTCCTCGACCGTAAATACGCCCGTCGTTGAGCACTTTGGCCTGGCGGAGAGCAAAAATAAGGGACAAGGACGCACGACGAGTGCATTGCAATATTTGCTTACCTCGAACGGGTCGTACTGCCAATGTTCGGCCATTGTGGGTACCACGTCATAGTGAGAGTTGAGAAGGATCCCTGGAAGCGACGGGTCTTCCCCTTGCCATGTGGCCTACAACAATCATGTCGTCAATCATAGGATCCTAGCGAGAGTCTTTGCGTTGAGAGGGTGGGACTAACCAGAACGACTGGTTTGTTTTCAATCGGCGAGAAGATTTGTACCGGGAGTCCAACTACACAATGCAATGAATAAAAGATATTGTTTCTGTGAATTATTGATACAATAAGACAATGCAGGGCAATCTGACGTACGCTCTTCTAAATACACACGTAGCCATTGTGCACACTACACCAGCATGGCAATCCCCGGATTAACACAAGGATGTAAAAAGTAGAAAAGAGCGCTTTCTTTACCGCTTGATAGCTGCCACTTGGCCCTTCCGCGCTGACTGTACGAAGACGCAGTAGCTCCAGGAACCTCTCTACAGGGTCTTTCCACGCCATTATTGGCACCAATAACTTTAGACAGGTTTTACTTGATTGCGCATTGATCTCCCTCTATTAGAACAGTGTTTCAGTCGTCCAATGGAAGATATTCGTCATGCTATTCGCCAGGGCCGCGTCCTCGCCAATGAAGGGCTCTATGATCATGCCATCGAGACGTGGAAGATGGCATTAAATCGCGCGTATACTCTTCAGGACTATGCTGGAATGTTTGTGCTTTCAGTGGCCATTGGTGAAGCTTGTGTGCGATTGGCAATGCGGGCAAAGGAGGCGAATTTCGAGGATGGAAAGCTACTAAAAGAGGCCGTGGCGAATCTGGACTATGCGCTACAGATCGTAATGCAATGCTCACTGTATGGGATTCTGATGGACTATCGAGTCTTGTATCAAGGTGTGAGGCGGGCTGAAGCACTGAGAAGACAAGCGCAACAGCTTATCGATCAAGGGCAGCAGAGAAAAAAGAAGCTGTCCTGCTCGACGTGTGGAAAAGTTCGTGATGGCCTTGTGATGGACAAAAACGATGGATGTTATTACTGTAAACGATGTTACGAGGAGTATTATGCCACAGAGCACTGGGCTGAAAGCAAAGACGCGATAGAATCGGCTACAGCGGACACGAATGGTAGAGCAAAGGATGGTAGTCTTGAAGTAGTTATACGAGACTTGAACCTTGTTGAGAAACCAGAGATTGAGGTCAATGTCGTGGGTGAAAGTGAGAAGAAAAAGCAAGTTGTGCCGGAAACAGCGGATTGCGTTCGATACGAGCGGAAGGAACTGGGTTCTCTGGCAGATTATTTGGTAGGAAGGACTCGTTTGGGTGCCATGAAGCAATATGGAGACCAGCAGGACGATGAATGTAAAAGCATGGTAGACTTTGACGAAAGTTTTGGTGCGATTATTGAGCACACGGAGGAAGCATCAATTGTGAAGGAAGATGACGATAATTATTCTGATAAGTGCATGTACACTATTGCTCAGCTGGTGGAATTACGGCAATATTCACCCGTGGATTGCCCGAGCGCACTATTGACTTCACCTGTGCGTGACGATGGCACAGCTTTGCCTCAATCACGCAATCGAGGTCAACGACTGGCATAAAAGGGTAGATGCGAGGAAGGTGTTGACAATGGCGGTATCTAGTTCGTATGTGGTGCTTAAAAAAAGGATTATTTTTACAATAGTGCTTTAAAAAATAGCATAGAGAATGTTGTCCTAGATCGACATATTGACCATTCCGTCGATTGATTACCTAGAAGCGTATACTCCTCTTTCTGATACTTCAGGTCCTACAAGTACACTTACAATAAATAACACCCGATCACTATAACAACCGATCACTAAACTCAAGCATTAAGTAAAGCCAATTTATTATATAACGATTACTTAATTCGACCATTTTACCGGCTTAAGTATTTGTTAAAGCAAAACAATGAGCAATCCTTTCAATTAAGGAACGACATTAATTTTTTTGCTCTTCCCCGCACGACAGGGAACAAGGGGGCGAAGTAAGGGGAAATAAACGAGTCTTGGTGGCTTTTCTCTGGGGCCGATGCGTATTTAAAGTTTGTATGCCCTCCCCAAACAGCAAGGCCGTGTACACGCGTGGAGTAGAAGGCTACCAAAGACAGTAGCTTTATGAGACACGAAAAACGATTGTCAAAACTATAAAAGTGATCGAATCATTGTCTGCAAAGAAGAGAAAACTGTGTTAAAACCCGGAGAAGTCGAAAGAGTTGCAAATGCGAGTGAAGAAGAAATCGAGAGTGTCAATGATGCAGCCTTTTTTTTAAAGAGGAAGTGCCATCAAAACGGAAGGAGCTTTTTGAGCCACGCTTGGATTTATCTCATTCAAAGATTAAATGGCTCTATCTGATTGATGCTTTCGATCGTATACTAGTGATGACTAAAAGAGAGCAAAGGTGTTGGAAATGTGAGCACCTCTTTTGTTTTAAGTCCATGCGAAGCTGAAGTATTTCTCATCGCTCAAAGTTTTTATTAGATCTAAAAAGCTAACTACTTGCACGAATTGAATCGCTTTTTGGTAGAAATAGAGAATCGCGAATGAACACTCAAGGCCATCGCGAAGACAGATAGTTTTGATTGTGCAAGTATAACTATTTTACGGGTGGTAAAACACCTTTTGAATCTTGAACGCAGAGACAAATTCAGTCGACTTCTAACTTGACGCTTGTGTGGTATCGGGGTGAGCAATATATTTTTTTAAGTACACTTTATAGAATGTACGTTAAATGTATACCGATCGCAGAGTCAGTATTGTGGGCTTTCATACTACAGTCGCCAAGAAAGCTTAATTCAAAGGCCGAGCGTCGTACGGCAGGATTGCCGGTAACAACGGTTACATCACACCTTTATTCCATTAGACATATTTATTATCAATATGCTTTCGGATAAGCAGTGCGATTTGCTGATTTGATTGGAAGTCCGTCGTCGCCGGGTGACAACTCTAATGACGGCAATAACTTAGAGCGACATTTGGAAGCGGATAAAAAAAATTGTGCTGAGGCTACAACCTATTTTTAAAAGACATCGATAAGCACCCGACTCTGTCAAAATTTCCGGACTAGATCGAAGAATTAACATCGCTTACAGAGTCTTGGCGACATTGCTGTCATCGTCATCGCGTCTTTCTGCATTTAAATTTGGTGACGCTGCCTATTGCTAACAGATACACCGCTTTTGAGCTACCTCAGCAGCGCAAGTCTCCGAGGAAAAATATAGAGAGGTGTCCCAGCAACAGACTTACCTAATGTCGCTGCGTTGAATCATCACGTCATTATCTTTTAAATTGGTATTTATTTTGATGACCGACCGACAATTTGTGTAGGTAAGTTGTCTCAAAATGCTTTGTTATTAACCCTTGGCAGAATTATGTATTTACATGACATCTTGCAGAACACTTAGTTCTAGTCTGAGACTGATGTGTTGGTAATAAGCAGTGAAAATTTGACGCTGATTTTGTATTGGGAGGCAAATTGGCGGTCAATTAGGCCGATAGAGAACTTTTTTCATTCTTATAAATCACTGATTGCTTACCTTGCATATGTAAGTGGATGCTCAAGTACGTGAGACTCTGTGAGTCTAGCCAAAATACTTAGTCTTGTGACTCACATATTATTGTCTTTACGAAGGCTGCCAGTACTGGCAGTCAGTTGGGAGTCAACAAATGTTGACATTGCCTTAAACGGCGGTCAGACGGAGAGCTTCCAATGTGTGCTCGAAAACAAGCGCTAAGCACGAGCGCCAATTCCTGATTCGACAAAATAATAATTGTTAGGCCCGAGATCATCTGTGCAAGTCACGTATTGATGGGTTTTGAATCATTTCACGTTAGTATGTTTCAACCACCATGTGTATTGTCAGCTAGTACTGCGGAAATAGAGAAGAAGAGACTTGAACTCTCTTTTTAAGTCAAGTCTTGAATCTTAGCCCGGATTTTACTAGAACATTTTACTTATCTGACTTCGAAAGAAAAAGCTGGCTGAATTGAGTAAGCCGGGCAAGGGATGCGACTGAACTTGCTTGAAGTAAATAAAGATGGGATGGGAAAAGTTATTTCGGCTTATAGTTGTTAGACACCAATGGGGAGGGTAAGATTGTAATTACAAACAGGATCGTCTCACCGGAGCATTCGCAACTCTTACTTAGCATTGATCATCGACCTTCCTGAGTGGGTTGGCTCAAGAGAATTATAATCCAAACGATACCGAGTGTCTTTTGAGCCCTGAAGTAGCTCCAACATTTCATGTACCGCGCTCGACCTTGAGTGCGGATGGCCGTACCTGGGCTGAAACAAATCATAACCCCCACTATATTGGCCACGCAGCTAAGGAGCTCAAAGCGGTACGAGTGTAAATACTAGACATCCAATCAATCCTAGAGTTCTGAACAAAATGCCTCCAATCCCGACGAAATTTCTTTACATCGCGC
Organism: Plasmopara viticola; assembly: GCA_001695595.3. Classification (NCBI taxonomy): domain Eukaryota; phylum Oomycota; class Peronosporomycetes; order Peronosporales; family Peronosporaceae; genus Plasmopara; species Plasmopara viticola. The sequence continues at coordinate 2,226,940 of MBPM02000002.1, read as the reverse complement.
TGGGACCGTGAACCCGTGAAGCACATGATACATAAGCACAGTAACTTCTAAGGTCTTTGAGGGATTTAGACCCCGTTTTTTAAAGACGTGGTTGGGACAATCCTTTTCACAAACCTCGTGAGAGCTGTTTGACTGAGTTAGCAAAAGTGTAGAAGAGATGGAGCGAACTTAGACAAAAAGCAACACCAACGTCGTAGCATTACATGGCCACCTGATCTTTTGTCTGCACGTTAGTTATGGTGGGGTTTAATTTAACGTTCTCTATTGAAATTCGAATTTGAGCGCCTAGTTTGGCATTTTGCCGGAATACGAACAGCTTTGCGCTATCTTTAGCAAGCAAAATGGATGAATTCTTTGTTCACCACATCATCGAGCTGTAACACCTTACTTACCCTCTTATTAAATTTGTTGAGAGTCGGGTCGACTGGCCGCCTAAGTGGCTGATTCATATTCTTGTTGGCGTACTTTTCTTATCGAAATATGTTGCTCTTATGAGTAAGAACCCCATCGGCCCAATCTTCTAAAAATCCGTTCTTGAAGCCGTAGATGTATATCTGCTCGACCGTAGCTAAACAAGGGCTTAATTCTTGTTTAACTTGCACGTTGTCGATATTTACATTTACATAAATGTCGCCTCTTTTGTTACTTTATCACCCCAACCTCGCGGCAAAGTGCCTCCACCTCTCAAAAATCTTCATTTTCATATAGATGAAGAAAGCTTGGAGCTCACTGGGCAGCTGAGAATGCATTCCAGCACAAAGTCACGACTTTCTAATCATGTCTTAGCCTAATGTCTTGCAACATGTCTATGCTCTAACTCGCTGAGCCAGCATGCTCACGAAGCATCTGTACAGCATTATTGAGTAAGTACTGAGCTTTCAAATTGGCTCCAAAGCATCAGCAGCTTTTATTGAGCATCATGCCACAATCGCTATCACAAACTTTTGTATTTAGCTTGTCAGTTTCTATTCATTGTCGATTCAAGACGTGCTCTCTGCGAATGAATACACTTTTTGAGTCTAGATTACTTGCCCTTTGTCTTTTTAAGCTCCGGAAGAAAAAGATTAGGATTCAATCTTCGCATTTGCCACCGCTCTTTCCATTTAGGAGCCGAACATAACGTAGATACTTTTTGTTTCCGTAATTGTGTGACAATTTTGCACAAGTGCTTATCCTAGAAAGAAATAATTTTTTTCACAACATGTTCGGCCTCACTTAAAGACCACACTAAATACTATTGATGAATCTAGGGGAGTCGATCATACCCTCTAAGGCGGTACATCTGGCTGTTTGACATATAATGCCACAAAGCTTTCGATCTTTCCACTGGCATTTAAATGCGGATGTCATGAGGCCGGCAAATTTTAAGTGTCTTGAGGCAAAGCTCTCGATCGACTGAACGAGAAGGCTCGCGCACGATACAAAGAATCAAAGACCTATTCTGCGAGCTTATAAGCAAACTCGAAGTTAATAGAAGCATTGGGATACTAGACGGCTATCTAGACCTCACTAAATATTTTATGGTTGTACATTGTGAGCTGCCTGGATGGCCAGTATAGTTTTGTTTTGATTGGTCTGAAAGAATACTTTTAGCGGTATTTTCATCAAGCCAAAGCATTAAACCGTCGTTTGCGACGCTTTAGGATGTGCTTTCAAATGGGAACAATGATATATGAGCGCCGAAATTGTAGTCTAAATAGCTTAGAAATGCCTCTTGCAGGCTTTTATTCGTTTCAAGTCGTATCAAACAACGCACTCATTCGAGCGGCGACAAGTCTATATTGTTTTGATCCCAACAAAAAAATGTGAATGCATTTTTTGCAAAATAGCTCTGCTTTATATACAGATCGAGAGCACTAATGGGCTTGTCGACGCTTCTACTAAACTTCTAGTCGGGCAGGAAACTAATTAAACGAACGAATTTGTAAGGCGTACAGACCATAAACCCATTAAATGCTCGTAGTGCGATTTCTCATCGCAAGAAAAAAAGTTCAGAGGCGACTTTTAATAATGGTTGGAATTGGATCGCTCTTAAAGAGCAGATGGCAAGGGGTCCATTCAACGGGAAGTTCAGAAGATCCTGCCCAAATTTATTTTTTTGCGTGGAAAGCCTGAAATATGATGTACTTTAAAAGGCATATGATGCTTTGGTTAGCGGTCATCTTAGCCGAAATGTGGTGCTTGTAACAGTACATGGATATATGTGAATGCTTCATATGTGAGGGCCTGCTAAATGATAGGTGGAGCCAAAACATCGACTTCTTTACGAGGTCTGTTGGTTCCAGCGGAGTGTTGGAATACTAAAGCCTCAACTTTATCTTTGCCTTGCAATAAGATAGTGGCAACAGTGTTCATATACCAATTAAGTAGCATGATGCTTTGGTCGCCTGCTTCAGTTAAAATATTGGAGAGTTAAGTGCAAAGCTGTTGGTTACTAAAAAATGGAAGCCGAGAACGAGCAGAACCTGAAATTAATCGTTGCACCGCGAACTTTGCTCTGATTGCCAGTAATAGGTTCCTGATGGTCACAGCGGTTAATTTTCAGTAATGAGGTCGGACAGAAGCGCTCGAAGACACACTGGGTATTCTGCTCGTTAAGGTGGGCTTAGAAAAGGCAAATGGTTGATTTTGCTCACAACAACACGGTTCAAGTATCAGAGCCTACATGCCGTTATAGTTTGATAAGCTGTATACTCTAGAGTCCACAAGCCATGTAATGGACAAGCGCGTGTGGGCTTAGTGTGGAGGACGTGTGGAAAACCTCGCCTTCAGTCTACTTTTCTTAGAAAACGGATGATTCAACTTCACAAAAAGTTGGCTGAGCTTAACAGGGTCAGAGAAAAGCTATTATCGCTTTTGATGGAGGAAAGTGTGACTGATTAGGTAGGTAGCTCTGACTATGTTGAGATTTACCGTCAATTTACGATGTCAATAGCATAGACATTTGCCCGCTTTTTTCATCAAAGGTTTTTCTGCTGCTTAAGGAGGTAGAAACGATCACAATGTAAACTCGTAAGCTATAGCCTCAGGTAGAAAATGACTTTCACCATCTTAGTATTGGTGCACAAGATGCCCTGAACACATGAAGCTGTGCTGTTAATTAAACTATAAACGAAAAGCCGACGCCTAGTAGTTATGACTGAACAGACATATTCTGAACATCGTATCACAGAAATTGAGCTTTTTCTCGTAAGTCAAGTACACAACTGAAATCTATGAACCACTATGGGAGATCAGTGAATTTCCCGTGAGCCGTATTACGTCAGGCCAGCAGGAGATTAAATTGCTCAGCAAGGCCAAACAAGACTGTTAAATCACCAATACTAAAAGCTTAGAGCTAGCTGTGCTACTTTCAAAGACGAAGTTGGGCTGAAAAGCTCGTGGGCCAAGCGAACCGGCCAAATTGACATTCCATTTCTTGTGAATTGAAAAAGGAAAACGAGCATAGGGTAGGTTAGTATCTTTACAGTAATGCCACTTCTACTTGCTCACGGAATCTGACTTGCAGATATTATAAATTACTTAAATCTGGAGGAAACAGGTGTACGAGCCATAAAGTTGAGCTTTCGAAAGCAAGCTAGGAATCACTGCAAACTTAACCTCATAGTTTACTATCATATCAGAATAAACTTTAATCATTACATTATCCGCCATTACTAGTAAGTAAAGACTTCGCCGAAATTTTAATAAAAGTACACTCCATATTTATACTTGCTGGGGTCCACGTACCTACCCCCCCGCTATCCTCACACCAGCTGATTAAATGATTCAACGTGTTCGATGCGGTTTCTACAGCACTCTTTGGAGAGCATCAGTATAAGACGTTCCACGACTCATTTGTCATTTCTTCGCCTTGTTAGTATCATGCTTAACATGCAATCTACCATCCCACCATGCTAAATTGGCAAACAGCTGTAATTTTTGAATGAGCCCCATCTACAAAAAGGGCCATAGTTTTAAGATATCGTTTTTTTTAGATTCGGTCCGAATATTCCTGAACGCACAATAAACCTTCAAACGTTACCACCTGATTGTCTTGTCTTTTTATATGTCGTAAACTTATAATCACAACACTTTGCGCAGGAGTGCCAATGCCGGTCGTTTCACGCTGGTCAAATCATTTTGTCAACTTGTTTCTTAGTAAAGAATTTTCACATTCAAAATTGCACCATGGCGACAAATCGTGGAGTGCTCGGAAGTTTGTCATTCCCCTCAACTCGATCATCCACTCGGATCAGAATAAACGACGTCATCTCCATATTTTGCAGGTACAGTAAAAGGATCAGACATGCTCCTTTATGATGGCGAGGATATATGTCAGCCGTATGTTGATCCAGCATATTCTGTATCTTCTCTTAAGTGGGCTCGTCAAGGAGATCTAAAAATGGCTGAAACTGGCTTTCAAGTTCTTTCAGGAATCAAGCCATATTTCCTACCCATTGCGGGAGCATTCGATTGCTTGCGACTGATGTTCACAGATAACCGGTGTAGTGCTGTAACACAGTCGCGGAGGAAGCTGATTAAAGTCGGCCATTGATCGAGGCTGAGGCACGGGCAAGCCAAAGTCGTGGAATGAGGAGGAGCGTTAGTTGCTAAAAGAAAATTAATGAGTGATTCCAAATGAAAAGCTCTTACGACTTATCTAGCCCAAAAAGTGCCTCTCGGCCATCTACTGCTACCATGTGAAAAGCTTTCATTCTTTTGATTTCATCTGGCTTTTTACACATCCTAGATTTCTTTTAGCCAATAAGGTCTCTTGGCTTACAATGATTATGGGACATCTGGAACTGTCTTCTAGTCAGAGACTGTAGGATCGCCTATTTCTATGGATAGTTTTACAAATATGTATTCTGGGGATACTTCAATTACATGTCATAAAAGCCGTTGCCGACAAAAGTGTTGATGACGACAGTTGCGTCACATGACCTCTTATCAAGAAGATGCTTACATTCAAAGATAGGGCTTATGTTCCTGGATTGTCGATGAGTCCGGAAATCTGCTTTCGATTATTCACGGTCTCTCAAGTGGCTTCCTTCTCTGAGTTTTTCCAAGCTACCAAACTTTATACGTAATGCCTTCCTCGATTTTTACGATGTTCATTCGCGGCTTCAACGAGTTGTCCCTCGGAGCCATCGACCAACATGAAATTATTCATCTTTTGCCGTCGCTTGGAATTCTTTCAATACGGCTTCAACAGTGAAGTGTGAAATCACTGGGTGCAGCTTAAATCTCTTTGATAATCTCAACTCATACGAATCTCGCAAAACCCTCTTCACGATTGTGGTATCTTGGCGCAATTTTTTTCGAATGAGCAAAACCCTTGTGACAAACATCCAAATTATCGCCGTCCAAAAGCACCATATCCAGCTTGGAAAACTTGGACAAGTCTATTTTTGACACACTAGTACTTCATGCTCTTGTGGTTTGCTCATCTGATCCTGTGCGACCTTGAGTAACGTTTCATGGCGTAGTAGAAATTCTTGTGCTTATTTCAGCCTATGAAATTATGAATCTGATGCCATATCATTCGATTTATAAGGAACTTATCCTAGGTCCACTCCGAACGGCTACATTCCAGTTGTAGAGTGTACGCGCCCATTGCAGGCCATCTCAGCCAAATACAAAAATTCATTTTGAATATATTGTGCTCAATTGACGACACCTCGGTGGTACTCTCCAATAAAACGGTTTGTTTTAAGCCAAGCTGTATTGCGTTCCCACAGCAGAAACGATTGCTTGTCAAAACGTGGACGTGAAGTTGGTATCTCGGTCGGACACAATGGCCTTTGGTTTGCCATGATCTCTCATTTTTCTGCATAAAGACCTCTACCGTATCTGCAGTATCGTCCGTTGTCTACGAAGCGATGGACATGGCCCTTTTTGGAAAACGGACAACACTAACCGTGAAGGCATCGAAATTACTTTTGGAATCCGGTAAAGACACGAAGAAGTCGATTAAAGTGTCAACCCATTTACCGCTTGGAACATCCAAGGACTAGAGTAATCCTGGCGGTTTGGTCTGCCAAGACTAATTAAACCGATATTTCACGCAAGCTCTGACATAGTGCGAATGTACTAGTTCATTTGTGGCCAGCAGTATTTCATTTCGTACGGCCAGATTAGTCTTGCAAAACTTTAAGCGACCTGTCGATAAAATTGTGTTTCACAAATTTCAGATCTTCGTATACAGCCGTGAAGTCTTATCATTGCCTGCTTGGAGATAAAAATTATCATCCTGCAATGGGTATTTTGGTACATCATCCCCTTTTTTCAAGCTTCTTAATGATGTATTAAAGGTCTCTATCCCAAGCATACACTGTCTTTGCGATTTGAGCAGCTGTAATCTGCTTCCAGCAGCTCTTGCAAACAAACTCGGGCAGCATTACGCTCGAATTCAGGATTGCATGAGAGTGCATCAGTCACTGTGTTGATTTTAGCGGGAATCCACTTGAACAAACGCTGATTTCAGCAAGCTCATTTGCACCATCGAGCTATTCTGCGACTTGTGGTCTTGTACGTCAGAATCATCGCAATACTTCTGTCATCGATTTCAACCGTGAATGATCGATCGAGAAGATACGCTCGACAAACTTGCATAATTGCAAGTATCTCTTGTTCACGTACGGTATTTCAAGTCGGCCGTCTTCACCTTCCGGAAAGCAACTGGATGGTTTTGCTCTTTCTTTTTTTTAGAATGACTCCCCCAATCGCAGAAATCAAGGCATCCATTCGTATACCAACTGATTTCAATAATTTTGAAGAACTTAGAGCAGGTGGGAGCGTCAAGAGACGCTTGAGTTCATTAGATCACCGTACTTGATCGCTCGAGAACTCGATCGCTTCGTAAGGTTGTTTATTCTAATACTGTCGCCTCCAATTGCGCAAAGTTCTTGCAAAACATTTCACCACTTTAACTATTCATACATATGTATGTATACATGTATAAAAAAGGGATAGTAAAACAGAGGACATTTTACGATGTAGTAAAGAGTGTAAATTTTGAGAAAAAGCTGCAAAAAAAGTGACTCGGGGACTCTTAAATTTTAAGTCGGATGTCAGGCGGTCGTCTGAATCTAGTGTATACGTAATTTATTTTTATTTTTTGTGTATATCGAATTATTTTGTTGTTGATACACCACCCGATTACGTGTTTTGGCCAATCCGCTTATTATGAACAGGTATTCAAGAGCAATATTTTGGTAATAGTGTTTAATGTCATCAGCGATTTTTTAGCAGGGCATAAGTAATGGGCTAAATGCGCATGTAGTCCATTTTTCGCTTCGGTGGTTGTCATCGCGAGCTTGATAACATCTAAAAATCAAATTCGTTCGCCTTTATTTCTAATTTATATAAAAGCCGCATTTACTCACAAAAATATTGAATTGGTCTTTCGCCTTCTCCTACACATATTTTATATCTGCGTGATTTTTAATCTAATTACGACACTTGGAAGTACGTCCGCCCTATTTGATAAGTTGTAGACTACGGATGCAGCTCATAGGCTCATGTCGTCCCCGACAACGGCTATAGCTAGTAGAGCGCTGTCGTTCGGCTTTTTGAATTTCAGGTACTTTTGAGAGATCCATTTGACAAGCGCACGAATGAAGACCACAAAACGAAGCAGCTAGTAACAACAGAAGTATAAAAGGTCTCTTCGTGCGCAGCAACGGTCGAATTGGGCAATCGGTTATCCAATCGCACCTAGATTCGCGCATGGGGCGATTTCTTGTGCAGCTTTTCTAGCTGGTTTACTGGTTAAGAGAAGAAGTCATTTCTAATGTTGTAATTGCTCACCGACTTTCTGACTTGCTTGACTTAGTAGCATGCTTTTTCGAGACAATCCTAGTATTTTCCAATATGCCAGATATTAAAGATCATGTAGTAATAAGTTTTGTCAAGCTAGTTCCTTGTGTTTAGGACAGTTTTAGCAAGCATATTTTTTGTTTGAGCTTTCATTTGTTGCGCTGCGCTATCAGCGACTTTACATCGGGTAAGCTAACATGATAGAGGTGTATATGGCTACAAAGAGGCGTTTGTTTGGCTATATGGCAGTATCTGCATTCAAAATCAGCTATTTCAAAAGAGACACCATGCCTATTGAGGGATAAGCTGTGAGATGAAATGGAAAGTTTTAGACTGCTAATTAGCCATCACGCTTTTAAGATTGACAGGTGAATTCAATATTTCAGATACAATGATCGCCAACGCAAATCTTGTGTTGATCTCGAGAGATTCAGTGGCAAATTCGCAACCGTGTGGAGGGCAAGCTACTGATACACCACGTTTGTATCTTAACCACGTCGATTTACTAATCACGTCTAACAATTTGACTACGTCTATTTGACAAAGCTAGATAGAAAATATGCAGCCTGAAGCAAAAGTGTTGATGGTTAAATCTGTAAGAAATATTCCTGGAAAGACGGCACTAAAACTAGACACTCGAGATGAAGTGAAACGTTATACTTTGCACAAGAGAAAGGTCATGTCAAGAGCCCGCCTAAATAGGAAATCAAAATCTCCTTTTTGCCAACCTTGCCAAATTAAAAGGTGTTATCAATAGACTTTTGCAAAAATGTTTGGCTTCTTATGGAACTTTGAGCAAGAAGGCATACCCGACATCTTTACAGCTGACACGAACTTGATCTCAGTTGGAGTGTACTTTTCGGCATGAAATGAGAGAGTTGTCTGTGTGTCAATTATTTCTGCGGATGAAAGTTCTGCGCCATCCACGAGACTGTTTGTGACAAGCAGGAATAAGCTTTAAGCTTAAATCCTTTCTCTTCTCTTGTGACCGATATACTTGCTTAAAAAGACACATTTCTCCTATCGGATGCATTAGGTGCCCAGTGTGTTGCCCACTCGCAATATTCTCGCTCGCGGAACTTTGTCGTTTTAATGTATCCTAAAGTCTATTAATCGACTCCAAACAGCATGAGATTGCACTGAGATGAAGGCAGACAGGTCTGAAGCATTCGCAGCTATGATAATAGGTTTCATAACATTTTTTTTATTATATCGCACAATCCTTAATGTTATTTAGAGAAAAGGAAAAGGCTACGCACACTTAATTTGGCAGTAAGAGTTATCTAATGTCAAAAATCAATAGCGGACAATGAGCATGTCAAGGGTGATGCGATCCTTGTGCAATGATTTAGTCGTACCCCAAATCGATGATGAAACATCGAGCGCCTTAGAAATGTATTTATAAGTAGAGATTAAAAAAATGTTTGGTGATTTTCAGCATTTCAAAGCTCACTTTTCGTAGTAGAGTGCACACGAAAACATCAAGGCTAGCCTAAATTATCTCTCCTTGAAGTTACAAAGCTTAGCGAGTTAAAACTATAAAGTCGGTTTGGTAATAATACGCGAGCCAGAAATATTTTCAATTGACTCAAAATCTGCATCTACATTTGCATCCCTCCCACGAAAGCATGAGATATTGAATTTCTCTATACAAAGCAACGGCTGAGGCGCTATTAATGAAAAGTGGAGTGGTATGCTTTGTATTTGCTGAGAAATTTTAATCCAATAGCATACCTTACGCATAAAAGTTCATTTTTGCTCTTGTTCAAGCCCTTATATCGAGAAATTCACGTAGTTATGACCATATCTCATGTGCACAAAGACTAGTATCCAATGCATCTATTTTAAGCACGATGTCTGGTGGTAAATTTGCAGTTAGACATTTTCTTTGGCGTTCGGACAACCAACGACCGCCAAACAAAGTCATCTATAACAATATTATCCAGATTAAAGGTAAATTAGTAGAAACCAGTGGAAGCAAAGGCACTGCAGAATCGGGTTAGCTCCCTGTATACGAGTAGCCACATGGCAAAAAAAATATCAGCAATACAAAAAATGGTACATTACATATCAGAAATATTAATTTATTACGATTCTGAAAAACAGTGATATTACTTGCTCATTAGTTAAATAAACCAGAGTTCTTTTTTAGCCAATCATGTGGTCTGATTTGAGTGGTCGGGACTAATAGATACGATACTTGTTATCGTGGTAGTAGTGGGTTCAAAAACCACGGTGCATGCCTTTTTGTAAGAAGAACTTCGTTTTCGAACGGAGTGTGCTGTTGACGGAAAAGAAGCAAGAGACCGAATAATATTCGTTACTGCAAGAGGCTTGCAGCTATGCCGAAGATGACCTAATTAGAATTTCACAGTTGGCATTTGCATTTTCACATTGTAATTTGAAGTTACTTAGCCTTAGAGCTAAATGATATACACTTAAAAGTATATCTTTAAACTTCAGTCGCATTTGCTTTCGGCTCAGCTTGGTCAGTTGGTGATAAACTTCTCAAGGACGCTGCCACACCTGTATTCGAATTAGTAGTGGATTTCCCTATGCATATAATCATTCGAATACAGGTGTGGCAGCATGAGCGCGGAATAATTCAGCGTACGCAAAGGACTGGTGCAAATATGATCCTCCAATGTCTTGTTGCGCATATTTTCAAGTGTCCGAGACTTTCTATCCACAGCATGCTTAAGGTATAGCATTCGGGTCAAATATAGGGGAACCAGCATATCCGGCTTTTATTATTATTCAAAATCTCAAAGCAATATTTTTGACACTAGGAACGTCTACAGCCATCTAATCATTCGAACTGTATTCTGCTGCTGTCTCCAAGAAACCAGCCAATTTGTTTTGGTTGCCCGTATTTGCTTGCTGATGCACAAAATTTATTGACGTCTCGAAGTCTAACAAGACTTGAAATGATTTCTAATAGGTCATAAACTTGGAGCGGTGGTAAGCAGCCGAGTCATTATGAAGGTCCAGCAAACTCTTAGAAGCTAACCACTCTGGTTTTGATAGCACGGCTGCTGCCTGAGGACCTTCACAACGTATGTATTTGTATTGCCAGCCCCGTTGGAACAAGCGTGAATGAAGATGTCATTCTTGGCGCAGCTAATGCTGTTTTTACATAAGAGACTCTTAATTTCATATAGATATAATTTAGGTCAGCGGACTGCCTCTTAGAGTCGTGTACGCCAAGGGTCTGCATATTTAGGGCATTTCAAAAGCTTGATCGTTATATGAGTGTTCTTTTCCATGCGAGTATTCGAAACAGCTTCGTCAAGTGTCAGTGCCTGCAATTGAAAGTATTGCGTGCATGGAGAACCTACATATCGACTGACTACCAACTTAATACCTTATTTTGTTCAGAAATAGATCCCTACTGCTTCAGGCCGTCTCTCGCATACTTCAATTTTTTGCTTGCTGAGAAAACAGTGGAGCTATTTGCTTAGAAAAACCGGAGTTGTAGATTCTAACCCATCTTCCTGAAACAAATTTGGCTGCCGTTAATTTGCAAAAATAATGTCGCTAGGTAGCACAAGATTTTACATCTTGCACAGAAGAAGCATACATAAAGATATGTGATAGCAAAAACTTACGATAGTTGGTATTGAAAAAGTAAACGGTGCAATAGCCAATTTAAGAATAGCTTTTAAGCACAAAATTAAGTTGCACGGATGTTACCTTATTTCTTGATGAGCGACTAAATTCGATACCGCAATTCTGGGAGAGAGACGCAAGCATGTATTTCGTATATCTCATGATGAATGCCGGTGTCGATACCGATTGGTGAGACATGGGCAAGGCCCCTTTATGTTAGGTATCCAGAAATGTGACATTTTTGCAGTTCTCAGTATTTGTGATCTAATTTCTCGACGCCCAAGTTTCCAAAGAGGAGCCTCCGCTACTGAGCTGCTTAATTTCCCAAAAGTACATTTGTCTTAGCGCCGATTGGTATTGTTCATGTTAGTGCGACCTGTCAAGTGCGATACAGTCATGATGTGATGCTATTGTCGAACAACTCGCGGACGTCGGTTTTTTTGGGTCTACAGAAACGACATCATAAGCTTACAATAAAGGTATTTAACAACACAGGTTTTTGAAGTCAAGGTATCCTGCGCATCATAAATAAAACAGTGAAGTCAATTTTTCACAAGAATTGAGTTAACAATATTTGTTTTTATAATTTAAAGACATGATATTCATACAATTCCATCTAGAAAAATAACTTATATCTGTATACTAAAAAATCATTTTTAATTGTTGTTGTATTCGTTGTCAGACATAATAAGTTGTAAATCCACATTCCGTCTGCTCTGTGAAATTTAGATTCCGCAATTAGCCATCTACCCCGCAAGTAGACGAGCCCAAGTTTGCTCCTTCCCTAGTTGTCAAGTCGCCTCGCTCTGCCCCGCTCCGTTTAACAATTCATGCCGAGCGCCCCCCCCTCGCCCCCACAGTGCGCGTCATTCAGACACTTAGGCGCCTACAATTTACAGTAGCCGCATCCCTGCTGAAGAATAGAACCAAGCGCGCTAAGCCTTACCGAAAGGTATCGATTGGATTAACTTCATCGTACTGTGACTAACCCATCAGGAAGCTATGCCGTAATGACGTGATTCAACGATTGGCTGTATTTCACGTGAAGTATACTTTGTAGGCTGCGCCTTCACGGTGTCCAGTTATTTAGGTTCCTTTTGATTTGTGTTGGCTTAAATGTCCTTTGACACTAGAGACGCAGTATACGCATTTCCTTTGTTTGCTACGTCGCACTTGCAATTAGAGGTAAGTACACCGAAGCAATCTTCAGCTATAATGTGCTTCCAACGCGACCAATCTTGACACCAGGAATGGTACAACACCGCACCACAAACCGAGCTTTCGTGCCTCTTCAACGCCATCTACGAGAATGCGGAGGCAGCCTTGTTGGATCCCGACCGGAACCTTTAGGACAAACACTGGGTAGCCTTGGCAGGGGTTCCGCAGCAAGTTTCCCCCGATCTACTTCCGCCCATGTGGGTCTTAGCTCGGGTTCTTATGGCCACCTTATCGAACACCGAGATTAGACCTCGCTGGTTTCGGCTCCACAAAGCGTCACGTGGACATCAAATCTCGGCAGCCTTCGCGACTTTACGACGATATGTAAAGCTGGGATAAGCTTCCAGTGTACCGAGCGGAATCTTTGTACGAAGTCGGAAGGAGAATCTGGGAATATATGTGGTCGCAAGCACAAAGTCCAACCGTACTCAAAATACTTCCATCGCTACGACGTGGATCTACAACGCCTTCCCAATGACGCAACAAACTGCATCATCTATTAGTAGTTTGCCAACCAAGGCACATCACCGGCGTTTATTACACCAGCTCATACAAAGGGAGGTCATCGCTCTCGCAGTCGACGGGTATTTTTTCAACTGACACTTACCCTCAGCATCGAAGATACTCACCCTTTGCATCCCACTTTGCCGGATCCAATATACTGGACAAGGCTACACAGTGGTGCATTTTTGTAATCGCGCCTTCAACAGCCTAATTTCACTCTTTCTTAAGGAGTTCCATAAAAAAGGGACGATAGTATCGCCAGTTCAAGACTGCGCCGACCAAAGTGATTCAGGAAGCATACCACCTGTATTTGAGGACAAGAGTGACGCCAGCGATGGTATCCCGACGGTTGACGTCTCTTCGACGGAAAGAGAACCACATGGTGAGGATCAATCTGGCGACGAGTCTTCTTGACGCAGCTCTATGGACGGACCTAATGTGCGATTGCAGCAAATCCAAAGTCGTTTGGACTCACGAAAACACTGCCGTCTTTATAGTAGGCGCAACTCAAGCCACGGACTGTACACTAAATCGCATTAAACCGGCGAATTATATGGCTATTGGCTTGATTGCGGATCCAGCGGTAGATCTGCGCTGCCAACCTCTCTCCCATCGGTTAACTTGTGTGAATGGGTGAGTGTTGAGTTGGGTGGTCTTATTCCACCAGACCGTAACCTCATTTTATAGGACAAAACGACAGGCCCGCCGCAATCTGTAGCTTTCTATGTGGAGCTACCGGAGATGACTGAACTAGTCCTGAATGCGACGATTCGACAAGGCAACGTTAAACAAATTTTACTTCAGGAATTATGCGCAACTATTGAAAAGTGTCTGGGCTCATCCCGCTCATCGACCGACTCAGGTATGTCGATAACATCGATGCAAGATTAGCCCAGTCTTTAGCAAATTCTACTTGACATCACGGCAAAACACAACTTTCGCCACCTTCGCGCCAAGACCTTTGGTCATATTGTCCTCCGCGGGATATCCACGCAGCCTTGTACACTAAACGCAGAGTGTCGTGTATTTAAGCAGATCTCCATGTTCTATACAGGAAGATCTTGATCTTCAGACAGTTCTGCGACAACTGTGTCCTTATCGATTGCTGCAATTATGGCTTAAACTACGAATTTCAAAAACATCTTTCTCTGCAAATGTTTGCACCCATACTCTGAGAGGACACAAACCTCGCCAACATAATAATGTCGCTACATACTCTGAGAGGACACAAACCTCGCCAACATAATAATGTCGCCCTAAAAGAACCACATTTTGGCAAAGCCTCTCCCAGTAGACCTTCGCTCCACCTTTGAGTACAAACAAACCCAGGCTACTTCGGTGATCTCCTCTTGTCCCAATCACCTCAGATGGGGGATGGGCGTTAAGAGGGTTTTCGTTCAACGCAGATGACCTATATAACGTACTACAACGTACCCTGAACTCCTTCAAGCAAATTCCACATCGTGGGTTTGCAAGAGACAATGTTTACGTGTATGGAAGCCTTTGAGAAATAAATCACCACTGAATTTCGGCTTAGCAGCTGAACCCAAACTTTTGGTCGGTGTCTAGTGAGGTTGCTTCCTGTCTCATACGCAACCCCCTTCCCACTCAAGTATGTATCTTCTATGGAAATATTGCCACGATACTTGCTTGTACGTGATCTACGCTACAGTTCAGCGAACGCTTAGAGCTAGTTGTGCAAACACCTTGAGAAGAAAAATAAGACTAAGGTGCCAGAGAGTTCGTGGACAACGAGAGAACTGGCCAAAATCGACAGCAACGCGAATTTTTAAGGAGGACAACGAACAAGAGCGCTACTTTGTATGAGCAGGAAGCTGTGTGCCACTTTTGCTTATGAAATCTTTACGAATTGATGAATTTAGAGTATAAAATGTATTTTGAGCGCTTTCAGCATTCTGTAACCTAAATGAGATATATTTTTTCATCATGTCAAAAAAAACTTTGAGGATAAAATTAACAATAACAATTGTTTGCTCAAGCCACTGACATCAAAGCGAATTGCGCGAATGCTGAAACTAGCAAGTGAAGACCTCACCGCAATTGTCTTAACAAATATACACCATATTCAAACTTGCTGTGGTGTAAGCACCTACTCTCCGATTACCTCCGCTGCGTTTGATGAAAAAAGATTCAACGTGTTCAATGCAGTGTCTACCGCACTCTCCTTTAATAGCACTAGCTTGAGACCTCCCACGACTCGTTCGTTGTTGTTTCGCCTCTCAAAATCATGCTCAACATGCAATCTACCATCCCACCATGCTAAGTTGGCAATCAATTGTAATTGTTGAATGAGTCCCACCGACAAAAATGGCCATAGTTTTGAAATATTGGTCTTTTCAACAAAGGGTCCAAACATTCCCCGAACGCACAAGGAACCTTCAAACGTTACCACCTGATTGTCTTGACTCTTTGTTCGTCTTAAACTTGGTGTAACAATGCTTTGCGCAGGAGTGCCAACACCGGTCCTTTCGCGCAGACTGATATAAAGTCGAATCATTTTGTCGACTTTGGTCCTTTGTAAGGAATTCTCACATTTAAAATCGCGCGATGGCGACAGATCCTGGAGTGCTGCATTCGGAAACCTGTCATCCCCCTCTACTCGATTCTTCACTTAAATCAGAATAAAAGACGCCACCTCCATATCTTGAGAATACATCGGAATGATCAGATCTGCTCCTTTTGATGACGAGGAAATATGCCTGCCGCACGTCGATCCAGCATCTTCCATAGCGCCTTTTCGGTAGGTTCGTCAAGGAGATCTACAAAATGGCTGGAACCGATGCTCCAGTTGTTCAAGCCATATTTCGTACGCATTGAGGGAGCATTCAACTGCTTGCGACTGATGTTCACGAATGTCTGGTGAAGTACCCACTAGCATTTCGATAAAGCTCGAAACTTTGCAAAACTGACCCGAAAAGACAAAATCACTCTTTGTTTTTGCATTCAGCCCCGCGGTGCCCATAATTGTAGCGTCTATTGCCAACAGAAGGAAGATGCGTGCTACGATTTCGCCAATACTTCCTGTGTCCACCACTCCATTGAGCAGCATAGTCTGAAACTGACGAAGAATGTGCGTCTCCAGCGCCGGTGGATCCAGCTGATACCATATGTAAGAGGCTCCAAATGTCAGGATCAGGTCCGACGTGTAGCTGCTGATGTGGGCATGGTTCATGTACGTTACGTAGTGCAGCACACTCATAAAGTCAGCGACCAAGCGCATTGCCATTGGATCGCTCGCATGCGGACGCAGCCCAACGCGGCAGAACAGCGACGACACACCGTGAAGCGAATTATCATTGTAGCTTTCACGAAGGTGTGCATGGCCGAGCAGCAACTTAAAGGCAGCAAATTCAACAAGTTCGCTCTTTTGTACTTCCAGCGAAGTACAAAAGCCCCACTTATACCATAAAGGACGACCCATGGATTCGAGTGCACCCCAGACTTTGTCCAAGTTGGTGGTCAAAACGCGACTTTTACTCGTTGACTCGAGATTTTTCAGCATGACGTCCATCGTTTGAGTCAAAATAAACGGAGGGATCAGTGCTGTGCCACCAAGCTTTCTTGCTGACGGATCGTGAATGAGCGCTGATACAAAGTCATGGACTCGGGAGTTCGTGTCGACGAGCACCGCACAAATGATCCCACCGGCTTTCAAAACAAAACAATCGCGATTCACATCTCTTAACTCTCGACGCAGCAAGCAAAACTTGTTGATGTCACTCGAGTCATCCGGCTCGAGAAGAACACGCGCTTCGTCAAGAGCCACTAACAGCACAGGAACTTTGGAGTGACATTGAAAAGTTTCTTGAGACGGACAAGTCTCCGTGGACTGCGATTTCTTCGCTTCCGGTGAGCTGACGGGCGATACTTTCTGTATGTTCTCTTCAATCGGAACGTCCACGTCTTTGTTGCTTCCTTTAACACCGAAGAGGGCTTTCTACTCCCTTCCAGCGCCATCATTTCGGACTGCGTATTTGTATGCTTGTAATATTGACTGCATAATCTGAGTCTGTGTGCAATTCGTACCCGGAAAGAGCCAAGCACGTAACGCCTTAGTCGCTCGCTGGTACCCAGTGGATCTGCTTTTGCGCAAACAGACATACAAAACGGAAACATCATACTGGTAGCGGTCAAGTATAAGAGGATTGCCCTCTGCTGTAGACTCTGCCAGTTGCTTCAAAAGACGGCTTTTACCAAACCCTGAGTTCTGCGTTATGGTTGTACACGGAGCAATGAAATCCGTTCGACAAGAAAAATATGCAGAGAAGCAAGTTGCGAGGTACTTTTCGAATTGTTTGTCCGCGTTCCCAATATACGGTGCTTAAATCGCATTTATCACGTCTATAGGCACTTTGGGGTCTGTTGCAGTACCTCGTACATTACTCTGGTACTGCCCAACCTCATTGACAGCAGCTTTAACAGCCATTTCGAGATCTGCAAAGCTGCAAGCTTCAATGTAGGCTGAGTATACAGAACCACGAATTTTAATAGCAAGCTGGGCTGGGTCAGTCTCATTACGTTAATTCTGCTCGTTAAGTTTCAGCTCGCGCCTACTAACGTTGGCGCCCGTGCTGGTGTCTTTCAAAGCCTCAAAAACCGCAGCGGTTAACCGCTCGTTGAGTGGAATCTTCGCGGCCTGCTTCTCATCATCAATCATCTCCAAATCTGACAAGACTGATATGAGAAGATGGTACTGTTGGAGCAGTTAGGCATACAAAATATAAATCAAATAGAAGGGCAAAAAAATATGGGGGCCGTGAATCTTTGGTTTACCGTACTTTTTCTAGCACCCCTTCAAAATTCAAAATTACCATATTGTATTGTATTGTATTACGTTATCGCGTTGCCAAGTTATGCACGTGCTAGGCTCAGTCTGGCTAGTCCACGGCATAGAGTGGTGCCCGCATACGTCGGGTCTCGTTCGGCGGGCAGTGCAGCCAGCACCGAGGTCGTGAGGGCCTTCCATTATTTCGCTTAGCTCTGACTTGGTAAGAGCCCAGGTGGCGCCCTGGTGCTGGAGACCGTCGCGTCGAGGGTGAGACTCGTTAGAGAATTGCAGATGCCCGAGAGCACCTGCCCAAACGAGC
This sequence comes from Plasmopara viticola, assembly GCA_001695595.3. Taxonomy (NCBI): domain Eukaryota; phylum Oomycota; class Peronosporomycetes; order Peronosporales; family Peronosporaceae; genus Plasmopara; species Plasmopara viticola. The sequence continues at coordinate 2,208,698 of MBPM02000002.1, read as the reverse complement.
ATTTATCCCGCGCGCTTGGAAGGAGGGCGTCACCCCAACCTTTTCCGAAGCAAAATTACCATATATAAGGCTAGAAATTTTTGAATGTTGATTAGCTGCAGCAATCAGGGACATTTGTAAGATCATTTCCCTAAAACATTTAATATGCAGTCTTGGTTAAATTCGCATAAATCGCGAAGAGCACTTGTGTTTCGGAAATTGTAAGAGCTAATGAAACTTTAGTAATGCATCGCCTCCGGAGACTAGCTTGTGTGAAACACTCGACGCAGCTCTGCGACAATACGAATGGTCCGTGCATTGATCGTGCTAGTGCGAATACGAGCACCGTTTGAACCATCCACCGATTGTAATTGGTACTGGATAGCGAGCTGAGTAGGGCAGCTGAAGGCGGGATAGTGCTTGTAAATAGCGTACAGACAGCATGCCGTCCTGCAAATGCACCTCTCCACATAGCTTGTCAAAGTTGCTGCCTCTGAAGTACTGCAGCAAAGCTCAGCACTCTCCTATTGCTACGTTCGTTCTCTTAATCAGTACATACCCCACTTTTTCTCAAAACTCTCAAGTGAATTCATATTTTTGCCAACTAGACTCTAATTCATATACGTACATGACCAGCCAGTGCGTACCAAAATTTGGTTGGTTACGTATAGACGACGAGCTTCCCGCTGATGTTCGCGTGTTGTCATTCAAAGAACTCGACATTAACTTTGTATCTCTTGAAGACATGCTTAATAAAGTATCGTGATCTGGTACGCGAACTGACTTGTTAATAATAACTCCTCGCCTAGCCGAGGCTGTCCACGAAAACTTCTTAGTGCCCGACTGTCAGTAGGTTCGCTGTGCATCCTCTGCAGTCTGCACCACCGCCACAGATTCGTCCCTCTGCGTCGAATTTGCAACACGACCTTGGCTTCAGCTCCTCCTCCGTCTTCAGGTTTCTCTTTGACCTAAATCCGATCCGCGCTTCTTGTCTCAACAGCCAATCAATTTCCGAGAAGATGAGCAGGGGGTCACGTAAAATCAAGGGGGGGGTTAACGAAAATCGAGGGTTGACGGCTCCCTCAAATACATCATTAAGTCAGGAGTGAAGCATAATTACCATGGCGATATCAACGTTTTCATTGATTTCTCTACATTACGACGAGGATCCCATAGAAAAAGTAGGAAACATCTTTACCCCAAGATGGAGGTGCTGACGCGACTTAGAGGAGCCCTGCAAAGCCAACTACACATAATTTCAGACTCCCTGATAAATATGAACTTCCTACTACCATCGGCAGTCCTTCAGGCCCCTACAAAGGGTTCTACTCTCAAATTTGAAGCTCCTGGCTATATCGAAAATGCTGTCAAAGGCTTGAACGAGTCGTGGAAGGAGCGCATTTATGAGACTCAATCTCATACAAATGGCAAGCGCAAAAAACCTTGACCAGGGTGCAGATTTTTTAGGATTAAGAGATGATAGCTGACTTGTCTGACAATTTTACGAGCCTTGTCGTGAACCTCACAAAAAATGAACTACTTTCTCGTGCTAAGGAAAACGGCTAGACAATTTCATCGATTTAAATCGACGCTACACCATCATCTCTACCGATTGGCAGAGTAAGCTTACAGCTTTGCGTAAAAGAGATCTAAAGTTAGAGTTGGAAGCACCAGCGAAACATTTTTTTGAAGTGCGAAGAAAAACTGGAGCGATTAGAAGACAAGCTTGACGCGGTGCTTTGTTCTTTGTACTTAAATGGATTCTGTGTGAATGTGGAAACGTACGTTTTGATAAGCAGAGTACATCTCACGCGCTTGCGCGATTCGTTTCATGCCAAATTGCGAACCTTGCGAAGCTAGCAAAACAAGACGACACAAAAATGGTCAACATTTGATGTTGCGAAGACTTAAAGTTCTTGAGAAACATTGCTGGTTGAATTTTCGATTGAGCTAATTCTGGAAGAAGAAAGTGCTATAACGTTTTCAGCAAATCGAGCAGGCATGGATGTGCTGGATATGATCATTGCTATGATATTTTGCCGCTTGTCTCGTGACTCTAGTCAAGACACAACATTTAGAACCATTTTCGAATACCATATTTACATTCTCCATATTCAAATAAAGAATTTTGGACGTCCTCCTTCTGATACATAGTCGCGGAGGAAGCTGATTAAGGTCGCTCATTGACGAGACTGGGGCGCGGGCGAGGTGAAGTTGTAGAAGAGGAGGAGTGTTCGTTGCTTAAAGCAAATTGAGAAGTGATGTTGTTTGAAGAGCTCTTACTACTTAAATTTTCTTGCTACAGCCTAACTGGTGGCTTTCGGCCATCTACTGGTTCCATCCTATAAGCTATCATTCTTCTTTATTCCAAATTGGCTTTTTACACATCCTAAACTTCTTTAAGCCAATAGGAGCTCTTGCTTCTCAATGATTATGGGACATTTGAAACTGTCTTCTGGCCGAAAACTGTATAATCGTCTATGCCAATGGGTATTACTAACGCATATGCATTTTGGAAATATTTCAATTAAAAGCCGTTACCGGCAAAAGTGCCTGCGACGACGGTTACGTCACCCCTTCTTAAATTTTAGCTGCGTCAGCGAATCGAGCCAATTTATTGGAATTGCGGTGTTGACGGTAGTAAAGTTTCGGATAGTAGTACATCTGTTAAGTTAGTCGACGACAGGAAAAGTAGTTAATTACGCAACAGTGAAAGTGGCTATGACATGTAACATGAAGAGAAAGCTCGCGACGATAGCACTTTAAATTAATACGGGGCCGATTATGATAGTGATGACAGTGAGGATGAGAAGCAGACTGCCTAGAAAGATAAGCTTGGGCAGAATGCTGATTGATTAAAAATTGTTACGGCAGGGCAAGGCAATATCTAAAAGCCGAAGACATGTCGAGTGTACAAGTATGCGCTAAAAAACTGCAAAAGGTGGCTAAGAATCAACTTTGTCATGAGCTAGGACACAGTGATGTGTCATTTCTATCCTCTGCTTATACTGGGGCATCTGATCAGCTCCTTCTTGCAGAAGAATACGACTGCAATTGTTAATGTCGTAGCTCAAGGGCAGTGAGTGGTGACGCCAAGCCCTGGGACATAAATGCCAGGGCCGAACTCGAGACCACGCTAAAGCGCGTATACTTCGCTACGGCACTATATAAAGAAGGCGTATAGGTAAAGCTAGAACTTCATCTATCGGCGTCTCTTGACTGCTGAGGTTTGCTGCATTCCCATTTAGAGCGCGTTGGAAGGCGGAGGTACGACGAGTGTATCGCGCTTTATCGAACGGTCTCATCGACAACATCAGACATTAATGTAATGCCTTTCGAGTTTCCCATTCTCGATTTCGTGCGTCAAGCGCATGGAACGTAGATGCGACACCATTACCGTGTTGCGTCTTCCTTGTGCGTCAGTTGCAGCTTAAATCTACTATCGTGTAAAGTGAAGAAGATCTTCTCACTCAATAGAATGTTAGCTTTAGAATAGTAAACAATCACGCAAACGAATTTGATTTTCACATCACTTAAGCAGAAGTAATTAGTACGCACTGGAATTAGGGGAAATTTAAAATTGGCGTCAACAACAATAATTTGATCGTCAGCCATTCTGCATCTTTTTATATTCAGCGCTATTTTTGACGATCACGATACCGTTTGCATTCTTAGAAGCAGTGTGTAGATTTTTAATCAGATATTAATGTACCGCTCCTCTTGTGACGGAAAACGATTATATATTAAAGCCTTTTACTAGGGAGCCGCTAAACAGCCCCCCTCCTTTTCGCTAACCAGCCATCCCCTTAATACACCCCTTTCTAAACATTTTAAATTCTTTTCTTAGGAAAAAGCAAATTGCAAAACTAACCCCTTTACGCACACGCTTAGCATCGCATTTAAGCGCTTCAAAGAATGTGTAGTACAATATAGGCTGTATTATTATTTGCTGTGCATTATATATGGAGTCTGCTGTTCCGAGCACGAACAAAATTGTATGAACGCATTGCAAGCTTGGCGAGTTTGCAAAGTTGGGCAGTGTGAGGTGCAAATTTTGAAATGCTTAATTCCAAGCAGTGCGAGGCAATGGTCCGCATCTATACTACACACAGGTTTGGAGTGTTTTTGCGCAAGTAAAAATACAAAAGTATATGTGTGTAATTAAGCGTATAACATCCATTGTGTACCGGTTTCTACTCTAAATTCTTCAGACTCAATAGAAAAGCAACTCAGTGAATATTCAGTCTTTTGAAGCACTGATATACTTTTCGGCACCATTTGATGTTCTATCTATCATTTTAGACGTGCACAGGAGCATAGGAGCCACAACAGAGCCTATAAAAGGATCCTTAGTTGAGGCAACTCTAAAATCGTAGAAATTCCTTAAGAAACATTCGTGTGAATCATTTTCGTCAATTTAGATATATTGTAGCACTTGCCGGCTCTGTAGCTTGGAAAAGGTTGGGGTGACGCCCTTCTTCCAAGCGTGGGGGCTAAATGCTCGCGCGCTTCGGGCAGGTGCTCTCGGGCATCTGCAGGTCTCTAACGAGTCTCACCCTCGACACGACGGTCTCCAGCACCGGGCGCCACCTGGGCTCTTACCAAGTCAGAGATAAACAAACTAATGGAAGACCCTCAAGACCTCGGTGCTGGCTGTACTGCCCGCCGAACGAGACTCGACGCATGCGGACACCACTCTATGCCGTGGACTAGCCAGACTGAGCCTAGCACGTGCATAACTTGGCAACGCGATAACGTAATACATTACATTACATTGCCGGCTCTGTGTGTATTTACCATGAGGCATACTTAAGTACAACTTAACCTCGCAGTAGCTAATATTTACCGAAACAAGCCTCTTGCATTTCAAGCAGATGTTTCCGATAAAACAGGTGATTTGCCCCTAGCACATATGTATTTTGAAGTATATAAACTGGAATTAGACAGCTCCTCTCTAATTGAGTAAGCTTACAGAGAGCCAGTCGCTATATTCATATTCAATTGTTATCTGTAAATTAAGTCTGTGAGATCCAAAGATGGCAACGAACATCAGGACTTTGTATTAAACTGTAAATTTTGGCTACAACACATGGCCTTGGCAAATCGAGATAATCGACGAGAACACTGCGTTTGCTCAAAGTTACTTACAAGTGCGTATGTCGATCTAAGGTGTACTAGATTTTTGTTTTTTTAATGCTGCTTGAAACAACTTGACCTACTTGGATTCCGTGCATAATGGCAATTTTCATGAGTTGATCATTATTCCTTTAAAAAATCGAACGTTTCTCTTATCACTCATGATGTTTTCTTTTTTATCAGTACACTATAAACGATCAATATAGTCGCATGAAGTGTGTCTTCTACTTCTAATACTTTTGCTATAGACTCTGTCGCAACAGCTTCAACCAAGACGCACTTGCACGATAAAAAAATCGACATATATCATATATTTTAGATACCGGTCAACATGACAAATTCAATTTAAATCTTACCACGATCTCTTCCCAAACCGCATTTCTTAACTTAGAAGAGGCTGTCATCGAGCTTCCAGTACACTTTCATATTTTTAATGCTTAGGTGTCTTCGACATTACGTGTTTTATTGATCCTTTTGTACTAATGCCGAATCGTCATTGATAGTACTTCGGTTATTACTGATGAAGGCACTGTACAGACGAACCAATAGTTTTGTGTTGGATGAGTATATCACTACCTTTTCATTAAAATAGAATTTGCCGCTTCGGTAATATTTTCAAGTCCTGATACATTTTAGGCTCAAAAGAACTAGATTAATGAGCTATTATGCATTCTTTGGTTAGCCAAGGGTCTAGCAGAATTAGCACAATCGCTCGATAAATTAACAACTCGATCTTTCATGACAGCTTCTAATAGTGCTAGTGCGTATATGTTAGCTAACAGCTATTAAGAAGAGCCGCCGAACGATTGCTCTTTATTGCTCTTTAACAACGAGCTCGAAAGTTTCGATGTAAGGGGTGGCAGCGCAAATCTTCACATCTTACAAAGACCTTACGTCTATGTGGCTGTTGTGGCTAGCTTGCTATTTTACGCTGCGCGTTTCTGGCCTGCATTGAAGTGTGGATTAATCATTACAATTTTAAAAATACCCAAAGTAGAAGCATACACGCGGTCTCATTCTCCTCTTCTACTTTTGATACAGAAGATACTATTAACGTTGTTCAGCCTTTTTATTGTTGCTTATAACATTGAGCCATTGTATGAGAAATGACAGGATCTGCGTATTACTTTGGAATCTAAACAGTGGTCTAAAAGCAACTGTACCCTCCATTTACCAATTACAGCCGACTCATAACTGCCCTTACCCCATTGCAATCGCCCATGCATTCTCTCACTTGCCCAACCCAAGCACCGATCTTGTGCCGGCACAACGAAAGTAAGCGCTGATTCAATCAAATTACAGATAAATACACAGTCGCTTTATGTGCTTTCTCTATTTGGATGATTATGATTTATTCAGCCCAAAGCATTTGGTCGCGCAGATAATTTAATGGCAGGTGCAACTGTGTCGTATTCGATAATTTATTTTGTAGTCCATTCTTGGCAGCTCCTGCTACAACAATCTATTAAAAACTTTGCAAATGACCACTAAAAATGTCCCAACTTGGCACATTTTGGTGAGTTTTACTATGATTGTGTTAGATCGACCGTTTATTGTCTTAGTGATTATGGAAATTGCTGTATCAAGTTGTTGCTGATGAGATTCCTCATCGTTTTCTAAGTAAAGACAAAACTAGGAGGAGCATTATTGTGTCTGGTACATCAAACTGCAAGTATGTCCCACGACTTGTTACCAAAGTTGCTGCGAACATTCGTACAGCTACATTAAGGAAAACCTAAAGTTATGCTCAGGGCTGATTAGTTGTACCGACACTAGAATTACAATGTAATTGTTATCAAGCAGAATCTTCAATCGTCGCCAACACACATGACCAAATCGAACTCAAGCGCGAGTTGCTTTTTCTTTGACATTCAAACAAAGCAAATAGCACACGGCTGCTACTTTGTGCGATGGTAAGAAACAATTTGTTCACGGTTCAAAGCTGAAGGCACTGATTTAATGCGAATCGTTAGACGTTGGATCCGTTCGTAGGGCTATGTGTACGTTATCTCGAGGTCCAGCTTTGGGCTAGTTTAAAATGTTCGTTGTACCAGAACTGAAAGCATAATGTGATTGCTACTTACAATGTTTTCGATTACCGTCAATATACATGTTTTAATCAAAATCAATCACATGTGGCTTTCTGGCCGATAATTAGACAAAGAGGAGAGCATATGACCGCCATTGCGTTGTAATGATAAATATAAATTTGTTAATAGTAGAAAGCTGACAACTTTAATTCGATGCAAATTGTTTGACGTTGCGAGGACCGAATATATGTTGGCATGTAGTGGCTAAAAATGGATTGTTTAATTACATCCAAATAGCGATAAATTACTGATAGGTCTCTAAGGTTCTCTCGTAGTTATCACAGGGGAAACAAAGAAAGCTCCCAAATCCAGGAAAAAGGTTTATCTACGTCCCACAATTAGTTGGCACAGACGCTTATAAAAATAGTACTCTGCAGCTTACATCGAAAACAGTAATGCTGCACACAAGACCGGCAATACTCGAGCACACCCCAAAGGAAAAAAGACTCTGAGAAAGGTCGTTGATGATCAATATCTTTACAAAGGTGTAGCCTCCAAGAAATCTTTAAAATAGAGATGTCATTGAGGGCCAATTAATTTGTTGGTAAAGTCATGAAAAAATCAGTCAAACCACTGAAGTGAAAAAGTAAGGTCCACGGACAAAATTGCTGCTTGAAGAATTTCTGACCGTGATGAGAGCGTTACATGAAATTTATTTCTAACACCTGGGGGGTGAGCAGAGAGACGACAAATATACGGAAAGGAAAGTAGATATTACGCATGCGACGCTACGAAACTTATCTTGCATTAAGTATATACGAAAGCATTAACAAAATATAAAGACGCGGCTTAGCAGTAAGAAAGCAAAGACTTTCAAACAATGCATTGTAAATTCGTACAAAGAGAAAATGAAAGGCTGGCTTGATGCAATCTTGATAAAGCATACTGACTGTTTTTTATTACCGAGTTCTCATTTAGTATATAAAGCTGTTGAATCTAATCATTGTCTGCGTTTTCGCCAAATGCTGTGATAGCAGCTTCTGATTGATTGCAGTCATCCAACAAAAACCATTAATGTATTTGTGACTAGCCGATTTCGAGCATGAAATTAAATGACACCGAAGCGGCAGAACAGGACCCAAAGAGCATTGGTAAATTATAGCATTGCTTAAGCATACAAAGGGGCACCACATATACGTGCTAAAAATTTTCGAGCAATCAAGTTGTAGTGCAATTTTGTAAGAGCTACTATACGGCAGATCGAAATCTCAATCGTGTCGAACACTAATTATAAAGAGCTTAGTTCTGTTGACAAAGCAGTGAACTACTTTCGAAATAGGGGTGCGGTTCTGGATGTTTTAAGATACTCTGATCTACCAGTCTATATGTAACTTTCTATTGGGTGTATACCTTTATTAGAACAAACCCATCCAATGTGTAAGGTTATATCTTTAGGAGGTTTGCACCTAAGGCGTAAATGGTCCGATCGCTAAATTTAAATTACGCTTTTGATGCTGGAATTTGAGCACTTGAATCGACGTGCAATATTATTCAAATGTTTTCTATCGGCACAGGTCTATTAGCTCTTCTGTTTCTGTTCCAACCTGATCACTCGTCTAGAATTCGGGGTTTGGTGTCAAGGGCTATAAAATAAAAATATTGGACCTACTGTCAATGTTCGATGATGTTTTGATGCTTCCGAGTTTGCTACATTTCTGTAATGTAGGTGATTGGTATTACCGTCGTTGCAGTGTGATTAATACTATATATCAGAACACAAAGATTTGTGTTACAAATGATAGAATGTGAAATGACCGATGCTGAAGAATGAGAAACTTTAGTAATTAATGAATCACGTATCCGAGATAGTCGAGTGCTTTATTGTTTGAAACAGCGCTTGACGCTATTGTCTCTCCAAGAGTAATGCCAGGACAATAAGTATCGGAAAATATCTGCCTCTCTCGAATGCGTTTGACAAATTAGGGCCTGTTTTAGTTAAACTATTTTATTGCAATACAGAAGCTGTATTAGCTATATTCAATTACCACTTAAAAATAGCTATTTTTGCTGTGTTGTTCGTTGCAATGTTAACATAGTGAGCAGAATTTGCTCCTGAACAATCATTGGTTGCAAGCCCGCATCGAACCTTCTATTGCAGCTTGTATAACCCTTAAATTCGCATTGGCATTAGCTAGTATTGTAAAGAGGCGCAATTGTTTTCGAAATTGACGTAATGTTGGGCCGAGCAGCGCTTTGCATAATTTCAAAAAAGTGCGGCTGGTAGGCAATTGACACCATGTACACACAGTGATTTAAAGTGGTCACTTTGTATGCTCAAATCACTCCTTTGTGGGTCCGGTAGCTTTAGTTGAAGTCAGAACTAAACAATCTAAGATTTAGCATCTTTGATCTTCTCCTTTAGACACCACTAACACCGGTTACAAAAAGAGAGGAGAAAATTGAAGACACCGATTTGCTGCACAAGCCAGTGCTGGGCTCAATGTTTAGAGGCACAAACGTGGGAATTAATGAGCTTTGTGACTCGCCCACAGCCCGGTACCGACACATGCCATCCTCCTGTGATTGTTTTACTAATTCCTATGTAGTAAGTTCGATGTGGAAGACGAAGAGGGTGTTGATGACCGATGCAGGATAGGATATCCAGAGAGCTACACTTATCTTTTACCGCAAGAAGAAGTAGGAAGACAAGGGTAATCTATCCGCAGGCTCTGGGGAATCTCAGCACTATCACCACCAAGTATGATTCATGAACCTTTTTTGGAATCGGGAGACCTTCAGGGTATTACAATTAAACTAGCTAGCCACATCGGATGAAGTACTTAGCGTCTTCGACAGGTGTTGCTTTGAAAGAAAGTATTATGTCACTTCAACTATGCCTTAACGTGCGGCCAAAATTCACGCCTTCCTGACGAATTGCCGGTTGCTTCGGATTGCAGATCGCAAAGGCGATTAAGTATTCAACGCGGAACAAGCTAAAGCCGTTCATGACCCAGTCACCTCAATTTGCTCGGAGAGTGGCGACCAATGATGAAGGACGCCAAATTAAACGAAATTAAACCTTCCTTGCTAAAGCGTGAGCGCTTTTAAAGACTGAAAGGAACGTTAATGTCTACTGTTCTTTCTTGTATTCCTTCGACACGATACACTCAGCCGAAGTGGCTTCATGGGTGAGTGCTCATGTTTTGGTCTGGCTTCCCAAGCACAAGAGGACGAATGTGATTATCGTGACCGAGGCCGCTTTGATGGCTATCTTTACCTCCTTAGAACAGTTTTAGTTTCAGTAACAAAATCGTTAAGCTCCCCCGGCTTCGACCACACAGCGGGTGCTACCGCCGAGACCCCTAATGCCTGTGCTTTCTGGTCCTTAGGGCATAGACTTTGGCCGTAGAATCAAATGTCATGACGCATTTCAGCTGTTTGGCCGCCGGTGCAACGAATGCAACCGTATCCTCAGGCTCGTAGAGGTCACCAAGCCTTTCAAGCGCATCGGAAGACGCGAAAAGGCAAATTTCTTGAATCCTTTGCGAGGGATCAAATAAGACAATCAACCACGCGTGGGCGAAGAACCGCCTATAAAGTGCTACCAGGTGTGACGAGGTCAAACAGCATTTTACACAGAGACTTGTGCAGGAGAATTATGATCTTTCGCTAAACGGATTTTTAACGTCTTCAGTCTTAACATAATCCACGTGTGCAATCAATTGCAGCTCAGCTTTTCATTTTTGATCCAATCTTTATGGTCCATACTTTCTATTATGCGGGCACCGCTAGTCGTCACTCACTTCTCGCAGTTCACCACTCACCCTCCCTCTTTAACGTCACCCACAGCTGGCATCAAAGTTTGCACAATAGTAGTACACAATAAAAGCCTGCGGTCAAAAGGTGACAAAAGCTCCGTTTTTTAGGGGAGAAGCCGTGGACGTCGCTCCAAAAAGGAGTGATGAGCGCCTTAGAAGTTGATCGTGTTGATTGCTATGAATGCTTGGAGATGCTAGTAGGTCCCATCTTAGAAACTTGTCGTGGTTTTAAAAAAGCCTGGCATGAAACTTCGGTGTTAAAGCTGAGATGTCGTGCAGCAGGGGTACAGTGATTCTATTTGCAATTAGAGTTCGGGCTGTCGTATTAGAGTCCATTTTTAAGGGCGCTTTCCATGCAGCCAATCGGACCCCGCGGCGAGTATTCTTGAATAGGGGAAGAGTAGGACACGGCGAATAGTGAGCGATAACGACTGGCGCCATCTCTCTCTTTCAGTATCGAGCACCCATTCTCTAAAGGGGAAAGATCCATAATCAAAGCCGCAGAAATCTCCAGCATGACTCGCGATAAGGGCGAGCGGCTCCACTCGACGGTGCGCTTGAACCAATTCACTCTCCGGTTCGAAGACGCGGCCCTTGAAAAGGTGTACCAAGCGGGACTCCATCCGCGCAAGAAAGCGCTCTGGCTGCGGTCGCTCCTTCCGGCCGCGGGGTCGCAACTGTTATTCGCGCTCGCGGATGGCTTGGATTTTCCACTCGACAACTTGTTAGTGACTGTCCCCACGCGCGTCTTAATTGCCGTAAGCTCGTGCCTCCTCTCGTTTCACCTCGCTCGTCTTGACCCTCGTTCTTGCGTAAGATAGATGCTGCAACTTGCCATGTGGCTCCTCGTCCGGTGGGATCTCGTGCGTGCAAAAGAAGAGACGATGCTCGTGGTCTCTGTGATCAGCGGCTTCCCAACCCTCGTCCTCTACGTTCTCCAGCGCCCTCGTCTCTGTCAATGGGTACACTGATCGTCACTCTTTTAAACTTAAACGTCCCCGCCGCCTTCTCATCCGTACCCCTCGCTTGTCCTAGGACGCGCTCTTTGTCACGTTTGGGCTCTCGTTCTACACGATCCCCAAGATCACGCCCTTGGGGTACATGGCGTCGTGCTATGGCAGTTGGGCCACGGCCATCGTCTACACAATACTGGCGCTCGTCGTCCGCCCCCCGCGCCGCCGCGTCGAAGTGCTCCTCGCGATTGCCTTTCTCGTGCCCATGGTCTGGGTCTTTAACACCATTGCGTACTACTCGGAGTACAATGCCCGCGAACGCTTTGCGCTCCGCCGTCGATTGCGGCGCGAAAGCATCACGTTGGCCGTCGCGTGCACGTCCACGCTGGGCGACGCGCTGTTGCACGGCGGCGAGGACGACGGGTGGCTCTTGTTGCAGACCTTGTCGTTGCGCGGCCTCGTGGCGGCCACGACGCATCAAACGACGTCGTTTGGCCTGGCCATAATCCTCTGGGGCGCGTTTACGCTCGGCGGATGGACGTCGCTGCCCACGGCGCTCAAGTTTGTGGACGAAGCCACGGGCTGGGCGTGGTTTAGCCACTGTGCCGGCGTCACGGTCTTTTTGGTCGTCGTGACCCGCCACTTGCGGTGGCTCGTGGTCGTGCCGCTCGGTGGCGCCTGTGTCTTGTACGTCTTGACGCTTGCCATGCCCGCGTCGTGGATCATCGTGTCGGCGCACAGCGTCGGGTACGGGCTCCTCTTGGCCTCGGTCGTGCTGGCCATGGGCGTCTTTGGGTGGTTTGTCTGTGCGTGGCGCGAACTCGTGGGCTTCTTGACGCGCTCGTGCTTTTTGTACCCCCAATTGCAAGCAGGCATGGCGCAAGAGTACCCGCTCTTAGTACGCATTGTCTCGGAGTCCACTGCCGGCTTTGATCCCGAGATTCTGTCGGCAAGACGACAGACGGCCACTGCGATCGAAGCCACGGGGACAGGAGAGCATGGCACGCTTGAGCGAGCCTTAATGCCAATGCAAGAGAAGGCACACGGGGATTGGACGGATGGACCTGTGCCAATGGATACCGGGAAAGAAAGTGTCGACGAGGAAGTGGAGAAGGCGATGCCCGTGACTCGGACGGATGCAGTCAACGCGAGTCCGTTGGACGCGTGTAAGAAGGCCAAGATGGTCTCGGTCTTGCCGTCCTTTACCCCTGGCAAGTGTTTCTTTTGCGCCAAGAACGATGCCGAGCACTTTGTGCCGGCGTGTAGCCTCTGGGGCAAATGGACGCACTGGCGCATGAAGCAAGAGCTTGCGACGTCGAGTGGTCTCGTGGCCTCGCACAAGGGCCTGGCGACGCGCGCGACGAGTGTCAACATGTGCACTTCGTACTATGATTTGAAGAGTGAGAACTTGCACTTACAAGCACGTTTGCACGAGGAGCAAGCACGCTTGCGAGCGGTATTGACTCAAGTCAAGGCGTGGAAAGCACGGGCAACGACGGAGGCAATGGAGAACGCACGGCTTGTGATGGAAGTGCATGCAATGAAAGACAAGCACGCGGCCAAAGTACGCGACGACGAGGCAAAAGGACGGGAACGACTCGAAGCGATGCAGACGGAAGTGAATCGAGCGCTGCACGACGAAAAGAGGCGCAGGAAAGAGTCGGAATGGACCGTGTCGACGGCTCACCAGCAGCAACTGGAGGCTCGTGACCGTTTGATTCAGACCTTACAAGCTCAAGCCGAGACGGCAGAGAACGAAGTCAGGAAGGTGCAATTACAGTTAAAACAGAGCGAAGCCAAGGCGATCAAGTGGAAACGAAAAGCCAACGCCCGCTCGGCGATGCCACAAGACCACGGGCATCTCCGGAACACGGCAGTGGACCACGTGACGCTTGAAAATGAACTAGGGTCGTTGAAATCGACGGCCTTGCAAACTCTGCTCCCATCGGGCCGTCTCCCGTACGCCCAGTCGTTGGAGATTGAAGGGCTGCGTGAATCCAGTCGACACGCCACGGCCACAGTCGATTATTCCAAACGATTGCACGCTTTCGAGTGACTGCGACGTTAGGACTCGATGGGATCGGTTTGAGAAAGCGTGGCGTTAGAGTTCGAAAAAGCCCAAGGGAGGAGGCTCGACGCTGCCCGTTGTATCCAAGGTGTGGTAATAGTGTTTCAACAAGTCGGTGTAGCTGCGCAGCGAGTGAATGGCGTACACTTGCGACGACACGGCATACTTTACGGACGCCGCGAGTCGACGCAATTCATCGAGCATGGCCACTTCATCGCTTGGTAAATAGCGGAGATAATTGGGCACTTCCCGGTGCAATTCCTGGTCCAGCGCTTCGATTTCATGCGTTGCGTTACCACCCGGGAGGCTTTCATTGATACTTGGCATTGGCACGGCATTGGCACCATCGTCTTGGGGTGACGGAAATTTTAACGTTTGAAAGGCTTGTGCACGATTCCGCACCGCGACTTGTTCTTGGTGAAACTTGTGGTTGTTTTCGCGCGCCGAGTGCCGCTCGGTATGGATGATGACGGCCAAACACGCGTCAAACGCACGCCAGAGCGCTTGTTCGGTACCCAAGAGCTGGAGGTCGGTGGGTGTCAAGCGGGGGTTGCTTGGATGGTGTGGATCGTGTTTGACGGGGTTCTTTAGGTCGTGACGCGTTTCGTGGGATGCGAGGGCGTCGTTACCGAGCAAAAGGTGGTCAATGGGTGAATCTAATACAAATCGGTTGGCGCGGACGAGGCGGTAGACGAGTAAATGATGGTACTTGGTCCGCACGTCGACGTTCCAGTGCAAGAAGAAGGTCATGTGCCGCTGGACGACTGTTTTGAGAATACTCTGCCGCAAGTCGCCGTCGAAATAGTCCATGCGATGGTACAAGAAGAGCAACGTACTATTGAGGATTTCACAATTCTCACTCGAGAGCATGACGCGGATCCCGGTTGCAAAAACTTGGCCTTGAAAGGTACGGGGTAAGCGGTACACGAGCATCCCACTCCCCATTCGTCGTTTGTCCACACTGCCGAGTTCTGTCAAGATGGCCGTGGCACTGAACCACTCTTCGAAGCGCGTTAAACAAACTTCGACACTTCGTGCATGCAGGACGTTGGTACATTCGTACATGGCCACGATACACGTTGCTAAGAGCTCATGGTTGCGTAAGAGTTGGACCACGTTGTCAAGTACCGTTCGAATGGCACGAATGGACTCGAGTTCGAATGGTACTCGGGGTTCGTCTGGATGTTTGGGTTCCATTTCCATGGACGACGAGGGGAGGGGACCGCACGTATCACGGACATAGAGCCACTTGGCCCAGCACGCTTCTTTGAGCAGCAAGAGCGAGACGCGGATCAATAAAGTGTAGCCGGGCAAACTTGTCCAGACGACGTTGCTTGTAGTGGCTGTGTTGGCAGCGTGGAGACACACAAAGCCCATGAATTTGGAAAAAAACTCGCCATCGTGGCTTAATTTAGAGAGCCACGACGTTCGAGCAAGGTCTTTGGGGTGGAGAAGCTCTGAATCCGGGTCTTCTCTTAGATACGGAGAAAAGCGCGTCCACTGGAACAGCGTTGGATTCTGGCGTACGAACTCGGTTTCTTCACTACATCGAGTCGATACGTGAGTTGTGTATTGACGATATACACGTGCCGTTTTCGTGGTACTTTGATCCATTGGCTCGTTGTCGAGGCTTGCTCCGTTATAATCCGTCCATCGCGATAGACACGTTGCAAACGTATGGCCGTGCCACAAGTGGGATGTTGACGCTTGGACATCGCTAGTGGAATCCTCGAATACTCGCGAAGCAGGGTGATGCACTGGAAGCCACTGTTTTTCATGGTACGCATGCAAGATTTGTTCCAACATGGCACACTGAAGTACGGGTACACGAAAGAAACAGACGGCAAAGATACGGGCGTAGAATCGCGTTTCGACGAGTGAAATGTACGACCGTTGCTTGCGTCGGACAGCGTCGAGATTTGTCGTGGCGTACTTGAATGTAGCTATGAGTAAACGTCGGTAGAGGTAACTATCGCGGTCCTGATCGGTCGCATCGTCGTGCAAATCGAGCGACTTGGAAGTGTGCGCTTCATTCGTGGCGGCTGCTTGCAATCCTTTGGCGTGGCCTTCTCTTCGATCCTTTGACGACACGGTAGGCGAATAGGCAAGCGATCCAATGTTTGGATTGCTCGAGGCCTTGGGCGTCTTGATCTTGGTACTTGGGACGTCCAACGGATAAAGTGGTAAGTGAAATTCCACACGTTCCATGATGAACCCAATGAGTTGAAAGAAGACGTTGCGACTTTCAGTCGGCAACGCCACGGTGGCCGAATCCAAGTGCGTCAAGAGCAATTTCCAGAGCACTAAGAGTGTACGACGACACTGGCGGAGTAATTGACGGCGTTGCGTCCGATGCGAGGCTACACATTCATTCAATCATTCATTCAAAGCCAATACATTGTTCATTACTCTTTTGCTTGTAGAAAACAATCTCAATAGGCATCGCTTACCCTGTTGGGTCTCGTAATAGTGCAAGATGGCGTGTTGATTCTCTCGACCAGCCATTTGTTGGAGCAAGGCCAGAAACGCCATGAAAGGTGGATGGACCGAAAGACGGGTACTTTGTGTACCGGGACTGGTCCAGTTGGTACACTCGGTGCCCACTTGGGGGATCTTTGCCAGCAGTGGTCCCCACTCGATGGTACCATCTTTCAACGCCTTTTTACTTGGCACAAGCGGTGGAGTCCACGTCGTTGTGCCGGACACTGACCCCGACGTTTCGAGCCGTGCTTCGAGTTCGGCCGTGCTTAAATTGCGCGAAGTGGACGCATGAAAGGCAATGGACGAGGAGGAACCATAGGGTCCGGTCACGAATGGCTCGAGAGTTTCTGGAGTTGGAAGGGGCAGGGACGAAGTCAAAGACGTGGCGTGCTTGCCACCAAGGGATTTGAAGAAACGCTTGATTTTATTCACCATGACGCGGTCGACGGACGAGCGACGCGTGCGATTCTTAACTGAAACGCGAACGCAATGGCAAGAGTCAATCCTTTGACTGGATCGAGCAATGGCGTTTGAAAGGGATTGTCGTCCGAACTGCCACTATTTTCGAGGATTTGTCGAACCGAAAGAGTGGCACGATTTCAAGGTTTCATACAAAAACAAGGTCAAGAGGGTTCAAAAAGGTGAGTGGATTCACGCTACACTACCATGGAGGCCGTAATCTCCTGCGCACTGGCTTCAACGAGCGGGCTTTTCACGAGCGCAGCAAGTGAACTGCCCGCGGTTTGGGCCAATTGCAATTGGCGGGCATTCACGCGCACGAACCGCACCTTTTCGAGCCTCTTTTGCTGCGATTCGTGTGAAAGAGCGGATGACGCGACTTGAGCGTCGGTACCTTCTTGGGCGGACCGTGCAGCACGCACTGGCATGACAAAGAGTCGACACGCAATTGCTTGCAACACGGGCCACTTGGACCCGTCGGCAAACCAGAATTGCAAGGGCGTCTTGGTCCGTTCTTTCAAGGCCCGGAACGCCAGTGTGTCGGCCTTGTGGGTTTTCTGGAGCCCCGCGCTCTTTTTGAAATCGAGGTACTCGACGACCAACGTCTGTTTCTCTCGCTCGGAATATTCAGTGCCATCGCCTCGCAGCGAAGCAAAGAGCTCTTGTTCCACGGTACTCTTCACGTCAAGTGGCAACTCGTCGGCCAACAAAACGGGATCCAACAGGGACGCCAACAAATGAGCCGACCCCACGACCCTCTTCTCTTCTTGTCGAACCAGGGCTTGCACTGCTGTCTTTTCTTCCTCTGATAGTAAAGGGTTTGCATCCACCTGTTGCACGAGGCTCACAAAGGCACCATAGACTTCCGACACGAGCAATGGCGTGGAAGTGGGGGCTTCATTGATACGAGAGAGTAAAACATGGATCGGACGCAAGAGTGCCACGTACTTGCGCACTTTTTTCACAAAGTCAAGACTCTGCACAATCTCGAGGATCTGCGTCGGACTCGGCACATCAATTGCATTGTGTCCATGCCTTTCTGTGCCATGGAAGTTGTCAAAGTCAAGCGCGAGAAAAGCCTCTGCTTGGAGGATGGCACTCACGCCTTTCAGCAGTTTGTACCGCCGGCGGGGACTTACATGTACCATGTCCACGGTACTTTGTTGTGTGTGATCCCATGAAAGGGGTTCTTGGTGCGGCAAGAAATAGACGAGATCGTGGCATTCCAAGGCAAATTGCTGCAAGTCTTGCACAAAGGGTACTTTGACACAATCTTCGGCCAACGGGACGGTAAACAAGTGCCGAAGAAACGATTGCAAAGCCTCTTGCATGCATCCGTGAAAATACATGGCCGGCAAGTGCCGCTGCAAGAGCTCTCGTGTCGCTTGACTCTGCACGGTCAAGGGCAGTACACAACCAGCAACTGGACACGACATGGACTCGACTACTTGTACCACATGCCCTTTGATGACCTCTGCAAGTGTACCATCATTTTGGACTTGGACCGAATCGAGGTACAATGGGTACATTGCGGAACTTGCTAAGGTGGCCATGCAATGGAGCCTTGCATCCTCTTCACGACTTGCTATTACTTCGAGCGACAACGATACGGGCACTACTCCACTCTGAAGAAAGCCGAGCACTTGTGTCTTCACGCGCTCGTAGCATTGATCTAATAGTTCCGTCAGTAACTTTTCAGTGGTACACAAGGCCAGATCGGTACCAATAACCTGAAAAGCTTGCACCAAAAATGGCAACTCAATCGTTCCTTCGAGCAACGTTTCCACTGGCATCGTCGTAAACAAGTGCATTGCCACGTTTTCATAAAGTGTTGCCCAATCAATTGAGCCACAATTCACAGTCTCCGAGTGCGCTTGCACTTGCATGCCATTTGCCATTGCCAAGGGTTGAATCATTTTGAAGGAAGTTGCACATGCCATTGTCGATGGTACCATTTGAGTTGGTAGAAAAGCAAGTGTACCTCGAGAAGGTACCAAAGTGTGCTGACGCCGGTTCAATTCCGCCAAGTACCAAGGCGGTACGTCACCAGGCGGTAACGTGTCGATAAACCGCAGAAACTGGGAACATTTCACTAAATGGGCGCGTGCTTGTGCCCATTTCTTGTGGTAGTGTACAATCTGGCTACAGTGGCGACACTCAGCAGAGATCAACTTTTGAGGCTCGACTAGTGACGTGAAGAATGCCCACGAGCGTGATGGCGGCCGGCCGCGCGGCCGCCGAGGCACGTCAATGGTCGTGGCCATTAATTATGGTGAGCACTACCGGTTTCTGCCACACCCCTTTCAACTAGAATTCGCATTCTTTTTCAATAAGAATGTTTCGTTCTTTTATGAACAGCAAAATGGGTCAACTGGCTCGTCTCTCTCACCGTGTGGTTGTGTACCCCTTTTTATCAACATGTAACCCTTTTTTAAGAATGTGGCACGGATTTAGGGGTCCGTCCCTAGAGACCAAAGAGAGTCTTCTCATGGGAGACCAAGCAGCAGCAAGTTCAGAGCTCACGCGCAGCTCTCTGTCCTTTTGCATGCTCAAGGAAGTGCTGCAATCCACCAATCTCAACGACGACGAAGAAGTGCGTGTCTCGCTCTCTCTTTTAATCTTTAAAGAGAAAAATAACTCTACTCATGGTCCTTGTCAATATCTCTCCCGTCCTAGGCCGTCATGATCACACGCATGCGTGTAGATCCACGGCACGTCCAGGAATTTGAACAATTGCTTCGTCTTATCCTCAAGGCCATGAACACTGTGGGTCACGTCTCGACGTGCGTCGTCCGTCCACCACCTGGCGAAGTTACTTATACCTCCATCGTACGTCCTTGAGAACAGGTACCCTTCTCCCGTCTCCATCCTCTCTCTCATCGCCCTCTTCTGATCATCAGGTCACGTATTCGAAATTACATGCTATGCGTCAGATTTATCCATCCACTTTGCACACTGGCGTGGATTTTGACAAATTAGTGGCAGCCCGGGATGCGCTCTTACTCGAACCCCCGACGTACCAGATCGAAGCAGGTTTCGGGACCTGGATAGACGCCGATGGGCAGACGGAACCCATGCAAAGCAATCCAGACGTTGCGCAGGACGAAAATCCCGTGTACCACCACGTCCCCAGTCCTTGTTGCAACGATTCGTGTGAAAATCCACACGGCCTGATCGTCCGTGCGTCGTTTGTGGCCCCGACACACGACGTGGCGCTCTTTCAACCACGCTATCAGCGCAACAATAAAAAGGCGGGCAAAAGAACCTCCGGTGTTTCCCGTCGTGTCGCCACAACCGCCACGTATCGTCGGGGTTCTGTGGCGATGCCATTCGCGTCCATGTCGCCGTCAGTCGGGTCACGGCCTCTGGCGGCGTGAAAATCTGTCCCATCCCGACGACTCGTCCCGCGATCGTGGCGTTTGCACGCTTTGTCAACGTCACGGGCCCGTTCGAGGCCACGGTGTCGGGCCCGCCCGTGGTGCCGGGCCAACCCATTGACAAACACGACCTGCTGGCCTACGTCCGGGACAAACAGCGACCACGGAACCCGCTCTATCCCGGTCTCTTGCGTGGGGCCGCCATGGAGACGTCGTTGCAATCGGCCATGTTTGAATTCAACGCCGAATGCAAGGCGTGGCACTATGGCTGGACGGCCCCACGGGGACAAGGCGTCGCGGGACACGATACACACCATGTGTTGGAAGTGCTCTTGATGAAGCCCATGGGCTCGTACCTCTACTGTCTCGAACGCCTCCGTTCGGACGCGTTTGCCATCTTTTCCAGTCGACGAGCAAGTCCCGTGCCGGACATTAGAAGGCCCGCTGAGCCCTGTCTAAAGCGAAAGCGCGTCGAGCCGCCATGTCGGGACACTGTCCCAATCCCGTCCCACGCGGCAACCTTGGTACCAGCGTGTTCTTCCGGGTCAACGGCCCGTGCTTCGATTCAACCGGATGGACTCGCTCCCGTCGAGTCGACGAGCGTTGACGACTGGATAGATGGACCCTCGTGTCGAATGGAGACGATCTTTACCTCCGTCCCGTCGTCCATGACCCTGTCCCCCGATTTGCCGTTGGACCAACGTCTTGAATCCGTGATGGACCAGGAGGATGATACGCCACTTCACGAAGCGTATGAACCGCCACGAAACCTGCACGAGGTCTTGCGACAGCAACACCAAGTGGTCCAGCACCTTGCCGAGCACACGATGCTGGATCAGGTCCAAGAGGGTGGTACACTTGCGCATCACGTGTTGTTTCAAGAGGACCAAGCGGTTCGACGAGTGGTGTCCAGTGAGGAATTGCCATGGGCCGAATTGTACAATCTGTTTGAAACGACTCCGCAGTCTTGTCTTGGTAGTGATAACGATTCGGACGACGAGAAATTGTTGACAAGTAAAACATCGACGTCGTCGATGATACAGGCCTCGACTGCACATGCAAAAATGGCTGCTTTATCCATTGCACCTTAGAAAGCACGTTTGAAGCGTGAAAGTCGCGAAAGTGGAATTGATAGTAAATGCTAGCCTTCAAATAATAAAGGGTTGGCGGATCTTTAGAAAGGAGGCTTTCTCAAGCTCAGGTAGTTTCCAATGTGGTGTCCGCCGGTTAAGTCTAAGGTGTCACCATCGAAGGGAGGCAAGACCAGGCCTATCGCTTTAAATAAGATGATCACGAAGGCGGTCTTGACTTGTCTGTCAGCAAGGTTGGGTTCGCGAATATATTGGTAAGTTAAGAGCTTGTCGGCCTCTATTATTCGAGCGCCTTTCCCTGAACAAATCAAGGTGAATGTTCACATGAACAGCTTAAATTTAGGTCTGCCTTGCATTTTACGATTTAAAGTGTAGGCCACAACGAGCGATTCTTCAAAAGCAGGCTTGGTCCTTCGAATTGCTTTGGGTGGGCAGTCTCTCGTCCTTTATGACTCGGTGTAATGAACTCTTTGAACCCGCTGACTTGCTTTAAACCCAATAAGCTCAAGTTCAGTCAGACAAAGCAACGGATGTTGCTTTGCTGCGGTCTGTGTCTTTTTACCTTAGTCTCGCCCAAGAATCGCTGGTCGAACAGGCGATTTTAGAAGCAGGAACACGCTGGTCACCAGTTAGTGGTCTAGGTCATAATGGGTGTGTAATCGATACACACCATGAGAGACTAGCCCATGAGGGTTTTACAGCTTCTAAAAGGGCAGCCAGCAGCGGGAGACTGCTGGTCGTACGCGCAAGTTCATTAGAGCTCCCAAATCCAAATCAAGTCTTGATAGACACTGATTCGTCACATGCGCCTAGTAAATGATTGCTTTTGATAAAAGAAAGCAGAAGGACACTCTAGAAGAGCGCAACAAATTAGGTCATTTTCAATTCGGATAAGTATTGGAACGATTCGGAGGTTGAGATAGACCTGGCTTCAAACCTTGAAGATTTTGACAGCAGTGAGGTATTGTTTGTACTTGATATGGACAAGTTTGACTTGATTCTGGAAACGCTGCGACTAAAAGGCATGACCCCGGGATTGATTGCCAGATAAAAACGTAAGTGTTACATATCCAATTCTGCTTAAGCGGGATATTATGACATATCTTCAGCCCTGTTGTGCGTGCGGCTTCTTTGCGATAATGTCTAAATGATCCAGGCTCGAGATTAAAATGAGACGTATCAAAGGTAATTCTTTCCTTAAGGCAGACGTGACTATAAAACTTTTCTGAGTAGGTTATCACCAGCGTCGGCTATCTAAAAAGCTACAGACAATGTTCTAGCGAAAGTAACATAACGTCACAAGCGAATTAGATAGTGCCATTAACTGTGAATAATAAGCGTACGTCCGCAAAACTCATTGTAGAAAAATGGACGGAAGATGAGCAACGAAGCACCACCAAGAGCGTGCAATATAGTTTTGCTAGAAGAGAACGAGGATGCGATATAAAGTCAATTATAAACATCACTAGCAAATCGTGATTTTCAAAGAGACTGATTTCTTAAGGATCATCAAGCTTTATGTGTGCTCCAGCTGTAGGCATGTCTGTGCTACTGAAGTTGAACAATGGGTTATTTGCTAAATTGAAGCTGAAAGTGTCACAAAGATGGTGTGTTTAAAAGATGGAGCTCCTCTCGTATAGCCTTTCAGTCGAAGTACGTTGCACCTTGCCTCAGAGATCTTAAAACGCAAGGTCCAAGCCCTTATTCATCTATAAAATATTCGAATGTAATATACAGAGACTCATCATCAGAACGCATGGCAATTTAAGGGGTAAGACGCGAATAGTGTGATAATATGCAACGTCCACTGTCGCGAGAGTAGTGTAATTCCCTCGAGGATCCGTTCGACAAGACACCAAAAAATGGCATGGTGCAGGACCCAAAATATTTGCACTCGTCACTGACTTTCTGTGTCCAAATGGAATAAAGTGACAAGTTTATGCTTAACCAGCTACTTGGAATGGAATCTTGTTAAATGACATATTCGGGTAGTGCACCGGAATCAATTGCATCTTTGTTGGCAGCGAGGAATGCAAGCGGATCCCAAAAAGTGAATGACGTCTTCGTTTGGTCTAAACCATGTTTTTGAAGGAAGTTGAAAAAATGATTAAGCTAAACCAAATGTATGCATAAGTATAGTGTTGACTGTATAAGATCTTGCAAAGCCTTTGTCCGGACTTTTTGAGCGATGGAAGAGGAGCCAGCACGAGGACGTTATAAGCTTAAAAATCTTAGATAGGCACCTGCTCTGACTTTGCCGGACAAACAGACACCTGTTTTGGCTTTACCGAATGCCGCTAGCGACACTGATCATGACAAGAAGGTGTATATCACGGATTTTTGCACTAGTCAACCTTCGGGTGCATCGTCTGGGTTTCAAATTTTTTTAAGACCATGTAACCTCTTAGATGGTGATGAAAACGACCATGTAACCCCTTGGATGGTGATATAAACGACTTCTTATCCAGAAAGAAGGCAAGAATGTATCCAATAATTTGCAAAGCATAGCTGCCGCGTTAAATACAAGGCTGGAAAACTCCATGTGTTTGCCGACGCGCTTGCGTGCAGGCCAAATTTTGAGTTGGCCCTCGTGAGCAGGTTCAAAAGCTTTGTGTACAAACGCACACATCAAAGATACATATTTGGGTCAATTTTAAGCCTTTGTCGCAATTTGCATCGCAGGCATAAATGCCAAAGTCGAGTGGGTGGTCCCTCGTTAGCGATTGCAGTTACATCGCTATGATTGAGCAAATAGTTTGCTACAAATCGTGAAGATGCAGCCCGCGTCATTGTGCCAAACGACGGAGACTAAGAGTACGTTAAGCTTCTAAGCGCACATAAAGCCTCGTTTAGCTCGCATTTGAAAACGGTTTAATATTACCACAACACATTAATAAGCCCGCATTGAGTGTGTGACCATGCATGTGAGGACCTTCGAGACGTGCCTTCACTAAAGCCCGCGGCTCACACGTCGGCTTGTTGGAAAGCCTGCCACTTTTAAAAATCCTTACGCTTCGACTTGAACTTTGGCTTGACGGAGCTATATGACGATATGCCGCGTGTGCAAGATAATTTGCTGTGATAATATGTTTGGGTAACAAAAGTCGAGTTTGTACTGTGGCTTTTCAAATAGGGTTAAAATTTACGGTAATCTATTACGTTTTCACCAACGCTGCTCCGGAACTTCTGTGCTGACATTCACAGTAGGTCGTTAACAAACAGGTGTGCTCATGGAAAGGGTCAATCTTGTGGCAGAGCACACACTGCCTAGTTTGTGTCCTGAAGCGACACACTTGTGAGTTGCAATTTATCTAAAGTCGAGTTTGCAATCAAATGGCTTTGAATCCATTCCGAGAAATGACACCAAGGTTTATCATCTTTGACCCCGTCTTGGACCCATTTTTGGTGACCTCATCAGCAAAGGCGTCCCAGGTCGCTTCAGAAGCCACAAACTTCTTTGTCCTATAAGGCGAGGTTTTCCACATGATTTGTACGTCTAAGGCTAATCTTGACACCTTTTGCAGGCAAAGAACAATATAAGTGCTAAATATTTAAAGAAGTCGAGGGCAAAGTTGTCTTTAGACAACAGGGCGAGGATATGCGATGGACGCGCATTTCCCACCACGATGAAGGAAGAAATTTTTGTTTGCATGATAGAATCTTAGCGAGAAGTGTTGCGCGGACCCCACCCACGATGATCACGCTGTATCATACGCCAAACCGTTTTCTGTATCGGCTCGGCTCAAGACGAAGCAATCACTCGATATCAAGTACGTCGCCATTAAGGGTGAAACGTAATTCATGATCTTTTGCACCAGACGCACACCATTCGAGAGAACTCAGACATATACCTAAATTCCTGAGATAATCTTTTGCGTTACTTGGCTATATATTTTGGAGCTGTCGATTTCGTTGCAAATAACTGCTACAAGAAGTTTGCAAAGGCACGTAAGTTTGTACAATGAACAACACGACCTATGTCACATGGTGAAGTGCTTCGTACTCAATAATCGGGATGAAGTGGCTCTGACTTGGACGGGGTATGTGGTGGCATGTAGATCAAGTCGTTGGAAAAGCTGAGAGGAAGCAAGAGGTACCAAGTGAAGAAATTCGCACACTAGATGCGCTGCTTTCTTGCATCAAAGCGAAGCGGTAAGAGCCTTTATAAGGTGGCAAATAGCGATTTATTGATTTAGCGAATAATCACCACTTTGCTTAAAGACCGTGAGCTTCTGTAGAAGCATTGCTTGAGTTAATAAGCTTACCCAGCGCAAAAGACAACAACTGATGGGCAACATTAACGTCACGCTTAATACTATCGAGCTGGCGAAGATGGAGTCACATTAATATCAGATAATAATATTAGCGAGACTTGAGTTTTCGCCTAGTTGCTCAAGAAATTACACGATGCTATCGTCAACTGAGAACTGGCTGAACGGGACACCAAGGTACATCATTATCTCCGTCCGACCGAGCACATGATCTTATGGGAGCAGTGTATAGTTGTAATTCAATTCAAGTGTCAGCATCATCGAGTCGGACAACATTAAGCATTGCGCCAGAGATGAATTTTAGTATTCATCGACGGCGTAAGCTGTACTTGAAGGTTTGTAAAGACTGCATCAGACGCACTCATGCTGGTGTGGTGCACATTTAGACACAAGCCGTTTCGTTTGGGGAGCACAAATGACTGTCGAGCGACTCGATGGTCAGGACAAAAACGGTGCAGATAATGGATTACCTTACTTCACCTCACGCTTCGGATGCAATGCTAGCTGGACGCTTTGAGTAATGACGAGATGCGCTTATGGGTCGGCGTACAGAAGCTCGATCCACTGAAGATACCCGTTGCCAAATTCCATACGCTTTACGACTTAGACGTTGTAGTCCCAATGGGCGCTTCAGGTCCAGAAATAGCGCATACACTTACTCCTCACGAGGAGTGAAAAGACATTAAAGAATCGGACTTTGCGATGAACCGATCGATGCATAACGGATCCCTACTGGTTGGAATGAACTAAATCAAGGATCACTTGCTGCAGCCAATACGTCAGTATCTTTGATCCGCATCTACACATCAGTTTGCACTAATGCAATGGATCGAAAATTACCAAGCTGTGCTCTTGACCCTTTTTGTGCAGAAACGTTACTCTAGACTTTCGCTGAGACGGAAGTAGCACGCCACTATGAATACGATCTTTAAAGTTTGAAGCCCGAGCGCTCGCCAAACACGACAGGAACGAGTTAGTAGAAAATAGCTGCTCATTAGTCTATTCCTAGTGCCTAAATCGCTTTTATGTGTCATATTGCGCTCATTAAGTCTGCGGTGGTGTCTGGTGCACTCAGAATGGCATCCTTAATCTCCGAGACAAAGCCAAAAAGCTTGCGGTGGATGCCATGATTGAGTAAATAAGCTTGCGGTCGATGCCATAGCTTGGTGGAGAAGCTCTTTCGACCGGGCTGATTGGATCTCTCATCTCGGGTCTTTAGTGCTCGAGAAAGCAGAGCAAAATCTCCTATCAAGACACTCTTACTCGATGTCATGACTTGCTCGATCGAGACTCGCCTCAAGCTCTTGTTTAGCGGACGGTAGAAGTGCCTGGTTGATTTTTTCGAACTGGAGGCCAAACGCTGTGTCTTGTTGACTTGTTTTTGTGACTGTCTCTTTGTAGCTGTGCATAGCAGTGACTCTTTGTAGCTGTGCATAGCAGTGAGTTCTTCGACCAAGTCTGCTTTTTTTGTCGGGGAACAATTTACAAACGACAAAAAGGCTCCCAAGGTATTACTCATTATGGAAGTAATAGTGGCAATGCTGGACGAAGAAAAGACGGCGTCTCTTAACGGCATCCCAAATCGTCTTGCGAGAGCGACAAAGTGTTATGGCGCGCCCAAAGAATGCCACAAATTCAGGACTTATTATGGAGAAAGCCGTCGCATGTCCGCTTGCCTTCAAAATTGCACTGATACGAGAGCTTTATCTATGTCCATCGATTCAGCTGGAAACGTCGCCATTAAAACGTTTTCAGCTTATCAAATGGATTTGCGTGGATTTCAACCTGGGACTAACACTGAGTGATTAATTTATAATTGAACTCCTTTTGATCAATTGTTGTACTTGTCGAAATTTTAGGTGGTGCTGCCGCTTCGAAGGCTGCAGTGCAGAACGTCTATATTTTAGTATAGTTAATATTTTAGAAAACAAGTATAACATCGCCTGCTATCACGGTATAAACGATAATATCTCTGGTCAATAGTTTAATTAGAGAATAACAACGGATCAGCAATGACATATACTAATGCTTAGCTCAATAACAAGGATATGATGATTCTAGGGTGTTTCAGTCGTCAAAGACAATTACACTTGGTCCTTTGGTGTCGGGCTGATGCCTTAAGGCACGTCGAGCACCAATAATACGCATTTTTAAGAAAATACAACTATTCGTGAAACCATGAACATTTATCGACAATCGAATTCAAACGGGTGGGCCATCGCGTCAAGAACAACATCCGCATCTAATCACACAACGTGCCCGGTGCTGAATTAAATATCGACTGATGATCCGAGCTCACTCGTTGGTGATTTTCAGCAACAAGCGCCAATCTATCAAATATCAATCCGATCGACAAGCCACTCGTGAGTTTTACGTCTCGAACGCATCGGATCTATTTCATAGATGAAAGTCTGCAGAAATAATTTTCCTCATAAATACATCCTTGCTACATCAGCGGATGATTTTTCATAAGTCCTGCCGGATCGTCGCCTACTCCAACACGTGGTTGTCTTCTACTTGTTGCAAACGCTGTCTACCCTTGTACACCTTCCACTAGTTCGTTTGAGACTGATCGTCACACACTAAACTCTAATAACATTTACATGAACACATCTAATGCACACAAAGATAGAAATGCTAACTATGTTATGCCTACTTGCATTGAATCGGCTAAGCATAACCTATTGAGTTCGGATTGCAAATGAACAATGCAACAAGCGCTACCTTCACTACCAGCGCATATATTGAGATACTACTACCAAAAATCAGATTTGCTGACTGCAAATACACAAAAAATTACAATTACTTCGGCCGATGGGGTTGGTATCGGAACTAGATCATCAAAGCCTCTTACCAGAGAGTTGAATTCAGCCCATCTACCTTGATTATGCCAGTTGGCACAACTTCGTATAGTCATGGTGTAGCGTCCAACGCGTGCGCACATCGTGTTGTCGGACCTTAAATTTCAAGGAACGTCTCAGTTTTATTTGGTGGAAATATTCACATATAGGCTAATATGTGGGCTACTTCTTATATTGATTAAAAGATGATTTCGACGGAATTGATCTAGCATTTGAGTGCTACAAGGACCTTGAACATACCATAATAATAAAGCTAAAAAGAGTAAACTTGAAACTTTAGATGTCATGCGTGTTTGTTCAGAAGCCATTACGATAATTGGAAATCAAAGTTTGAACGATGACGGTGAAAACTCACCAAAAGGAGATCAACTCTATGATACTATAGCTACATCAAATGTTCATGTCATTAGAAAACGTAGCGATCGTATCGAAAAATCGGAAGCAATTAAGAAGTGCATTGAGTAAATGAAGATTGCACTAGGCCAACCTTTTAATCAAGCTCTGTATTGATTCATTGCATATCTTTTCATTTTAAGCTTTCTCGAAGGCTTAGGAGCTTTGACTTTAAGATATTCTTTGCCTTTGCATTGCTCAACACCTTCGCCAAATCTATGTCGGATACTCTTGTTCAATTTTTTTTTGCAAAGTAGCTTTCGTAATTGCTGATATCGTCAGCTTTTATTATACCAGCATCAACTCACGTAGTCTCTTCTCTTCGCTTACCTCTTTGTCGTCGCTACTCCCTTCAACCTCCGCGTCTTAAATGAGTTTCGAGTTAGCTATGGCGCTTCCTCAGCTTGCTGGGCAGCCGTTTCTGTCACCCGTTTGTCACATATAGATTAATTTTGCTCGTTCTCGTGAAAAAAGCTTTGTCGATTCTTTCATGAATTCGTCAGCCAGTTTCTCAGCCATTTATTGTTAGATCTTGTTTATGGAATTGTTTTCGTTTGTTTCGAATTTTTCGAACGTATCATCCGCACCTGTTTCGATGCTTTTTTTTCTTTAGTGTTTGCTTGAGTATTGACGGCTTCGTCATCTACTCATCTATAAAAGTCTTTTGACGAATCTTCAAGTGCAATGGGCAGTTCCATATAAATGTGTGCGTCAGTCAAAGTAGAGACGCATGTATGCCAATTTTTAGTTGATTTTGGAGGTTCATTTAATTCTCCTTAGATAATTAGGACCTTCTAATTCATTGGTTTGATTGATCGTAGTCGTACTTACGATTTTTGGCCATTACTTGCTAAAACAAAACTGCAAAATAATTAGCACTTGCATCACCCAATGGCTTTTTTTTAATTAGAGCCTTTAGTTTTCTACCTTAACAAAATTACTATTTGCCATGGCGTTGTAACAGCGATCACATGCCTCTTGTTTGGTTTAATCTAAAAAAATACTCTGCCATGAGTGATTTCAATATAATCACGTATATTGATGATAATTAACAAGATGATTAATAAGAGTTACATAAAAAAATGCAAGATCAGCTTTGTACTGGTCCTCGCGTTGAACCCTGACGTTGAGCAGTAACAGCTTGCCAAAAGTAGTTGATGGAGAAGGTTTCGAGAAATATTACATAGTGGCTATACTTAATTGGCTGTGAACTGGTGCCACCTGGTCATTTAAATTCGACTAAATTGGAATTGACATCTTTATCCACTGCTATTATATAACAAAGCCAAACAAGGATGGATCGACGTAAGGAAACTCGTCAAGAGACGATGCATCAAGCAATGGAGATTAATAGATCAGATGAAGTAGGTTTCTCGAGACCTCTAGCTTAATCTTAAAGCGACTATGACTCAACTACTATCGAAACTCTGACAAACAAACTCAGTCAGATCAGCGTTAATTATCTTGTCAAGGAGCGAAACAAGATGGAGAAACCTTATATTGAAAGATGTTCAATCTTTAACGAAGGTCTAAGAGATCTATAACATCAGTATGTCAACCGGTATAGCCACCATAACGGACGCTTGCTCAAATTTGACTGTAGTGTGAGGTCAAAAACACATTTTTCCCGTAGAGCTTGTCCAAAAAAATCTTCATTCAATTTTTGGTTGACGGGTATTTATCTCCGATCCGATTTGCGCTTTTAAGCACCCTAAAGCGTTTTACAAAAGCTGGTAACATGCATTTTTAAACCCTTGTGAAGAAACTTTACACTTATGTAGGTAATACCAAGCGTAACGACGCTCTCGCTCGTCTGAAAGATCAAACAGCGCTTTTCTCACTGCGTGTCTTCTTTTATCAACCATCAAAGATTCACGAATGCATGAGGGGCAAGACTTCTTCTGATTCGTGACTTGTCAATTTCAAGCAAGCTTGAAGCCGACGAAATGCCACTCGAAATGGATCGGCTTCGCAATACGTTTTCTGTTGTTCTTGCTCCATGATCGCTTTGTAAGTTCTAACAAATACATTATTTCTCGTAGGTATAATCCCAAGCGACTTGTTGCTTCCGGAAGGGGTGCAATCTGTGCTCTTGACAGTCTTAAGGCCTGCTTTAAGGCATTTCAGCGGGCTTGGCAGAAGGCTCGGGCGCGTGGTTGTTTAAGTCGTCTAGGAAATAAAACTTTTTTTTTGCACTGGCAACGCAGCTACTTGTAGATTATCCAGACCGATTTAGCATCAACCTGTCATGTGGTCGCCGAATAGCGCTCTAACTAAATAAGGTCTCATACTTTAGATACTTTCGCATAGTGACAGGAGTGTTCGAAGCTGACTTCGATGAGACTTGCCAATATTTTTTTCTATTCAATAAAGTAAGGTGGAAGAGATAATAGTTTCGATAGTTTCTTACGCGTAAAAGTTGAGATTCTTTTGAACGCTTGTCTATTTTTATTGTGGCATGGTTTGAATTGTTCGACACAAATCAATATATTTCATTAAAGACGTATAGTATATTTAATTAAGTCCGCGTTTCGAAGAGCACTAGTAACCGACAACGCACTTCAACTTGACCAAACGGAAAATTGACGCAGTAAATTGAGAGCTCTGCTGCTCGCCCAAACCTTTGCATCTACAGTTCCATCTTGTAGATGCCATGGTGGCTCGAAGCCGAATAATTCGTTCTACGAAAAAATGTTGATTAAAAATCACATAATATTCTTCTAATAAAGAATGTAATTCCTTATACAAAAGAAAACCGTTAACCTCCCCGACATTTTTTTGTTGACCCCCCACACCCTACTTTTTATAGTCCTCCCTACACCGTCTTCTCGATATTTGTTTGGCTGTTAACACACAAGATGCACAAAACGTCGAAGTTTCACATTTATTCAGGCCTATCCTTTTTTAACTACTAGCAATTATTGTCACAACCTGGAGACGACGGTATGGGCATTCTTCACGAAGCAAGCAAGCGCATCGGTCTTAGTCCTCCTCTTGGGTTTGTAAAATATAACGACACTTTTGGATGTATTGCGCGGAAATCGTATCTTATGCCAGGAGCCGCATGATCGTGCCATTGACTGTCAGCCACTCTACTCGTCTCTTCCAGGGCAAGACCTGCAACGGATCTTTCACCTTGGCTCAAACGTGATTCGACGTCGAATTTTGCCGAGACACTGTAAACGGTTAAAAATGTCAAAGCCGCGATTGATACCGGACGGGTTAAGCAAATGCGGCACGATGTCTTGTATCGCACAAATATAGTAGAGGAAATCATTGCCCGTGCCAATGCAAATTAATGCTCGGGGCGGTCCGGTCGGAACAGTGGCGGGTTGTGTTACCGTCTCTTTCCCAAATCTATACTATGAATGTCATGCGGGCCCGACCAGTTTCAGAGATGCAACGGGTTTCGTTAACGTCTTTGTTTTACAAATAAAGGCTTTAACCCTTTTGACGAGGCCCCCGACGCGGGTTGTAGAGCCTTCCTTCGGGCTTGTTCAAATCCACCTAATGACAAGAGTATCCAAGACGCACTCGACGAATTGATTGATGAACAATTGAAATTTGAAGGCGCATTGTATCTGATTATTGAATGGTCAAAGGTTGTCATTTAGAAATCACTGATTGTTGCAGCCGATCAACGTTCAGAGTTAACATTAAGGGGGGGGGTAGCCCGGGGTGCTATAAAAAGTAGAGTGTCACGAATACGGTGGGGGGTCAACGGCTTCAATATAAAGTTACACACTTCAGAAAAGATCTCAATCGCCTTCACAGCAAATTTTGTTCACCTCGGACAACTTAGATTGTTCGGTCCAATGCTCCAAATAATAGCTTCGTTGAACTCTTGGGATTCGCGGGTGCATTCATACGGCGTCATAGCTAGCATCTACGAAGACTGCATTATTTTGGACTCTGGACATGATCCATGACCACTTGTACCAAAGAATGACATTATGGCTGCACTATATAATCATCGCACCGATTACAAACCTAGCAATATCAATATGCTTGCCAACGTGCGTTCGCACTGGCTAGAAGATGAGTTGGTTCATATCAGAAGGCTGGAAAGCTCAATCGATGAAAGACATACAAAGCGAGAGTCAATTCAAAGCCCTAAACGCGTTTTCTTTAGCACACAAAAGCCGACTGATTAACCTCGGATAGCACTCGCACTCACATCGCTACGAAAAGACAGACGGTCTGCTTTGTTTGATGGTAATCTCAAATATTCCGCTCGATTAATTGAAACGAATAGCGAAGATCTAAAGTACAGTATGCTTTAAAAACATATGTAACGACAAGAAAGTCTTTCCTTGGGTTCCACTTAATATTGATGTCTACATATGAACAAGTGGATGCTTAAGTACACCACCCGAATTTGCGGCTCATATATCGATACAGAGCCTATTATTTCCAGAGGGCTGCTGGAAATATATAAGCCTTTGCGCTATCTTTAGCAAGCCTAAGATTTATGGCAACTTATGCATGGCGGTGTTTGGTTGACGCCTAATATGGATAGTGCATTTGGCCACTACTTCAGCCAATAAAAAGTGGGAAACAAGCCGCAGGGGATGTTTATAGTATGACATGAAAAATTATGGCCTTCCAGCCCAGATCGTGCCGGATTGGAACCGCGTTACATGGCGAACACTCTTCCAGCTATCAAAAGTCTCCTTGCTAGAACATGTAGAAAGTTTTACGATTCTTAGAACTTCCAGTTTCAAACGAGCCCTTATTTTTTTTTTTCCCCTTTGGGATGTCACTCTTGCATTTAATGTTGCTAAGAAGTCAAGTGCGAGTGGCTATATGGCTGCTGTTAATGCCTAAAGCCGACTATATGCTGGCTACAAGGCTGAGGGACCGATTATTTATTAAGCTGAGTGCTTTGAGTAGCCGGGCGAATCTGAAGCTAATGTTTTTTTTTCGAGGCAATTCGAGCGATTCGCGCTGAGGCACGCGGATGTCAATCCGACGGTAAGGCTTATGAATCACGAGCCTAACTCGTTCTCTAGGACCTGAAAGGTACACGGTCAACTCGGAATCATTAAAGACTGGCAAAATCGTGAGAATTATCAAATGAAGCCACTATGTAGGAGCCATTAAAAGTCGAATATCTTGAAGTCTAGCTATTTTTACAGAAGAGTATTATAAGATAAAACGTTACACTTCTTTTTGGCTCGACTGATTTCCTTAAACGTGGATTCCGCAACGAAGCGCTCACGAAGAATTAAGCTAAATGCAGGCTAAATCTTTGAAGTCTTTTAACAAAGAGTTCTAATTATTAGAGAGGTAAAAAAAATGAACGACGGATTAGCAGCGAAGTGAAAGCCACTTATTGCGCAGATGCTTATGATTTTCTGGTCGGAATAACCGTTTATTGGTTGTTAAGACCAATGACTGCACGTCCTATGCATCCCTTTTTTGAACACGTAAGATTGTTACGCGTCGTTTTAGTTCTGGCTTATCGACGCAGTTTCTTTCGGGAGGCTTGAATGACCAAATGAGCTTAACATCTCCTTCTTTTGTTCAATCAATCGGCTTCATCGAATGGTTACTTCAGTTTTGTAAGTATCTCAAATTTTCCAGTGGGTGCAGTATAAAGCTTTGTCTGGCTTTATCAATTGATGTCTTTGGGATATAAATTTTAATGATGACACGGGTTTCTTGGCCGGTAGTTTTAAAACACTTTGTTCACCACCTTAAGATACCTGAGATGGCTTGGTTATCGCCATCCTGAGTGGAATTAGTAACGCATAGCCGAAACGATGACAAAATGCTTTGTCTTGTCGTAAAGCCAGAACTGCCTGCGTGATCCGAAACAAATGCTGGTGACCGCTTTCGCGCTTGTCTTTATGCTGATAAAAGCACTTTGATGCAGGCTCTTCTACCATTACTTGAAGGTTTTCAGTATAGCAACAATCAGTCCTTGCAAATTTCGCATAACTAGTACCAAGCTTGCCAAACATAATGCTAGGTTTAATCTTTCTCAAATGCTTTTAGAAGCGTATAGTAGACCGAGCTTGAGCGCCATTTACTCCTCGATGTGTGTGAGAGCCCAATGAGCTTTAAACTTCTCCACCACAAAGACACAGTCGTTAAAATATTGGCGGATAGTATATGGTCCTCAATGTATCTTAGATGACCTAGAATATCGGTTCGATTTGCTGATTTTCGTCTAAATGCCTGTAAGCAGCATTATTGTTGCAAATGTGTCCGAGCAAAGCCTTGAATGTGTGTATGAGTTGCGTCGCCAGACCGTTCAACGCCACCAGGACCTTTGATAGACCTTGTGGCGTCGCTCATTACCGCTATCGCATGCCATTTGGTGTGCTTACCACCGTGAGTGGTATGTTCGTCTCAATTATTCCAAACAGGCTTAACAATACAACGTCGACCCATAATGACTAGTATCAACACATCTTTCTCCAAATATGCGATTGCGTAAATACGATTGCATCTTATTGTAAGCGCGAACTAGTCGCCGCTTTCTATTTGGCGCTCGAGACAATAAGTTGGTGACGAGTGCGCAGGTTTGATTTTTAAATCATGCCACTCTTTGCCTTATAAGAAAAAGGCACCAAATAGCTTCTAATTTTAACGTGGCAGATGACATTAACTGATGTACAGATATTCTTTTCTGGGAAAAAATCAATTTTAATCTTTAAACCAACTATGCGATCCGGGCGAATTTTGATTGAAAAACTCATCCGAAGATATATAACAAAGGCCATTCCCGATCTTTGATATTCTTCAGGTTCTTTGAGCCCAAGCGCAGTGTACACTTCCTAAACGCAGGAATAATAGAAATGTTTTATCTTCAATGTTACCAGTGTCCGCTCATAATTTAGCCAAGATTTTGATAGGTTTGAGCTCTTTAGGACTAAGCAAGTTAAACCCTATCCGCCACGAATTCTTTTGGGACACCCAGCAATTGTTTTTCAATCGCATCCCCGCCATCTTCTTGCAGAGCTATGTTGCCCGCTATTAGTGGTGATTTAATGCTCGCTTTGCCTTTTTGGTTTGTGATTCCCACTTGTCTTCGCAGTGAACGACTCGGCTCTTTCGTTGATGAACACATGCTCTATTCCTTGTCGTACGGACATATGTTACCCGCTTGCAAAAACGGAGTTATCAGCACTACTTTACCCACCAGCGGAACAATGTAGCCCACCTATTTATGTTACCCACACGTGGTAGCTCACTAATACCCATGTTCCAGGTGCAATTATAGCAATTTTGACGGATCGTGCTGCAAAGAATTTTTTTAAGACTTAGTCCCGTCTACCTTCATGGACATACCATACATCCCAGATTTATCTCGGGTGTATACTCGCCCAGACTTCCTTATAAAGAAGCAGTATGCCCTGACAGAGTGGTAAGGACGACTAACTCAAGCTTTACTGCACATAATTAAGCGGCTGGTATTAATGGCCTTGCCCTGTCAACCGATCTAGGACTCAACTTTTGCAGCTAATGTCGAGTACAATGAAAAATTTTGTGCCATCAAAATCGATAATAATCCACCAGGACAAAGTCGATCCTTGACATGACAAAATTCCCCCCACTAGATAATTCGACTCAAACTGAATTGCGTATGTTCCTCCGACTTAGAGCTTCAATCAACCTGTTTGCATGCCGGTACGCAAAGTTTCTCGATGCGTCAGGGACGACCAAGAACTAAAGCAGCTTTTCAGTATTGCGTTCCCTCGTGAGCATAAATAGCAGTTTCCCAATATTATTTTTTTCTCCGAAGCTGACAGGCTAAACTCTAACGTTCGATTAAATTCCACGCTCATTAAATTAATTTGGACTTTCCCCATTACACTGACTAGTAACCTGCATTTTCATTGCTATGAGGACGCGTCATACACCGGCAACCTACATGGTCATAGATGAAATGAAGAAAGTATTTGTCGACATCCTTTCGATAAGGCAAGACGGAGCATGAACCCCGTCGTTTCGCAGCCATACCAGCGGATGTTGCTTCGCTTGGAAATGTCAACGTCTATCGGGACGGTCAGCGAGCCTATGAACACCATTTTGTAGATCAGTAAATTGCCATTTCACGCTATTTCGAAAGAGCAAACCTATTTGCGGCTCCATTTTTTTTATGGTGTGATCGAGATTTTCTCTTTTATCGCCGCTGCCTGCACTCGACAAAATTGCGTACAAGGCAGGTATACTTGTATACAAATTGTAAAATACCTTTTCATTGACGCGTCACTTAGTATCGGAGACCGCTAGATCTTTTTCATAAATGTGTTCTAAAACTGCACTTTCTTTTCTTCCAAAAAAAGAAACGTGAGCACTAGTAGAGCTCAAATTTGGCCGAAAGAAACGTTTTTCATAACTGTCTTCCACGTGTTTCCGCATTCACAAACTGTTTTGAGCGTTTCCTTCAAGATAAATTAATGTGGGCTCCTCGTGCACTCAAAGTGTTTATTAACATGTTGCATTGTGAATCGGATCAGAAGATTTTCGATTGCAGCCAATTCTTGACAAATTCGGACAGAGTGAGCCAATTGGGCGGCTTCTTTCAGACCTGAGGCGAGATAAATAAAATGCAACAACGTCATGCAAGCAGACTTACCTCCATCACTTGGACGGCAATGTTGCGCTTCATTTACTACTAGAGCTATCTACTTAAAAACCTATGCTTTTCATTGACAAATGCTCGGGTTGGAGTTGTCGGAATGGAGGCTTACGAGTATCTATATGCACCCTTTGCATGTAGTGTTGCTGTTGGAGTTGGTTCTGCATGTTGTCTGAAACATCTCTTTGGACGCGTAGTCTGAGCCATAATTATTGCCGCTCATACGCTTGTCATACACCCATAATTATATGTTATCTACACAACGCAAAGTCTTTTTAATTGGCTAAAATAGAGATTTCTAACGTTATTTGTATAGCGGGTATCTCTGCTCCAGTCAACAAGTCATGCCAATGCCATTACCATCGGCCCCTACCCAGGCCCCGGCCGACGCT
This sequence comes from Plasmopara viticola, assembly GCA_001695595.3. Classification (NCBI taxonomy): domain Eukaryota; phylum Oomycota; class Peronosporomycetes; order Peronosporales; family Peronosporaceae; genus Plasmopara; species Plasmopara viticola. The sequence goes on along the minus strand of MBPM02000002.1, from coordinate 2,170,796 downwards.
AATAACGAAGCAGCCGAGGGCTTTTGTGGCTCTAAATCCTTTCTAGACCTTGGTGTAGACTCGGCCATCTGTGAAGCAATCGAGGCCGTGGGATGGACTGTACCCAGCAAAATTCAGCAAGAGGCTATTCCTCATGGACTTGCGGGCAAGGACATTATTGGTTTGGCCGAAACGGGTTCTGGTAAGACTGGTGCCTTTGTAATTCCGATTCTCCAGAGCCTATTGCAAAATCCACAGCGTCTGTACGCGCTGGTATTGGCTCCGACTCGAGAACTAGCCTATCAGATTGGCGAGCAATTCGAAGCACTAGGCGCGTCCATTGGTCTTAAATGTGCCTGTGTTGTCGGTGGTATCGACATGATGCAGCAGCAAATAGCACTAGCTCGCAAGCCCCACATTGTGATTGCCACGCCTGGTCGTCTAGTCGACCATTTAGAGAATACCAAGGGTTTTAGTCTCCGAACAATGAAGTTTCTCGTCTTGGACGAAGCCGACCGGATGCTCAGTATGGATTTTGAAGAAGAAATCAATCAAATTGTGCAACTCATGCCCACCGAGCGCAATACGTATCTATTTAGTGCCACGATGACGTCCAAGGTGCGAAAACTGCAGCGCGCCTCGCTTAAAGATCCGGTCAAGGTGGAAATCACCCACAAATTTGCCACCCCTGAGACACTCAAGCAGCACTATCTGTTCATTCCGGCCAAATTCAAAGATTGCTACTTAGCGTACATATTGAATGAAGTGGCGGGCCAGTCCGTGCTGATTTTTGCCAGTACGTGCAATGGCACGCAAAAAGTGACCCTGATGCTGCGCAATCTGGGCTTCCAAGCTATTTGTCTACATGGACAAATGCCTCAGCCGAGTCGACTGGGAGCACTGAATAAATTCAAAGCCAAAGCGAGGAATGTACTCGTGTGTACCGACGTGGCGTCTCGCGGCCTGGATATTCCAAGTGTCGATGTAGTCATTAATTACGATATCCCAACACACGGAAAGGACTATATCCACCGTGTCGGTCGAACGGCTCGTGCCGGTCGCGCCGGGGTTGCCCTCTCGTTTGTGACGCAATACGATGTTGAGCTGTACCAACGTATTGAACACTTGTTGGGCACAAAGTTGGACGCGTACGCATGCGACGAAGAAACGGTTTTGGTCATGTTGGAACGTGTGAATGAGGCACAACGAATGGCTACTATTGAAATGAAAGAAGCGTCTGCAGATGGAACGGGTCCCAAGCGTGGACGGTATTTACGCGATGACTATGAAGATGAACACGAGGAAGTAGGGGAAAAGCGGTATAAATCGGCCAGTCGTGTGCAAAAGGGAGGCCGTGGTGGCCGCGGAAGCGGCCGAGGACGCGGTCGAGGACGTGGTGGTCGAAGCAGGCGAAATTAGTCAAGAAATAGCAGTCAATGAATAGAAACGATTTTGATATTGTCCTCACTATCTCGCCGATGTACCTGGGTTCAAGATGTCATTGGATTCTTGTAACTTCTTCCTTTTTGAACTCATCGAATGTCGCATCCGACACTCAATGGTAACATTAAATCCGTTCCAAGACGACTACCACGTTGTGCTTTGGTACCTGGAAATGTATTCCAGAAACGAAGCGTTTCGTCACCTGCCCCAGTGACGATCGTCTGGCCGTCCGGTGACATGGCAAGGTAAAGCACACGAAACGTGTGTCCCGTGAGCGTGGCCAGCTTGGTCATACTTGGGTATTTCCACACAATGATCTGGTTGAGCGAATACCCGTGCGTGCTTACGACTTCATTAGCATTCTTAGACCACATGAGATTGCACACTTGCGAGCCAGTGTCGACATAAGGCAAAGCTGTCAATGACTGCGTGTTCCAGAACCGAATGCATCTATCCGCTGTACCACCACCTGAAGCCAAAAGTCCATTTTGGTGAGGCGACCATGCAATCGCTTTTACTGCCGCTGAGTGCTCGTTGAAGCGTGCCAAGGGCATTGTCGCATCGCTACTGAGACCCGATGACATGGTCTGTACATTCCAAAGAAGCAATTTGTTGTCATTGCCTCCTGAAGCCAATTGCCGCCCATCAAATGACCATTTGAGACCGCACACTTCTTGCTTATGGCCCGCCAATTTGGTCTCAAATCGCTCCTGTGATCGTAAGTCACGCATGAGAATATTGCGGTCTCGACTACCAGATGCCAACAACTGGCCGCTCCAGCCTAGTGTCCCCACGCGAGCTAAATGACCACTATCACCAATGGATGAGCACAGTGTATAGGATCAAATTCAAAACTTCAGACTGCGTACGCCATGGTGCGAATCTTCTTGACTGCACTGACATCCCAAATCTGCACCTCACCACTGTTAGTGCCGACCGCTAAATGTGTACCCTGCAAAAATAACGTATAAGTCTAGTCAGCTGTACGAACAATGATTGAGCACTTTAAAAAAGTAGAAAGACGTACGCGTTGACTCCAACTAACCGAAGTGACGGAATCGTTGGGTCCAAGGTCACAGAGTACTGTGACTTTACTGGTGCAAGCACTCCAAAGATAAACGCACGAGCTGAGACCAACAGCTACGACATTTGTGGCGGACCAGTCTACAAGATTTAGGTAAAAGTCATCTTGTAGTGATGGTGCATCCAGCACCTTAAAAGGTGTGCGTGCAATTCGTCGATTAGTCCTGTCTCTTTCCTGAAGACAAGGGCCAAGAAAACGATGCGAAGAGGCTGAAAGTCCAGATTGAAAAATAGAAGTCTTCGCATTACCGTACACCGATTGTCGTGGAGCTTTAAAGCGCAGAATATTGCTAGATGAGTTGCAACTCGGTTGAACGCACGTGTCGTCATCGTACATTTGAACGCACGAAGAAAGGCGTGGGTCATTCATTGTACGCATCTTATTGTAACTTGACGCACACGATCCTTTACTACCTCCCAAATTTGTACGCATGGTTGAATGTATCCCGAGAAGCTCACGTTGTAACATCATTGAGTAAGACGAGGCGTTTGAACTATGAGGCTCTTGATTTTTCCAATTAGGATCCACAGTAACCCCTTCAGAGGGCGCTGTTGATATTAGTCCACCTTGCAGCCAATTTGATCCATCACTATAATTTTGATTGTTGCACTGACGTGGCGAATCGGCTACAAGACCGAATCCAGTGTCCAGCCTAGTAGTTAGTCGTGACGGAATGAAACGATCACTGTAAATATTCTTAGGTCTGTGACAGCCAAGAAAAAGAATTAAGCTCGTGCTACATTGTAAAAAACACTAAGTGACAAACCTTTTAGCAGTCCGATGAGGCAGCGACTTAGCGTTATCATAAATTTTACCAGAAAGCCGCGACTCGTAATGACAATCAATTAGCTGTGAAGTTGTCTTCTGTACAGCAATACAATCTCGGCCCATATTACTTATCTGGCCGCTTTTGCTCAGTCTTCTTTTCCTGCTCAAGATACGTTTGGACTTCACACAAAGACTTGTGGAGAAATCCAACCCCTTAGCGTTTCCTTCGACCGGGATTTTAACAGAATGCAAGGCATTTGTTTCGACGGTAACCATGCCGAAAATATCGCCTTGGGATTGGGCTTGGCTGGCCAATTTCAATCTGGCAAGCTTGCCAAAACAAAGGTTGAGGAGGTGCCCCACAACGGCTCTTAGGTGAGTAAACCGTCCATTGTTCTTTCAACTGCTTAAAAAACTAAGAAACGAACATCGTTATGTCTTCATCACAAAGATGGGATCCGGAGCGCTGCTTGACGTCTCCATGTAGCCTCCGTGAAGTAATAGCTACAGTAGGTTTTCCTATGGGTGAGTGAGTATTCAAAGCTATGTAACAACCTGAAACCGAAGCTTGACTTTTCACCGTGACCACCTGCAAGAAAGTCCAAGCACGGCGACAAATCATGTTTATTAATCGACAAGTACTAGAGGCGCATACTTTGCTTGATGCCATGCAAAGTATCTAAGGTCCAACTTTCTCGTCAATAAAAGCTAAAATGGTATGAGACGAGACTTACGTAAACCTAGCACGCGCAACACACAATTTACTTATCGAGGCCAAGACCTTGCGCTTCAAACTGCAACCGTAGCTGCTTGCGGAAAGTCGTGATGGCTTGCTGATCAATCTCGTCGTTTATTTCCTCGCTACTCTTTCCACGTCCACACTTGTCTGCGTACAGCAGACACGCTACACCACAATCGTAGCCGCTGATTTGCTGCTTGTGTGTAATAGCGCTCACTGTGCGCTTTAACCAACATTTATGTTGCGGGTAACACACATCGAGCCACTCAATGACCGCGCGGGGCACCGATCGGTAGGAAATTCCGGATCTAGACGCCAATCTTCCCATCGGTTCGAACAGCTGCAATTTTGGTTTGGGGCTCAACTGCAAGCGAAACATGTTCCAGTGGATCTGATCAACGTTCACGATAAAAACTAAAGGCTTTTGACGATCGTAATCCACGACGCATCCCAAGACATCTCTGACGAAATAGTCGCGCTTTGTTCGCTGACTTTGACATCTCCGTTGCCACGGAGAGTCGGTCGCATTGAGGGCCGCCTCAAGATGGAGTTGATAGAAGGCTGTGGGCAAAAAATGTACCGCTTCGTACAACTTGGCAAATTTATAGAGCACCAAATCGATGAGTGTGCCAGTAATCCAGCTCGATTCGTCTACACGATCTTCGGGCCCGAATGCAGACTGGAGCACTCGAAACCGTCGTCTCGTGACCTCTTCAAGATCCTCTTCACTATAAGGCAATCGGCATTTCTTTCTAGCTGCCGCTCTACGACGAGGACGAAGGCGAGTGCGGTCTCGGCGACCGGAGGATCTTGCTGATTCGTTATTAGTATTTAAACCACCTTGTGGTAAGAAGGTTGCACTTTTTCGTGCCTGTGATTTCTTATCCATCAGGGCTGGTGATGGCAGCGCTTCGCATGGAGAAGCAGAGCTGTATGCAATGCGGGAGCGAAGTTGCATGATGTTTTGACGCGGCAGAGGGTGTGCGATATTGCGGTATGGAGTGGTACACATAAGGGGACAAGTCATTAACCAATCGAAGTGTGCACCTTGTCATTGTAAAATGTCCAACGCAGCAACGTATGAATCAGGTACAGTTGAGGCCTCGCAGATCCGCGCACTCAAGCAGCGCGTGCGACACCGCACTACAAGTGATGGCAAGTCGATGTACTTTGGGAAATACGTTTCACAAGAGGGCTCTGAAAAGCTGCGAACGTACGAGTACCATGGGGCCGATCACTCGCTTGTGTACAAGCATGTACTGACTCCCATGAACAATTTTCTGGTCGAGCTATTGCCGCTCTGGCTGGCGCCTAATCTCATTACTCTTATTGGCCTCATACTTGTGGGTGGATCGCATATATTGTTCATGTTCCTGTGTCCGCGGCTGGAAGGCGAAGCTCCATGGTGGGCAATGGTAGTTGCTGCTATCACGCTCTTCATGTACCAGACGCTAGACAATCTGGATGGCAAGCAAGCACGACGCACCAACTCGTCCTCACCTTTAGGCCTTCTCTTTGACCATGGATGTGATGCATTGAATGTATCAGTGGGAACGATGACGATGGTCAGTATACTGCAGATGGGAGCAACGTGGAAGACACTGGGATTTGTACTTAGTGGTCATTTTGCCTTTGTTTTTGCAACGTGGGAAGAGTGAGCAAATTAATTTATACTATTTTATAGTGCCAGTTTTTGAGCCTGACGGATTTTGTGGGTGTGCAGGTACTACTCTGGATCGCTGGTGCTACCGGTATTTAATGGACCAACAGAAGGTATTTTAATCGGGATAGCACTGAAGTTATTTACTGCGGTAGTCGGTGTCGATTTTTGGAAACAAGAACTTATTGAAGGAGTGCAAAACAATTCGCTGTTTGTCATCATAACAATGATAGGCTCGGTTTGTACACTTATGGTCAAGTACGTCAACGAGTCTTTGCGTGCTTTTCTGCTGTGCTAATTCATGATCTTTTTTATAGTGTTAGAAATGCATTATATGCTGTGCGTTTGAACCAAGATTCAGTTTTTGTAGCCCTCACTCGACTTCTGCCATTTGTCATTCTTAACACACTCGCTGGGTTGTGGGCGTTGTACTCGCCCTCCGACATTTTTTCACAACAACCGCGGATGTTTTTGTGGATGCTTGGACTGCTCAACAGCAAGCTAGTGGTGTGTACATGTCTTTCTGATTCAAAGATCTCATGCTAATCGTTTCGTATAATTCTTTGTATTAGCTGCACTTGATGCTTGCCCACTTATGTGGCGAAGAGTATCACCCGTTTCGCAAGACGCTCGTACCAATCTTCTATGTGGCCGGACACTGCGCCTTTTGCATGGTAGAAGGTATTTACGACGCCATTAACGAGAAACTTATTGTGCGTGAGTTCTTCTTTCTCTCCCTTGCCGCATATGTGCACATCGTATTCACTGTCGTGTGGGAGGTCAAGAATGTGCTGGGTGTCTCGGTATTTTCAATACTACACCATTCGAAACCCAGCACTCAATCGAGCAGCGAGTTAGCAGCAAAATCTTCGTAAACTTTGTGCTAAATATTACATATAGATAATTACTATATACAGAACTGTTCTACGAAAGTCTGGATCCTGCAATTTGACTCGTTACACACCAATTCTAAGTGGTTTGACATTTTTCACAACATTTTCCTTGTCGCGTTACGCCAGACTTACAATAGCAGCGCATTTGGAGTTTATAAATCTACATGTAGTATATTACTAGTTAAGGCGTTTGTTATTATCATAACGAAGTCTGACAATGCAGTTTGTATCACGATGAGCTTGTGGCTGTGCTGCTACTCAACAAATAATATAATTTGTTCTATCAGCGCGATTATGATGACTGACGCGCAATTTAGCTTAGTCGACAACATTTTAATTTTTACAGCTTGCTATGGTAGTCCCGTCATGTGTATCAGTTCAATCCGACCCATAATGGGAACCGTTGGTATGGTGGAAAAAGAAAATATGGCAGCTATGCACGCACAAAGTGCAAGGAGGAAAGCCCAAAAGGAAGCGATTTTAAGTATGAAAATGAGACGCAAGACCTAATTAGAAGGCAAATTTCAATTTCAATTATTTTTGCGAAGTGCATACTTTGAGCAATGCCAAAACCATACAAGGCGTTGGCCTTATTGCTCGAAGTTTCAGTCAAGCTCGAATCTCATTATACAGCGCAATCATTGATGTTGGATAGTGTGTATACATATATACTCGATACTTTTTTCATTCACACAGTAATGATGTTGAGCAACAGCGCTTTCCTCTTCACGCACATTGAGTCAATGATTATGAGTGCTTCACCATTTTACGCAAAAGGAGTCGCGAGAGACAAGACGGATGTAAAAGGTACTTCATCGTGACATCCCGGGCATACTATCCTTTCAAAAAGATTAGAATTGAATCAGGTATTTAATTAAAAGCCTTTAACATACCCAACCGAATTGAAAGGCATGTGCAATCGGAAGGGTGTCGATTCTAAGAAAAGCTACTTTTGAAGCTAAAGTAAAATTTTCAAGGGTACTAGGAGGTCTCACGCTACCTGCTGGAGCATCCAGTCGTGGTGAATGCGATCGAGCGTGAAGCTGACATGAAATTTAATTGCACACTGCAATTAAACCAGGCAAAGACTGGGAGTGTGGAAGGTGAGCATTGAGGCCAGGTTGCAATGCAGGATTAGCTACACACGTCGAAACTGCATTGCCAGACTTCGTTCTGATGGATATAATATTGTCCAAAATTGGCAATTTTTCACATCAAGGAAATTTGTTGTAATGTCAACAGCTGTGGTGTCGAAAAAATATTCGGGATTCGCACTGAATTCTGCTCAATTTAAACATGAGTCAGGTCTTTCGTAGAAGCACACTGTGCGACATTAAAAGCGTTGGTTTAGCAAGTATGACTAATTGTGGGCAAGTATTACGCGATGAACATCACCGCAAGGATACTGACTGGGAGAGAGTGATGATGACAAATGCCCTCACCAGCTACATACTACATGTAGATGTGTAAGCTCTAAATGCGCTGCTACTGTAAGTCTGGCGCGCTAAGTGCGTATGTTGTATAACAAAATATGCAGTAAATTATAGGCAACAAGAGAAGTGTGAATGTCACTCCACTTAGAAACCACAAAGCTTACGATGATTGTGCTGCAGGCTCACTGCTCGCTTGACCCTGATTTCGAATGATGAGGCGTCGATTAAACCGAGACACCCAGCACATTTTTGCTCTTCCATACAACCGTGAATACGATTTGCACATGATCGGCAAGGGGCAGAAAGAAGAATTCAAGCACGATAGAATTTTTGGTGATGGCGTCGTAGATTTTTCTAGCTTGCAATCCCAGCCACACAGAAGATTAATTTAGGCGTCTTAACAGGTGATACTTCTCGCCACATGAGTGGGCAATCATTTAGTGTAGCCACTAGAAAAATTACACAAAATAGTTCGCATAATTTTGTTAGACATTTACACCAAGCTTGGAAAAGGTTGGGGTGACGCCCTCCTTCCAAGCGCGGGGGCTAAATGCTCGCGCGCTTCGGGCAGGTGCTCTCGGGCATCTGCAGGTCTCTAACGAGTCTTACCCTCGACGCGACGGTCTCCAGCACCGGGCGCCACCTGGGCTCTTACCAAGTCAGAAATAAACAAAATGATGGAAGACCCTCACGACCTCGGTGCTGGCTGCACTGCTCGCCGAACGAGACCCGACGTATGCGGACACCACTCTATGTCGTGGACTAGCTATAGAGCCTAGCACGTGCATAACTTGGCAACGCGATAACGTAAAACAATACAATTTACACCACTAGCTTGCTGTCGGGCAGTACAAGCATCCACAAAAACATCCGCAGATGTTGTAAGAAAATGTCGGAGGGCGAGTTCAACGCCTATTACCCAGCGAGTGTGTTGAAAATGATAAATGGCAAAAGTCGAGCGGGAGTTCCAAAAACTGAGTTTTGGTTCAAACGCACAGCAAATAGCGCATTCCTAATAACGTCATCGCTCTCTCGAAGGATGTCTGGGGTACTCTCAATGCCTCTCTATGCATTTACTGAGCGAACAATGAGAGGACGAAATAAAACCGATTTTTCCCGCTTTCCTTTCCATTTTAAGAAAAAGTGCATTGTGCAACGAGGGTTCAAATTGTTCTCCCAGCGCAATACATTCGTAGTCCGGCCAACATCAAATGTTGCAGCAAGCATGACGATTTCAAAAAGCGCCGATGAAATTCGCAGCGTGATGGACGCGTTGAAGCTTGATGTGGTTGCGAGTTCTTTCGACAAAGATGACGACAAAATCGACCCCTACGTCGTTTTTGGGGAAGTTCCGATAACTGTATTCAACAAGTATGTAGGAGACGGTGAAGGATTGCGAATTGCGCTTCGATTTCTTGCCCTCTATAAGGAGCGTATCATGATTAATGTCCTACCTATCAAAGTGCATGAGAGTACTGCGCCAAATTTATCGAGCAAATTTTTTCGAGCGGCAGGAAAAGAAGACGAGGTTGCAAAAGTTGGCTCGATGACCGTGAGAAGAGCTTGCAACCCAAACAGGGAGGCCGATGCGACATTTGGTCCCAAGAGATCGACGCTGAACCGAACACCACCTCCGGCACTTCGCACCGTCGCTGATTGGGTGACACTGGCTGTGGAGGTTGGAAGATCTCATATTTAAGCGAGTCTGGAAGGAGCTGCTCAATGGTGGTACAATTACAGTGGAATCCAGTATATCCTGTTGTTGAAAATCAGTTCTTAAGGAATTCAAATGCGATACGCGCTTTATAACATCGCCATTTTTGGCACTCCACCAGCACCAACCGCAAGTGGAACATTTCGGCGACGCATTATAGCTAAACCAGCTGTCAATGTTTCGCTCGACATGCGCCAAATTTTATCGATCCCCTCGGATGCAGCGCTTCCACCTGGCGTGAGCTCAACCGCTCGTGTCGATCTTCGCATCGTCATGGATCTCGTCATCGATAGTATTTAATAATAAAAACACTGCCATGGATTCATTGTATTGTATTGTACTACGTTATCGCGTTGCCAAGTTATGCACATGCTAGGCTCATTCTGGCTAGTCCACGGCATAGAGTAGTGTTCACATACGTCGGGTCTCGTTCGGCGGGCAGTGCAGCCAGCACCGAGGTTGTGAGGGTCTTCCATTTTGGTTTAGCTCTGACTTGGTAAGAGTCCAGGTGGCGCCCTGGTGCTGGAGACCGTCGCGTCGAGGATGAGACTCGTTAGAGATCTGCAGATGCCCGAGAGCACCAACCCAAAGCGCGCGAGCATTTAGTCCCCGCGCTTGGAAGGAGGGCGTCACCCCAACCTTTTCCGAAGCCCATTGATTCATGTGGTTTTAAAATACTGTGATTCTGCTTGTGAAGCTCCATTTATTCATGATCATGATTGGTAAAAAAAAGCATAAATTTATGAAAAGAAAACTGGTTTTGCACGACGAATTTTAGCGCCTACTTGCAAAAGTATTAGCAATCGATCATCAACGTATCAAGCATGCAGACCCAAAAGTATTGTTCATATATTATTCTAGCTCGTCAATTTAATTTGAAAACTGCAAAGATGGCAAGGCAAGCTTTTTTGCTGCGTAATCGATAAGGACAGAAGTCGTTTGAGGGCCTCATAAGAAGCTTAATTTTGCAGAATATTGTGTGCCAAGCAGACTATACGATCAGCGTATATACAAACTATGTTGCATGATGAGAAAATCGTGGTTTACTGATATCAACAACACTTAAACCTTGGCTGGTGTGCAATATCGTAAGCAACACGACAATCTTGGCTTAATGCGCAAGATACATCTGCGTCTTTTGCATACCGTGACTCTTCGATCTGATCAAGCTGCTATTTTGAAAGGTTTCAACGCTTGGAAAACGTCCACCTATATTTTCGAGCTAATTGATTCTCGAATTAATCTATTGCTGGAAGATACATAAAAATAATAAGCGGAGTATGAACCTTAAAGAGTCAAAAAAAAGAAGAAAAGAAAAAGAAGATGCATTTGATAATTTCAAAGAGAAGCTCATTGAGATTGCGAAAGATACGTATGAAGGTGAGCTCCAATTTGGCTAGATCTATAAGTTAATGCATTCTTACTACTACACATGCACGTACAATACTCCTGCCGATCATTTTAACGTAAGATTCGCAAATGAGCCCATGTTCCATATCTGTAAATGGCAAGACCGTCAACGATTATTTAACTCAACCAAACACAATGTAAATACTACAACAATTGTAAAAGGAAGAATGGTATCTACGATGTATTTTATGCCACGTTTATTTTGACCGCTGATTTCGCATAAAATATTTAAGTTTAAACTCACATTGACTCAAAATTTGAGATCGACAATGGCTATGCCCTTACTCTAAATTTTGGCTCGATGTTGAAACTATCGAGTTTTGTAAATTTTGGCTCGATGTTGAAATTATCGAGTTTTTTTGTCTTCAATTTTTTTAAATTTTGTTGACTAAGCTAAATGATAAGTTTGATATCATAGTATTCTTATTTGGTATGATTGGATCTGGTAAATCATTTTTGATAAAGATTATTCGATCAGCTTGGTAGGTTTTCAAACTCTTATCAAGAACGATTTGGTTCATGTAAACTTGCCGATAAGCAAATCGTTTGCTGTGATGATATGAATAATCTTGCTAAGGCTCTACCAAAGGCTGACTTCTTGTGTATAGGAGCCCGTGGGTCTGTCAATTACCATGTGAAAGGGAACGGCTTGACTATTGTCCATGACTGGAAAATTCTAACCATTGTCAAGAGCAACAGGCTTTCAGACTATAAAAAAAGTGTCAGTGAGTCAGTACGTCGTTTCCTTTGTAACTATTTGAAATAATATCTTTAAAGCGCTTACTTTGAGAGCGATATCAATAACTAGAAGTTAAGTGTCTTCCTACATCGTTGCAATACTACATACCTTAAGTTGTGTGCTAAATTCAAGAACAAGGCGCGGGGTCTTTCTGCCCGGTATCATTCTTGAGAATCGTAACCGTCTTTGTGTAGCCACTAAAAGTACTTATCAACTCATCTCTGAGCAGTGCAAATGCCAAGAGGGTGTGTTGCTCACTGTTTTCAAATGAAAAAGGCTATAAAGAGCCAAATTTAAGAACGATGCGAAATCAAAGACGCCTTAGGATACAATTAATCTCACAAGAATTATGATTGCAGATCGTCGATTCGTATAGAAGAAAATGAAAATCTGTAAGGGTTGTCGTCAGGAATACAAACAAGGATGCTGCGATAAATACGGCCACCTTAGCCGATCAGAGTCTCATGCGATGTAAAACTATTAAATTCTCACATGATATCCGTGAGAAAGATTAGTCAATCATACGCAAAGTAGAAGTAATTTAGCCAGAGCCGCATTAGCGGGGTCGATTGATCTCCCACCCATCTGATACGCTTTTGAGATCTACATTTGTTTTGCCTCTATATCAGTAACGACCGCCGCAATTTTTCGGACAAGCCTATCTATATGGACCACAATGTATTGCTTGTTCTTCTCATTAATCATTTTTCCCGACTCTTCCTGCTTGTGCTTTTTTGGAACTTAGAATGGAGAAGCTTCTTAACGCAACTTTTCTACAACTGTTGGTCCATACGACTTTGCAAACAAGCAATTGTGATTAATCGGCAACATCATACTGCTTGATCAACATAACTTTTAATTCGTATGGACTGTACTTCTGATAGTATAGATAGATGTCAATTCCGTGTGTTTTTTACCTTCATCTCTTCGTTAATATTGAGATTATTGTTCAATCATACGATGCTTTAACAAAATGTAAGTAGAGTTGGTGAATTAAACTACAGACGGTTAGATCAATCGATCTGATAAAGACTGTACATGAAGAAATCATACAATTAGATCAGACAAGACTAAAGTCCTGAGGCAAAAAAAAATTTCCGACGACGAGTCAAGGCAGGGGCCATCATTCCCACGTCGCTTCTTATTTTGGTCGATTCACGTAAAGGCGTAGCTTCAAGACCTGCCACGGTGGAATATCACACAGAAGTCCACCAATTTCTTTTGCAGCAGATCTCATTTCATACCATGAACTTTTTCAAAAGCATGGGCCACTATGTCTCGACTAATTGGTTAAGTTGGAGCACTGCTCCATGAGACATATGTGAAGTTGTTTCTTCACCTAATTCGTAAGCCTTCACAAGCTTCTTGTAATTTTTAAAATAGAAGAAATACGCATGACCTTTGTTCTATTGCGGGTAGGTTAAAGGAATAGGTTTGTTAGGTGGAACTTTCACAGGCTGCGCGTGGCCCAAATCGACAGAATTTTTTGTACATTAAGACTAGATATAGACAGAGCGAAAGACAAAAAATGTTGAAGGTAAATAAACTATAACCTCCAGCATGGACGAAACAAAAAGATTGTTCGTGACATTAACTTAAGATGCGAGCATGACCATTTATCTGCCACTATAATAGGTCTATGCACCAGGCAATTAATCAAGCTCTATAAAGTTGGCGCTGCGAAAAAGTAATGACTTTACGACGCTCTTTTTAAAAAGATGTCTAAGGATCAGAACTCATGCATCGTAGTGCTTCTGATGAGTGTCTAAACAAAAAAAGAGAGTCTCACACTCATAATGAACGCCAGATGTAAAATGGCCAATAACAGATTTCGTGATGCATTTGGATGTCACAGTGCGATCTGAAAGGAATCAAGTTAGCAAACAAAGCTGCAAAGCTGAACAGCAAACTAATGCCAGAGAAAGGGAATGCGTCTTTAAGAGAGTCTCACACTCATAATGAACGCCAGATGTAAAATGGTCAATAACAGATTTCGTGATGCATTTGGATGTCACAGTGCGATCTGAATCAAGTTAGCAAACAAAGCTGCAAAGCTGAACAGCAAACTAATGCCAGAAAAAGGGAATGCGTCTATCAGCTTTGAAGTACTATGGTTCTTTTTTTGCAAAGTTGCAAATGTACTCAAAGGAACGTATGGTTCCGCATTTCTATCTTGAGTCAAGTTCAAGGCACAAACGATTCAGCTGGATAACACGACGACTAGCTCGATCAATTCTTACCTCGACTTCTTGACAAGTATGTTTCAAGAGCAGCTTTGTGAACTTCTATGGCGCATTTTTAATCGACAGCCAGGTGGAAACGATTATACAAATGCAAGCAATAGCTTTAGCTCAGTCTTACCAAGCTTTTCTTTATTAAAGTTTCAAATCCAATGTCATCAAAACACTGCTTCGTCTCATTTTATAATCTAATGTCAAGCATATGCTAAGCTCACTAATCGGGAGAAGTATGATCTACATGATAAGCTACTCCTCAGCACTGTGGCAGCTAGCTTGAGCTACAACAAAATAGCAAACAGAGCCTGATGCATCTATTGAGATCATAAAAAATGGATTGAATCTGCTGACGATAATTTCTTCAATCGTCAAATTGTAGTGTTTTAGGTGGTGAAGTACATAACGTAGGGAAGGGCTAAGCATGTGACATCATCATTTAGGTCGCAAAAAAGGAGTACATACAGGTTTCACACACCAGTACATTCTTATCTTCAAAAAGCATCCCTTAGGAATCGACACTATTCCTCTTACCATTCGGAGTTACGACCGATTGCAATCGACTATCTTCGAGCGGAGCAAATTCGGTGAGAGCTTTCATATAGTCTCGCCGAACTCTGTTGCAAAAATTGGTAGGATCTTTTTGGTTGTGTTATAGTAGTGCTTGGTGCATCCGCTTATTACAGTTGATGTAGCGAGAATATAGTGCGTTGCCTGCATCGTCCGGACTGCTACACATTGGCCAAAAGTGCTCGGCACTTTTTGTTTTCTTGTTCCAAGGCCAGACAGTCTTGGACGTCTCATGGTGCTATACGATGGTGTACAAATAACGTTTTGTACAGTGCAGATTAGATGCTACAAATTTGCCTTTTGGTTTTTGTACTTGCAATAATACTAAATTAGCATAAAAGTAGCTTATCTTTTTTCATGCACTTCACTAATAACAATCAATCGCTAGCAATTACTCGCGCTGTATTATAGCGCCACCCAGTTATAACTTCATGGGTCTGCTTGTCTCACCCCCGATCCCACGCGTTAGACTTTGCGTGAGTAGTGGTGTACGATGAGGTCCCTTTAGAATACACAACGCTACACGAATACGCATTTATCGTGATTAGTCCGAATATTGTGAGAGACGGATATCGCTTTGCTAATGTTGAGACGCGCTTTTTTGCAACATAGAGCGGGAAATTGATCAACTCACTATGATTAGTGTGGTATTTGAGCTTGAAGTGCCTAGACAGTTTTTGGAAGAGCATAATCGCCATCGTCTTGCTTGCACTCTATTCTCTTTGTCCGAAAAATTATCGATTTTTGTGATTGAAGAATACTTAAAATCTGCTAATTTATCACGCATTGTTGCGTCTGCTATACTATTTAGCATAAACTGATTTGCAATGTCGTCGGGCAATATAGACTGGAGACACTACTGTGCCGAACAAAAAGGCATGAACCGAGGTAATTTCTTTGACAGGAGCACTGAGTGAGTTTATTGGAATCACATAGGTGCGGCTGGTGTCATATGAACGCCTTCTTTAAAGCCACTTTAGGTATGCAGTCATCACATCGAATTAGCCGTATGCAGTGAACTCACAAATTGTGTATGATGGTGCAGTAGGAGAATAAGTTCAGAAGTAATTAACACCGTGGATTAAAAAGCACTAGAGCGCTTTTGGTCATGCCTTGCGAAGAAACACTGTCTTTCTTGCCAGCTTGTACGCAAAGTCTCACTATAATTCAATAAGCTTCGAATTTAAGGGTTGATATGTCAGACCTATGACATCCTTGAGCATAATCTCAAATGAATAATACTCTTCCTTTGCTCTCGCCTCCTTCGATATGGCTTGCATCATCTACCTTGCATACAGCTGACACAGATGCCATCTCGCTCCACACCACCCTAAAAAAGTATCTCACGCCTCCAGCACGTGACATTACCGAAATGCCAAGTAAAATGCTAGGTGAGCGTTTGCTGCCGACTTTTGGATTCACACACCAGTCAGATAAGCTTTCTCGCTCGCCAAATCACTGCAGCTGTAGCACCGTCCATGACTAGTGTTGCTTAGTCATGCTCAAATTGGACAATGGGCAGTGCTGGCACCGATTTAAGCTTCCTGACAATATGCTATACATCT
Source organism: Plasmopara viticola (assembly GCA_001695595.3). Taxonomy (NCBI): domain Eukaryota; phylum Oomycota; class Peronosporomycetes; order Peronosporales; family Peronosporaceae; genus Plasmopara; species Plasmopara viticola. The sequence goes on along the minus strand of MBPM02000002.1, from coordinate 2,154,565 downwards.
TTCATTTCACCGCGCGGGGATCATATATACGCTGTATTTTCTTTTACTTAGAGCCTCTGACAATTCTGGTTAATTTTGTACAATTGAAGCCATTTCGTAATCAGTGCACTCTGCAAGTGGTCGGTGGCGCTGCCCCAAATTGCAGGCGATCTACGCTTTATGGACATGTCAATTATGGAAACGAGCGTCTCTTTAGCTTGAGTTTTCCGTACACATGATACTGGTCAAGGATGCACTCTTGAGCACCGTCGAGAAGATTTGAAGGTTGAAAAGAAGAGCGAGATAAAACAAGCGAAGACGCTATTCGCAGAGCTATGCAGTTGCTGTGCACAAGCAATCAACAAAGACCACAATGCCGAGTTCCCTCAGCACATCTCATATTGGTAGGCCACCAGCAGCGTTAAAGCACCAGTAAACTTTTGGCGGCGCAACTCGCATGTGCGCACGTATCTGCAGCCCCAATATTGAGCCCACATGCCTAGATGACCATTTTGTGAGGATCGAAGAGGATGCGTTCTGTGTCATTTCTAAAGTCTGACTTTAAATAATGATGCGTCGCATTTCCCGATGTTGTAATACAGCAGTCTAGCATTTATTGGAGCCGATGCAGCATCGCGCTGAAGTGCGCCGCCAATTTCTTGTATGAGATGTTAAGCTCATTATTTGTAAGATCTTTAGCAGAGCTACGCACATGTTATCTGACACGTACGCGACACGGATGTAATCCTTTAAGACGAGGTCACGTTTTGAAGTGAGTCACTTTTGAACAGTAGCAAATTAGCTAGAATATCCTTACTTTATGGCTTAAACTTCATCTAAAAGTTATAATTCGCGACGAAGTAGTGCCATCTTGCTCACGGTGATGCGACTGCGTCGTGGTACATACTTCTAATTAGATAATGGATGGCTAAGAGCCTAACAAGTGGACTCAAAATCTGACGAGAGCATACTCCATCTTGAGCCATTCTTTGTCATGGACAGGACAATTTTATTTGACGGCTTTGAGCTGCCGAATCTCGAACGCGATCACCCGATCTTGCCTTCCGACGCCTACTTGCAGCAGTGCATTGCCGATGGCTAAATCTGACGCATCATATTCGATAGTGAACGCTCGCTGTGAATACGGCGAGGCCAGGATTGACACCAACTCATTTGTATCCTTCTTAAACACTTCTGTGTATATGCCCTGTATTTATGCAAGTTCCTTCTACTTTTTGATGAGAATAAAATTTTGAAGCCATTTAGCTAAAGCACTTGATTTGAATTTACTGTCTACTGCATTACTTCATGCCGTTCTAGCAAAAAAAATGCAAAAGGACTTGATAAAAGTGTTTGTGTGCGACGCTACAAATTATTACTTCACTTTTATTAATTTAAATAACGTAGTAGTAAATCTTACTAATCTTTAATAATAACAGTAGAAGTTTACGCTCATTAATTGACATGCTGTAAAAACCAGCTCATTATCCCCAATAAATCCACTGCTTCATGTATAGTTTTCTTGTACTAATTTTTGAGGACGTGTAGCATTGCAACATGGAGCTCAGCTGGGAAAATTCGTGTACGTACGCCGTCTTTTTTCCAGCTGTGTTTACTCCTACATGCTGCAAAGTACCTTGTTGTACACCTCTACCACTTGGGCTTCTAGCTCATAGTCTTACCACGATCGAACTCATTCTTTTTGTGGCAAAATCGACGTGTTAACCAGATTCGGAAGGATATGGCCTGAACCATAGGTACGGCTCGCTCAAAGTAACTGTTCTCAACCAAATGAAATAATTTTTGCTGCCCTTTTAGCTACGGTGATGAGGCAACGGCACTAACCGGAGAGAACAAGCCCCGCATCCTCCTTATGGGCCTGCGCAGGTAACGTCGTTCTCTTTGTTTAGCTACTGCTGCTCTACCTTTTCAAAAAAAGCCACTAAACGTGTTATTAGGAGTGGAAAATCGAGCATCCAGCGTGTAGTTTTCCACAAAATGTCGCCACACGAGACGCTTTTCCTTGAAGGCACCAATAGCCTTGACATCAAGTACATTGCCAACAATTCCTTTGTACAGTTTCAGATATGGGACTTTCCGGGCGATTATGATTTTAAAGGTACGTTTTTATCCTACAAGAGCATTAATATCGTCCATTTATTTTCACAATCTTGTAGAGGACTTGGTCTACGGTGGCCAGCTTGTAAATGAGGAAATGATCTTTAGCAATTGTGGTTCTATCGTGTTTATTATTGACGCACAAGACGAACCATATGCTGAGGCACTGGCACGTCTTCACGACACGGTCACACGTGCGCATCGTTACAATCCGGACATTTTGTTTGAAGTGTTTATTCACAAAGTGGATGGTGATCTTTTTCTTTCTGATGATCACAAAATCGGTACGGGCGTTTCGAAGGCAGAATGAAAGCGTCAAGAAGGTTTCTTGTAACAAATAAGACATTTTTGTATGACAGATTGCCAGCGAGAGGTTCAGCAGCAAATTATGGATGAAATAAACGATGGAGAATTGGATATTCACATGAGCTTTTACCTGACCAGTATCTACGATCACTCCATATTCGAGGCTTTCAGCAAGGTCGTACAGAAGCTGATTCCGCAGCTTCCGACTCTTGAAAATCTGCTTAATATCCTCATTACGGTTGATAATTCTGGAATTTTGTAATTGCTGAGCAACGGAGAAGATAGCGCTTACACTGTTCTTATTGATTTTGTGCAGAGCTGCAACATGGAAAAGTCGTTTTTATTTGACGTCGTCAGCAAGGTTTACATCGCCACGGATAGTAGCCCGGTCGACATGCAGTCATATGAGCTGTGTAGCGATATGATCGATGTTGTCATCGACGTTTCCTGTATTTATGGGTAACTCGCGGTGACTGGCACGTTTTTTGCAGTGATTGTTTTGATGTGGCTCTTCTTGCTGAGCAGAATGAAAGACGATGGGGAAGGCGATGGTTTAGCCTACGATTCCAAGTCTTCCTCGGTGATTAAACTCAACAACGGAATGGTTCTGTACCTTCGTGAAGTAAACAAGTAAGTTGATTTGTGATGCTTTGCACGGACAGTCTCTATACTAAGTGTCAACTTTTTGTTGGTAGCTATTTGGCCCTTGTGTGTTTGCTGCGTGCTGAAAACTTTATGAAGCAAGGCATCATCGATTACAACATTGACTGTTTTAAGTCAGCCATCGGCGACGTGTTCAAAGCACCAAAAGCGGTCGAGTAAATCCGTCTCTTCGGACAAAAAACAGCACAAAAGTGGCAGCGCTATGTTCTCGGTATGATTGCTTGTGCGAGATAATAAACAATATCGCAGACATGGTGATGAGTATTGAATCCAAATTTAGTCAATGAACAGTGCGATGCCTTTACACTTTGCTCGCAACGAACCACAATATCTAACATACAATTGCATTCGATCGGCTTTCCTGGCACAATTTTTAAAGTCTTTTAACATCATGCGCAAGTTGATGTTAAGGACTTGACACGCTACGATTTTCTCACTTATTTTTCCAAGTACTACTCGTACAATACTTCGCCAATTTGAATGTAATAGGTAGCCCTTCACACTGCCTATTTTGTCAGCGATTTAACTAAATCGACATCTCAAACAAAAGTGAAAAGTTTTCACTCGTGGCTAATAAATAATAAGCGGTCTTTTTGTTCAAAGAGACTGGAGCTTTGCATTAACCTTGTTGCTAAAATACGCTGATTTAAACTTTTATTTGTACTGATTATCTCAATATCTTAAACATGTAACTTCAAGGAGGATAGATAAATCCACGACAATAACTTGCCAACCATTTGCCTAATGCTAAATCACTCGCAATCGATCGCAGCGCTACTTAGTGTGTTCTTAGCGTTTGCCTCCATTTATGCCGAGCACTGGGCGGTCATTGTGGCTGGCTCAAACGGTTACAGCAACTATCGACACCAATCGGACGCCTGTCACGCGTACCATGTTGTACGGCGCCATGGCATCCCGGCTGAGAACGTGGTGCTGATGATGTACGATGACATTTCGTGGCACAAGCGCAATCCGTATCCGGGTCAGCTCTTTAATAAGCCTACAACAAAGAACGCATCGCAGGCGGATGTGCAGCCAGTGGACGTGTACAAGGGGTGCAACATTGACTTTCGCGGGGGTGAGGTGACTCCAGACACGTTTATCAATGTATTGACGGGCAATAGCTCTGGAGCTTTCAACAAGAAAGTTTTGAATAGCACGAACAATGACCGAGTTTTTATAAACTTTATTGACCACGGTTCACGTGGCAACGTATACTTTCCAAACATGAAGCCGCTGACGGCCTCAAGGCTGAAACACGCCATGCGAACAATGCACAAGAAGAACATGTACAAGGAACTTGTATTTTATATGGAAGCTTGTGAGTCGGGCTCAATGTTTTCCGACCGATTTTTGAAGAGCATTAACGCGTACGTAACGACGGCTGCAAACGGTTTTGAGTCGTCGTGGGCTGCGTTTTGTCCTCCCTTCGACTTAGTTGATGGTAAAAGCATTGGATCGTGTCTCGGAGATCTTTACTCTGTCAATTGGATGGAAGATAGTGATCGGACAGATTTATCAAGCGAGACGTTGACGACACAATTTCACCGTATTAAACGCGAGACCACGAAAAGCCACGTGAAATCGTTCGGATCGTCGAAGCTCAGCCACGAGATTGTTGGCAATTATCAGTCTACGTATGACCAGGATTATGACGGTGCGTCTACTAGCAAGGATATAAAGGCATTTATCCCTGCACCAACCCATCATACGGCGATCGATACTAAAAGCGCTGTCGATGCACGCGACGTGGACCTCGTCGTTGCGTTCTATCACTATTTACGTGCTGCCCCAGGAAAAGACCGACATGGTCTAGCAGACGAGCTAATTTCGACGATTCGAGCCCGTGAGATTGCTGACAAGGTGTTTGCAAGGATACATGTTTTGTATGAGCAACTCACAAATGTGCCTCTTGTTCAAATCGAACACCCGACGAATTTTAAATGCCATGAGGACATATTACAATTCTTCAAGAGGACCTGTTCCTTCACTGGTGAGTTCACCAGTTACAGCCTTAAGTACGCAGGAACTCTGATGGACCTATGTGAGTCGAATGTGACGCAAAATGATAGGTTGGCCATAGTGCGCAACGCTTGTTCTCGAACAGTGTAATTAACATCAATGTAGCCATATTGAATATGGTTGGCTCTTAGAATGTTCATTAAGCAATTTGACCTCATCAGACGTGATAAAGTGTTCACAATGATTCTTTAAATGATATAATGAGCCTGAACTGTTGCATGTTGACAACTTTTTGCTGAGTGAACACGAACACAACCCTGTACCGATAAGTCTTTGTAACCATTAATGTTTTCTCAAATACACAGCATGGAGAACTTAGTGCACCGAATCCGGTGATTAGTATCATACTACAAGTTAATAAGCTCCACTATCGCAAAGTCTTATTTGTTCATGACTCTGGACCGCCGCCTATCGGATAGTTCGCATCGTCATCTTCAGGGACCTCGCCCGACTTGTCGGCACCCAAATTCTTGTACAGTGTTTTAAGTTCATCGTTTTCATCCTCGATGGCAACATCGAATGGCTGCAATAACATGAAGACCGATCTATTAGAACACTCAAAGTGCACAACCACACCCACAAAACCTACCGTTTGTCCCTCAGCATTGCGCGCGTTCATGTCTGCACCATGATCGAGCAGCAGCTTGGCACACTCGACCGTCTCACTTCGGTGTAACGGCGTGTCCGAGTCGTTGTCTCCTGCTTGTATCAGGGTAATGCGTTCTCATCCTCCCAGACAATTCTCCTTAATCACTCACCTAGCTTTACGTCAGCCCCACTCGCAAGCAGGAATACCACTAATTCCATGTGGTTGTAGCTCACAGCGGCCTGCCTTTTATTATTCACGTATCAGCACCCAAAGCAGCACCAGTGCACAGTGTGACTCACAGCGGTGTGTATCCATTCTCATCCTTTGCATTCACGTCGCCTCCACTTGCCAAGAACGACTTGACACTTTTAATATCCCCATCACTCGCCGCCGTCCATATATTCACACACATGGTTTTAACCTTCGTTTCCACAGAATAAAGCTAATCTTCTGCTGATTAAAAAGGAGCTTAATAAGTGCTATATTGTACAACACTGCAACATGGCACACCAGCAGCAGGCGCATGCACCCGCCGTTCCCTCGTCGCGCTCTTCGCCCCTTCTAACTCGTCCATCCAATCCTCCACTTATTAGTGACGCTGTCGTTTTTTCACACACCAAGTTCCCATCCCGCCAGTCAAGTTTCGTGGCGGGAACGATGTCGTCTACCACATTTCAGCTATCTGAAACAACACTACCTAGACTTGAGTCACCGCCGCAAGTAAAGAAGTTTCGGGTAGAAGCACCACGAGGCGAAGGTGTGCGGCGAATGAAAGTGTGTATTGTAAAACACGGTGAAAAATTAGGCTTTGGCGCGCGCCACGACCGGTACAAGCGGCTGCAGGTGTCCACACTGCAGGGCAGTGACTCCAAGTTGCAGATTGGGGATACTTTGCTGTCTGTGAATGGTGCAGATCTTACAGGGCTTGAGTTTGAGTCAGTCATTGAGCTTCTGAAGGCTACACAACCGGGAGAGTTGGTGTTTGAGATTGAGAGAATGGAGACGAGCAGCCAGCAGCTCAATGGCTTTGCGGTATCTCACGTGGATCCAAGAATTCGATCGACCTTCGGCCCAGTTGGAAATGTATGGACTGCGGCTAATGATGCAGCCACAGCAGCTACTGGTGGATTAAAACAAACGTTCTGGCCCCAGAATGGTACTGAACAGCCAACCGTGCCTAGTGGTAGGCTGCTCGGTGGCTACCCACCAGCTGCAATGACCCCATCACCAAAAATTCCACCTTCTTCAATATCAGTGACGTCGGCCTCGTCAGCGCAACAACCGAGAAAACGAGTACGACCGTGAGTATGACTTGGGATTTGTTCAAAGAGAATGAAAAATTGATCACGTATGTTTGCTTACAGTGCTCAACGTGCAGTGACCATGCTGGACGATAATGGCCAGCCGGTAAATGTAAGTATGCTTCTTAGTGAGTTAGCAAAAGAACAGGCTCAAAAAGCTGCACTCGAGGAAAAGAATACTGGGCTGCGAAAACGCCTGCAACAGATGCTGATTGAACATGATATTGTGCGAGTGCAAGCGTCAGACAGGTTAAAAGATGCACAGGAAAAGGCACACCGTGAGTTGAGTGAAGTGCGGGATCAATTAGTTGCGGTGCAGGCGCAAGTGCGACTTCAGGATCGTGCACCTGATGTGGGTCGAGCCGATTCGATTACTAATGAATTGGCAGCTTGCAAGGCACAGATCGAACGTCTCAAAAGAGCTGAAGCGGATCGAACGGAGCTTCTTGCCACACGGTACCGTACAGAATGTCGGATCGCTGCAGTGGATGCGCAGCGTGTGATGAAATCTGTCATTGAGATGTTCCAAACAAAGCTCCGACAAGTTGGTCGCATGGGGCGCAATAACTCAGACAAGGACAACAAGCTGGAAGTTTCTTGTGACGGCGTGCGGCGACTTGTCTTCATGAAGATCTGTAAAATGACGCATGATTTTGCATTCTACGCCTCCGCAGACTTTCATTCGCAGGATATCGTTCGACACACGTTAGAGCAACAGGAATTGGAAGATGTGTTTGGCACGTCACTTGCTCACGAAGAGCGAACGGGCCTGCTGTACGTCGCCATAGCTCCTATGGTACGTACAACACAGTCGGAATGACAATTCGTGCAAAGTTTAAACTAACTGAAGTCGTGAATTGTCTAGCATGTTGTGTTCGATCCAAATACTGATAATGTAGTGCTCAAGTGTCAATGGGCAGAAAAACATGTTCTTCGTGACCTTGCACGCAATTTTCGGTCTTAAACGTATCCGCTAAAATACAAAGCTGAAGGGTAACTTATTTGCTCTCTACATGTACAAAATTGTTATCGGCATTGTTCACAGCTTTGATTGATTTAGTCTTGGTGATGGACAGGGCCATGGACTGCATGACAACGTCACGGAGGCGGTTCCAGAGCACAGGTGCCAGCTCACTCATCGATTCATAGGATTCGCGAGTCATTTCAAACACTGTGCACGATTCTAATGCCTTGGCAGCCATGTAACGGTATTGACGACCGAAAAAATCGACTTCGCCAAACATGGCACCGGGCATCACGTTCTCTAGCATAATCAAGGGCTTTTTGGGCACCACACTTCCATCATTGTTCATACAAAGTGCAACGCGGCCACTGGCGAGAAAGTAAAAGCGGTCCGGGTAAGAAGCAACGCGATAGAAGTCGTAGCCTCGTGGTACTTCATATACGCGGAAGAATTGGTCGATGCCTTGAAAAAGTGGTGAGTCATCAGGCTCGCCGATAAAGCGGTTTACCAGCACACTAACGCACTCATGGTGATCAATTTGCTCCCGAGCATCAGCTGTTTGACCCAAAAATTGATTTTCGCAAAACTCCAGCGCAGACTCTGCATCAAGGAAAAAGTCTGTCTCGTCCGCGATGTCGTTCATGAGTAGCAAATTACGAATTTCTGGTAAAACATTTGCAAAAAGCACAGTGATATTGTGGCGCTTGCAAAGCTGTAGCAAGATCATGAAGGCACTACGTGCAGCCGTTGCATCCATGCCAGAAACGCGAGTAAAGTTCATTACGACGTACTCGGTAGGCAGACCGTTAGGGTATGGCGCCGGGCCACCGTCCAAACATACAACTGGGACGTCGCGTATTGACACTGGGGTGAGCGGAATATTAGTATTGTCCATACTCTGTGGCTCAACGCTCATTTGGTTACTCAATTTCTGCTTAATTGCTGGCCGGGCCTTGCGAATTTGTACAGCTTTCTGCACATCCTCAAGGATTTGCACGGACGAGCCAAAAAAGAGGTAGCCATAGAGTTCTAGGTAAACAATGGCGTCACGCTTTTGATCGAGAAGCGTACGTTCTGCAAGTTTGCGGATCGCACCAGATGAACGATAACGACGACTCACAACTCGAACCCGCGCGTACCCTAAAAGAAAATTAATAATCGCAAAGCCGATGCCAAGCACCATTCCTAGCTCGAGCGACACCATATTTATGGCGATGAACGATAGCCACAACACCACGTATTCTCGAAGTAGAATCTTATGATACATGTGCACCAGCCACTCGACCATGAGATCAATAGCGATAAAAATCAGAGTGGCACCAAAGAAGAAGCGTGGCAAAAGACTCATGACTGATAGCGGCACGAGAACGATCGCAAACTCGGAGAGGATGACGCACACGCCGACAAGGCGCGAGTTTGTCTTGGATCGGTATGTAAAGACGGTTTGTGAAAAAATGTACGAGCCCGTGTATCCACCAAGCAATCCACTCACGACGTTCGACCACCCCACTGACTTCAGCTCGTGATTAATGTCAAGCTGGCTGCCCATATCCATTTCAATCGCTGCCACATCGAGACAAGATGAAAAAGCCACAACAAATGTCATTCCAAGCCATGTAGTGAATTGTTTCGGGACTTGACTCCACTCCATTTGTGTGAAATCAAACAAGTCGATTAGTTCAGTAAAACCAGTCGGATCCGAAGCTGGTGAAACCCATCCAAAATCACGGGCATCATCGAGTGAGCTACCACACAATGCCAGCACGAGGAAAAAAAGCAATGGCATGGATAGAATCGCAGCTGATAGCGCATAGGATTTTTCACAGCAGTGCGACACGATCATCAGGATCGCACCACCCGCTACCCCTGGAATGCACAGAATCATATAGTGTGCGTTCCACACCTGCAGCATGGACGTAAAATCATTGATTTCAAGGCCTGTGCATAATGACAAGCCAGCATACAGACAAAACAGGCCAATGAAGGCCAGGTAGCCTCCGACCACAGGCATTGGCAGGTACGAGACAAGTCCTGCCAATTTGAACTTGCCAAGCAGTACTAACACGACCCCAAGTGACGCAGTCGCCAACCCAATTGAGACCACGGTGGTCGTGACTTTGGCTTCCAACGACACTTCTTCGCCCAAAGACTTGCAGATGGACGTTGCAATGGCACTGAGAAAGATGAGACCAGCGTCCTGCACCTGTCCAATGGCAAAGGGGAGCGAGCTCAATAGTGTAAACATGACTTGGTGGACGACGCTCGAGAACATGACGAGCTTTGAGAGCGCTGGCATAAAATTGGCAAAGTCGGGATGGCTAAAGATGATGGCGGCGTAGCCGTACATGCAAGGAATCGTCAAGATGGAATTAATGATGCCGTACATGACCGCATTGGTGTATTTTGCGAGATCGCGCGGGCGCGAAATGCTACGAAACGTGCGTCCATTGTAGCTGTTGAGAGCTGATTTATTCGTGACGAGTAGAGCCAGAGATTCTTCGTTGTCGGGCGAGCTCACGTGGTCCACCCAGCTCCGGTGGCGACACTCTTGTTGTGAACGCTTATGCGCGTTGTTATCGGCGCGTTGAGCTGCATTCTCAGCTGCTAATATGGGAGACGTCGAGCTGTTGCGATGTTTAATTGCACCGGAGAGCGCAGGCGAGTACATGATGCGGTCAATGGAGGTGATGCAAGGAATTACCGGTACATACCTCACAATTCTATTTACCGGTAAAATACTTTAAGCGAGAATATTTCGTACCCAAGACGATGTAATATATGAAAGTTATGAATCTGCTTGAGATTTATACAGGTATGTATACCTGCTATAATTTGGGTAGCAAACTTAGTCACTTATTAAGGATTGGAGATAGGGCCGAAATACATAAAAATCAGTCTTATTGTGCAGTATGAAGCACTCAGCAATTCCTGTAAACCGAAGATAGTGCGCAGTCGTCCATTGTGTAATGTGAAACACAGTCCATTGCACAGAGGTGTGCGGATAGGTATGCGATCTATTGGCGAGCGATTACCCATCCTGACGCAGTCTTAAGATTAAGTTATTTGAGCCAACATCATCCTATTCTGGTCCTACCTATCACCCTCTATACGCAATAGATTCGGCTCTGCTGTTTAAGCAGGGACTACATTTATTGAAGAATTCTGTCGAACTACCTCAATATGCAAGCTAATATTAATACTAATACAGTGCCCGTCGTGCTCCTGAAGCCACAATTCTCTGAATTTTTTTCCGAAGCTGGTAACTGAATAGCTTGACCTTAGGTAGTGGCTCGCTTCAACCTCCCCAACCAAAATTTGGATTACATCAAGCAGAGAGATGGTCTTCACTATATTACTGTTGCACGATAAGGCGTCCGGCAGTAATAGGTAGCAAAGACGGTTGCCGTTCGACCAGGTCATTCAATGACGACCTTCCAACTCTCAAGAAGTGTGCTATTGCTTGCAAAAAAGGTGTATCTCCATCGATACCAGCCTTGTACCAAAGGCTGCACTTGTAAAAAAAGATTGCGCTACGCCGTGGGTGGCAAATGTGAAACGTTTGCCTATTGGGAGTTCAGGCAAGAAAGATTGTAACGAAGTCTCTTGCTCCACCGCGGCGGGAATGCGTTTGAAAAATTCAAAGAGCATCTAGAGCGCTACGAATCCAGCTCCAACTACATAAGACAAACTCTCCTATGTCCGTGGGCTCAAGACATCTCACTTCCAGAAACTATCAGCTCCTGCAAAATGCCAAGCTTGATGCTGGGAACGCTCATGTTGAGCATGGATGAATTTGCATCAGACCACAGCGTGCGGCCTGAAGACCGCAAATTACTAACGACTCACCCGGTGCTTGTGATTTTAGAGCGCAGATGCATGTAAGTAGTCGTGCCGAATATGACTGTGAAGCGTGGTAATACCACTCGTTATATTTGCAACTCTGCTTCACACCGCACTCTACTGCTGCTAGCCTTGATGTTCCAGAAGGCCACTTCCGCCTCGTCTTGCGCTAATTTTACGCGACCAGCAGTTCCTGTGGTAGCTGACCTCCGCGCTCGTAATTCTGCTGTTTCCGGTCTTGGCGGTCAAGTCGCGGCTTTCACGGAACGAACCCAGACTACAGAAGCCCATGATGTGAATGTGGATTTGGAAAGTATGAGCCGTGCCGTCAGATCGTCCACCGCGCGTCTTAGTACGAGGTCTCCAAATTGCGTTGAAAAGGCGCTAACCTCCGTAGTGATCTCCAAGCTTGAAAGCGCACAGCCTTACGGACAAGCTTTATGACCAAAATGGTGGCGGCTATGGGCATTATTAGCCATAGCATGACCGCTTATATTATTAAGATCAAGCGGGGACAGCGCTGCAAGGAGGTACCGGAGACACCTCGAATTTCATAGGGGAACTCGAAGCCCAGAGAAATTTAATGCCTTTAAAGAGGTCCCACAGAAAGTATCGGCTTCAATGATATTGTTTCGGGAAGGTGGATGGTGCGCGTCAATATTTGCCATTCTAGGATCATTAAGAGCTCGGTAAAACAATGTTTATTTTACTATATAAGTCAATACTCAGCTTACCTTTTCTGTCTAGTAATATCTCTTTTACTTGTCTTGACCAAATGCAACCGCATCCTTTTCGCTGCTGCTAATGTTCAGCCAAATTTTGGTTGAGTCAGTTTCAAGAAAACCGGTCACACATTATCTCGAGTCCCTTGTCCACTTATCCTGAAAGATTTCGTGCTTTAAAGAGGCTACATAGCCTTAAGCTGTTTTTAGCCGACAATGTAGAAGAGTGTAGAAATGATAGATGCGTGAAGTGCTTTGTTTAGTGCAATCTAGAACATATATGGCTTAATAGCCCACGAATGTGGCCCCTTTGTGCAGCTTCGACGTAGTGTAAACGTTTTTTGATTGGCCATCTGCAAAAAATGTGTGACGTTGACATCAACAAGCGGCTTTCGGATAATTGGAGCTGCGTTTGCCATACGCAGCAATTAGAATCGATTCATTCTCCGACGCCATCACGTCCGGCTATACTAGGTAAATACTGTGGCCTTGCTATTTTTCTCTAGTTGTACTAGCTAAATTAAATGCCGAATGCACCATCTACACATGTGTGACACAAACACCACTATGCCCATGTTGTTAATAACATTCGGCAAGCCAACGACCAAGTCGACTCTCAATACTGGTAGATTCTGCTATTAGGCTGACGTGTCCACCTTAAGCTTGACTTTCTGAAAAATTTTACACAGGCCCTCACACACTACGCCACCCACTTTCTCAAGTAGAACTACCGACATTTTGTAAAGACTGAACTCAACAATTTTTCTCGATTTAAATCACCAATAATTAGATAATTGGAAGTATGTCGTGCTTCAGGTCTTCATTTGTTGGGGCAACGGCTCATGCTGAATTCACTGAATTCACTCTGCAGGTAAGTAAAAGCTCCGCCCACGTTCTTTATCGGAATTAACACTTGAGCAATTAGCGCTGCACTAATTAGCTCGTTGAATTCTGTACCATGTAATTTTGCCTTTCTAGCAAAGGAGGGACCATCAAGCTCACACAACTCTCGTAGTAGTAGAATTTGCAAATTTTCGGTCTCGCTTCTAAATCGTTTGACGTTTTGATGGTCAGTCTCTGGGCATCACATGTAATTTTTTTGGCAAAAGATACACTGAATCTTTGCCGAAATCGGAGACAATGCGCACCATTTGCTACGCAGCATTTGCTGCTTATATAACTGATTTTAGATGCCTATGTCTACACGGAAAATATATTGAAATTCTCAAAAGGATTTTACACTTTTGAGAAACACCACCTCTGATACATTTCCAGCTCTTTATTTGCCAAGCTTCTTTATTTTAATTTAGTAGTTTCAATCCTTCTTGATTGAAGCGCACCTGCTGTGATGCAATCACCAGTTAAAGTGTCAATTTTTCCTGTTAAAGAGGTCAATTACAAGGTGTCAGCCAGTCAATTTTGCATCACATCTTATTTATTTTAGCGAAGCTACATTTTTCGTCATCACTGTGTCTTGCGAAGCCCGCATACGAAACCACAATTTTCGTTGCCGTGGTATTCACAAGCGAATCTCTGTCTATGGCTTGTCTTGTTTTCATTTATAAACTGATTGCGGACTCAAGTTACCCGTAGTTAGTGCCGTGTACCCACCTGTGTGGATTTGTTATCCCATTTAAAGCATTTTTCTATGTTATGACACAATAAGCGCTTGCTTTAGTGGCTTTGACAGCCGGTGCTACTAGCGAAACTCGGTCGCTTAGATATAAATGTTTCAAAAACTTTCTTCGAGAAGATATTTGTGCCTTCGAAATTTCCAAATCATGCACAATAGAAGCGGAACCATGGCTTACACCAAAAGTTTCGTCGCGCGTGATTACATGGTCAATTTTATGGCTTTAAGCCGCCAAAAAATTGTTATTTTAAGTCACATCATGCCTAGGATCAAATTGTACGTGTTTACGTCAAGGATAAGAAATGTCTTTGTACGATAAAATCATCAAATTGTGTAGCTAGGTCTGGGCTTGTCTAACTGATAGTGAACTTTTTGTTGCTCTCACTTATAGCACAGGTCAAGCTATTTCGATCCGTTTGCCCCCAGGTCTACTTTGACCCTGGGGACATCTGGAGTCATCCTTGTTTCTAGATAAACAAAAAGTGACTTCATTCGGGGCTCATATTAAGAGCATCAATAAACTCCATTGACTGACCGTAAAGTATGTGGGTACGTTCAACTGTCCGACGTACTATGGTATACCGAAACCTATTACGGTTTCTTGTTTTTTCGTATATTTGCGTGTGTAACCAGCACTAGCCGCTGCTTCTTTCTATGTCGAGAGGTAAAAGCTAACTTTTTGTGGTGTGCATTAAACACACAACCATCATAAGGACTAACCCCGCCCCTACTAGTGATTGGTACTATGCAAAAAGCTTAAAACTCTATTTCTTTTTTGGATACACACTATCTTGCGTCCAAGGCGTACATTTGAACTAGTGACCATGTCAAGAGTATTTTTTTGTGTGGTCGTGAGGTGTTCTAACACTTGTACATATATGTATGTAAATGATAATACTTGATCTTACATCCGTAAAAGTCAGGCGATATTCGTGTCATTTTTTTAATCTTGTGAAAGATAGTATGCGCTGACGTCTGGAAATGCTAAATTAAGGTTTACCGCATTTTCAAATAAAAACGTGCATATCAAAGATAGCTTTACTCATCAATTTGTGCAATCTGCCCAACTTGCTTCGATCAAATATGCACTTTTTTCGTGAAATTTAATGGAGATGATGAAAACTAACCTGTGTACGCTGCCAGTCGCTATGATTACCGCTAGTTGCAGCGCCTTATAGGAGGGTTTCACCATAGCCGCTATGACGATTTTATAATCTGGTTAAAGAAAATTTATAAGCATCAGCTATCGTCAATGCTGTAAGCTAATACATCTTTGCCTGTAAGACAGCAAAAACGCAGTGTAGCCATGGGTAAAAGCCACCAATAAAACCAAATGTACATATTGCTTTGTAAATACATTTTGTAATATTGGTACAGCTCAGGCAAGCTCGTAAATCAAATTTCATTATAAAACCGCTTTTAGCTTGAAAAAAGACAGTTCCATGCTCGTGAGCGCCAGAATGTAAGTTACCAACACCCAAACTCTAGGACTAAGCTGTCTTTAACGCGAGATGTCCAAGAATACTATTGGCACTCGATGTTGCACCAGAAAATATATTACACTACGCGTCGTAATTTGATTGCATACTTTATTCTCGACAAGTGCTATTTGGATGGGCCAGCATGACCCTCAAAATATTCCATTGTGAACCAGCTACTCATATTGTAGACATGATACAGAACAATCATCCCATGGGTAGATGTAGGGTAGCGTGCACACACAAAACTACGCTATAGGGCGAGTCGTACTCGTTACAGACGGGGACCCTAGATAGATGTGCAAATCTTGCGGTTACATCTTGTATGTTGTGATTGATCTTGGTCGTTTAACAGCATTCTGCACAATAAAAATATTTTTATAACACAGTTGCGGAAGAACATACTTTAGAGGTCGGTTGTTGACCAAAGCTTGGGCGATCATTCGAAGCCGAAGGAGAGAAGTGTTAGTTGCTTAAAAAAAAGGAGTGGCACTAGAAAAATGCTTTTTCGGATTTTTGTTTTTCTACAGCCTAACAAGTGGATCTCAGCTACTTAATACTATTACCTGAAATGCTTCCATTCTACAGCACTCTTCTGGCTTTACACACACCTGGATTAGTTTCAATAATTAATGTATCCCAATGATTATGAGACCTCTGAACATTGCTTCTTGGTCTAATTTTTGTAATCATCTATTCCTTTAGGTAGTACCAATGCATATGTATTCTTGAAGCAATGTAATCTAGATGGTGAAATGAGTGTTACAGGCGAAGCTGCTTGTGGCGACGGCTACGTCACATGACCTGCCTTTATGCCTTTATATATTGCCAATCCTAAAAGCCAGAATTGATCTTTTACGACAAATCCAATAATCTTCTTTAGATTCACCTCCGGACTGGCTTCCTTTTTAATTTCATCAAGCCACCAGAATTTGTACTGCAGCTTCCTCTTGTCCTTGCGGTGTCCAATGACGGCTTAAACATGGTGACCCGTGGGGCCGTCGGCCAGTTTTCACCTTATTCACCTTTTGCCGACGCTTGAGGTCCTTGCGATACAGCTTCAACAATGAAGTGCAGAATTCCGGATGCAACTTCAATATTTCCGATAGCTACAACACAGAGAAATCTCGCGAAACCCTCTTTACGATCGAGATTGGGCCATATGTACGATTATCTACGTCAGTGCACAAGCTTTGTAACGAAAATATTGGAATTTCTAATCCAAAGACACCATATCGCCAACATGAAAGTCGTGTACAGGTCTCTTTTGTCGTAATAGTACTTCATGTCTTTTGTGGCAACCTAATGTAAAGCGTCTTGACGAAGTAAAAGACCTTGTGCTGAGTTTTTCAACTGGTGAAATTCTGGATCTGATGCCACATCATTTGGCAATCATAGAGCATATCCTAGATTCGCCTTGAACGATGACATTCCAATTGTAGAGTGTACGCATCAATTATAGGCTATCTCAGCCAACACGGAAAGTCATTTCAATCATTTTGAGCTAAGTTAGCAATACCTCGGAGGCAAACAAAACGATTAATAATTCCCGTTTACCATCCGTTTATGGTCATGAAGCCGAAACCAAATTGTGTTACGTTTCAAGGCAGACACGATTGTATGCCATGACTTAGATGTGATCTTGATGTCTTGATCGGGCATAATGGCCATGGGCATACCATAATATTGGATACAATTTTTGACGAAGACCTTTCCAGTTTCTATAGTATCATCGGCTAATTTCGTGGCGATGGACTAGTTTTTATGTCAAGCGATCAACAATCGCCAAGGCGGCGTATAAACTACTTTAAATTCTAGGCAAAGACTCGATGAGGTACATTTAATTGTCAACCCATCTACCTCTTGGGACATTTGGAGACTGCAGCACTCGAGGTGGTTCAGTCTTCCTAGCCTTAATGCCCTGACATACTTTGCAAGTGTTGACATAGGACAAAAAAAAGCTTTTATATTTGGCCAGAAGTTCTTTTGACGCTGTAACATCCTGGGTGACCTGGCGTCACGAAGTCGTGGAGTAAACAGATAACGCGATTTATATATTCTTCGTCGTCTAAAATGCACAATCGTGAAGTCCAATCTTCGCTTGTTTGAGAATACAATAAACCTTCTTGCAATGAGTACTTTGGCGTATCCTCTCCTCAATCAGCTTTTTGTTTTCACATATACATTGTTTTTGCGGATTGAGCCACTGTAACCCCGTTCAACCTAGTTGTCGCCACGATCTCGCGATTCTTAATCACTTCCAGTAGTTCTTGCAAGCTAGCTTAAGCAGCTTTATGCTCGAATTTGATATTGCTTGACAATGCGTCAGCCACGGTGGTACTGCTGCTTTTATCATTGTATACCTTTTAGGGAGTCTACTTCAATGAACAAACGCTAAAATTCAGCAAGATCATCCAACAACCGAGCCACTATACGGTTTGCAGTCTTCTGCGTCAAGATCATTTTAATACCTTTGTTACCCGTCTCGACACTAAATGGACGATCGAGAAGATACACACGCCATGCTTTTAGCGCATGCATGATTGCAAGTAGCTCTTGCCCACAAAGAGAGTCTTTAAGCTCGGCTAAGGGAGAGCTAGAGCATTCCTTTGCTACTTTTGATCGGTTGAGGCAAAGGAATGCTCTAGCTCTCGCTTCTTTTGAAAGACCCCAGCCCAGTAACAAAATTCGAGGCTTCCGTTTAAATGCCAGATAATTTTAGAGATTTTAAAAGACTTAAAATAGATGAAAGCGTCAAGCGACGCTTAAGTTTGGTGAAGCAGTGTGGCTGGTCGCCTAAGAGTTCAAATTACATAAGACTTTCTTCTTAATACTGTTAAGGAGTGATTTTGCAAATTGCACAAAGGCCTTGCAGAGCCTTTAGCATATACTTTAGTGCCTGAGAAGCATCTCATTTGTTTCTTTGCCTTAAGTAAAGGCCATTTTTGCATCGTTTAAGCGTTGTCGGGGTTTATTTGGACGCCTATTGTCCGACAAAGTCTCCTAGACGTGGCATCTTAAACGCAAAATTGGCCTTTTGACGACTTGATGTAAAATTTTTGTTCTCCACGCTGCTAAAGTACACGATCTAAAGCCGTAACGTGGCCTGCAACATCTTCACATTGCATGAACACGTAGATATCGTCAGCGTAGATGCCTATCACAATCTTTCAATCTGGAAAAGATTCTTTGAAGGTCGATTAGCCGTGACCAGTTTCCGCCGAATTCCATGGAAGTGACTAGACACTCAAATCGACCACACAGAGAAAAAAACGATAAATGGAATATTCGACTCACGCAGCTTAATCTGGTAGTAGATTTATACCTGAAAACCAATAACTTCCGAACATGGTCTCTTCAAGCGGCATTGGCATCGCCAGTAAGACTGTCGATAGACTTTTGAGAATAGTCGAGCACAATGCGCCAATCTTCACGGAACATTAATGCCAAAAAAGTAGATAAGGTTGGTCAATCAATGCCTACTGGAATTATCATTGAGGTCCATTCTTGAATTACCCTGAGCTGTTCAGGACTATGGTGCAATTGTTTGACGGAGATAGGCTTGCTACCAGGCTTGAGCAAAAACTTCTTGCTCAACTCCTTCCCATACTGGAAGTGTTTTGCTTGGAAGATCTGTGCGAAAAGTTGAGTCGGCATACTTGCGTAGCTTTCGTACGCCGGGTTTTGACAAGTGATTTCCCATCCTTGATTCTTGAAGCACTCAGTCTGTCGAAACAGGGTGGGTTGACGACGAAGCCAGCTTTAATGTCTTTGTCGTGATGGAGCACTCATATGAAATAATAAGAAAATTTAGCTGCGTCTTTACTCGAAGATTATGGTGGACTATTTGCCTAAAGTAATGATAAATCTTGCGGCTTTTATATGTGCGAGCTTTGCGTTGTTCAGCAACCCATCTGTCCGGATATTTTTTCAGCGGGCTCAGTTAAATTGCCTCGTGGTGCTCCGTGTTGATGAGGAGCGTCACGGATCCTGTAGTTTAGGTGATATCTGGGTAGTTTTCACGAAGCCACAGCAAACCGATGTTAACATCCTTAATTTGAGGAACAAGCGCTATTTAGAGCGCTCCCGATGTTAAAGTGACACCAGATGTCTGTACATTTGTGTGCACGTTTAGTTAAGGGCGGCGAGCAATCTAATGTCGACTTGCGTCATTCTTGGTCACTTCGAGCTCAAGTTGCTTAATTAAGTCTTCGGATTCACCATTAAGACTTTATATATTGTAGATGAAGATAGCAACAGCTCTCTCTTGAACAACGACCTTGAAAGCTTGATATTATGCTTCGAGGATAGCATGTAGTGCGCTTATAATATAATGGTCCGCTTCCTTGCGTTTAGAAGCGGTACATTGTGGAGATGTGTGGCCGATAACGCCATAGTTGTTGCATGTTGTCGATTAAGTCCAGTCGTCGTTCTTTTCCTTCCTCTTTATAAAAGCTTTGATTTCTGAGGTCGGGATTTGTTCGACCGATTACTTAATTACATGGGCACTGTCTTGAACGACTTGGTCGATACACGATTTGGTGTACCCGAGTAATGTGCAACCTCGAAGTTGTAGGCAACTGCAATGGCCTTCTAGAGAGTACTCGGCCTTTCTCTTCTTTGTGCCAATTCAGCTTGGATCGTCAAGTTCTGGAGCTTTGAAAGGTAATCGTGGAAAGTTATTCTTTGTCCTCGGCGATCTATCCGCTATCGAAGATTCTCCTCGACCTCGTTAGGCTTGAGACGAGTACGCAGTAAAGCTTTGATCAGCTTCCATGTCTTCTACACGTTCATGCGCATGGAGTCGGCTCTGAAGAACGGGGCCAGTTGAGCACGGACTTGCTAAAATTACACGAGATAAGCGTCACAAAGTCTGACGACTCTGTTGTCATCGAGAGGCGCTTATTGGCAAAGTGCTGTTCCGCTAAAGATCCATGGTTAGAATTAACTAGGCCGAACTTTCCTTCATAATAAAGTGGAACTTTTCTTTCTACTTGCCTCTCAATGTGACAGAAGCACTCGTTAGCCTGTTGCTTTTGGCTCACATTTGAGCTTGCATCTGGGCTCGACATTACAACAGAGCCGAACGATACAGTTCAGTAGGAGTGAACACAAATCGAGTAACGCCAAGTGGGACCTGAAAATCATCCAATGGGACAGGCATTCACCAAAAGGCAAAAGCACAAATCTGTACACCCACTTAAGGAGCTCCAGATGATTGTACCACACTAGCATGCAACCCCGCTAGTTAATCACTTAACACTAATTTGTTGTTGAAAAGGCAGGTTGTTGCAATTTAATACTTTCCACGATGCGGTTCAAATTAATAAGCACTGACTGACTCGCTTCTCACTATTAGCGCCCTCACCTTGCATACTTAAACTTGACACGACCCGTGCAACCATAAAAACGACCGCGGGTAAAGTTTGCTCGGGCGGTAGGCGAAGGAGAAGTTTTTATTGCTTAAAGCAATTCGAGAAGTGAGATCAAATGGAAAGCTCTTACAAATTCTAATCTTGCTACAGCCTAATTGATGTCTCTCTGCAATCTACTGTCACCAAGCTAAAGGCTATCATTCTACAAGGCTTCATCTGGCTTCATACACATCTCTAAATATCTTTGACTAGTAAGGTGTCTTGGCACCCAATGATTAAGTGCTGTTTAAGCCTCACTTCTTGGTCTGAAATCATGGTACCATTGCATATGTATTTGTTATAATATGGCGTAGTGGAAGTCACCGGAGAACCTGCCAGTTACGACGGTGACGTCACACTCTTTATTTATTGAGAGCATATTTACAATCGTGCTCGCGGTGATGGACACAACTAGTAACTTTCTCTCAGCGGCTTCATCTTCCATACGATTGTTGTCCTGCTACACCATATTGCATGATACTCAAGATCTTATTGATATGTGTACAATACAGAAAGCACTAAGGTCGGTCAAATCCATCGCCCTTTTCTTCAGACGCGCCACCTCTGTGTGAATCAATAACTCAGTTATTTGTATACTGTGCAAAAGATTGCAGCTCGCCCTTTCACTTAAGGCTCCTTTCAAAAAAACTGACTTCCTGCCTGCAGTAATCCTCTGATCATCTTCTGCATTGATGTCCTTTACGAATTCATTGCCTCATTTGTTTGGAAGGCGTCATCCACTCGAGTGTCCGTCTCCATTCACACGTCTAAACAACGCAAAGCCATAAGATTCTTACTAGTCATTATCTAGGAGTGCAAATTTAATTTGTGCTCGAAAGTAAAAAAGAATAAGGTTGTGGCATTCTGGAATCCATCTTGGATATTCCAGCGGCAATTATACGGTTCAATGCGTAAGATTCCTATCCAATAATTGTTGAGGCATGCGTCCCAATTCTGTGGCATAAGATAACTGATGTAATACTGGACGATACCGAGCCTGTCAAAAAAAAGGACAGCATGGCTAGAAGCGGAAATGACTACGAGGTGCAGAAGACACGGACGATGGACTAGTCATCTGAGAGCACCTTTATATCATTAGGAAAGACAAAAAGCTTACCTGCATCTTGGCCTTGCTGGCACTGAGATCCGGTCCCTGGCTCCCATTGTAGACTACCGGTATCGCCCCACTATGGAGTCAACGTCTAGTATCCACCGCGAATCTCGCGCCACCCTTGATCCACATTCCTTCCCGCCTCATGTATTCGCCCGCGCTCTCTGGCGCGGCAGTTTATCGCACTAGCTCGACGCCGTCGACTTTAAATGCTGAAGATCGAGCCGAAAGCGCGGACGGCAACGCGCAACATAAGCGTGGGTATCGCCACGGGAGCTGGGTGGACCACGTGAGCTCGCCCGACAATGGCGAATCTCCGATTTACCTCGTCACGAATGAATCAGCACTCAACAGCGACGATGGAAGCACGTCTCGGAGCGCCTCGACCCAGCCCAACCTCGCGAAAGTCACCAATGCAGTCATGTACGGCATCATTAATTCCATCTTGACGATTCCTTGCATGTACGGCTACGCCGCCATCATCTTTAGCCATCCCGACTTTGCCACTTTTATGCCAGCGCTCTCCAAGCTCGTCCTGTTCTCGAGCGTCGTCCACCAAGTCATGTTTACACTATTGAGCTCGCTCCCCTTTGCCATTGGACAGGTGCAGGACGCTGGTCTCATCTTTCTCAGTGCCATTGGAACGTCCATCTGCAAGTCTTTGGGCGAAGAAGTGTCGTTGGAAGCCAAAGTCACGACCACCGTGGTCTCAATTGGGTTGGCGACTGCGTCACTTGGGGTCGTGTTAGTACTGCTTGGCAAGTTCAAATTGGCAGGACTTGTCTCGTACCTGCCAATGCCTGTGGTCGGAGGCTACCTGGCCTTCATTGGCCTGTTCTGTCTGTATGCTGGCTTGTCATTGTGCACAGGCCTTGAAATCAATGATTTTACGTCCATGCTGCAGGTGTGGGACGCACACTATATGATTCTGTGCATTCCAGGGGTAGCGGGTGGTGCGATCCTGATGATCGTGTCGCACTGCTGTGAAAAATCCTATGCGCTATCAGCTGCGATTCTATCCATGCCACTGCTTTTTTACCTCGTGCTGGCATTGTGTGGTAGCTCACTCGATGATGCCCGTGATTTTGGATGGGTTTCACCAGCTTCGGATCCGACTGGTTTTACTGAACTAATCGACTTGTTTGATTTTGCACAAATGCAGTGGAGTCAAGTCCCGAAACAAATTACTACATGGCTTGGAATGACATTTGTTGTGGCTTTTTCATCTTGTCTCGATGTGGCAGCGATTGAAATGGATATGGGCAGCCAGCTTGACATTAATCACGAGCTGAAGTCAGTGGGGTGGTCGAACGTCGTGAGTGGATTGCTTGGTGGATACACGGGCTCGTACATTTTTTCACAGACCATCTTTACATACCGATCCAAGACAAACTCGCGCCTTGTCGGCGTGTGCGTCATCCTCTCCGAGTTGACGATCGTTCTCGTGCCGCTAACAGTCATGAGTCTCTTGCCACGCTTCTTTTTTGGTGCCACTCTGATCTTTATCGCTATCGATCTCATGATCGAGTGGCTGGTGCTCGTGTATCATAAGATCCTACTGCGAGAATACGTGGTGTTGTGGCTATCGTTCATTGCCATCAACGTGGTGTCGCTCGAGCTAGGAATGGTGCTTGGCATCGGCTTTGCGACTATCAATTTTCTTCTCGGGTACGCGCGGGTTCGAGTTGTGAGCCGTCGTTTCCGTTCATCTGCTGCTATCCGCAAACTTGCAGAACGTACGCTTCTCGATCAAAAGCGTGACGCCATTGTCTACCTGGAACTCTATGGCTACCTCTTTTTTGGCTCGTCCGTACAAATCCTGGAGGATGTAAAGAAATCTGTACAAATTTGCACGTCCTGGCCAGCTATGAAGCGAGATATAAGTGAAGTAAGGCACAAAGAACTTCGGAATATGGACAGTACCAACATTTCGCTCACCTCAGAGTCAATCCGCAATGTTCCCGTCGTGTGTTTGGACGGTGGCCCGGCGCCATACCCTAACGGTCTGCCTACCGAGTACGTCGTCATGAACTTTACTCGCGTTTCTGGCATGGACGCAACGGCGGCACGTAGTGCCTTCATGATCTTGCTACAGCTTTGCAAGCGCCACGATATCACTGTGCTTTTTGCTAATGTCTTGCCAGAAATACGCAAATTGCTTCTTTTGAACGACATCGCGGACGAGACAAACTTTTTCCATGATGCAGAGTCTGCGCTGGAGTTTTGCGAAAATCAATTTTTGGGTCAAACAGCTGCTGCTCCGGACCAAATTGATCACCATGAGTGCGTTAGTGTGCTGGTAAACCGCTTTATCGGCGAGCCGGATGACTTACCGCTATTTCAAGGCATCGACCAATTCTTCCGCGAATATGAAGTACCACGAGGCTACGACTTCTATCGCGTTGCATCTCACCCGGACCGCTTCTACTTTCTCGCGAGTGGCCGCGTCGCACTGTGTATGAACAATGATGGAAGCGTGGGACCCAAAAAACCCTTGATTATGCTAGAGAACGTGTTGCCCGGTGCCATGTTCGGCGAAGTCGAGTTTTTTGGTCGTCAGGCCCGCTACATGGCTGCCACGGCATTGGAAACGTGCATTGTGTTCGAAATGACTCGCGAATCCTATGAATCGATGAGTGAGTTGGCACCGGTGCTCTGGAACCGTTTCCGCGACGTTGTCATGCAGTCCATGGCCCTGTCCATCACCAAAATTACATCAATTAAAACTGCGAATAATGCCGATAACCATATCATACATGTAGAGGGCAGCTAAGTAACTTTGTATTCAAGTGGATACAATAAAGACCGAAACTTGCGTACAAGGTCACGAATAACACGAGTTTCTGCCCATTCATTCTTGAGTACTACACTTTCAGCAATTAAATCAAACACGACATGTTAGACGGTTCAATGTTCAGTTAGTCCATCACGAAGTGTTATTCCGACTGTGTTGTACGTATCATAGGAGCTATGGCGACGTACAGCAGGCTCGTACGCTCGCCGCACGCCGTCACAAGAAACTTTTAGCTCGTTGTCCTGGCCTAAGTTATTGCGCGCCATACGACCAACTTGTCGGAGCTTTGTTTAGAACATTTCCTTGCTAGAATTCATCACACGCTGCGCATCCACTGCGGCGATCCGACATTCTGTACGAAACCGCGTGGCTCCGTTCGATCCGCTTCTGCTCTTTTGAGACGTTCGATGTGTGCCTTGCAAGCTGTCAATTCATTGGTGATTGAATCGGCTCAACCCACATCAAGTGCACGATCCTAAAGTCGCACTTGTGTCTGCACCGCACCCTGTTGCTTCCGCACTTCACTTCGGTGTGCCTTTTCCTGTGCATCTTTCAATTTGTCTGCCGTTTTTCTCCTCTGGTGCAGCTTTCTGAGCCTATTCTCTTGCTAAGTGAAAAATACATGATCGATCATTGGATCGATAGAAGGATGACGTGCTCTAGGTCTAGAGCATTGGTTCGGGTTGGATCTGCAGACAGATCTCCTGCTCAAATTTTTCATGGAAAAAAAGCGTATTGGTGCAGTAACAGCTGCATAAATTATACGTAATTTTTCATCCGGTTGAGAAAATAAAGAGTCGGGGACGCTTTAAATTCCGTTTCATGCCATTCTTCGCATTTTTAACGAGGAAGACCCACCCGGCTTTCGAAACAGGGAGGATTGCCTAGTGATACCGTACTGAGTGGTTTACGGATCTACCTGAGAATTTTGATGGTGGGTCACTGGATCTCTTTAATACATGATGTACTGGATCCCTGCAGAATTTTTGAGACAAGTATATGGCTGATCCGAGACGTCTCCGTCTAATCCGGAATATTTTCAGAGGCTTAATTCATTTTTGCCTCTTTATTCAGCTGAGCTCTTCGAAGTTTAGTAGCTCAAAATTCAGTAGCTCTGATGTGCGGAGCATTTGCGGTGACGCCACAATTGAATAGTCAATGACAAAATTCTCAATCGTGGTACGAAATTACAATTGGTGGCACCCACGTGTCGATGTTACCGGTTTATCTTGCTTACCTATGTTACATCTGGGTTACCTGCTTGCGGAACATTGTTACCCGCACACAGTGGCACCCGTGATGACATGCCAGTTACATTTAAAGCACGATCATTAGCCCATTTGGCAGCTGCAGTAAATATCTTATCATTCGTCTGGTCTACCGGAAAGATATCTGTACATTCAAATTTTCCAGGGGCGGGACTGTGACTTTTACCAGAGATTTATTAGTCGATATTACACGGCTTAACTTATAGGTTTGAGTCGCCAGGCTCGTATTTTCTAGTCACCGTTTGCCTAAAATCAAGTTATACTTGTATATCACGCCAAAAAGCGACTTCATGCTGAATTTGACTTGGATACGTCTAATATATTTGTTCTAGTATAGGCGGAACGCCCTAATTCCGCATGATGGGTGCGTGATGGGTGCGTGATTAGTACCCACCATGTGAACCTAGCTCCCGGCCTATGAAATGAGAACTAGCAACGGCGGAGAGCTGATTGCACACGCAAATAACAACAGTGTGAGAGGTTAGTTTTGTTATGGCACATCGAGGGCGCAAATATGGTGACATAGACGCCTCTATATTTTGATATGGTTTATCAATGGGTGATATAATTTTGTGGAAGTGCTCGACCCCGGTTTTAATAGTAAAACATGGGACGGTTTAGCTATCTCGTGACTAATTACATGAGATATACAAAATTATGGAGCAGTCCCCATTCTCAAAACTCTGCTGCCCCATGAGCCACATTATTGAGGTACTGAAGCACCTGGAGACTTCCACGCTTATCCAGCACATGATTGTACTCGGAGCATCCCGTTGATTGAATGCAAGCAGGGCAGCCATCGGTGCACGCACATTCACTCGCAATAGTCCAGGCCTTTTCAATCAGCTACATTGATCAAACAATCATGAAAAAGCCTTTTCAAAACTACAAGGCGCACCCATACCTCTGGCAAAATTTTCACAATCTCAGGTATCAAGCCGCTTCCTCCTTCACGCCGCTCAAAGATCGTGACTCGATTGGGCCTAGTATACAATACAACCGTCAAATAATCAAACCTTGACTAAGAGAATCGAGTTCAAACGCGCCATACTTGTTGCGTTGCTCGAACTCATTCACGTGCTCAGTCCCAATATCTTCTGCATCGCATAGAACGAAAAGTCGCACAAGAGCGACAAAGAGATGGCCAACGCCGTGCAAT
This sequence comes from Plasmopara viticola, assembly GCA_001695595.3. NCBI lineage: Eukaryota > Oomycota > Peronosporomycetes > Peronosporales > Peronosporaceae > Plasmopara > Plasmopara viticola. The sequence continues at coordinate 2,127,204 of MBPM02000002.1, read as the reverse complement.
GCTGCAGTCCACGATCGCCCGCTCCTTCCTTCGACATGACTTCGAAGTCCTCGAGGGAGCTCGAGCCAAAGAGCTTCACCAAAAGATTGCATGGGGGGCAAAGAGAATTCATGAGTTCCCAACAATCGCATCGTCCGCTTCTCGAGCATCGTCGATCCAAAGACCCGAGTCTGGATCGAGACAGTACCGACACACACTCGCACCGTGTCCGTCTCGCCTTCATCACGATTGCAACTCAATGCTTGCCAGCTGTGTACACGCACCACCTCTAAATCCGTGCAATCACGGCAAGTCGTGAAATAGGTTAAAGGTTCTCGACACTTTTCGGCAAACGCAATGCGCTCTACACTGTCGAGACGCGTAATTAAATACTCTTGCGCTTGATGCAAGTACACAGCGGTCGGATACACTTGAAAAAAGGCTTTATCTTCTGGAATCTCGTCCAGCACTTCTCCTTCGGCCACGTCATGAACGACTCGGTCGCTTGGAACGAGGACCATATATTGTTCTTCACAAATACTGCGCAAACTCACTGCACGAAACTTTTTCGGCATGCAAGAATGGACACGATAATGCCAATGACCAGTCGCTTCGAGACATTTCATCAATTTTTTTTCGTTGACAAGAGGATCAAGCACTTGACCAATCTCAGATCTAACGGGTGCATCACCTTCTTTGACCGTGTGGTTAAGATCTCCAAAGATAAAGGTATCGATATAAGCAGTTCCAGACTGAGCAGAGTACAGAGGAGACTCTCGGGCCGCGCAAAGCAAGTGCTGCCCAAGCACGCGGCAATTCATCGCGTTTAAACTCACAGCCTCTGGTTCTAAATTGAAAAGTTCCATTGCGTGCTGTTTCTGAGCAAAATGCTGATCAAGAGGCGCATCGAAGCATACGATTACAGCTACGGATTCTTTCTGCTTGGCTTGTTGCTGTCGACGACCCGCTCGACCAGCTTGTTGCCACAATGACGCGATGCTAGACGGAAGGCCAAGATGGATCGTACAGTCAAGCTCCCCAATGTCAATCCCTAGCTCCAGTGCATTGGTGGCAACAACACCAAGTAAATATCCGTTAAACAATCGCTGCTCAATCTGTCGCCTGCATTTCAGTGTATATCCACCTCGGTACGAACTGACTCGATGAAGCAAACGCCTAGTGTTTGGCTTGGCATTCAGAATCGAATGAACGTTCATCAGCACCAACTCGGTCAATTTCCGACCACGGCAAAAGAGCAGTGTCGCGATTTCTGCTTCCACAAAACGAGCAAGGAGTTGGGATCCATTGAAAATCGCACTAGAGCTACGATTCGCATCGGTTCTTTGCTCGGAATCATCAGTCTTTTGTAACTTTAATAAATTCTCAGAGCGTTTGCGTTTTTTGGAGGGTTGATCCGACGAAATCGGCTTCGAAGCATCAAAAGATTTTAGCGAGGTTTCGGGGGATCGCGACGTGTTCATACTTTTCAACTGGGTCCCTTTTGGATTCCAGATGCAAAATATTTTCTCAACGGATGGGGCACCGTCTTCAGTAATCACCCGTAGCCGACGTTGTCGAAAGAAATCCAAGCTGGGTGGACCCAAGATATTTTCAATCTCGCTTTCTCCTTTATTGCGAGCACATGCTGTCGAATGGTGTGGCAGCGTTGGCAACAATTGATAAAAGTGGGCTCTTGGATTCTGGATAGTGGCTGAGCAGCAGACAACTTGAGGGTTCGAGCCGTTCAAGGCACACAAGCGAAAAAGTCGGCGAAAGACGCACGAGACATGTGACCCAAACACACCACGATACATGTGTGCTTCATCCACCACCATTAATCTACATCAATAAGCCATGAATAATCCGAACTCGACAACTACAATGATTCGATTGTACCTAAGATTTTGCAATACTTTTGTCCACTGACGATGCTGTGGGAGGATTGTCAAGTGAAGCATGTCTGGATTCGTGAGGAAAATCCGTGTTTCACGAAGTATGATGGAGCGGCTTTTTATCGGAGTGTCACCATCCTACAAACCACTTAAGTGTAAGAACTGTTGTTTCAAATTTCGTTGATATAAACGAGCACGTACGAAGGTCGCAGCCAGATAAAGCGGTAGGTCTGCCGCCTCTAATAATCGCCTTAATGCTTTCAGCTGATCCTGTGCTAATGCTTTTGTTGGAAAGAGATAGATAAATGTTGCATTCGGGTCTTCCAGCAGCATATTCAGCATTGGCACATTGTACGCTAGCGATTTTCCGCTCGCAGTAGCAGTTGACAGCACGGCATTTTCTTCGCGCCTGATTGCATCGATTGTCTCAAATTGATGTGAATACAGCTCTTGAATGTTGTAGCACTTTTTCAATGCTTGACACACTCGTGTTGATAGCTGCAGCGGTTCGAGAGCGCGATAGTGTGCAGGTCGTGCCTTGCGGCGCTCGACATGAACAATCTGATGCTGGTAAAAGTCCGATTGCTGCAGCATTGCTAAGATGGACGAGCCCCAATCATTGTCAAGTTGCATTGGCTTCTTTGACGTCGACTTTGAAGGTTTTCCAGCTTCTTTTTCGCGACACCTTTGACTTGTCTTTGTTAGAACCGGAGGCTCCTTGGTTTGCTCTTGAATTTGTGGCACAATATTATTGCTTTGCAAAGCCGCCTCGAATAATTGTTTTCGTTTAGTACTCGCTCGTTGGCTGCGGTGTGGTTCCAGTGGAAACGTCACAATTTCCATATCTTCTTCATTTATTACCGCCGGACTGTAGACATCGTCTATACGACAATAACAAAACAATAAACGGTGTCAATCTTGCATATTGTACAGGAAAATGAAATAAATTTTTTTTGCACCGAATCGATTTTGAGGTTTTGTTTTTTTCGGATAGTTGAGAACAAGGAGTTCTGGAGCCACGGCAGCTAGCTCTACCAAATGCTGGCGCGTGAGGTGTAAGCTGCCAAAGCTATTGGCCACACGCAATATGCTGCGCACGGTTGGGCATGTGCAATGCTTTGCTACAAAGCAAAAACTGGCATCAAGCAGTGCAAATTGGCGACGCAACACCTCGTGGTTTGCTTCCATGGTCTGTAAAAAAGTGTCAAAACCAATGTTAAACTTGATAATATTGGTTGAAAAATCACAGCAAGCTAAGAACCGATTTTCCTATAAAAAATATAGGGCATGCTACAAAGGTTATCCGAAACGCTTGGTAACTTCTATAGCATCAACGCACTGTCAATACATTGTGATGAGGCAATGTAGCCAATTGACATTCAACTATAGCATAATGCGTGATCAAGAAAGCGGTCGAAAGAACATTCGTCTAGCTGCAAATAACTACGGTCTTGAAGACGATTTAAAAGGAGCAGAAGAGGTAATGCTGCTCTAGGGATAACCCGACTAGACAGTGAAATGACGATAATTTCAGGCATTTATCTTCAACAAGTTACACGACAAAAACGTCACAAATAAAGACGTGGTAGGGCACACTTTAACGATCTAAAATGTGAAAATCGGAAAAGGACAGATCGGTGTAGTGGTGGTAACCGATGGACCGAAGTAATACTGTATTGTGCGAATTACTAATTGCAACACCAATTTATTTTGTGCGAGCAGCTGGCCAGGCTTTCTTTTGGACTAGGTAGTATAACTCATTAGAGCCTTCTTGCCTGTAACCTGACGGCTGGTGCCTATGGGCTTGTCCCACCTAGCAGCGACCGAAGTTTCGTGCCATTTCAGTCATGGCATGCCTGAGATTACGTCATACTTGCCATTTCAACGACTCTGTGGTGTCGACTTTTAAAACTGCACAAATAGGTCAATTTAGGCGCCACGGACTTTTAAAACCGTACCATTAGGCAGAAACCTTTAAGCATTTTAGACCTTGGTCTGCACACATCTCAAAAGTGGTGTTTCAAAGAATAAAGGCCCTTCTTGCGAGCATGTATGCGTCATTCCTTTGGGGAAGGTAGTCTAGTCCATCCCAAAAGATTTAGGTAGACAATCTGCTTGGTGCCTACAAGTGCTACCAAATGTGATAGAGCGACATGCTTGTGCTAATTCATCCCACTTCCGGATCAAAGTGTGCATCAGACTGTATTGTTGTAAGCTACTACAATCTAGGCAGTACCATTCCTTTTAGAAAAACATGACTACTCTGCGGCGTCCGCACTTTGCAATGTGTCTTCCTTAAGAACGCTGTCCATTACAGCTTACCACCTAATAAAGCATTTACTGGCGCATTGTCGAGCGTGCGTCCAAGACGAGTGCTTTTTGATCAACCGAGAGAAAAATCCCGATAACAAAGTACCGATAGAGTGTTATAATCCTAGGTAAGTACTTGTCTTGTAAGCTGCCTTAAGTCACTCTTCAAATGCCAACACTATATTAGAAAGCGTGGCTGTAATGAGCGTGACATGCAACGCTTCCTTCTTCGCAGGGGTTTCGCCTGTAAAATTAGCCACGCAAAACGCAGAGCACAGTCATTGTGCTGAACCCTTCCTTTGACGCGTCGCTTTTCTTGACTTCCACAGTGGTGGTTCTTACGATTCCGATGTTGAAAACACGGAACAAGATTGAACAGATGAGCACAGCCGGTATGCTCATAGTGCTTTCCTTTGCATAATAAGTGTGCTAATCGCCGACGTGACAGATTGGCAACAATATCATCACTTGCTATCGAACCATCACCTCATACAGTGCTTTGCCGATGAAGTTCATCGCTTTTCGCGATGTCCAATGAAACCCGACGATGTGCTGCGTCGCTTTAGCTTGAACGGTGATGGGTACCTCGATCTCCGCGAGTTTCAACTCGCGGTAACTCGTTTGGAAATTGTACCACCCTCTTTCCAACAGACCGATGGGCAGCCTGGTCGGAGTCTTGAACGAGCTAAAGAACTTTACCTCGTCTTTTGTCCCACGCAAACACGGAAATTAGGTACATCTTTTCATCGTTTTTAGACATGCTTATTGATTGCTTAGTTGATGTGAACTGTATCATGTTGGCCAGACATTGAGATCTTCTGCCGTATCATGACGGAATGGTCTTTACAGGTCATGCGAGCAAAGTACCCGCAGGATTCGACGCCACACGTGACTTCTTCCTTGTCTTCCTTGTCCATGACTCATTCGCCTCGTGCGTCTTTGGCAACACCCTACGCTACCCAAAGTATCAATGATAGTAGGCGTCCTAATGCTAATGTTACGGACGTGAGCGATCGTAGCATGTGTTTAAAGGAAGGCGAGGCTTTATGGCAGCGACTCACGTCGTCCATATCGCAAAATCACGACAAGTTGAAACACATTTTCTTTAAAATGGATGTCATGAGCTCTGGAAAGATCAGTCCCGAAGAACTTGAGCTAGCGATGCGTCATATTGGCGTCTACCTCACGACCCGCGAGTACGAAAAGCTCTACGCCTCACTCAATGAAGACGTCAAGGAATATGGACGAGATGCGGCGAGCGGAAATGAAAGCGCATTTTCGATCAAATATGGCAACTTTCTAGCGTTATTTCGAGAAAAAGCGGGCCTTGATCATCGAACGCACTCCCTACCATCCACGTCGAAACGAACTTCACCTCCGGTCGTGGGCGTTGGCAGTGCTCGCCTATGGGACCTGCTCGTTGGTGCTTTCGACAAGCTGCAATTGCTATGTCGTCAATACGAACGGATAGGTCAACACTGTCTCCCCCCCGAGACCTTTCGAGACTGTCTACTCCGGTGTGGTATCACATTAAGCAACGCAGACTTTGCAGCGCTGCGAGTTCAATTGTTGTCATTCTCGTACGTAAATGGTGGGTCTGTTTGAACAGGCGATTGCGCGACTAACTCTTTGCGATTGGTAGGGATGCGACTTCTGGTTCTCTTAGCATTCGCCCATTGCTAGATGCGTTGAAAGCTGCGGATCGAACAGCAATGAAGTCAAAGGCATCGCCTGGAGTCGTCAGTGCGTCAACTCACGATGCAAATCAAACCCCGATTCGATTGGGGCGAAAGATTGTGCCAATCACGACCTACAGTCCTGTGCCAAGTAGCAGGGAGCCGTACCCAGCCGGCAAATCGACATCAGAAAGGTAACTACCGGGTTTCTACTTTCTAAACATCATGGTCATGCATTATACTCACCGCTTTGCCTTTTATTGCTGTAGAAATGCAGAGGAGAGTCGCACGATTGTCAAAATCTGTGACGAGCGTCGGCGCGAGGGTGAACTCAATCCTCCGACATCCACGACAAGTCCACGGGCCTCAAGTAATGAAACGTACCTGGAGCACCAACGTCGGCGCCACGATCCATTTTTCTCAATGGGAAAGCCGGCACCAGCTTTGGAAGCTCGTATTCTATCCCGACTCCAGCAGCTAAAAGAGCTTGGACACTTGTCAGCGTCGTCGCCACAAAGTGTGTTTCCTGGTGATCGCTTTGGTTCGATATCGAGAGGCCAATTTCGTCAAGGTCTCGTGCACTTGAATCTATTAGCTCGATATGCAGACGTCGAGGCCCTTTTTTGGACTCTGGACACTCAAGGTCGTGGCTACATTGCGGCGCAAGACTTGTACGACCATCTCAATCACTTTGGTGCGCAGCACAATACAGAGGTGTCCCAGCAGTCACCCGACCTTGCTGTGGATTGTAAACCAAAGCGACCCCGTCTGTCTTGCTCTGTCCAAAAGGTTCTTGAAACCCTGCTGGTGGAATTGCCGCAAGTGTTGTCAATGTGTGAACGCATCGACGAGACACAAACGGGATTGATTTCCACGACGGACATGCTGCACTTGATCCATGAACTTGGTATTATGGCTTCGCTCGCGGACAAACAAGGAGCAATTGAAGCACTTTGTGGCGATCACTACGAGCAAGAAACAGCCGATCGAATTCCCTATCACTTGCTTGAATCGCGTCTTGGAGCACTGTGCTGTGACTTGTTGTCCCCGAAAAAGCGCACACAACATCGATCCACGACGTCTGTCCTTTTAGCGCCTTACGAAGAGCACCCAGTCGACTGTGCATTTCCAAATACGTTCGAGTCCAATGATACGCATTGGAATCATCCCCGCCGACGCATGGTTCAAGATCATCGCGCGGCAAAGTCTTCGATTCAAATCACCGACGAGAGTCAAGATGATCAAGCAACTTTTAGTCATTCGCTTCAACGATCAGAAGGCATGAAAAATACCATGTCACGTCAGGAACAGAAGCATCGCATTGCGTTGATGGGGATCTTGCAAGATTTGCTCGAACGACGCAGTGATTTAAAAACTGCGTTTGATTTGCACCGGCGTTCCGATGCTCGAGGGCACGTGACGAAACAGGATTTGGTCGAAATATTGCTCACCTCCCGCTTGAATTTACATTTCCCTGCTGGCATTTCGGGTGCTCAAGAAGTCGTGGATGAGTTGTATCCCTCGTTAGGACCGACCGATGGTCTTGGCTTTTTAGACGTCTTGCGTCGTGTCAGCAATCTCCATCGTGTTGTCAACCACGATGTGAGAAAGACACCGGCATTGTCGACTCAACGCCTATCGTCTTCGGTGTCATCACACCCATTTCACCATTCCGAGCGGCTGACAGGGAAAAGACTCAACAATAGTTTGGAAATGCAAAGTTCCGTGCTACCGACAACAATGGGTTTCTCTACAAATTTCAACGCGAGTGCAAATGACGAAGCGTTGAAAGGGTGTGCGTCAACGATTCGATGCAAATTGCTACAGGAAAGCCGACTAAAGAATCTGTTACAGTCTGACTATACGCTACAAAGTGCGGGTGTTCTCATTCGGCATGCTTTCAAGGGCCTTGCGCCACGTGAGATGGTCGTGCCAATGGACAATGGGGAGTTTGAGGCGACATGCCGAGCCAGTGATATCAAGCACGTGTGCTTTCGGCTTGGCCTTGATTTAGATGTGCACGAGCAACAGTTTGTGGTCAGCAAAATCGACAATGGAGACACGGGCTTTGTGTCTTCTCCTGGTTTGCTCGATCTGTTTACAAAACTTGCACGGACAGATCACATTGCTGACTTGAGCCACGATTGTTAAGAAAATAATGTTGCAATCTGACAAGTGCGGCGATTGCGAGGCGAATTGTTCAATTTGATTCTATGGCTTAGATGCAATTTTTTTTTGCAGACCTAGACAAAAATGTTTACTCCACGATCATTATTAATCAGCCGTCATAAATGGATTCAGCATTCCAAAGAAAATTTCATCTTGTAACATTATTGTCTTTCAAAAATAATAAATGTTTGTACCGTATGAAGTGAGGTTGAATGAATATTGTTTGACTTCGATTGTACCGCAGAAACTGGTATGGTCGCTTGTTTTTCAACACTTTCAATTTTAATATGCACGCACCGTAGACTGCAGGCTTTGACCCACTCGAAAGACTTCCTTGTTTCAAAACTTCGTGCTTCGGACCGCACTTGTTTCGCGACGCACGCTATTCTTCAGTATGTCCTTGCGTGCGTCAGCATCACCTTTAATTGTCAGCTGTATTTGGATTGGGTCGCTTTGGTCACATAACGGTCGGGTGTGGCTTTTAACATATGTATTAAAAAAGCAGCATTCGTATTATTACTTCCTGAAAAACTAATCTGATGATGTCCAACGTACTGCACTGCTAGCTGTAAAAGCTGCGTCCCATTACAGCATGCCGTCCAGGTTACATTGTGCGCAAATCCTTGTTTAAATAGTTAATCACAGTAAAAAACATTTGTCTCGCAATAGTATTTTGAAGCGACAGAAATTAAAAATCTTAAATTGTAAAAAATGTTGTTGTTATTGATACAAAGGGCAGTTTTTGTCTTGCAAGTGATGCAGGGTCTGATTTACCGGTACATGTGGGACTTATCCCCCCAAAAAAATTAGACGCAGAATATGGAGCCGTTACTCGAGCATTTAATTACAGCGCTCGTCTTTTCTCGAAAGAGAAGCATTGGAGAATAGTCCATGGCACCGCGCCATAGTGTTTGTCACCAGGTGCTGTCCGTACCACGCACCCTTGTATCCCAGAACAAACGTCGGTTTCAACAAGATGGATTCGACCTGGATTTAGGCTACGTCCATCCGCGCATTATAGTTATGGGTTCGTACACTACTCCGAATAAGAAAATATGGCTTACTAACGTGTGCGTTGTAAAATCAGGCTACCCCGCCGTGGGACTCGAATCTTTATTTCGGAACCCGCGAGTAGAGGTGCAACAATTTTTAAATCAACGCCACGGTGACGACTATTTCGTCTATAACTTTTGCGATGAGCCTAAGCGGAGGTTGGTTGACTATAATGCTCTCGTTAATGGTGAAAATGATTGGCATACGTATAAATATTTATATATATTACTTGCGGTATTGTTTATTTAGTTACCCGACAAGCATTTTTAAGGAGCGCGTCAAGCACTTTTCCATTGAAGACCACAACGTTCCGTCACTTCAAATGATGTACGCACATGCAGCTTGAAGTTTTTAATGGCGTGTGAAGTAACGATTCTGGTATTGCTGCAGGACAACGTTTTGTGATGATGCTGCAGCTTGGCTGGATACGAAAGCAGAGCACATCGTAGTGCTGCATTGCAAGGTCTTGTGTTTGTATTGTTTGTCGACATTTGCCGTGGGTTGAAATCAAACTTTTATGATAGGCTGGAAAAGGAAGAGCCGGCATGATGGCGTGTATGCTGTTTTTACGAATGGGCTTTTCAGCTTCTGCGGCTGAGGCCATTGAGCGCTACAACCGTGAGCGCGTACATGATCGCCGTGGTCTCACTGTTGTTAGCCAGAAAAAGTGGGTACACTATTACGCTGCATTGCTTGAGCAGACTCTTACGCCAGGAAAAGGCATTCAAGAACCGACGTTGACGATCCAAAGCATAAAGCTGAACAATACACTGACTGCAGCTAGGCTACCAAAACTGCGACTGCGCATCTTCACACTTCATCCTAACGAGTCGTCAAAAAAGCTGATTCATCAACAAGTTGGCTCACACGAATTCGAGTTGCAGGAGGAAGTTCGAGGATGTGTCTTGCTTGAGTTTTACCGTGAGCGCGTAAACGGATGTATGAGAACTCAGTACTTTAAAATCTGGTTCAACACTTACTTTCTTCATCCCGGTATGTTTGTTGCTACTTTGAATTGTGCTGGTAATTCTAAGAGTGTACATGTAGATAAAGTTACGGGCCGCGTAGTCTTTCCACGCTCTGAAATGGACTGGGCGGCTCGGGATAAAAAGTATCGCCGATTGCCTGCTGCATTTGAGTTGGAAATGATTGTTTCGCATGCAAATGGTGCGTCTGTGAAGACTTGATCCTTGTCTAGCCATCGAGGCTTCAAAAAGATGATTCAAGATTACTATATCTCCATATGCGATGAGTAACACAGAGTTACTCTCCGTAAATTACGGAAAGTTATACTGAGTTTAATAATTCAGAAATTAAAATGATGTCGTTTTAATACACGCGAGCTGTATTATATCGGTTTTGACACGGATGCACGACATATTCCAGAAAATGTAGAGTTGTGGAAGGTGTGGTAGCGCTCTATTTGCCCTCAAAAAAGATCGGGCGGCTTAAATTTGATTGTTTTAGCATTAAAAGCTTATTGCATAAGCGCTCAATGAGGCGTTATGCAAAATATGATTACTTAAGTAGGGTGCTGCTTTTTCGTGTCATCATGTTGGAGTTGAAAGTACGCCTTATGGAATGAATGCAAGCGCGATATGCCAGATGCGAGAAGATGAAAAGATGAAAAAAATTTCCGTTGCAAGTCGTACAACACTCACTAAAGGGAAAAAAATTCCCGGAGCTATTCTAAGAAAGTACAGCCTGAAGGCGACGAGGTAGAAATGAAACCACTCCAATTTCGATGCTAAACGTCTGATTACCATATATCGCAGAAGATAAATTGGATCGGGTGAATGTCTTATGTGAATAGAAACCAAGATCGTGTACCCAATTGAAAGCCAAGCGTAACAAAATCGCCTATTCTTTCCGCGGCAAACGACATTCTTTGCTTACACCTCCTTCGCTTTTACAAATAAACAACTGATAGCACGAACTTTTTTACTAAAAAGGGCTTTCCGTGACATTTTTTGTGACCACGCTTTGTCTTTTTTTCTAATCACATTGTTTCCTCTTATTGGCAGGTATGCTTTATCCGAGATTGTCCGTATTGCATCAGCTTTCCTTTGCACAAAATTCAAGGTCGGCCTCTAAGCCATGACATGGGCAAATCTTTAAGAATAGACATGGCGTGCCTTTGCCCAACTGGCTCGATGTCCCGTCTTACAAACTACTCTAATCGTCATTAAGGTATTTTAAGGCATTTAGTGTGACACGTTGCTCCCTCGTCTAGCTGTAAAAGGACCTATGATTGGGGTTGGAAATCATGCTACCAGCCAAGTAGAAAACAGCCTGCCCTGAGATGCCGTTACGAAGCGACACTGCCACTGTACCTATAACAACCGACTCTATACGCTTATCCAAGATCGACGATTGGGTAGAAATCGCTAACTGTCTGACTATTTTAAGTGGATCTGCATGTCAATGATCTCTCTGAACCCATATCCTGTCTATCAAAATACCTTATTCTTGGCAACGATTATAAATGTTTCATGCACTGGCAGGTTTGAAATACGATACACTCCACAATAGCCTGTAAGTGGCCCGCTCCTCGTCCGTCTATGCGTCTCTAAATTTAGAGCAGCTCACCTTACCAAGTCCCTGTAAGCAGCCGTTTTTCTAGAAATTCATCACGCAGAGGAGCTGCTGGTACGACGGACAAAGGTCATCGCTTCCTCTGGCCGTCGACGGCGTACGCTTTGTGTCTGTGAGCAAATTCAGCGAACAAAGCACCGGCTAGTGTCGGATCCGTGCTCGAGAATCACCTTTCCGAGGCGTGTACATAGTCTTCATTTCCCCTTAAAATAGTTGAGCCGTAGATGCGAAGACGAAGACCACAGCTGGCACTGGCAGCGCTGGTGGCATTGCTAGTCTATAGGATCCAGGCGCAGAATACGTCGGCATCAAGTACTGGAGCGGCCAACACGACCGAGGCGGATGACTGTACGGCGTGCTGCGTGACCTCTACGTCTTCCACGACGTCCACGAGCGCACTCTTGGCAGCAGGCGATCCGGAGTTGTCACTCGTCTGTTGCTATGAGCAACAGCCTCGAGATCTATTTGGCACGGTCTACGGGGAGTGCAGTGGCCTCCCGTGCTGCGAATATAGCGGTCGGAAGGCCCAGAATCATCAGGCGTGGTACCCGTGCGTGGCCTTCCCCACGTGTCAGAGGAATAGTAACAAACAGGCCTTTTGCAATGGCCAGCAACTTTGGTATTTCACCGAAGGGTACGATTGGACATGCAACGACGAGTGTTGCAACGGTCTCGTGCTCGACTCGAACGTGTGGCGGGGCAGGACGAACAATTATCCCGGACAGACCAACGGCACGTTTGGCGTCACGATCTCGCCCGTCGACTTTTTAGACGTCTTCTATCCAATTGGGATGAAAGGAAAGACGTATACGGTCCACCAGATCATGCTCGCGAGTCCCCCTGGGTACCGTTTTTCCGAAAATTGCTCGTGCTATCTCGAGCGAGTCGCAAATTCGACGGCAAGGGCCGAGCGGGAGACGACGACGTGCGAAGTCTCGACGTTCCTTGACAACAATCGAACATTCTTGACCGTGGACATTACGGAAGCCTACCAGACGAACGAATCGTTTGTCTTTCTCTTCGATGGCGTCGTGACGCCGTCCGGGTTGAACGACACGAATACTTCCACGTCCAACGTCACGTATACCACCGCATCGAACTTGACGCCCGTGTTCTTTGTCTTTAATGACTCGGAAAACACGGTTTTCAGTACCTACGTCCGTGTCACGGACTTGGTCGGCGCGGCCTTGTCCAGCGGTTCGTTCGTCCCGGAAAACATCTATCCAGGCAATACAGGCAACGCCAGTCTCACGTTTTACACGGATGCCATCATTCCAGCAAACAGCTCGATTCACTTGAGCTTTCGCTCCAGGTGGGGCTTTACTGCCAATGCCGTCTGGTCGTGGAAAGTGTTGCCGCTCGTGACGACCAGTGTCGAGGATTCCTATGCTATTTCTACTGCGGTTGGAGCGGAACGGAATAGTGACGGCGCTCGCAAGTTTACACACACTTCCTACTCTTCTGTGGACAATTCGTGGATACTTGTTGTCGAAGAACCCATCTCGATTGGGTGGGTAAGTCTAAAGGTGGACACGGTCCAGAACCCGTCGGGCGCGTTCTCAGGACTGGACGCGACGTCCATTGAGGTCCGCTCACAGGACGATCTGTTGATTATTGGCGGCACTTTCTCGGCCATTTCCGTCTATCTAACGTCCAGTGCGACTGCGAGTCCCTACAATTACGTGACCATGGTCGTGCTCGTCGGCTCGCTCGCGTTTTGCAGCGTGGCGATTCAAAAGAACGGGCTGTCGTTTTCCATGGGGTCGACGTGGACTGACATTACAGCCATTTGCACGGTCTTGGCCTTGGCCACGGCGATCGTAAACAACTTTATCTGGTTTTTCAGCCGCGGGAGCACGTTCTTCTACATCATGCATGCGTACCGGTGCTTTACGTTTACAATGCTCACGGCAGTGTGTTTCCACTGGGGCACAGTGCTGAGCTGGCGCTTTCGAAAGCTGCCGAAACGGACGGCCATCGTGGCGTTTGTGGTCCTCAACGTGCTCTTTTACCTGTTTCAGATTTTCTACCTGCTCAATTACCACACGCTCATCGCTCGTGTCTACGATTCAGAGAATGACGTCACAACGCTCGCATACCAGCAGTGCAATAGCGATGCCGATACGTCCGCGATTGTCTTTTCAGAGATTCAAGGCTATCTATGGGCGTGCTACGCTGACGATGCCAACAATTTCTTCCTCGTCTCGACGTCTGTCACGTATGGTATCTTTCTCGTCTTGACGTTTATGGTCATGGCGTTGGGTGTGATGGTCATGCGACGTGGCAAATTGCTGGTGGGGAATGCATCCGGGCCGCACCAGATCGTGCTAGTGAAGGCGTTGCGTCTCTACTACGCCCTCATTGGGATCGTCACGATCGTGTACCTCTTGTCGTGGGTCGTGCAAATCATATCCCGGACTACTCGTGGCATCCCGTACCCCTGGTTTTATATCTTTACCGTCTGGCTGCCGTGCTCGATTCCTCCCTGTTGCTTGATCTTTCTGCAGTGGAATGCTACCGCACAATCGCTACGCGATGCGAGTCGAGAAAGGCCTAGTGATTGCAGTCCCATGTCCGAGTCGGGCTACGGAGAGATTCGGACGCCCAGCTTTACGTTTAGTACGACGGATCGATGGACTGAAGCTTCGTTGGAACGGATTCAAGAGATTATGGCAGAAGGAGAAGCAAGTTCGGTTGCCGTATCCAGTCAACCTTCGCTAAAGAACTCGACGATCTTGCCGACGGATGATTACGTCGGTCTTTCGATGGCATTGGAGATGAATGAGGACTTTGCCCACGGATGCTTTATTGCAATCCAACGGCTAGGCATGGACGATGGACGAGAAGTCGTGGCGACTGCTTCGTGGCGCCAGATTAGCAACACGGATACTGTGATGGCAAGTGCCAAGGAGTTGCCTCTTGGCCTCCTTGCGCAGCCACCGCGGTATCTATACACATTCTTGTCCGTGCCACGCATTCCCGTCGGCCGGTCGACTGAGAAGCTTCGTTTGGTCGTGTACTCGCTCAATTCCGCCCCTGCTTCTGTAAGCCACGAAGATCACTCGGAGATGACGGCGGCCGAAGTCTTGGCTGCAATGCAAAGTAACCGCGAATTTGATGACGAAGACAGTCAGCACACGTTGGATTCGTCGGTCGTTGAACTGGATGCTTTTGGGGGCGTGTTGAGCTCCCGCGTGATTGATGAGCTGTTTGAAATGGAATCTCCTGGATCCACGGAAGAAAGACCGACGTCGGGCTCTGACTTTCATTCGGGTTCATCCATGTTGCCCCACAGTCTCAGCGTCGTGGCAGAGTTTACCGTGTCTACGGGCACGCTAGTGACCGCAGGAGCACGAACGGAACAGACAATGCTCACGGCGACTGAAGACTCGTACAAGCACTTTGGCCCGACCGCCCCGCCGCCGAAACTGTTTGTGAACACGGTGATTCCCAAAGCGGCCGGGGCCAAGTATGGGTTCAATGGCGTGGACGGGGGTCTCCACGCCTCGGTGCCTGCGATCAGTAAGCAGTACCACATTCGTGAACAGGGGCTCTTGGTCGTCGAAGACTTGACGGAAAGTCGCTTTAGCAATTGGATTCCACGCCAGATTTTAGAAATTATCATTCGCTACCGGACCAAGGAACTGTTGATTGTCGAGACGGATCTTGCGCGATTGGAAGCGTACGATCGGCAGCGACAGAAAGGATCGGACCGCGGGATTTACGAAAACTTGATCCAGCAAATTCAAGACGACGGCGACTTGAATCGATGCCGTGAATGGATGCTCCAACGGTGCCACGAACATAAAGAGTATGTCGAGTTGTTGCGTCAATTGCGGCGTGTCTACGTCCTGCGGGACCAGCGCAAAGTGTACTTTAAGGCCAGTACTGAGAAGAAGAATTCCCAGCTGCGGTTTCTGCCCATTAACTTGCACCTCCAAGAAATGTGGGTCGGGAATGCCGACGCCGTGGCCCAAACGAGTTTTCAAAACAGTGGCACATCCGACGTCAATGCAAGTGCGGCCGTGTACGACATTGTGACGGTCGGTGCCATGGCCGCGCACGTGTACAAGTTTAAGAATGGTGGGATCTTTGGGCTCGAAGAGCAGCATGCCAAGTTTAAACCGCGCGTGCGGGAGGCCCAGACGGGTGCGCACCATCAAAAGCCGCTGTGGACTGAAGATGAGCAGAAGGCCGACAATTTAGAGTGGATCCTAGGCAAACGAATGGACGTGTGTTTTCCACAAGCGGTCGCCGCGTTAGTGACGGCGTTTACGCGCAAGATTGATTTGGCGCTGCAGCACGCGCGCCCTGAGCAAGGGCACGCGATGCTAGAGCAGTTGAGCAAATTGGGGTTTCTATTTAATGTCGAGAGTCTAGTGTCCACCCATGGCAATGAAGCAGGGATGTTGGAGGACATGGCCGGTGCTATCAATGAGCTACGCAACGTTCGCTTCGTCTTGGTGGACGAACAAGAAGACAGTAGTGGCTTGGACGAAGAGTCGAGTGGCAACAAATCGCCTTGCCTCCGATCCTTTCATCTCGAGGAGGAATCTAAACACAGCCCGTTGGAAGAGAGCGCCTGCTCTCGTGAAGCACTACGCAGTGATGTGACTGAACCCAGGCGTCGAAAGATGCAGGTGAACCAGCGCCAAGCCGTGCATTTAAACTCGTTTAACTCGGCCTCTTCGAATTCAAGCACTTCGAGTCATTCGAGTGGCATTGGAGGTGTGATTGATGTCGATGTGTTTACCAACATGGACGATGCGCTCTCGGAAGTCAGCTCTGCAACCACGGAGACGACGAATGGCACATCGCTAGCGAAAGACGAGTTGAGGTCGCAGTCTTCGTCACTCAGTGGCGTTGGCCAGCGGTTGTTGAGTACGTTGATCAAAGCACGGAATCATCGGCTCTTGGGTGGGTCGGGCACGAATTGGGGACACGTGCAGTCGTTGGCCCCCGCCTCGGTCGACAAGCTCTTTCCATTCACGCACTTGGTCATTCGGGTCAAGCTTCGCTCTGGAAAAGTCAAGTTGACGCGCGCCCTTCGTCATGGTGGACCCGTAAAGGTCTGTCCTGTCCTCTTTACGCAAGGCATTAATGAAAAACAGACCCTTGCAAACAACACGGGCTCTTCCGTGACGCGGTTACAGGACGTGATCAATACGAATAGTCTCAAGACCCTCCGCAATTACTGCGATCGGTACTGCAGCTACATGTCGACGCGGCAAGCAACGGCGATGCCCAAGCGCGAGGCCCAGCAAGGAAGTGCGCCCGAGTCTGCGTCTTCTTCGTCCGCGGTCGGGACACCGGTGGCGAGCTCTGGCCCGTCCCGGGAAGAGATTTACCGGAGCCTTGGGAAATTAGAAAAACTCATTGGGACCGCTGGCCGACAGGCTCGAAAGAAGCGTCCTGAGATTTTACAGCTCAGTTCGGACTTGTGCCGCAGTATCTCGGGTGGACGCGTGACCGTGTGCAAGTCGGCAAAGGACCGGACGGGCATGTCCGTGACGTTGGAACAGGGCCGCATTCTCGTGCAGCATCACGGGCTTCGGGAGCAAAAGAAAGCAGGCATTGTGTCTGTCATGCGAACAGAAGGGGTGCGGATTGAGAATGCGTTGAAAAACACGGGGCGACGCGTGTTTGCATTCAACGCGTTGCAGCGCTCGTTGCTGCCGGAAGAGTACCGGTGTCCCCCGCAGACGAGTGGCCGCAACGTGTCGTAACGTTTTTCGCTTGTTGCGTGGAAAAAGCCCCTTTACAGCAAAGACCGATCGTGTCAAGTGGTCACGAGTCGTGGCCACCGTGGCACTTAGTACGAGTAGTGCGTTCAACCGCCTACCGAGTTTTGGCGGGCATTTTGCCTTTCATCTTTTTTTGCTGTCGTTTTGTGAACTAGTAATCAAAGTCCTGCTTTCTCAACTATCGCACAGATTGGTTTACTTTTTATGGTCCTTGTCACGCCTAGCAATTAGTTCGACGGCTAGTTTCCAAGACGGGAGGCAAATGACGACGTCTCGAGCGCCTGTTTGACTGGCAGCAACCACGTCCAATCGGCGCTCGTCGTGGGTAACAAGCCCATGTTCGAGCACTTGTACACGCCCATGGCGGCTCCGACGATACTACCGGCCATGTAGATCGCTTTCGGCTGCGTCAAGTTGATCCCACCGTCGCTTACGGATGCAAAAGCTACGTACAAAAACCCACGCATTCGTGAGTAATGGATGGAAACCAGCAACATCGTGGCAAGAGGACAATGGTACCGTTATTCATGTTGAAAAGAGACTTGGCCGTGTTCATGACGATCATGGCCGTGATCATAATGCTAAAGATGTTGATCGAGTTGCCACTCATCCACATCATAAACCCGGTCTGGAGGAGACTCTTGAAGGGCGCCATGCCAATCTCCATCGCGCGCTGCCACCGCAAATTGTGAGCAAAAGTACAGACACTAAACTCTTGATTGCCATTGCCTCACCTTCTTCTTGAGCTCAAACGTGGTATTGCTTGTCTTTGTGACGGCGCCATTCGAATCCTATATAAAAAAGAATAGAGACACGTAAGGACGGAGCACGGCACGCGAGTCCAAGCTCGTGCCCTACCTTTTCCGCGGACACGCCTTTGACGTAGCCCACGGGCTCAAGTCTGGGCGGGAGATCGCCCTCGGTCAATTGGACGTGCCATTTGCGCTGCTCCATGGCATTGATGTTTATATTCATATAAAAAAAAGGGTTCGAGAAATATCGAAATATAGAGGCTAGGAGAATGTTTGCTTCCCGCGAAGCAAATATTTCACGACCAAAACCTTCCCGTTGGCATATAAGATGCGAGCTGATTACGTGAGTCGATTACGGGAGTCGATGCAAACCGGATGAGATGCAATGTGGAAAAAAGACCTCCGCGCGTTTGGTTGACCTAAACATCGCTCGAAGCTCCCCTTTCTTTTTCTAGCCCAAAGTTCGAGATTCAGGGGGGGGGCCCTTGAGAAGGCGCGACATGCTATACGTGTAATCAGAGGAAAATAGAGATAACGCTTGAAGATGCTAAATTCAAGTTGCACCAAGCAATGGTGAATTAATTGTGGACAAAGACCTTACGATTGGTACACTGGGCGAAATGCAAACTGGTTATTTCGAGTCTTGGCCCATGGCCGGATTTGTGCGCGTCGAGGAAAAGAGCGAGAAGCAGCTCAAGGGTTCGCTGTTAGCCTTGTCGCCTTGCTCCGTCGCAGCAACACCAGAGGGCCGCAGTGATCGAAAAGTCTCTTCGCGCTGGCTCTATGGCGTCTTGCGTGGTGACACGCTCCAGCTGTACTGGCGCCGCAGCGACTACAAGCGCAAGATACCGCCATTGGATACGTTCACGCTGCAGATGCAGCCTGCTGCACCGAACGAGAGTGTGTTTAGCTTTGACCACGAGTGTTTGTACGTACGAGAGAAGGAGTCGGGGCATGTCCTTGCCCTCCGCGTTCATCAGCGCAAGGACATTGTACGGTGGGTCACGGCGCTCTATTACCGGAGCATTGGAAGTGAGAAGCTAGGACACAAGCACCACACACATAGTCTAGGCAAGTACGACAAGTCAGGTGCGGACGATCCGGAGCCACAGCTATGCAGGCGGAGCGTGTCCTTTGAGGAACAGCCACTTGTGTGGGTGCTGCCCAAGGAAACGTACGATCCTGCCGACCTATTCTACTCGGAGGATGACTACAGAAGGTTCCTGATGGACAGACCGTCACATCTCTCGAGCTTTATGAGCACTATATATGCAAAAACAACAGCCAAGCTGCGCACGTCGAGGAAGCGGTAGATTCGGCCCTTTGTTGTGTCCTTGTGTGAAGTCGTAAAATTTGGCGACATTAGTAAATATTGAAATTGTGATCGAAAGCGTGTTATGAGAAAGGCGGCATCGGCCTGGTTTACTCGTTTTATATCGATATTGGAAATACATTGAACTTATGTGCGTGACGTAGCATTTTGTCAAGCAACTTTTTTCAGCATCACGCCACAATCGTCGGCACACTTCATCAACCGACTCTGTGGTTTGATTGTTTGGTCGCGCCACTCGGATCTGGAAGGTACTAGTTTGATAATCATACGATCGAAAGTAGGATTGCAGGAGATGGACCACGAAATCTGACAAGCAATTATACTCCCACTTATGTTAATGTCCTGCCAACACAGAGTGCAACGAGAGGCACGGAACACGGTCTCAGATATGGGCCAATAGCTGCCAGCATCCCGCGCTACAAACTCCTTAATCTAGGCGCGAAGCTTAACTATCTCAATTTTTTGCTTCAATTTCGGCATGAAATTAAAAGTGTGATGTCTCCTTGGTGTTCTATCAAAGTCTAAACTATCTCCCTTAATACCTGATTAGAGTGCCTTGACAATTCAATGAATCGTTTTATTTATCTGGCATGCGAGCAATGTTTCCCTTGACGGTACTATACTACTAAGACATGCTAATGCAGAAAGTATTGACATTGTAAATTCTCTTTTGATAACATATTAAAGAAGGAGGATCGTTATTCGCCTTTTATGTCGACGAGTGCTGTCGACTGCTCGCTAATTTAGGTCTGACGTGTGCAAATTAAAACTGGTTTCTTTATAAAATACAATTTTTATCAGTTCTACTTTTGATTAAGTACACGTACTAAGTTCCGGCTCGACTTTGAGTCCAAAATTACATCAATATACACCGGGATCGACCGCTAACAATACATCGGGCAGGCGACCTGCGGGGATGACTTTGTAGAATCGACACGAGCACTTAAGCTGCCACGGCAGAGGAAAAAAAAGATCTGATATGAAAGCTGTTCTAAGCCCTACAGGCATGAAGCTATGGCGTATTTTACTGCTTTTGACTCTAATCGTTTCGGCATATCCCCAAGAAGTATATAGTTAATACTATTAACTATACAAATGGTACGAACATCGTGACAGCTTTTTAAAAAAATCTTTCTAATGCTCCTATGAAAAAGGCAACTTTTAGGTGAAAATTTCGTGGCTCCACTAACACTTGAAATAAATCGAATAGGAGAGCGACAGGTACTATTTTTTAAATTCCTATACCAATAAAAAGTTTGGCCATAACGATGACCACAAAAGTAGAAGAAGGGCAATTGGTCGGCCTAGTCATTCAAAATGACTACGACAACTTTAAAAGTGTGTTTCTGCTTTCAGCGCGATTTCGTATACACCAACATTGCGGCCTGCACGAAATTTTTGCGTCGATTTTTGTGGACAGCGAACAAGAGGTAAGGACAGATAAAAGGGACTAGCGCTGGCATTAATGTTATAGCATACCAGACTATATTCCATTTTTAAGCGAAGAGATCGTCACGTCCTGCAGTGTTTTGACGGCGGGACGGATTAGAAGCACTGTAGCTACGCGCTGACATCGCAGAGAATCGCACAACGTTACTATTCCGGATCAGAAAGAAGCTTCAGACCTAATGCTACATTGTGTAGCTACGAACCACATCTATAACACGCGCTTGACTGTCTCTGGCTGCCCATCCTTTTAGTTATGAAAGGTAGACAGTAGTATGTTCGATTACTTTTAGAGTGCAGATGTAAGTCTGGGATTACAATAAATTAAGTTAATTTTGTTCGTCTGTAATCATTCTTGGCTTTGTTCACGGCAAAAGACACTGCGTCGTTTTTCTCGACTAGTTCTCGAAATCAAGGTTTTATCAGCACTTAAACCGGTCATCTGCAGGAGCAAAACACTTGTGCGGTTTCTGCTGTAAGTAAGGAATTAAGGAAATGAATTCAATACTCGTGTAGTGCCAATCCTGCGCGAACGTCAAGGCGGTTCCAGTGGTGCTCGCGACAAATCGTCGATTATATGCGCCGAAAGCACTTTGTTATCCATGGACATGCGAAAGGAATACGCGCAAAGGTTTCGCTGGATTTCTCAAGGCTAAAATTATGAAAGATAATACTTCGTGCACGATACAAGCACATAAATTGTGATTTATTGGGATGACATCATGGGTCGAGCTAATCACTTATCTAAAAAGGACCTCTTCAGACGTAGCATTTAGTGGCAATCTGCACATGAACTGGGATCTTTTAGAACACTTCGATGCTTGTATGATTGCAGATATGCGCCTTCACTTAATTTGACATGCGGCGATGAGACTCATGTTGATGTCACGGCAAGATACATAATTGATATGCTAAACCGCTGCTTTAGCTAAACTCTTGTTGTATACAGTTTTTATCTGCGCTAGCTAGCTGCACGCTGTAAATAGTGACGTTTGGTCGTGTGGTAGGCCATTTGTACACAGTGGTGCGGAATTTACGTACACTGCAAACATTGGGACCGATGACTAGTTAGTTTATCGTCGCGTAGTGTACGAAACTTTCCGTTTTAGTGTAAGCCGGAACTCACTTGCCATGACTAGATAGTCGTGACTCGTTCATAATCGCCGTGATCAAACTTTAACAGGTTTCAGCCAGTTGTGGAGTCGTTAGCGCTGTACGTTTTGTTGTAGCCTTTGCGTCTTCAAAAATGCTGCATTCTTGGCCTATTGCAAGCTTTATTAAACCCGGGAAAGTGCGATGATGAACCACGCTCAGTTCTCAAAGTATGTATTGACAGCGCCCCTGATCAAGCCCTCGTGATCCTTCAAAATTTTGCTGCGGTACGAAGCTACAGTGTAACTTAGTATATTTATCGAGTGTTGAACATTAAACAGGTCAAGGAGATATTTCTAAGTCTATCCGGACGTCCGCTTTTTGAAAAAGTTTTAGGGAGTGGCTGTCTCGGACGCTCATAAAATGTGTCTTCAAAGCAAATGTCCTTATTTACACGTAACCGAAACACGCTCCTCGTTCATTTCCATTAGGGCTTCTTTTTATGTGCAGAGGTTGTGCTCAGGAACGAGAAACTCGTCGAAGTCGCTGTAGGCCATTGAGAAATTGCAAAGCGAGTGGGTTTATAGAAGACTAACTCAATTTTGTGAGAATGGGGACATTTTGGTACTGTGCAGTATTACTAGTCGGATCTAAATCATGCCATTGGAAGTGCCAAGCGTTGTCACTGAGGTTGCTTACTGGATGAAAATGGAATCGAGATCATCTACCGGGTCAAAAGTGCTATGACGTGCACTGCCTGATCCAAAAACTGAATCTACGTGCATACATAGGATTGGGGTCCAATCAGGAAGGGCTGTATCATTTACTTTGTGAACTTTATATGCTCTCAGCTAACTGCACTTTTGATCAAGGTGATGAAGTCAAATATGATAAGGTCCACTCTTTGCGATTGCAAAGACCTGATTGTGCTGCATTGACCACGAAATTATTCCAAGTAAGTGGTCTATGCATCTGTTTGATCAATTGGTCAACTTTCATTGAGGTTTTGATATGCTACAAACTACTCCATAACATGTCTTTAAGCGTACCAACCGCCATAAGGGATACGATCTATCCACCAAATGTTCAACGTAGACCAAATGCACCACGTACAGTCTAAGCACTACGTTTTTTTAGAATTGGCATCTGTGTAAAGTAATCAGTATATTGTCAGAAAAATTAATCGTCGCCTGAAATTATAATACAGAAAACTGGTGCTGGATGTGTGGACTTCAACACCCGCACTTTTCCATGCTTTGCTGGTTTTTTTGGGAAAAGGGTGTCAATGAGCTCATACTGCTGGTTATTGTTTAGTGAAATGCATCGAATCGATATATAGCATTTTGGTAGGCACCACATCCAAGCATTACTTACAGAAATACACGTAGCCTTCGATGTACTTTAGGATCGTTGCGCCACGGTGCTGTTTACGCTGCCTTTAAGAATGATCCGAGCCAATTTCATTGCGAACAAAGCGAGCATTTATATCAACAATTTATTAACTGTATAAGCATTTCCGCTAATCTTTAATTCAGCCAAGCATCTAGTAAAGCTGATTCGTTGAGATCCGGCAATCTGGAGGTGGAACACAAACTTGTCATGACACAACGACTGGTTGAGCTGTTGAAAGTTCCATCCCTGTGTAAGCGACGCTTTAGCTCGCGATATCTTGGGGCTGATTGCGTATTACACATCATTTCATTCTAGTAGAAAAATGTTACCCGACAAACACTGACCATGTTGCCTACTTTTATCAAGCCAAAGCAGCAGATGTGCTCTGCTCGGCAATTATAAAGTTTTTTGTGGCTGAATTTGAGCAAGCAGATCTTACTCTGGGTCTCATAAAACCGAGAGCTGGCTTTTAAAGACAATTTAGATGTGCGAGCCAATATGCAGCTTTTCTCTTGTTAAAGAGCCATCTACATCGCCTTTTTCATCGTAGCAACCTACACTGTGACATAATTGAGTCTGAGGTAGTCCCGCCTTTACTTCGGCCTTTACCCTATTTTTTTGACATGTTTGAAGATTGGCACCTTAATTATGGAGGCCTTCAGTTTCCTTGGCTCATAAGTGCAATCATGAGTCTTACGCCCTCCCATTTTTCGGGCAAGAACAAAAGTTTACCGAATGAGGTGTTGATCTCAAGTGTCTCTTAATGTGAACTAAAGACACAAAACACTTTAATGACGTTGATTTGGGAGTGAGTGCTCAGATTTTTGTCGCAATGAGAATGGCTTCCCGTGCCTTTTCTTAGTACCTCGACCCCTTTTATTCGGTATAGGAGACTCTATTTTTCATCAATAATTTGCCCTTCCAGGTTTACACCTCACATCAGGAGCTACCAGCAGGGCAACCTAGACCTATGCTGCCTGAGCCTTCGAGCGTAAACTTTGTTCGCAGAGCTTACATGCCATGACCCGTCCCTGCTTAGTTAAAGGAACAATTGCAAATGCAGCCGCCTTTTGACCATCATAAAAGTCATCACGTTTTTCGAGCAGCGCATGTTGCGCGTCCGACAAAGGCGGAAAGGTGGTGAGTACGTCTCAAAATACTTTCGAGGGTCCAGGTCTTCTAATCCACACCAAGTGTTACACACATGGCGCCTTGCGCAGTTGAGACATGCAGGAAAATTTGCGATCTTTTAGTGAGCGACTGTTCACTATCTCCGGTCTTAAAGGGATCGAGCGTGTGTAATACATTGCAGCTCGAGGAAAAATACACCATAAATTCTCTTCTATCATGTGCACTTGTAATTTAGGCTGGGCATGTATTCATTTCAGTATGCAAGCCGGTACATATATCAATTAAGTGCACCCACAAAAGCTCGGTACCGTATCAAAAAACTCACTTACAATATATTGCACACTTAAAATCGAGGATAGCAAACGATTCGATTACCACAAAAAATCGCATATCTTTCTGCCCGCCTTTTTTGTGTAAAGTGCGAGTTCTTTCCGCCACGACACTTGTGTGCATTGTTGCTTCAGCATGATCAAATTGGTGGAAGTCAGCTAAGCAAACACGAAAAAGAGATCGTATGATTTTTTTCCTGGTTCTAGTCGAGTTTTCCCAGTTTCTAGTTTTACGTACACGACACCACATTAGGTCCATCTTCGGCTCACCGCGCTGTGTCCGTGTCCTTTCTTGGAATGGTACCACCACCGCCCACACCGTGCCGGCCGCCAGCCCCTTCTATTCGTGGCTCGTCTTGGTGCCAACCGTCGCCTGTCCAGACTCCAGACTTTACGACGCGTACGCTCGCGTTCGACTCGGCGGCTTCGAGTGGCGCGGACGACGCCAGGATCCGGTCAAAGAAACGGCAAAGGCGACGAAAGCAAAGTGAAGCGTTTCGGTTCGCCCACAGCTCGCTTGGCGTGGTGCAAGACGAAGGAAAGGACGAGGACGAAGAGGCTGGGCACGCAGGACAAATGCGGACAATGCAAAGCGGAGGCGACGCTGTACGACCGGCTACGCTGTTAATCGAACACGTTGAAGACAATCAAGACCCCGTAAAGCCTTTTGTACCAAATGAAAAGCCAATGGCAAGAGTCCAACCCGTTCATCAACGACAAAAGACGGTCAATCGATTAAAAGACCTCGTCAAGCAGTGTAGCGCGCAACACCACGTGGGTGCTGCGCTCTTTTATGCCGACAAACTCGTGACGATCTCGCCGCTGGACGGCACGCATGTGTTGCTCTTTGCAAATGCATGCTACTTGAATCGAGAGTTTCATCGAGCCATCCACGCCATTAAGAAGGCGCGGTTAACGGACGTTGAAAAGGTGCATGGACGTGGAGGAACACAGAGGCTTGTGATGCTGAGAGCTTGTTGGCTGCTGGGCAAGTGCATGCTTGCAATCAAGCAGAAGGAAGAGTGTGTAGAGCTGCTAACGTCCGTGCTCCCTGATCAAGAACAGGACGTCGTGGAGCTTGCGAAGACGGTGCATTTAGAGACTCGAGACGACGAGGAGGCGGGAGGAATAAATGTCGTGTCCTCGTTGGCTTTGCTCATGGGGGAGACGTTTGAAGCGATTGGGAATCGAGAGAATGCAACGCTCTACTTTCGCATTGCACTGCGGTGCGATGTGCACTGCTCCGAGGCCTTTTTTCATCTTTTTGACAAACAAAGGCTGTCATCGAGGGAAGAAGAGGCATTGGTGGCAGCGTTGGATTTCTCAGAAGATGAAATGCAGTTACTCGAGGTGTTGTACCAGACTCACGTAGGCAAGGTGGGTACTGGAGGTTGCAATGAACCGGTTTTTCATGTGAAATCACTTTGCGGCTTAACATGCGTGGAGCGACTTTGTTTGCAGTATGACACGACGCGGCCGGTGGAAGAAAGATTTGCTCTTGCGGAGCATGATTTCGGGCTAATTGATAATTTGGATCTGGTAGGTCTAGTCTGGTGACGGTGGCTGTGCGAAGAGTAGGAGTGCTGACGTGGTCCTGATGCTAATGTATAGAATGTCACGAGAGCAGAGACGTATTATAATCGGCACGATATTCAACAGGCGCACGCAATTTGCGAAAGGTACAAATACTGCTGATACATTAAGTCTTCCTATTGGTTGGCTTGAGTACTTTGAACGTAAGCTTACGCTTGCATTAGTGTTCGTGCGCAGGACCCATTGAACTTTCGTGTTGTTACGGTGTACGTGGGTACACTAGTAGAGCTTGGAAAAAAGCGAGAGCTTTATCAGTACGCTCATCAATTGGTACCACTTTAATTCGATATGGTGAGAGTGACTATGCAATGCTGATTTGGTTTTCGACTGTCTTGTTGCAGGTGGATGTGTACCCAACAAAGGCTTCAGCCTGGTACACTGTAGGCTGTTATTATTTACTTATTAAAAAGCACGAAGCCGCGCAAAGATATTTTCAGTACGTTCTGCTTGCTTGGAAATTAAAGAATCTTTATGACAATAACTTACGCCTTATTCTATTAAATTGTTGCAGTAAAGCAACATCTTTGGAGCCGAGCTATGCCCCAGCATGGATTGGGTTTGGAAACTCTTTTGCAGCACAGGATGAAAGTGACCAGGCCATGTCGTCGTATCGTACGGCCTCCAGTCTCTTCCCCGGCTCTCATTTGCCACCCCTGTATATCGGCATGGAGTATCTTCGTACGAACAATTTACTCCAGGCTCAAGAATTTATCCGCCAGGCGAGTAGCATCTGCTCCACCGACCCATTAGTCTTCAACGAATTCGGCAGCATCTATTACAAGCAGAAAAATTACGCGAAAGCGATTGAAATGTTCACCAAGGCTCTTCAGCTATGCAAAGGCCTCCCAGAGGTAAGCCTTTGTTTTGAGTCAAGTTTGAAAGTTCATCGTGATTCGTAACTAATCTTCTGTGTTTAGCGACTCATGGAGGCGTGGGAGCCCACTCTTTTCAACCTTGGTTACTCATACCGCAAATTACGGTGCGTGCACCAGTTCGATCCGTAAGTCATAGCGAGAACTGATAGTCTTGGTTTGTGTCACAGGAAATTTGACCAGGCTATATACTACTTTGAGAGTGCACTCCGATTGTCACCGCAAAGCGTACGCTTGATTTGATGCGATGATTTAATGGCATCGATGGATGTGTGAACATGTTTTCATTGCTCTTTATAGGCCCCGATCCTTGCTGCTCTCGGATTTACATACCATATGCAAGGCAATTTAGAGCTCGCGATTGAATCGTACCATACGGTAAGAATCTCAAGTATTTCCATGAGTGCCTTGTTGTCTTGACTGATGATTTATGTGGAAAAGGCTTTGGCATACGCTCCTGAAAATACCCTCGCGGGATCAATGATCACTGTTGCGTTTGAGGAATCGCTGTCAAGCGGCCTTGAATCGTTTCCGGAGTTCGCGGAGCCACCTCCAAAAAATGCACCAAAGACGAGTGGTCTTACTCCTCTTAGAGCTCGTCGTTCAGCAGGAAGTGAAAGCAACGCACAACGACGTCGCGGCTTAAACCGATCGTATAGCAGCATTGAATGCAGTAGACAGTCACTTGCATGCTCCAGTTTGGATTTCTCCGATGAGAGCTCAATGAACGTGGACGAAGACTGACAGTGTACAATTATAGTAAACTTATCCTAGTCGATGCTGACATTTATACACTTATTTGCTAGGCCCAGTATTGCTCTCCAGTGGTGTTGTTGTAGTAGTAGGCTGCACCTGTGTACTGGTCGTAAAACTTTTCCCATGGATCCGGCGGGACTGCGGTCTCGGCTGGTTGATCTACTACTGCAGCTCGAATATACCGATGAGCCATGCTTGGATGACCATACCTCATCTCTGGAGCGCCGTACATCATGGATTGCCCATACGCCATCGCTGCTACAGTTTGATACGCATAGTTGGCTG
This sequence comes from Plasmopara viticola, assembly GCA_001695595.3. Taxonomy (NCBI): domain Eukaryota; phylum Oomycota; class Peronosporomycetes; order Peronosporales; family Peronosporaceae; genus Plasmopara; species Plasmopara viticola. The sequence goes on along the minus strand of MBPM02000002.1, from coordinate 2,098,805 downwards.
CAGCTGCTGCCGCATAGTTTGGCTGCATCTGCCCATGTGCTGCGAGATTAAAAAATGGAGCATTGTTCTGCTCATGATAATGGTACTGGCCAAGCTGATCGTAGTAGCCGTGTTCGTCTGCGTAACCTTCAGCTGACTCTTCTGCAGTCGAGTCGTCGTTCGCGTCAACATGGTTTGCGGCAGTAAAGTCTACATACTCGGCAATTGCATTTTGCCTACGGTCATCTGCCTCCTCCACCGTCTCCATTGCACTTGGAGATAGTGTCGCCAATGGTCGCGTCCAGCTTGCTTCCTGCGTCCGGATATTGTAATAGTACGACGCCTGCGCACTGTCGTCCCAATACTCGACCCACTCGTCAGTCTTTGTCTCTTCCGAGTCGTCAGCAGCATGAAGGTCCTGGTCGTTTGTTTCACGGGGACTTTCAGTCGCTTGTGTTTCTTGCAGTGCCTTTGCACGGTCTTCGCGTCCCTCGTCAGTTTTGCGCTGAAATTGCTTTCGAGCGAAACATCCTCGAGTCCATGCTTGAATCACTCTTGCCGACGTGTTGCGCAGCGCGAGCCGTTCTTTTTCCATTCTCGCACGTTCGAGCATTTGGATCTCGAGCTCTTTCACTTCCTGTTCTCGACCGCAAGCCTCTTCATCCATAAAAGGTTTTGATTTCGCACAAGCCACTTCCTTCTGCTGCTCCGCTCGTAGTCGAACGCGCAGCTCTTCATCACGAATCTTGGTCATGGCTATCACTTGCATCTCTTGAAGCTTCTTGATCCGATGTCGGCCAACGTATCTTAAACACACTCCTTGGATCTTCATCCGAGCCCACTCCTTGTGCATCTGGAGAGCCGCTTGCTTTGTATGTTCAGCTTCCAGTTGCCAGCTTTGATCTTCCATCTCTTCTTTCTTGGTCATCACTATCGTCTCAACTTTGACAGATGCTACGTCTTCAATCTCTTGTGTACGCATAAAAGCTTTCGCGTCTTGCTCCGCGTGCTTGTCTTCCTCTAATCTTTCAAGCAAACGTTGCGCTTCAACACGAGTGTCGAGTTCGTGCTGATGCATGCGTGCCTCTTGTCGAAGCCGTGTTAATTCTTGCGCCTCCTCCATACGACGAGCGTCCTCCAATGCACATCGTCGAGCAAACTCTTCCCGCAATTTCGTGGCTTCATTGGTAGCCGTGATCGTCTGGTCAAGTAATTGCTTCTTCAGCTTTGCCAACTCTTCCTCCTGTTCCTTACGCAATCGTTCAATTTCCTTGTGAGCCTTTTCAGAAATCATCATTGAAATGCGCTTTTCAAACTCGGGACGTTGCTCGCGCAACGCACGTCGAGCTCGACCATGCCGAAATGCACTCTGAATCGCTCTCGCTCCGTCGTTTTGCTGCATCTGAAGCGCCTCGAGCTGTTTACGGTGCTCTACCTCGCGAGTTTGAGAAAGAGACTGACGGCGCACGAGATATCGACGAGTGTGGCTTTGAATCTTGACTGCAGCACGCGTCTTGGTCTCGAGAATTAAGCGCTCGCGTGCAAGACGCGCTTCGTTTTGATATTCACGTCGGAGTTTCTGCACTACTCGTCGAGCTTGGTTTCCGCGCACCACCTTTTGAATACAAAGAGCTGCTTCTACTTGCATCCGTTGCTGCAGTGCACGTCGATCCCGTTCTTGTTCGAGCCCAACTCGTTTCTTTCGAGCAATTTTCCCCCTTGCAATGGCTTGAAGACGCTTTGCTGCTTCGTTCTCCTGATGGCGTTGAGCCTGAGCCTTTTGTGCTTCTAGTCGAAGAGACCAAACCACGCGACTATGATACCCACGCCAAAGTGCTTGAATCTTTACTGCACTGCTGTTCAACCGACGTAACTCTATCAATAAAAGGGTCTCACGTCGAGCACGCTGGATGCGGCAACGAGTAACGTAGCCACGGAGCAACGACTGGATCACCACAGCACTGGTAAACCTGCGCAAGTTTTCCAATGCCCGAATCAATGCTCGTTGGTGTTTCTTCAAAAGATACTGCTTTCGAGCAAGATACTTACGTCCACATGTCTGGATGCGAAGCGCTGCTGTGACCTTACGTGCCTGTTGTTCTTGACGCTGTTTCTCAATCCTCAACAAGTGCACTTGATGGCGAGACCGACATACTCGAACGAAACACTGAATCGTCAGAGCCGCACAAGTTTGCTTTCTGAAAAGGATCACACGACGACGTGCCAGAAATTCTTGAAAACACTTTACTAGTAGTCGCGCTCGACGTCTTTGCACTCGGCGAATTGCTCGACGTTTGCGCTCTTGTCGTGCGAGGTAACTGCGCATACAGCACTGAAGCACAAGCGCACTGGCATTTTCGACTTTAGCTTGCTGAATCACGCGCAAAAGCTCCCGTTGCTTATAATTTTTATATGTACGCTGGATCCGACCGGCTGCGCGCGTCTCACGTTGTGCCTTGTATAGAGCTTGAGCCAGTCGCTTTCCAGTATACCCACGGTATGAACGTTGGAGGAGACATGCGGCTTCGTAATTGATCTTGTCCTGCCGCTTTCGACGTGCTAGCCTCCTTGCTAAATGGCCTCGCACAAGTGTCTGGATGCGCAGAGCAGCAATGCCTTGACGAAGTCGGTTATACACACCACGAGCGAGGGCTCCACGTACAATCCGCTGGATCTCAATCGCTGCCGAAAGCAACTCGCTGCGACGGTCGACACTGCACACAGTCTTCCACTGCACGACCTTGCGTCGCGTCACTTTCCGTCGCCACTTGTTCATGATCGTCGTCATCTTTTGACTGCCCTTGCACTTGAAATACATGTTGGCTTTGATCTTGTTGCGTTCAAACACGAGAAAGGTATGCCACTTTCGAAACCCTCGCGAAAGTTGTTGCAGCTGCAGCCGCATCAACAGCTGATTGACCTTTTCCATGCCCCACCGGTGGCAGAAGATCTGGGTCTTCAACGACCGCACGGGACAATGCTGTTGCACCCAATGCAATCCTTCGCGTACCTTTGAGTTGAGTTCTTGGATCCCAACCTCGGAGAGAGCAAGCTCTCGTCGCAACTCACTAATGTCGACGGTTGCTCCCGGACGAAGACATGATGGCGTCGAGCGAGCCGCGACAAGAGCTGGATTTTGAGGCACTCGATGGCGCTTCAAGTGTCGAGGTGCGAGCTTTAGAGGAGGCAAAGAGTGCCCCGTATTCCTCAAAGGGGTCGTAGTTGTAAGGTTTGTACTTGGAGGTCCGCTGCCTGTTGCTCCCATGAGGTTCGCTACTTGAAGGAGTCGCTTGCGAGCACGCATTAAGGCAATAAACTCTTGAAAATCAATTTCGCCGTCATGGTCCGTATCAGCTTGTTGAATGACAGAAGCGAGCTCAGTGTCGTCCATGTCTTTACCCGACGCTAAAAGTAGCTGCCGCAGCTCATCAGGCGATATGGTGCCACTGTGATCGACGTCAAACTCTTGAAATTCCTGGAAATATCGTTCGGTTAACGAACCTTCGTCTTCCGAGGCCAAACTCGATACGTTCTTTCCAAAAGCTGCATCCAAGTGCTCGTACTCGGATAGAGTCAAATCCAATTGCGTTGCAATCATCGCTTTTTGGCGCTGCTCCTCGTCCGTACTCTGAAGCAGAGACACCGGCTGCTCGTGGTCCTCCGCGTCGTCATCGAGCACGAAATGATTCGCTCGTCTCCGTCGCGTGCCTACCCGACGTCTATCGGAAAAGGAGAGCACTTCAGTCCTCGTCTTCTTTTTCAATCGCTTCGTCAAGGTTGATTGCAAAGCCGCACTGTCGTCATCGCGAACCTCTTCAGTGGCCGGTCGTACCATTGCCGGACCGAAACGTGAACCTTTTCGACGAAGTGTTTGCATTGATGCCAGACCAAGTTTCTGTCGTCGTTTTCGTGCCCAATGCTTCTTGTGGCTGAAATGCTGATAACTCAACGGTTCTAGTCTTGGTGGTAAAGCAATCTGTCCTCGACTCGGGGGTCCATTAGTCCCCCGAGAACTATTGTCGAGATTTTTGCTGCTTTTCACCCGACGCCGGCCGTCGGGCAGCGGCAACAAACTCTTCAAACTGTCAACGTCCAAGTAAAAAAGCGACGTCTCACCCTCCGACAACGACAGACTAGGTGGCAAGACAACAAGAGGCTGCGTAGTGTTGCTCTGAAACAACCAGGGCTCATGCTGTGCTACGTCTCGAGGGGGCGCTCGTCTTCGCCGATGCAGTGCACCTTTGTTTTCGCTGGAAAACAAAGGTGGTGAATTCAGCAAAGATGGTGTCGTCGTGCGGCTCCAACGATGTATATCCTCATCATTGTTGTTGGTCATAGCCAACACAGTTACGCTCTTCTTTCTGAACCGACCGTCAAGCGAGCATTTAAGCCTATTTGCGTCTGATCGGACCCCCACGTTCGATCAGGCATTTATATTTATATTGACAATGGTAACTATCAATGGCTACTCTGCTCCCGGACGAAGCACCTTTGTGGGACGCACTACTATCGAAGTTGAACCCTTGAGCACAGCGTGTTTGCGCTTTCGCATTTGCTTGATATGACGCTTTTGCTCGTTCTTGTGTATTCGTCGCTGGGCAGCGCGCTGTGGATCCGATACGGCTTCAGTGCGAAGTTGCAACTTTCGCGCCGCCCGACGTGCAGCCGTCTTCCTCTGTACGAATGAGTAGGCCTCCAAGAACGACGTGGATCCTAGTTTGTTCTCGAGTAGCTGCATGATCTCTTGCGCTAAGAGTGCGCTTTCAGGGGGCGTCACTGGCTCTGGCGCGGGGCTGTTTTTTTTATGCTTCTGTTGTCTTTGGAGCATCGCTTGCTCGTGTTGAGCCTGAAGCTCCTCTAACCTACTGGTTGCGCGGTACAGCGGGTTGATCATTTGCACCACATACATTTGGGCAAAAGCAGCGTCATGACTGTGCAGCAAAGCAGCAAACACCTTGAACACCACGATTTGAACTTCATCGCTCAAGCTCAAACTACGGGCCATATATGAAAGACGCGTAAGTAGCCACCCTATGGGCGTCCGCGCCCTTTCTTGTTCGTCCTTTTTTTCCTGAATCTGCCGACATTGCATTTCCTCATCTTGTTGTTCACCCATTGTCGAATTTTCACCATCATCATCGCTCGCTGCCACCTTGCTGTTAATAATTGCTTCAAGATTCCCTGCAGTCACGTCTTGCGGAATATTGGTATGCTCAAGCGCCTTACACAGGAACAGCAATGCAGAAATCACTTCATCCATAAGCTCCTGATTTAGCGACGGGGCTTCGAGGAGTTTGCAGACTGCACTAGCCCATGCAAACAGACGTCCAGGACGCTGCAGGTACAGCGCCCCGTTGTGCAAACGCTCAAGATCATCCTTCGACAGACGCTTGACAGGAGCGGCATAGCTAAGCGTTTCACATTGGCGACGACGTAAATACGACATTAACAACCGAATGGTGCTCAGACGCACCCACGCATGGGGGTACTGCAGCAACGGCAGCACTACGACGTCAAAAAAGTTTTCTGACGGCTTTGACGTCTCCAGCCACAACTCGTACGGGCCAGCAAGATGCTCACTGAAAGCGGTCAGTGCCACGCAAGTGTGGTAAGTCGTCTGCCACCGAATCTGATTGCTTTCCTCTACCATCTCGAGCTCGCGTTGACGACGCATGAGCGCTGAACGGGCAGCTTGCAGCACTTGGGATGCACTTTGCTCGAAAAACTCGGGTCGAGTCTCCAGCACCAGCGTCGTCACCTGTGCCGCAGTTTCGAGCAACTTGACGGTATTGGGAGCATCCGAGTCCGAAGCTTGCGTCCACCAGGTACCCACCAGCATAATGCTTGTGTTCAGTTCCTTGTTGCCTAGCCGGCGCACCAAAGTAGTAAGAACAATACGAACAAGATTTCGGCATTCAGAAGCTTCATCGTTTGCCAGACGCAGCACCAACGGTAAGAAGAAATATTGCGAGCGTGCGTTGATTAAGTCCTGCGGAAGCTCTACCAACAACGAACGCAGAGCCTCCAGCACAGAAGAGCGCCCAGTGGCATGTCCGTAATTCAAGTTATCCATTAAAAACTTGAGGTGACGAGACAAACGTTTGGTTCCTAGTGGATATTCCAATAAAAATGTCTGATAGATCGTCGCACAATTTAGACGTGCACTGGAAGAATCGCTTTTCACCAAAAGTTCCCCGATACGTAGCATGACATCGTACACTTCGCTTACTACAAGACGCGAGTTGACAATAGCCTTGATGAGAGCAAAGGTGGCGTTTTGATGGTCTTGCTCGTCTAAATCAGCACGTAAAAAGCTCAAGAGCACACGAAGTTGAGGCTCCGTAAGCCGGAGGTTGTCGCTTTTGCAACTTTTGGCAGCAATCTCGTTCTCTTGCGTTAATTCCAACTTTTGCTGCTGTCTAAGCAGAGCCGTCAGCGTGCGATAACACGTCTGCACCATCTCGTTTCGCGTTGCAGCTCCAGCCTGCTGCAAAATATCAAACATGCGATCAAGAAGCAGAGTACGGGAAACGCAAAGAGTGGGAAGTTCCTTCTGACGAGGAAGCAGCGAGCCCAAGCACTTGAGTGCATTAATTACGGCACGGTCGTTCTTCGATTCACCTGTACATCGCACGAGCAGCGGTATCAGTGGATCGATGAGCTGAGCCGGGGAATGGACGTTCTTCTTGACCCCGTCTTCCTGGTCCTTGACACTACCGCTCTTGCGTAAAAATAGGAAGACCAAGAAGACCGCGTAGTTTAGCAGTTCTCGAACATGAGCCGTCCTCTCAGCCACGAGCGCGGCGATCGCCTCACGCTTCTGCTGTTTTGTTTGGCTCTGCTGTTGTTGACGCATCTTGTCGAAACCAGTGACTTGCTGCTGCATCGCGACGCGCGCATTCTCCCAAGCACTCACGCGCTTGGTCAGCAATTTTGTGGCAGCAGCACTCTTCTCGGACACAAGCCAGGACGTGACTAAAGCCGTGTTCCCTTTACCAGCATCGTACATTTCCCTTTCTTTCTCAGTAGCCGGTCGCAGGCTTTCAAGACTCGAATTTAAAATGTTGTAGACGTACAAATACATGTACGACGAGTCCACCGACGGGTTTTTCGCCAGTCCAATCGCCACGCGCTTGAGTGCCTCCTCTAAAGCAGCTGTAGCTTGAGCTCCCCCGTCTGTCGCTTGGAATCGCTTAACAAGTGCACCCACGACTTCGTGAATGCTTGGGTTAGGCAAAAAGGGTAGTGACTTCGCCAACAACTCTATTGAGTCGAGACTTCGAGCACCACTCGCGCGTGCCTCTTTCATTTTAGACTTCTGATAGGATTTGTGTTCCACGCCACCCGCAGCAGCCTCAGCTGCTTCGCTAATAGTTGTCATGCCCTGAAACAATTTTGCGGCCAGAATTTCCATTAAAGTAGGCACACAAGCATCGAGCGGTGAAGCAAACTCCGCCTCATACTCAGCCTCTTGTTTCCTATTCTGTGTGAGGAGCAACGATTGCGGTCTTCGAAACGCGTTGGTCTCACCGTTTGCTTGCATAATATCTGGTAGCCTTTCCAGGAGCGCATGCACGGTAAATGCAAGCACGTGAACCATATAGTTTTCGCGCAGCGCGTGACGAAGTTCCTCAACAATTGGAAGCAAAAAGCTAGCACCAAGTTCCACAGCAATACGTACGAGCGTCGTGCGAGCCGAAGCCCGCACAGCTTCATCTTTACTTTTAAGCAAATTTGCAAACTTTAGCAACAACTTGGGCAACTCGCGCTGAAACGTTTCTACACGTAGTCGACGCAATATCTTTACGACTGCTAGCGCTAAAGGGGCACGCACTGATACTGCTTCTTCGGATAAAGGGATCGACGCTTCATCATCACACTGCTTTGAGCGCTTTTTCGACATCGCTTCCTTGAATAAAAAGGAGTAGAGCATCGGAAGTACTTGTTTCTCCAAGTTGTCCTGCACCTTGGAGATATTTCCTTCTACTTCAACTTTGTCGTCGTCGGCTGTGGCTTTTCCATCATTTGCTGGTTTCTCGTTGCCGGGCAATGATGGTTGCCACCGGGATGTAGCGCCTGAAGTCTCAAAGTGGAAATGATCAATCACAGCGCAGATTGCCATGATGATCGCCTCTTCCATCTCAACATGGCCATCAATCGACTTTAGCAGCCGGCGCAAAAGTGAGAGATAGTGCGACCAGCCCAAAAGTCCGGCAGCACTTCCGACACATGTTGCAGCTTCAGCGCGCAGAGACTCCTGGCTTTTGGTGTGTGTCTCGTAGACAAAATGCAGTACGAGTGGCAAGATTACACCATTCACCGTTGAATTTGGAAAGCACTCGGGCACTTCAGCCGCTTTCGTGTCAGCAGAGACCTTTGCCGTAGTAGCCATCGAGTCCATAATTCCACTAAGACGCTGAAGTGCACGACGTCTGCGATGAGCTTGAATGTGCGTGATATTGTAAAAGAAGTCGGCTTCCGGGTCTTTCTCGTTGCGCAACAAACATAAATCTGTCGGAACGAAGGCAAATGGTCGAAACGCCTTGTGGTGGTCCGCTAGCAATCCCAATACCGTCACGAATCCACGTCGAGTATTCTCGTCAATTGATCGGAGACTTGCTCGCACACAAGGCATCACTAACGACTCCAGTGCGTTAAGTAGAGGAGACTTAGACACATCTTCACTTTTACTTTGCTTCTCTGCAACCTCTGCAGCTAGCTTTAAAAAGGTCGTGAGGCTAGCAAGTGCGCCGCTACGCACTGAATACTCTTGGTCATGCATGGACTGCAGACACTGCGCTAGAAGCGGCGCTAGCAAGTGCGTCTCGCACGTAAATCCAGCATAACGCGACGTGTTTAGGTGGTTAAGTGCAACGAGGCGGCGCTCACAATCCATCTCCTCCATGCGCTTAATATCATACGCGTTAAGCTCGACCAGCAATTTCGCCACAGGAGCCAGCTCTGTAAGAGCAGCGTGTGCACCAAGTGCTGTGAACACTGCAATTACTTTAAGGCGAGGACCCCTTTCGGCAATGCAATTTGCGCCTGGAGCCAATAATCGCGCTAGGGAAAGCACGTGCTTCTTTGGTTCCGATAGCTTGGGCACCAAATACGACAGCACATTTAGCAAGTTTTCTTTGTCCTTCAGTGATGTCTGGTGATTGCGCAGCAAAAATGGCAAAAGCAACTGGAACAAGTCATGCGTAGCAATTGTAATGTCTCCGCTAGCAAATTCTAAGTGATGCGAGAGTCGGCAGAGAAAAGTGAGTTCCTTCCGTGACGATCCTGCATACCGATCGCTCGCATAGCGAGCAGCTTTGGCCTGAAAACGCAGAACAAACTGCTTTAATATGAACGGGATCTGGGGTGTCAAAAGCGTCTCATTCTTTTCTTCAAGGACAGCTGTCGGTTTGTCTTGGTCTTGATTCGACAACGTACGTTCATCTCCGTCAAGAAGTGAGTCCATAAACTGCAAAATCGAGTCCAGAATATTGGATGAAATGCCTTGAATAGACGAGGACAATGCACTTGAAGGCGTTAAGCCCGCAGACAGGCAGGAAATAATGTTGATCATCAACGAGTCGGTAATACACTGGCGCGCCCGATCAGCACGGCTCAGTGCTACAAGCAGCTCGAGTAGTGCAGATGCCTTGCTTGAGCCGACGACCGCATTGGGCAAATTACTTACCGCATCACGAGAAATTTCCAGCACTGCCACTACCCACGGTTGAAGGTTCACGAGGCTATCAAACTACACAATAAAGGGCAAATGTTAAAGTTACAACCTCGATTAAAAAAAATCATTTCAGCCCTTACCGTGTCAATCATCTGCGTAAGCCTACGGTATGTCAGCATGCGAATCTGCTTCTTTATCGCCATCGAACACACATTCGAAGATTTTTCCAACTTTTTTTGCCTTGACTCATCCGTTAATACCGTTTCTTCGACCTCATTACTAGTTAAACCATCCATCTCATTAATGTCAGACGAAACATTGCTGATGCGGAGAATGGCCAGCAAGACGTCAGCAAGACGCGGTACAAATACAGCTAGCTTAACTCCAAGTTGAACGAATAAATCTTCCAGTAAATTCAAGAAGCCCAGGATGCGTGAAGGTTGCACGGTGAGAATTGCCGCTACAGGTTTCACATAGGTGGCGTCAGGAGCACCCGTAGATGCTTCAATCGTCACATCGAACGCTCGCACAACAAGCTCCACAAAGCTGGCAAGCTCAGACGCTTCTAATGACGCTGAGTACGCTAGGATAGCGGCACGCCGAGCGGCCACTGTATCGCCATTATTTCGACCCTTCTTGCTGACACACTTCGAGTACAAAACTCGCAACAGCACCGGCAGAAGCTCTGTACGGTGCTCGAGCAAAACGATAGTCTCTTCCTTTCCAATCTTAAAGCTTGCAAGTTCTTCGCGAAACGAGGACGAGTCGATGAGCCGATTGAGTTGTGTCTTGTACGAGACAATAGCTTTGCTACCAAACGCATACAAACACTGCAAGGCCAGCTTAGAAATCAATTCGTCTGACTTCATCAGTAGATCGAAAAAAAGATCGTGCAGAAGTTGCTGCGCATACGCGCCCTTCATATTGTGGAAGGCCGCAAATAGCTTCAACTGGTCTACGAACTTGCCACGCACTTCCTTTGTAGTCAACCCCTGATATGCGACACGATCGCACCAATCCAAAGGTCCTGAACCATTGCAGCTGTTGGTTTTTTCAAGCTTATGCAAGGCCTGGTCGATTTCTTCAAGACGCCTAGCATCCAGCTCGTCAGTGTAAATAGTGCTATACTGGTCACGCAAAAACGTAAGAAAGAGGGGCACCACAAACTTCGTCTTAGACTCTACTAGATCAGAGAACTTTGTAACTCCCTTCCAAAGGAGCGAATGATGGGTAGTGGCGTCTGTAGCATTAAGGCAACATACTTTTCCTTCTTCCAGCAGGCACATTCGCTCAAACTCTTTGACAACATCGCTTGTGCCGCAGATCTCGCGCTTCTCGAAAGCATCTTCGTGTCGAAGAGAAGCCTTCAAAAGCTCTGCACTAATAAACGGCCAGAACTCGTTAAAGTGCAATCGAACAGCAGTCTCCACCACCTCAGCAATGTGTGGCCAGATCGTGGAAAATTTGACATGGTACAGACCGAGCAGGTGATTTAAAGCAATTTTTTTGTACACTACCGGGGTCTGAGGCGAGCGACAGAGAACCTTTACACGTGTCAGCAAACGCACTACTTCACGTTCAGTAGCCACAGAAATGTCTTTGCAGGAGAGCTCGAGGTTTACACAAACTTCCAGTAAATTGCATGGACCGCTTAGCACTCCATTATTGGAGTCGAAAAAACCCAAGCGCTCAAACTTTGCAAGCAGCTTCAAAGTCACCAAACGTAGTTCATGGGCAGGTGATCGTAGCGTAGCGATGAGGGAGTCGGTTACACAAGGCAACACATCGACCGTCAGTACTTCGTGTGTCTTCTTTTCTTGTGCCATCTCAGTAAGCAGTAAGAGAAACGAGAGAGTTGTAAGAGAACATTCGTTCCCAAGAAGTGCCTCCTCTACGTACGTAGTTGTTAAAAGCAAATTGTTGCTTGCTTGGTGCTGAGCAATTTGTTGCAGTTGCCACAGCTCTGCACGCAGAGACGCAATGTGAGAAGAAAACCCATATTTTAACCGCTCATCAAGTTTTTTGATCAAAGGAGTAGTAAAAGAAATTACTTTTTCTTCATTCACCCACATTAGCTGCAAGACTTTACAAAATTTCCAGCACATGGCTAAACTCTCCAAATCCTGCGTGTTATCACTGTCATCAAACAATTTTTGGCCAGCGTCAAACAGATTGTTCTCCGCGTTTGCATCAATCGGATCCAACGAAAGCAACCAGACGCGATTTGCAGTCTTTGGTCGTACAATGTACGCATTCTGACCCTCAATAACTTCTCCAGCATTGTCTGCAACGTAACCACCTAGTTCGCACATCAGGGAGCTGAAAGCAGCCACGTCAGTCTTTACGAGTGCCTTCAATGCAAATTCTAACGCATTAGGTATTACATGGGTGATTACGAAAGACACCTCAACGTTGGTGTTATGCAAGTGGGCAATCACAAACTCCAGTATCTTAGGGCGCCAAAACGCCTGCTTCTCTTTGTCAATGGCAACAGCAAAAATAGCCTGAAACTGGGCAGAAACATCGTCATCATTGGCCGGAAACAGCCGCCAAATCGCCTCCAAAATCTGCAAAAGCACATCGCATAAAGCAGAGCTTTCAGAGAATAGGATCTTGTTTTTCGGAGCCAGCAGCTCAGCACAAATCTTGTGCACGCTCGGCACGCGAACCTCGTACGCATCACTCGCTTCTGTTACTAGTTTGCCTCTTCGCGATATTACGAAGGCAAGCAGAACACGAAGTACTCGACTTAAGTACAAATTTTCCGCCTCGGTTATAGGTTCGTCCTTTTCGTGACGATTTTCAATCACCTTGTTACACACCAACACTAAACACTCCATCATTTCTCCCGAATGGTCTGCATCCGTGTGTTTGAGCATAAGTTCGCAAGTCTGGTACACAATCTCAAACACTGCTTCTTGCTGTTCACAATGTTCTTGCGTCTCCCCTTGAGGTCGGAATGAACCTAGCAGAAACAACAAGACATCGCGCATTCGAGAGTAAAAGCCATGATTGACATTTTTCATCAATGCAAAAAACAATTTGGCTGAGCCATTACGTAGAATTTCATTGGTGCGTCCAGACCCATTGATCAGCGCTGTCAGATATGCACGAAGATATTTTCTCATGGCCTCAGGCGATTCCAGTCGTCGCAATAGCACAGCCAGAGTCTGTGCTGCAAAATTACGGACGAATTCTCTAGGGTGGCCAAGCAAGGGAAAGTAGCATTTGTGCACAGCGTCCATGTCGGCCAGTAATTGCACCCTCAGGTAGCTAAACAGTAACGTAAGCGACTTAAATACTTGTGTAGTCAAATCTGGGTCCTTTGTATCGATGACTGCCACAATCAGTGGTAAAGTCGACGCAAAATGTGGATAAAATTCGTTACCAAGCTCACGTGCCAGCGCCGTGACGAGCTTCAGCACGGGCGCGAGTCGCTGTCGCTGCACGACGGGATCTTGCGCGTCATCTTGCGCCTCCTGAAGCTCCTTTTGTAGTCTATTAACTACTGTCTTGAGGTGGTAAAGCAGCTGTGGAGTGGTGGTAACTAGTGGCTGAAGTGCACGGAATAAGAGCTGGAAACTGTCGAGTGTCGTGAGCTCCGCTTGAAGACCTAGCTCCTCCTTAAACGAGAGCTGTGACGCCTCATCAACAGCGCCTGTTGTCTTTGCGTGCAGTGTAAGCTCATGCTGTAAATTACTCACGCGCTCATCAACCTTCTGAAAGCGGTGGCGCCGCTTCTTGGCCGGCGGAGGCTCCATCAGGTCTGCGTTGCCGACAGGAGTGAATGCGCCGTTGGAAAGTTGCAGTGGTCTCACCGCCAGTCAATATCAATACTGGTTTACCGGTCGACAGCATCTGCTGAAATATTACCGATTTCTATTCAACGTCTATTTAGCACGAGGTATGGCACAGCGTCAAGCCAACAGTCCAAACGACAATTCAAACCATTCAAACGCGTACAAAACTTTTGGCTGGGACAAAGAGTTTACGTGTACACCAGTCGATTTGCATGCGCGCTATAGAGTTGACTTTAATATTGTTCGCAGAGCATTTGATTCACTGTCCGCTGTCCTCAAGCGCAAAACCCAATCTGATGATAAAAAGATATCGGCTACCATCATGAAGCGTATTTTAAATTTACAACTGCAATTGTTGGACATGTACGGCTTCCACATCTTTTCATTCAACTTTGCAACACTTGATTTGCTACTCCGCGTGCTGTCATCTCAATCTATTACCTACTCCGAGCCGTCTTCCATAGCTGCTATCGCCTTCATCTCCAAAGGCTGACGGAGAAATACATTTCGTCCGAGTCGTGGCATGTTTGGTCATGCTTGGATTTGCGTGCCGATTAGTTTTTCCACCGCACTTCTCGGGTTTGGCAGTGAAATACTGAGTAGCAATACCCCGAAGATTAAGCGGGGTTTGCTTTTCCAGCATAATCAAAGCCTGGACATTTTAGTTTACCTTGAATTAGCGGCTACGTGAATTAAGACCACCAACAGGTTCGTCTTTATCTGTTATCAACTGTTACAAGTGACCTAGCAAAAGAGCGACAGGATCCATTTCACCTAACTGAAACAGCATTCGTTTGGACATGTCGATCGGTTGACCGCTGTCTGTGTCATCATGTATGGCGCTCTCAAAAGTGAGTGCAAAGTACCATGGCAAGGTCAAGACCTTTCTATGACACAGTTGCGGATGAAACCTTATCAACGGTCGGTCGTCGGATAAGGCTTAGACAGCGAGCGGGCCAAAGTACTAGTCTTGGTACAGTCTAACTGATGGTTTCCAGCCATCTACCTGAAGGCTATCATTCCTCTTTACGCCATCTGATCCTTCCACATCCTAAAACATTTACAACCAACGAGTCATTGACTCCTTTAGATAATGATTTATCTGGATCCTGCTTCAGGTCTGAAAGTATGTAATCGCCTATCGCTAGGGGTAATATCAATGCATAGGTAGTGTAATTGTATGACTTAATGGCCGTTACCTGCAAAGCTGCTGGTGACGATGGTTACGTCACAATATACCTTACTAAGCTTTGCGCAGTCATCGAATATTTTTTAATTAGTTCAATCAGTAAAGAGACTCAGATATTTGACAGTCCACGGCTAGCATATTTTTTTTTGGATATTACTGAATCCGAATGAAGGCGTAAATCTCCACTACCTCCAGACAAAAGCTTTTGGGCACACTTTTACACGAAAAGTGAGTACTTTAGCCTATCCGCCACCGCATTACGAACAACCTTCGGGCGTGCTTCCAAGTTTCACCTACCATACAGACCCAATTCTGACCAAAGCTATATTTGGCTGTGGCGGATTTAGCTCTGCCAATAAATAACGCCTAGTATATATTGTATGCGGTTGTTTCGAAGACAGCAGCGTCAGCGTCACTATTCCACACGCTGCGGCTAATATTAGGTCATTTGACGTTAATCACCAATATAATATTCTTCTTGATGGATAGCGAATTAGCGTGACCGCTTCCAGCGATTTTCACAGAGCCTCTAGCACCTTTAAAAGTAGGCCAAATTAATGGCCACTTTAATTTTCACCCCCCCATATCACCCTCCGTGAACAATTTGCATTATGTCTCACAACGAACTCTTAATGGTATCCAACAGTTTTTTAATGTGGAAATCAGTCCACGGATGTCCAAAGCTTTGGATGAGCTAAACATCACCGGGGTGCGGCATTAAGGCTAAACTGTGCTATTATGTCGCACGCTAATATGATTTTTTACGCAGCTTGAATTACTTTTAAGCCCTTTTTGCCCCGGTTGAGATCTTGAAGATGTTACGAGTCGGCACGTCACTTCTTTAAACCCTTTTTTGCTACATGATTGTTTGAGGCAATATTGAATCGACTATCACACAAATTGATGTGCTTTGTGCTTTGGTCGAACACATCCAAAGGGCAAATTTATTCGAGACTTTGCCCTGCCAATCAAAAGACGACAGACTGTCATCACGCTACTATGGGTGACTGCAATCCCATCTTTTCTTAAACAGTTGAACCAGGCTTGTCATGGCCCGAAATAATCCTTGAAGACGCAGCGCAATACTTGCCTGAAATTTTTTTTTGTTTCTAAATAATGCTAAAAAAAACACCGTCACAAATCCAAGTCTTAGCTCACAAATAGAATATGATTTTTATCTTCAGGTTCACGACTGTTCAAGACATTCGTCATGCCTTTAGTGAAACAAAGAGTATAGGCTGCGTTACCGGAACTTCTTGTCGGGTGACCCCTTTCCTCTCAATCGCCATATGGGCCCGTTAAAATGCCCGCCCTGAATTATCCAGCTTCCTGAAGCCCACGAGTATTTATAAAACTACTTATGCAAATGAACTAGCTAACTCGTATCGGGCCACGGATTGAAATTCTACAGCTTAAATACTTTTCTGACAAACTCAGTCGACGGGATTTGAACATTTTCGGCAATTTGTTTCCTGGCAAAGCTGAGCGAATGGAGGAACTAGAAGGTTTTCATTAAAGAGCTAATGAGTGGCAGCATCCCCAAACCCAATACCCAACAAACGCTCAGCCGAACAATACGGCTCGTCCAAATGTAAGCTTGAGGATGTGCTACATGATTAAAATAATGTGTCTAAATTGTAGTTTACCTCCGACTGAAGATCGACGGAACGCTGCTCTAAAGTTTTTTGGCCGTTTTGAGTACTCCACCAGACCACAATTCCTGCAAATTTGGCTAAAATCGTGCAGCCGACGTTTTACTGACTATTTATCATTACGGTTTGAAATTTAAATGCCCTATAAGACATTTAATTACGAAAAGCTTAAATGGGACTGTATAACAGAACACTCAGGCACGTCTGATGCCGAAAAAATAAGCTTGCTTGTAAAGATCTTAAACGGCTTTTGTACTCTGCTGGGCACTTTTTCGCGAAGCAGCTGAAAAGAATCTGAGGCCGTGTAACTTTTTTGTTGACTTTTCTTTTAAAATTACTCCTCTCGATATTAAAATCTGAGATAATCTTCGTTGTCCAATTTAATTGAAAAAAATATGTTGGGGAGCTAAATTCTCGCTTCTCTATAAAAAAGACAACTGTAAAGCTATCGACCGATTTTGCTTTTTAAACTATGGCCATATTGGCTCCCCGATTCGAAAGTTTAAAACCCTACTGTTGGGTGGCAACGCTACGGAAGAAGCACTTCTGCTCAAAATCTTCGATTGTGTTGTCTCGGACGCACTTGACATAATGTTTAACGATTACTGCTCTATCCATTTTGACTCGGTGCTTGTCTTCGTCAAGACTGCCCACCTTCTTTCGCTTCGCTTGTGCGCTTTATCGGCCCTCTGCTAAACTTTGCGCGTCTTCATCTCCTCGGTATCGAATTTTGCAGTGATTTGATACTTCATTCAGAGCTAATTACTCTTTTGGCCTTTTAATGAACTGTGCCATACTTTTGGTTGAGAGCTGACGTGCGGCTTAGTACAGCTGACGTGCGGCTTGGGTATTAGACTGTACAAAAGAGTAGTACTAAATTCCAGCCATGAATCGATATTCACGCCAGGCCATTTCATTATTAGATGTGATGGCGGGATAGGGTGCTCAATTTGGCTTTACCAAAACTTTACACGGGCAAGGTACTATTTCTGAGCACTTACTTGGCCAGACCTCGACAGCCAAATTCTTAGACCAAATGTTGAGCCTGATTTTGCGCTTTATGTGTCGACTCAAAACCTCGAACGCTCGGTATTTTTGTGGTTGGCCAGGGTCGGCTGGGCTCAACACTCATTGTACATCGTTTTTGAAGTTTACAACTGAACATGCTGTGCAAATTATTTTTAGCCGCCATAACGTCGTTCAAATTATCCCCAAATACGGAGCCAGATCTTTATTTCTCCGACCCGTCAGCTTTATCTGAGGGACAAATTTTTGACGCACGTTGCGCAAAGCCCTGATTGCGTAGATTCAACGCTGGCCTCATCGCTGGGCAAGACTTGAGTCGTATTGTCCCTATGTGACTTTCACCTGGCACATTCAATAATGAAAAAGCACACGGCCACAGAAAAAAAACCGCGCCAATATCAAATCACGTAGTTGCATACTGTACGAGCACAAATGCTAATTTGGCTTTTGGCTAAACAAAAAATTCTCGACCAGCTCAAGTACCCGCCGCAAGTAAAGGCTGCAAGTCTATCCAGCGATTTTTTTAAGTTTGTTCAGGAAGACTTGAAAGCTAGCGCTCATCCAAAACTTCTGGAACATAGCGGGCTTGCTACCAAACTCATTAGATCCCTATACCGGGCCAAGGATTGCTCACCCACACACACTTGTTTTCTTACGGTTATAAAGTTTTTAAGCTTAGTGCAGCTCGCTTTGGGAAGTTAATAATATAAAATTCACCGCGTCCACTTCCGAATTCACGATAAGGCATCACAAAGCGACCCTACGCATCAATGTGGCTTCAATATGTATAAATGGCTCTGTACGCATTGCCAGTCTATTCCAACTTTTTAACGCACTTCAGCACTTCTTTATTATTGCCTCTAACATCTTTGCAATGCAGATTAAGATTGTCATCGCGGATGTGGGACATTTAATGGTGCCCCCATCGTTTTTAGTTTGCTGTTTGAGCCCAAACAGAAAAGCTTAGTGAATTTCAGGGCGTTTCCGAAGACACATTGAAGTTTATTTTATTGGACAAAGCTCGCGCATTACGCCAAGTCTCATTGATATTAGCTCGTTTCCTAGTGTGCGGCCTGTGATTGTTTGGTGCCTGTTAATGCACCAGAACGATTTAAACCTTTG